>CM077826.1:11589428-12252954 GCA_039720395.1 Liquidambar formosana | reverse complement strand
TTTATATTTTTCATGAAATCTTAAAAAAAAAAAGAAAAAAGGGTGGGGTTATAAGAATGGGGGGTTGCAATAGCGGTTCCCCTCATATAATCCTTCGTAGTTCGTAGTACCCCAAGGCCCAAGCACCACAGAAACTAGTCCAAAGTTTGTACGAGGGCCCGGATGTTCCATAAAATGATTATCTGTGCTTCAGGAATGCTAAGCCACTGATTGAAGCCATTTAAGCAAAAGATGCAGCGTAATGATACTAAAGGAGTACTAATGACAAATGATTTAACACTTGGTCCATGTGGTTCAGTAATCCAGATCGTTTAACAAGATTTCATTATTTTGTTTGAGTAGTGCCATACGTATCCTTGCAACAATTAACCTACGTGGTAGATGATGTGACATTGAGTCATTAAAAAACGAATGAGCCATTTACACTCTCTCATCTGTCACATGATTTGGTGTAAAAGTTAGATCAAGTTGTATTTCCTGTTTTGATGTACGTGCCCACATTTTTTTTCGCCCTTGAAGTGTGATCTTAGAAGTGATGAGGCACTCTACCTCTTTGATCAAGATTTGGATTTGGTGCAGTTATTGCATGGTGTAATAAACGTAGGATCGATGACACGTGGCAAGGAAGAGAAATTGAGGATTGAAATTCGAGAGATGCATTTAATGCCTAACGGCTAACAGTCCTCCATTTCTCCTCCTTGTCCATGTGTCATCGATCCTACATTTACTGCACCATGCAATAAAAGTAGCCAATTGCACTACATCCGAATCCCCTTGATCATGCCTCTTTCATATAGTTGGACCTTGTCAATAAGAAAAAAAAATTTAGGACCCAACGAATAGTGTATCATACTAAATACATTATATCAAAAAACTAGTCCCAATTGAACAATCATAAGAAAAAAATTGTTAGGACTCATTGTTTGGTGAGTCCCAATGACAAAGTTATTTGTATGACGCCAATATCATTCAATTATATAAAAGAGGCATTGAAAGGGGCAGAAAGAATGAGGCAGAAGTCCTTGATTATCATAATTTTCACGTAATAATTGGGACGCAATTTTTAAAATAAAAAAAATAAAGTGGTCTTGAAACCATTCAACATCTGGGTATTTCTCTATTTGCCTTCAAAGTTGTGCTAAAATTAGAAGTAACCGCATTTCATTTTGGTTCACTCATTGAGAAGATAATATGGGGTTCCATTGCCAATAGCTGACATGATTTTGCTCACTCTATGAGAATGCTTTATTTTGTGGTTTTCCCTCTCCAAGATCAATTTTCTTTTTTTCCTTTTGGTTGGTTAAGATATACAAAAAGCGCAAAATAAGCCCACCAAAGGCAACGTGCCTCTCCAAGTTTTTCTCACTATGAGAAAGCTTTTATTTTCTGGTTATGCCTCTTCAAGTTCAATGGTAAATGTCTTTGAGCCACACATGAGCTTGTTTTCGTATGCGTAAGTGTTTTCGTGAGAGAAAGAGAGATGTGGTTTGTTGGAAGTTTATTAAACATGTTTAACCTCGGAAGTGATTGATTTTTCCTTTGGATATGGTGCTTCAATTGCTATTACTCACCTACCAAATCCCCCAAGGTATTGAAAATTTCCTCACACATCACGTTTTGCTCTTGGCTTTGTTGGTAGCACTTGAATATTAATCGTAGCTGCCATTCATTATTATTCTTATTATTGTTTTTTTTTGGGATAATGAAAAAGGTGCGAGGAGCAATCAAATTGACTTTTCAACCTCGTCTCTTGTTCGCTCTCTTAAACTGATTGAGTCATAACGTTGATTCAATTCCACTGATGACATTTACAGGTTTCGATCCTAAGACCTACCACCTACCAAACCATTTAATAGTGAACCAATTATCACTAGATCACCACCCTTGGTGGTTGCCGTTGCCATCCATGTGTGTTTGTGAGCTCTTATGGGTAACCGAAGTATCGTTTTCTCTTTCGGTCTAGATTTATTTGAATATTAACATTGAATCTCTACCTCACACAAAAGACTCCTAGAAAATTTTCACATACAAAATGGCAAAAAATTTAAATACAAACTCTTTAGTAGCTTTTCAAATATTGTGTAGGAAAGAGACTCATATGAAGAGTTGGTTTTGGAGGACTGCCTAGCACTTCTGTATGAGCTTGGGCGAGAAAATTTGTCCTTCCATTTCAGAAAAGACCTTTTTGAAACTTCTTGTTTTCTCCCCTTGTTTTGTTCAAGACTTTTTGCGACTCTATATAGGCTCTTCCCCTCCACAGAGTGAGAATGGACCTACTTGACAGATGTACCATATTTTTGAACAAATATATAATATCAAGAATGATTAGGCGCAGATAATTGTGGATGTCTCATATGAGATCGCATGGTTGGAAATTGTGTGTGATAAACATGTGTGTACACATGAAAATCATGCCATTTATCCTGAACACTCGATCATCTCTCAATATGGTATATAGCTTTTGGCTATATTAGATTTAAAATAAAAAATTAAAAAAAAAAAATTTGTAGAAGGCGTGTGTTCATATGCCCAAAATTGTATAGGCTAGGAAACTCGTTGGAAAAGGCCACCCTCATCCTAGATGGATGAAGTCATAAACCATCCCGCACAATTTATTTGACCACATGGTGCATGTTAACCGAATCAACGAAAGAAAGAAAAATCAAACATAGCTGCTTGTGGTTGTATTTTTCAAAGATCGTCAAAATAAACATGTTAAATCCAAGTGTTTTAAATAGTCAAACTACAGCAGAAAAAAAAACACTATAGTTGCCTTGACTTGTGGTATCCGGTGATCATTACCTAATGTATAATCTAGATTTCAATTAAAAATTGATGGAAAATTAAATTGAAAGACCTATTCCTAGTTAGTAAATACTTGTATTATACCCATATAATACACATATGTATATATTTTTTTTAATAAAAAACTCTCGTTTTCCATACAAAGTTCAAACATAATTAATACTCTTATTTTATTTTATTTTTTTATAGCAAACGTATAGTTCATGTATTTGACGTATTCTGTATTATACTTATCTTAAAATATTTTTACTTGTATTATTGACAGTTCGACTCTTACTATAATCATCAACAATATCACCGCCAATACTTAAAATATCTTGATTCTTATCTTTATTTTGTTAAATCAAGATTTAATTTATAATTTTCCATTATAATTCTTATTTCTTTCTTTATTTATTTATTTTGGGTTTGTTAAAGATTAGATGATTGTATCTATTTTTTTGCTACATAAACTACGTTTCATATGATTTTAGGACGAAAACTATAAAATAATTTAAGGAATAAAAATGTGAAAATATATATAAATCAAGATGTATTTACATACTTATTAACTTTTTAGTCATTTTCTTAGTCAAATTCTAACTTCCGTCTAAGCAAATGTACAAAAAATATGACAAAATAAAATAATAAAATTGATTATTATTTTATATGTAATTGATTTTTTAATAATATTTTATGAATATTTAAATAAAACAATATAAAAATAGTGATATACTAAATGAAATAACGTAACATACTCTCGTATTTTTGGTCCCGAATTTTTAATTAAAATTCGTATTATACCCGTATATGCTCATATTTGTATTATTTCCGTTTCCGTTTTTTATGCCAAATTTTTCATCATATTTTTGTCAAGAAAAACTAAATTATACTCTACACGTATGCCGTCTCGTATTTTTTCATACCGTATTTTACTAACTATGGACTTAGTTGTTTATCTATTTTATTTTCTAAAGAATAAGTTTAGAAACTCATATACAAATATTTTATTATGTTAGTGGGGTAGTGGATTAATAATGCAAACAAGTGCGCTCGTGAAGATCAAACTAGCGTAGGACACTTCACCTATATTTCTTTCTCTATGTGGCAAAGTATCCTCCCCTATTAGCTACTAGCTCCGGCTAAGGGATTCTAATTCAATGTTTATAAGAACCAACGGGGCTTAAAAACATTTGGGTGTAAATTTTTTTTAAAAAAATATAATTCAGAAGGGCCGGCCGACCCCTCAGGTTGCCCCTGCCCCTGACTGTGTGGCATCGTAGAAAATCATGATTTACCTAGCATAGTCTTTTCAGTGAAAAGGGGCTTCCACATTTACAAGTTCTCACAAAGTTGGAGTAGGTACCGAAAAATTCAAACCATGATAATGCAAATGAGGTCAATGAAGTGCATATCACGAGGTCAATGAAGTGGGGAAGTCAGAGATAGAAAAGAATTGAGGAACAAATGGTAGGTGCTACAATGAAAATATACCATCCAATGAACAGTAAGAAGCACCTAATAGAAGCCAAGAAAGCAAGGAATGGAAGAATGTAGGCAGTGACTTTGTAAAAGAGAAATGATTGGGAGGAATTTGGGATAGAAACAAGCAAAAGAGGAGGCACATTTGCACTTTGTAACACAGAAATGATGGTGAAGGGATCCTGAATTTCTCCACGATTACCAAGCAATGGGTACGCACAGTGCGCCATGGTCTTGTAGAATTGGCATTCGAGTAGTGGTTAGTCTACCATTGCTTAATGGGTCCTAACTACCTCCACAACTACCTCCATGGCACATGTAGAATTGGTCAAATAGTCGTGATGATGAATATATATATATTTTTTTTTGGTGGGGGAGGTCGTGTTGTTTCGATTGAATTAAATTAGGGTTGTCTAATTCAAGATTAAATAATTCAAAAAAATTTATATTGAATCAACAAATTCGATAAAATGATGGTTATCATTACAAATAAAAATGACAATCTAAAATAATAGTATTTTATGAATTTCTTAAAATTGATATTATAACATCAATTATAGTGATAACTCTAACATTTTAAAATATTCTAATTTAAGATGATAGATTTATGCCTTTCACTCTAAGTAAAATTTATTAAATTGTTTAATTTCGAATTGAACAACCAAACAAACCCTTAAATTTTGTATTAATTCTTATGTTTAGGATACGACTCTCTTTAAAATTGGATTCTATCACCTATTTAATAATTAAAATTGGTTATAAAAGTGTTTTTTTTTCTTTTTCAAAAGATAGAAAACACATAAAGCCATGTAGGTAGTCAAGCAAAAATGAAACCAAGACCTTTGCAAACTTCATGTCTTTATTAGAATAGGGCATGCCATTAAACACAAAGGCATTTCCATGAAAATTAGTTACAAAGGTTTTTTTTTTTTTAAATTTTAAAATGAAAAGTTCCAAAAGTAAAATTCATAAATTTTAGAGGGAAATGCATTATTTGAAAATTCAACAAAAAGAATCTCATTTAAGAAGGGGGATTTTATTTTTATTATTATTTTATTTTCCAATTAACTAGTGCAAAATCAACCCCTTTTCTACCACAATCACCACAACGTTGCTATCACCACCACCCCCACCCCGACCTATGTAGCCACGTCATCATTATGCCTTAATTGCCATCACCATGACCACTGTTGTCACCTTTGACATTGTCAGACCATCGATGTCACTATCGCGTGGAAGAAGTATGAAAAAGGAACACCATCTTCCCGTAGAATAAGAATTAAAATATCTATATAATAATATATCCATAACAGAGGAAATGCCCCCTTTGATGTCACGTGTCAGTTTGTGAATAGTTAGGAAAAAAAGTAAAATTACCTTTTAGTAGTCATTTTTCAATTTAATACCAAAAAAATAAATAATATCTATCAACTTGCTACAAATTAACTGTATATTTATGTCAAAATAACTATCAATTTTCTTTTTTTCATATTAAGTTGGGAAAGAATCACTAAAAAATAGGTGTCCCAAAAAGATATGAGTTTTGGAGAAATTACTTTTTAGTGATAAATTTCCAACTTGATGTCAAAGAAAGAATATTCTCTACCAACTTGCTATAAATTGACTATATACATACTTCAAAAGGACTACTCATGTTTCATGTTTGGTATTAAGTTGAGAAGTGATCACTAAAAGGTAAATTGTTTAACTTTTCTTTTTTTTTGGTTTTCACGGCTCTTTTTTTCACACAGTATAAGTAGGTCGACGTTTGGTATACACTGCATATCCTTTTGTTTTTATGTGGGAAAATCGGAAAACTTATATTATACAATATTCAATCCAAACTTAGTAGACTATATCATATTTCTTCGTTTTCTTTATGTCTATTTATCTCATTTCCCAAAAATTAAATGTATAAAATTATAAATATTTATAATTAGAAAGGGGGACAAATAAAGGCAATGATGATTAAAAAAGAAAACGCGACACACTAGAATATGTATTAACATATCAAATTGCTTAGAAAACTATAAAAATGCTTAAAAAATTGTGTAAATACACTTTTACCAAACGAGGGGTATCTCAAACCATTAGGCCCAGACTAATCCCCTTAATTCACAAACCATCCTCAAGTTCATGCATTCGATAATAAAGGAGCGAGGGCACCTCAAGATCTATAATTCCTGAGTCGCAGTTCTTTACCATCGGAACTACCATCACAGGTGTGTATTATATATATATATATAATTTATATTATTCACAATATTTATTTTTACAAACCTCAAATGCACGGGTTATAAACTAGTACATATCTAATTTTATTTAATTATGTTGATCTGTGATATGATAGTCATCGATTTTCTCTTTTTCTATCTTATTAGAGTTTAATTAGACATGGGCTTGAATCTTTTTTCTATTGTTTTCCATTGCATCATGCCCACCCCCTACCTCCACCACCAACTTTCCATTAAATTCAATTGCAATTCCAATTTTAATTCCACGAAGAATTAAAATTCTAATCACTTAACCAAATAATAAAATTTAAATTCCACATATTTTCAACACCCGCCTTCCCATTTTCTTCATCAGAGATTGTTACATAAAAGTTGGTGAAGACATTGTGGCTAAAGAATTTGGACCTTAGTGTGGCCCCATTGCCCAAAATGTACAAGACATGAAGACATCATTTTTTTGGTTTTTCTCCTTACTCTTTCTTCCCTACCTGCTAGCTATCGAATCCTTGACCTGGGCTTTACAATTGACATTCAGCGACAATAAGTTACAAGGAGGGTTGGTATGCACAGGACATATGCATCATGTTTAAATGAATCTTCCTTTCAATCTATGTAACCTCTCAATATGTTGATTTGTATTGGGATTTGTTGACATGATATATATAAATATGTGAGGACCAAATCAACAAAATTGTACACACAAAAAGAAAAAATAATAATAAAATAAATGAAGATGCATTGAATCTACACTGAGTTGGCCTAATGGTGAGAAAAGACTTAAAAGGTTCGTTTATGATACCAATCCATTAGCTTTTAGAAGGGGTTAGCACATTGAACCTAACCAGCAGAATTGGGGTCTTGTCTTATTCGTAGGTGGTTGTTGACAGTTTGACATTTATCATTTGTGTGGACGACTTTGTTGAGTTATCCACACTTTTTGTGTGCCCACCGATGGTTGTTACCATTTACCATTGCCTCCATTATGTGCCATAAAAGTTCACTTGGTTGATTGGCTCCATTATCTGCCATCAGATGAGATTTTTTATTTTGAATAAATAATATGGTTTAATTAGCTTGAAAAACTTAAATAGTTACTCCCTCCACTCTTAAATTATTGGTCTCATTTTCCTTAAAAAAATATTCTCTCTTTTTCCAATGTTTTGCATACTTGAGGATGAAATTAGAATATTAAAACATATATATTGATATAAAAGCATTTAATAAGATTTCCTAAAAAACGTGTTTTTTCAAAGGGCACAATCAATTAGGAATGGAGGGAGTATTAGCAACAGCTATCACGAGATTTCGGGAAAAATCAAGTTCGATCAACGTGATTACGTGAGTGAGAGGGGTGGAAGCTAGGGTTACCTCCAATGTGTAGCTCATGTCCCCCCCCAACCAAAAAAAATTCACTTTTCCTTCACTAATGATGAACTAAAAAAAACATAAAAAAAATCATAAGATCATTTTTTAAAAAGGAAAAAGAAAAGAAAAAAGAGCATAAAGTATCAAAGAGGATACAAGCATCCCAAGTAGGTTAGTACATTAAACCCTCAACATCATGTGTGCTTACAAACCAACTTCATCATCGCTCTTCAAAGTAAAGAAAATAGCCCTCAAGTATACATCAATACATATATATATATATATACTAGATATAGCACACGTGCGTTGCACGTGAATATTTTTAAATAATATTAGTTATACAAAATAATAAATACATAAAGTTTTATATTTTTTCATAAAAGATAAAGTTTAAAATTCAAAAGTACAATGAAAGATTAAAAACTCTTTAGATATATATTCAGAATTTTTTTTCTTCTTCATAAAACGGAATATTTAAAAAGTTTATATTCATATATATCATTATACAACTTGATAGTTGCTCTAAAAAAAGAATTTGAGTAAAAATCTAACTTTAATTTGTTAAGAGTTTGAATTAAAATCTAACTTTCATTTGTTACCAAATGATAAGAATGTTTATTATGTGTTTTAATTAAATGAAGGATAGATATGTATTTTTTTTTTAAAATAAGGGTATATTGGTTGTTCAAAAGTTTTTATGAGATTCAACCTTTTATAAGTAGTATAGAATATATTAAGATATGTGTTTCGGCTGTTGTTTTAGAATTATAGTTTCCATATTCCTATATATTTCTATTTATTATATAAGAATTATAGTTTCCGTTTCCTTTGAATTCCTATTTGTGTTTTATATATTAAGATATGTGTTTTAGAATATATTAAGGTAAGTGTTTTAAAATTATAGTTTTCTTATTGCTATATTTCCTATATATGCAGAAGGGTGGATAGCTGTGTATTTAAAAATTAAAATAAGGATATATTAGTCAATCAAAAGTTTTTCTTACATTCATCTTTTTATAGGTAGTAGAGATAGAGATAGATATATATCCACCAACTAAATATTTTGCTCTCATACTTGTCAGCCTAATAGCCACAAAAGATGGAAGAAGATAAAACTTGATTAATGACAAATTAGTTGGGCAATGACTTTAGAACCCTTTAGATATTAATCACACATTTCCATTTAGTCATCCCTCCCGACATTCAACCAACCCCATTTATATGATTAAATGTGTCCATCATATATTGTCTATACATGCACACACACAAACCAATATCATATCTTCGTTGCCGTAAAGAATCTAATTTCTAGCCTAATATGAGTGTACGTGTTTATTTACGTGTCATGCATGAAAATGATTGGAACTCCTACTTCAAACAAAAATATTTTCTTCAACATTGGTAGGCTTGGAAGACGTACACTAGGATTTATTTTCAGTGTGTTAATTTGTGAGTGACAATGATTTATTTCCCCAATTTTTGCACTCCCAAGTTTAATGGGAAATGTGGGCACCAGGCATGCGCTTGTTTTCGTTTGGGCAAGT
Organism: Liquidambar formosana; assembly: GCA_039720395.1. NCBI lineage: Eukaryota > Viridiplantae > Streptophyta > Magnoliopsida > Saxifragales > Altingiaceae > Liquidambar > Liquidambar formosana. Next base: position 12,243,545 of record CM077826.1, on the reverse strand, counting down.
CCCTGTTTTGGGGTGTGTAATGCAGTGAGAGGATCCTGAATGGGAAAGTTTGTAAAAGGAAGAAGAATTAGATTTGATGCCTTTAATTAATATCCATTCTTGTATTTAGGTAAAATTGGATTCCATCTCACATCCAAGAATTAAATTTGGTGTGAAAAGGGAAATTTATATAAAGGGAAGGTGTATCAAGGAAATGCACCAACAATAATCCGATTAAAGAGCAGGAAAAAAAATGAAGAATTCAAAAACTAGTGACATGTCATCACAACCGCTTTTGCCACCACAGTACCACTGCTAGTTGTTGCCACCGTCTGTCATCACCACCATTACTGTCACCGCCTATGCCATCACCTTTATGATATTGCCGGCATGCCTTGACGACTGTCACCATGGCCGTTATTGCTAACCACCTTCTTTAACACCACCAAGACTATCGATGTCACCGGCCATCACCACAACCATGTTGTTATCATTGTCTCTATGACTGCCACCATAATCCACCTGTAACACCATGCTAGTGGTGCTTGTTTAGCATTCATGAAAATTACGTCAAATGTCGGTGACAAAAATGAAAAATAAACAAAAATAAAAATAAAAATTTGACAATTGTGAAACTCAAAATATAACAAATCTATATGATAAATATTATAAGATAATCAATCATATGTGCATAAAGTAATTAACAACAAAAATTCTAAAATAAATATAAACTTCATGCTAGTAACGCATGTCGATCACGTGATAGTCTATTATAAAAGAAATTGTGTTCTTGGAAAAAAAAAAAAAAATTCCCAACACTGCTGCCGTAGTACCACTACCATATATGGATTATCATGTAAACCAGTTTCCTCCAACCGGTCACCTCCATTCCAACATCATATAGTAATGGTATATAGAACATTCTACGCAAGCCGTCACCACCGCTATCACTACCAAATTGGGTAGTACATATTAGATAACCATAGTTGTTGGATGAATTGGACCACCGTAACCCCAAGACTTAAATATCAAAATCGATATATGGATATTTTGAGAGTCCAAAAATAAGGATATATTAGATATATCAAAATTTTTATATCAATTTAAAGATATGATGGATATTGTTAGTTAAATACGTATATTTTCATTGACACGTTAGGAAACAATGATTTAGTCTCTAATAAACAGTTTAAAATCAAAATATTGTAATTTAAATGTGTAAAAGACAAATATGTATCGTAGAAAGTATAAAAAGTGTGCCACTGCAAAAGAATGAATATTTTAAGAGAATAAATGAAGGATGCTACTTCATAACGCTAATTTAAACTATTAGTATAATTGAAATATTTATATAAATCAATATCAAAAAAGTAAAAGGAGATAATTTGACATAATAACAAGAAAATGCATATCTCGATATCATTGATATAGTTGATATATGTCGATACATAGTGGAGATATTTGATATATCGACTATAAATGTGAAAAAAAGAACATATTATGGATATATCGAGATTTTATCAATAATATCGACAATATCACAAATATATTTTAGAAAAAAGATATGTTAATCATATATTATATCGAGAGATCTGGATACACGGATATATTACGGATATATAAAAAATATTGTTAATATTTTAATGTATGCGTACCCCCCACCACTGATAAGATTGTAACATGCAACCACCGCGACCAACATAAATGCCTCTGGTTGTCGATCAATTTCAATTCAACCCCAGCTCACAGCCCAACCCCCAACCCCCATCACCACTCCTGCATGCCACAAGTCCATAGACAGCAGCCCGTCACAGACCCAATTGCTGGCAAATTAATCAATTTTGGTCAAGGTAATCGCAATAGTTTTGTCAAACTTGGATTCAATTAAACTCGGCCCCATGTGCAGCTGTGCACATTCCTTCCTGTCCTTTTTTTGATTGCCTTCTCTAATCAGTAATGAGAATCCAATTTCAATATTAAATTCATGATAGTCCCGTAAAAGTTGAAACTCTATTGGACTTGTGATCCAATAGTACGTGCATAAAGAAAATGTGTCCGTTTTATACTCCACTGTATTGAATAGAAATTAAGTGCACACACACCCGTCGATCAGCTTTTAAAAAGTGCAGGCCCAGTGATCCCATGCATCCCTATATTTGTTCATATATTCTAGATGGTTGTTGATATATTGTATCAAGGCCTTTGGCAAAGTCACAACTCACAACCCACTCCTTTTTTTTTTTCTCTTTTTTTTTTCGGGGAAAATGTTGGGGTTGGGGAGAAATAATATAAATCATAACATATATTAATATTAATTTAAATCTAGAGGCTGACCTTTTGTGATCTTCCTCAGGACCCATTGAGATTTGGACCAAATATATATGCGGCATAAAAGTCCACTTGGCCGGTAGGAGATGCCAAATTGGAAACGTTTAGAAATCCCTTTAAGATGTAACTGTTATATAACCACTGAATATTGTTTAATTAGAAACCACTTAATTAAGGCTCAAAATGAAAATATATTGCTCCACCAACTCTAACCCTCTATTTGGTTCCCGGATTCTATCAGTGAAAAAAAGGGGAAGGGAAAGAAAATGAGAAGGAAAGAAAACGAAATGAAAAAATAAATCATATCAAGATAAAATAATTCCAATTCTTCATTTTCTTTTAATTTTCCATTGCAACCAAATTAGGAAAAATGAAATTTCTTTTATATATATATATATATATATATATATATATATATGGTTCTATTATCAGAGATAGTTATAATAAGCCTATTATTATGCAAATGGTTTGGTTTGATGATGATACCACAGTGCCTAAAATGAAAGCAATTGCATTTTGGAATAGTCTTATTCTTGTTAAGGAAAATGGATTAAAAGAATTTATTTAGATGGTGATGCTAGTATTGTCATTAATAGTATTGGCAAGTTAAAAAGTTGCCCTTGAAACATTTATAGTATTTTAAGTGATTGTATTGAGATTATCTTAGATTATAGTATGAAAATTAAAATAAATCATGTTTATAGATAAAGAAATAGAGTTACTGATTTACTAACTAATTTATGTCATAGAAATAAAAGCAATCAGACTTGAGATTCTAATTTTCTTAAAAAAAGTTTAGTTATTTTATAAGAAGATGTTATTGGTAAATCTAGTCTTCTAGGTGTTAATTTTTTTTTTTACGGAGCTGAAAGAAACTAGAATGAAATATAAGGCAGCTAACTATTTCACCCAAAAAGGGAAAATAAAAGGCGGCTAACTATTGTTCAATCCAACCTTTTGATAGATTAAAGCAACATTTATTGCCATAAGCCAGAGTTGGACAATAGCAGTTAGAGGCTAGAGGTCCCCTTTTAAGGTTTGATATAAACCCTGTGGACCGTACCTATTTCCTTTTTCAAATTAGTTGTGCTTTCTTTGTTATCCAAGCAAGGAAATTCGTTCTTAGTCTGGAGAATTTTTTTTTTTTCTTTTATTTTTTGGGTGTGGAGGGGCTAGGATTCTAGTATGGAGTTGCAGTCATGAATGGAGATCCTAAATTAATACTCTTTTATATAAATGAATGCATCCTCGTCATTGTGCATTAAATAAAATTTTTAAAAAATTTAAAAGGAGAAATAGATGCTTACAAAGACGGACAAGGATAACCACTTTTGTGGGGCCGAATAATGTCCCAACACCATAAGACTCTACAACGATTAAGGCCCAAAATAAATTTCCTTATTTTCCTACGCAAGACGGAAGAAATATGACCCTCGTTTTTCATGTGGTTTCCACCTCGGCTAAAAAGTATTTTGTTTTTTTTAATTAATAAAACAAAATAAAATAAAAAATGCATTGCATCATAGACAGGGGATACATGAGGGGAGAGATAGATGCTACTATAAGGGTTTTGTTACACCAATATGTTAGAGGATCTTATAAAGGTTTCACATATATAATTTTTCTTTTTTAAAAAAAAAAATTAAAAGAGAGAGAAAAAAAAGAGAGAAAAAAGGCGCACAACTATTTGAACGTAGGAATCAAAGTTTGGTGTTAACGTAATTTTCTATAAATTTTCTATAAACTTTGATCCACACGTGTAAACTTATTTGAACATATTTTTGTTGAATTTTTTTATTTATTAATAATACGATGCTAATGTAACAAAGCCGATAACTTGATGCATTAGTTCCAAGATAATTGAACAAATGGATTGGAAAGCAAGGGCAGACCTACACTCATCTTTTGGGAGCAAAGGCTGGCTGTCACATTTGCTTGTGAGAAGGGTTGGGTTTTAGTTCACTTTGAGGGAGATGTTCGAGCGATTATAAATGATATATGTTCCTCTTCTCAGTTCTTTTCTTGGTCTTATGAAATTTTGATTTCAGACATTAGATCTATTGTAGATTCTTTGATTTCTTCTTCTTTTCGGAAAATCACTAGAGGGTATAATAAAGCTGCTCACGAAATGGCCAAAAAGGCAGTGCGCATAGGCTTTTCAGGTTTCTTAAACACCGACTGTCACCCGAAATTGTCAGAAGAACTTGTTTCAAGGATTCTTAGTGTATTTTTTAGTTGTAGTTTTGGTGGTATCTTTTTTCTTTTTTCTTTCTCTTTTTTGTATTTTCTTTCTTCTTCAGGTTTTCTTAGCAAATAAAAAAAATAAATAAATAAATAAAAAGTGGCATCCCCAAAATTTTTTAAACCCCTCGTTTAATTAATTTTTTATTGACCTATTTCCAATAGTCGATCAGTATATAATTTTTTATTTATTTGGTAAGAACATGTTATCTCTCTCCACGGTCGCAATACCCCTTTATCTGTAAGGCCTGACCCTATTGACCTATTCCCACCACCAACTAAGTCTCTCTCTCTCTCTCTCTCTCTCTCTCTCTCTCTCTATATATATATATATATATTATTTTATATATGAATGACAAAATGTTTTTACCGGGGGTTGGTGAATGGGTAAACTTTCGTCTTTATAAATACGAAAAATAATAAGCCAACTTTCTATCCTCGTCTCATTCCATCATTTTCGTTTTTGCGATTCTCACACCTTCTCTCCGGCCATCTGTGATAAACCACCCACCCCAAATTAAACCCATATATATATCTCCATCTCACCACCGGGAAAATAAACTCAGGATGCCGATCGACAGCACAACAGGTTCCGGCCAAACCATCTGCGTCACTGGCGCCGGCGGCTTCATCGCTTCATGGATGGTCAAACTCCTCCTCGAGAGAGGCTATTCCGTTAAAGGCACCGTCAGGAATCCAGGTGACCTTTCCATCACTCATATATAACCTTCAATTTACTTTTACGCGTATTCCCACAAATATATAATCTTTTTTGTCTTTTTTTTTGGGGGGTTTTGATTAAATGAAGATGATCCGAAGAACGCGCACTTGAGAGAGCTGGAAGGAGGAAGGGAGAGGCTCACTTTATGCAGAGCTGATCTTCTCGATTACCAGAGCTTGCGAGAAGCCATTAACGGATGTGATGGTGTTTTCCACTCTGCTTCACCTGTCACCGACGATCCAGTAAGTTGTCCCTTGTCTTCTTCTTCTTCTTTTTTTTTTTTTTTTTTGGTTGTTGAGAAAATTGAAGAAAATAAAATTGAATATTATATTTTCTCTCTCACGGAGAAAATTGGAAAAGAGAACGTTAGTTACGTTTCAAATCCAACATACGAGTACAAGATTCTCATGTATTTCCGCGTAGTAAACATCACAATCTACAATGTGGAACCACCTACTCTCGCAGACACGCGAGGACCACCCACGTGTCAGACACGTTGACACGGGTGGAATGAGAAATTAACAGTTAACCGGATAAAAACAAGAAAGAAAAAGGGAAATTTACTACGAAAAACTAAATTAAATAAATAATGTCATAAAATTTGTGTGTAACATTATTGATTTCACATCATTGGATTTGGTTTGGTTATTTGTTTTCATAACCCACTTGAGGGGCGGCCAATCTGACTTGGTGATGGCCACCTAACAACTAGGCATATATATGGGGTTGTTGGCTCAATTATACCTTTGGTCAATGATTATCTTTCTCGGGTTCCAAACAAAAAAAGAAATATATTCATAATTAAATTAAAAAATTCCCCCTACATTTTCTTTGCCATTCGACAGATTGTATGATTGTGTTTGGCTTAATGTGACAAAGGCATTGACATTGGTTGTAATTTTATATGTTGGGTTTTTGGTTTTTTGAAGGAACAAATGGTGGAGCCGGCCGTGATCGGAACCAAGAATGTGATACTCGCGGCGGCCGAAGCTAAGGTTCGGCGCGTGGTGTTCACGTCGTCCATCGGTGCGGTGTACATGGATCCGAACCGGGGGCCCGACGAGGTGGTGGATGAGAGTTGTTGGAGTGATCTCGAGTTCTGCAAGAACACCAAGGTTTTTCAATTCATATTTCACCTCTTTCCTTAATTTACCAATGAGTTTTGCTAAATTAATTACCGTATCATATGCCCCTTTTCTGGTCCATATGGTCCTTCAATTTATTTATCCAAAAACATTTATTTACTTGTTGGTATGGCCCTACAAGTAAGATAAACAGTTATTTACTTCCATCTTTTGTCCATTGGAATAAATAAAATATTGAAAGCGGACCTCTATATAGATGGGGGCAAGGATTCTCTCCACCACATCCATGTTGGCTAGGACTTTTTTTTGTTTTGTTTTTTTGTTGGCCTTTTTTGATAAGTATAAAATGTCTGGCAAAGAAACTCTCCACTATACATTTAGGCCATCCACATAAGAATGGATTTGTTGTTTGTGTTGCAGCAAAGTGGTGTGGTGGGTGAGATGGTGACACATGAGTATAAAAGAGTATAAAACCGTGTCTTTTATGTCAGTGGTTGAATACCCTTTTACACCCACGTATCACGATCTTACCCACCAAACCATGTTGCTATGTTTTTGCAACACAGCAACAAATTCAAACTCCATTCACCATTGTGGGTTCTATTGGTTTTGGAAACCCTATGCATTGAAACTTGTACTCCATTGGAAAGGATCGTGGCATCAATGGAGCTTCTTTTATTGTTTTCAAATAGAAAGTAATTCAATGCCAATGCATATATAAATCGATAGAAAATAAAGATAAAAATTGAAGGACGGAAAAAATTCAAGAGATCAGATAATTCCCAAAAGTTGCTTTCATTATTTTGGCAGTTTTAGGGAGTAGCAAAACTTTTGGAAAAAGGATTTTATGTGGTAAAATATACAAGGATTATCTACATTAGGCCCCCTATTTTTCTAGTACACCCTTGTAAGCAAATGACTAGCAAAATCTTGGCAAGCCAATATTTTTTTTAAAAAAATAAAATTTATAAAAAAAAAATCAGCTTGATATTGATGTATAATATGGAATTGCAGAACTGGTATTGCTATGGGAAGGCAGTGGCGGAGCAAGCCGCTTGGGAGGTGGCAAAGGAGAAAGGGGTGGACCTTGTGGTGGTGAACCCAGTGTTGGTGCTTGGACCATTGTTGCAACCCACTGTCAATGCTAGCATTGTGCATATCCTCAAGTACCTCACCGGCTCGGCCAAGACTTATGCTAATTCAGTTCAGGCCTACGTGCATGTTAGGGATGTGGCATTAGCCCATATACTCGTCTATGAAACTCCTTCCGCATCTGGGCGTTATCTTTGTGCCGAAAGTGTGCTTCACCGCGGTGAGGTTGTCGAAATTCTAGCCAAGTTCTTCCCAGAATATCCCATCCCCACCAAGTAAGTCTTATTATCTACACTCAGTTCCCCACCAAGTAAGTCTTATTATCTACACTCAGTTCCATATAGGTGTCTTAGAAAGAAGGAAGGAAGGAAAATACTGAAATTTGGTATTCCTTTTTTTTTTTTTTTTTCAACCAAATTTTATGCTTTAAGATCGCATTAGATACCAAGTCTTGATTTATTTATAGTCTAACAAAAAGGATTAGAGGCACAATTATAAGATGGAGGTAAATGAATGGAAAAGACTTAGGTTTGCCAACATTGCCCTCTCATTTGATCTGGTGAGGCCCAATCCTATCTTTGTACAGGATGATCCGTACACCGATCATCCAGTTTTTCCCCCACAAAAATAGTTTCTGGGTGGTCTCATGTTCAACCTAGCTGAGACAATGGTTTGAGTCCTGGTCACCCAATTTATCAAATTATTAGTTTCAATTGAAAAAGTCACTATTGTCCTCACATGCTGTGTGAGGTGCAAGGGGGAGAAAAAATAAAATAAAAAAATAAAAAAATTAATTAATTAAGGCGCCTGGAAAACACATTCCACTCAAATTGAAGTCATTTATTTATTTTCTATGAAGTTCAAAATTTTAATTTTTTGCCTATAATTTTTCATTTTAAAAGACATGGAAGCCATTATTTATTAGTTATGGTTCAGAATCACAAGATCTTATTGCAATCTGAAACCAACTCTAGATTGGTTATCGCTAGGCCAATATTAGTACAAATAGATATATATATATATATATATATATATATATATATATAGATTGATAGTTTTTGGCTAATAGAAGTGTTCTAGACATTGGTCTGACTAAAAATAAGAATGATTCAATAACTAGTAGAAGTATTTGAGACTTGTTTAACTTAATAAACACTCTAAAAGTTTTGCAATAGATTTGGTCTAAAGCTAAAATGATCCCAATATTTAAATAAAAAATAAAAAACCTGGTAGCCATATGTGCCACATATACATAAATGGATGAGATGAGATGTGGAACTCTTTTTCCCTTTCTGGTCTGGTAGATGTGGAACCCACTACTCTTTAAGTCTCTTATAATTGAAGCCCTTCCATAGTTGCGTTACAACAAAGTCTCATTGAAGGTAATGTGCCCATCAACCTCATCAACCTCATGAGAAAAACTTGTATATAACTATGACACGACTGATGTGATGTCACGGATCAATGAGAGTTAAGTAAAATGGGATTGTCAGAATACTTTTTGATTTTACAATTCCATTTTGCTTGATTCCTATTAACCACGTGACACTACGTGGCCTTATCACAGTTACATGCCACAATTACATGGAAGACTCATTCCAACCTCATCCATTTGGTGGCCCACCATGCTCCATAATGGAAGCGAGGTAGGCATAATTAGACTCTACTCAAATCTGAGAGGGACTTCATGGTAGGTAGGTGAGACTCCTCCAGCTCCAAGAATTTTATTACTTTATAAATAGTATTTATTTTTCAAACTTTATGCGATTCAATTAAATTTTTAATCAATATAGTGGAGTACAATATATTCTTTTGTCTGGGTTGGTACACCGACTGCCCCCACCAAAAGAAGAAGCATATGAAATCCATCTCACCTGCCACAACACCATGACCGCACATTTTTGTGAGGTCTTTTAGAGCTATCCTTCTCCATTGTCTTTTGTTCTTCCTCTTATTTTATATATATATATATATATATATATATATATATATATTATGATGTCAATCATGTGCAATTTCAAAGGTAGGCTTTCGTCAGCACACCTCATAAACTTCTTCCATCTTGGCTTTAGCTGTGGTCGCTTTGCATTCAAAAATTGACATAATTTAATGCACCATCCTCTTATTGAGGAGGACTATTGCTAGAGAAATTTGGTCCATGCCTATATAAAAAAAAAAAAATAAAAAAAAAAAAATTATATCCTAGGTTTTTGTGGTCTGGTGGTATTTAGTTGCCGTGTCTTAAATGCAGTTCAACGATTTTAAATTTCCAAACTAATTAGGAGACCGTTGATTTTTTTAATTATTAATAATTTTAACACATGTAAAATGGAAACTTAGTACAAGGTAAATGCGTTAATCAAGGATACGCCATAAAATGGCACGCGAGAAGTTTTACAATTGATTACTAAGTTTCTAGTCACTTTCGGTTTAGTCAATAATCATGTTTTTGTAATTACCAGTTAATTATATTAATTTGTCATTATTTGCCCATATTCTGTAACCCCCAAAAAATGTCATATTGTTGCATAATTGAAAATGGAAAAGAGTGATGTTAGGTTTTGAAACTGAAAAGTTGTTGCTTATCAAAAAAGAAAGAAAAGAAACTGATGTTGTCTGATATTAATGCAGGTGCTCAGATGAGGTGAATCCAAGAAAAAAGGCCTACAAGTTCTCAAACCAAAAGCTGAAGGACTTGGGTTTTGAGTTCACACCAGTGAAGCAATGCCTATATGACACTGTCAAGAGCCTACAAGAAAAGGGTCACCTTCCTATCCCTACACAGCAGCCCCATGATGACACTCTTCGCATTGGGTCTTAAAAGGCCATTTTCTTGGGGTCACATGCACTTGCTACCCTCTAACAGGTCCATGCCCACCTCAGGGTAGCAGTGGAAAATATATATATATAGGAAATAATAATATTCTGTTGAAAAGATGAAGTAAGCAAGAATGTGAAATCTTTTTGTCTTTTGTACCAATTCCATCATCCTAATTAATGAAATATAGTTTTAATGAATAATTTTCCAATTGGTTTTAGATTTTTCGGTATTTTTGGAATAGGAGTAGTTTGCCAGTCCCCTTAATTTTTATGAAGATGTAGAGAGAACACTTATAGGGTGTTGGGGTGTGTCATCCTTTTATGAGAAGATGGTTGTAAAATGATGATTATGAATTATGAATGAGTTGTGATAATCAAAATAAAATATTGTCTAAGTAATTTTAAAATCTCTCTTTCAAATGCTTTTGTTTCCTTGTTGTGGATTGTGGATTGTGGATTGTTACACGCTCATGATGATTATGAATTATGATAATCAAATTTGAATTTGTCCACATATTCCAATCCTAAACCTCTCAAGATTCCTTTGGATTGCATTTACCAAAAAAGATGACAGATAAACCTACCAGTCAAGGAATAATTTGGACGTGCGTTCAATTTCCAAGTACACTGGTAAGCAAGCTGGAAATAAACCCCATGGATCTTTTTTTATTTATTTATTACAATCGATAGAACATATCTTTACTCCTAACATTTCTTAATATCAACAAATGGATATCAATGTTTTTCTATAAACTTGAATCCGAAATCACTAACTTAACAAATAAGGTAAATGCCACTAGATTACTATGCCATCAGTGCAAATCCTAAGGCCTAGTAGCAAACCGAGTCATGATAAGTGCCTCAAGAAGCATAGATCAAGTGCTCTAAAACCCATGAAAGCATTTGATCCCTTGAGAGATCCTAGGGTCCGATAATTGCCCAAAGTGTGTGAAACGATAGGATTACACGTGCTTGAGCGATAAGTCGAGTGCAAAGGCCTTGAACACCCATGATATAACCACATATATATATATATATATATATATATATAGACACCAAGAAAAAATGCAAGGTGGCGGTAGAAAACAGGCATGAATATTTTCTAAGTCAGAAAGTTGAAGATCGGTCCCAATATGTTAAAATGCCAGCAATACTTGCTTTAAAGAGCTGACCCCTCAAAGTAAGGAGCATGATTTGAGGGATACAAGTGCAAAAGAGCATGAAACTATGCTAGCCGCACCAAACAATTATCATCACATTGACATCTTGACGACTTCTAAAAGGTTGACTTATGGGTGTCCTGAGTTAGGTAATGGGTGTGCTGTACAGTGTTGACTCCCTCAAGCCAAGCTATTACTAGCCACACAGCTTGAAAAGCTGTGGCAACTACTCTGACTGGGACTCAATAATCATGCAATTCACACGCTCTTTCCTCCATTCTTCCTGTTCTTCTTTGCCCTTCATCTTCGAAGAAAACTTGGAAATAATAATAAAATAATAAATAAAAAACAATGGATTTAAATGTAAGAATGAAGTTCGATCAATTTATCTGATGTCTCAGTCCATTCACTATGTGAGGAGGTTCAGGCCCATCAGACGCTCATTTTAGGGGAATGGCTATTGCAACCCCCATTCTTATCACCCCACCCTCCATCCTTTAAATTTTTAAGGTTTTATGCTAAATATAAAAGGTTTTTATGAAAACCGGCCATAATGTCTACTAGAAAACATCATTTTGAACAACTTTGTGGAAGAAATTTTTTTTTAAATCTATCGTTTAAATATACTTTTTAGCCATTTATAGCATTTATTTCATTTTTTGCCAAAAAGTCTACCTAAACGATAAATTTTGAAAAAACTTTCTTCTACAAAGTTGTTCAAAATGATGTTTTCTAGTAAACTAAGCAATTGGTTTTTGCAAAAACCTTTTATATTTTTCATAAAATCTTAAAAACTAAAAAGAAAGGGGTGGGGTGGGTTGCAATAGCCGTTCCCTCATTTTAGGCCTCCTCACTAAGGCCCAAGCCCAGCTCTAACATTTTTTTTATTGGGCTTGGGGTTTATCAAACCCATCACAAATGTAGAATGGGAACAGCTATTGTAAACCCCCCATTCTTATCACCCCACCCCCCATCCTTTAAATTTTTAAGGTTTTATGCAAAATATAAAAGGTTTTTATGAAAACCGGCCATGATATCTACAGAAAACATTATTTTGAACAATTTTGTAGAAGAAAGTTTTTACTAAATCTATCATTTAAATATACTTCTTAACCATTTATAGCCTTTATTTCATTTTTTGTCAAAAAGTTTACCTAAACAATAGATTTTGGAAAAACTTTTTCCTGCAAAGTTGTTCAAAATGACGTTTTCTAGTGGACCAAGAGACCGGTTTTTGTAAAAACCTTTTATATTTTTCATGAAATCTTAAAAACCAAAAGGAAAGGAGTGGGGTGATAAAAATGGGGAGCTGCAATAGCCATTCCCATGTAGAATTTAGAGGGCTTTGGGCTTTTTGCTCCTTGGGTTCCTATTACAATAATGCATCATGTTTTATTATTAGTACATTTTCAAATTTTTGAGCGAGGCAATCCCTAAAACTGTACAAGGTGTAACATTCAAAGAGAAAAAGAAACAGAAAGTAATATAATATAACATAATGGTGAAGACTAACATCCTGTAACAGTGAACTCACATTAAGCACCAGTAAAGTTGAGGGCCAACAATGTCTACACCACAACTAGAGTGGTAATGAGTTCAATTAATCCTATGAGGCCCTTTCTCTGCAGTGTATGAATTCATCCTCCTTAAGCAGTAAATCAGCATGTATAGGGCAAGCCGTTGAAAAATCAAAAGAACCATTCGAACAATGCTCGGATTCGGGTTTGCAACTGAGAGAGAGCCTGCCTTTTTCTGTCAACGAGGTATCCAAACCTTCAATCCTACTAGCTTACTAATTCACTTACCCAACTATTTATAAGTCAGTATCTCCTGTAACCCTTCTCTGAGGCAACTGCATGCTTACTATGTCCTCTCTGGGAAGAGTATACATTGATGCAGTACCTGGCTCATTAGCCATCTGTTGACTTTCAGGTGCTGTGAATGACAAAAGGTGTGTAACCTCCTTATTTTTTCGGATGACCAGGTATGCAATTCCCGCCAAGTACACTGCCATAGCTGAAAATCCTAGTATTCCACAAAACACAATGGCCACGAGTTTTAAATGGCTGTGAAGAAGCAACTTTATGAAGTTGGTTGCAATATAATAAATATTTATAGCCATGATCAGGGTACCAATGATCCAAGTGATTGCTGAGATCTGCAAATAGAAAAAACAAATGAATCAACAATTAAATAAATAAAATTAAAGACTAAGGAATATAAGCCCTCCAGAGTTCAGGAGATGGAAATCATGGGATGCTTTAGGAATCAACAGTCTCTAACATCTAAATACCATATATTGTTTTTATTATTATCCAATAGCAATTATGATCAATGCAAGAAACAGAAATCTGATTGAACAGCATAAATTTAGCTTATTTTAATCACGCGTGCATTTTGGCAGCAAATCCTTGGGTTAATTATCTAACATGAAACAAACAGAAATTCTCAAAGATATCAGGAAACATAATATTTATGTTTAAGAGGAAAGACAATTTACTAAAATGGATAAAATGAACAAGCAAACCCAGCATTAATGTCCAACAGACCAATGCATGCAACTGGTAATCTAATATTTTTCTTTGAGAATTTCTCACTTAATTATTTTCTGCCAAATTCATACAAAACTGGAAAAAAAAATGTCTTGAAAGCAGACAGAAGTTTTACCACGGTCGAGTTGACATTCAACCCCATCTTAGTCTTGCTGCTTGTGAACTTGAGAAGTGGAATGAGAGCAAAAGGAAGTTCAAATGATAAGATCATCTGCCGAGACAACATCAAAGGTCACTTTGATTAAAAATACACACACACACACACAATCACACACACACACACACACACACACACATATATAGTGGCAAGAAATAATTTCAATGTGTGAATGAGTAAGCATGTTGAGGGACAAAACTTTAGTGCCATTTCTACCAGAAACTTTACTCTTTGCAGTTACATGTACAATAATAAAAGTCTGAGGTCTTCAGCTTCAAATATGATATCCACCTGAAGAAAATAGTGTTGCCTACCTCACGTCTGTACATAAAGGTATAGGGCTGTCAAGCGTCCTTGGGGTTACAGCTGAGGGACCATACCAGATTACTTTATGGAAGTGTGGTTCTGGTAATAAATTTTATATAATGCATGCAGGGATCTGGTTTTACAAAACATAATAAACATTGTCCAACAAAGTTCATTTCTTTAGTCTTGCATCAGAGAGAGAGAGAGAACTCAAGTGCAAGGACTCCCTCCTCAAGGCGTGCTGCTCCAGTAACGGGACAATCTGCTTGGTTAGCCAGGCTTGCTCTTACTCTAGCAACCAATCCAAAACAGGAATGGACCAGGGTAGCTTATTCCAGCACCAAGCCCCATTTAATGCCTACCCCAGTCTTGCCACTGACCCAGGTAGTTGTTAAGTGTAGGGGCGTACTGAAAGGCCAGATTGCCTTAGGTGCCACGTGTTGGCTCCTTATAAACAAGCTGGCAAGAAATTTGGAACGAAAGCCACATATTTTTTAAGAAAAGATAATTCAAAGGCAAGTATATTGTACCGATGCAATAATTATTAACTTTCCAGCCCCAGCCGAGCCACCAATAATTGCGACAATTAAACTAGGGACTATTGCCAAGCATCGAGTTAAAAAGTTCCGAATCCATGGCTTCAGTCGTAAATCAAGAAAGCCCTACAAAAAGAATTATAGGCATATAGTCATATACGCATTAAAAACATAACAGAATGGGCCACAACAAAAGTAATTAGTATGATAAACAAGTATCTCAACAATAGTAGGGAAATGAATTTGCAGGTCACAAGACTACTATAAATAAATGACTTCTATCTAGTAAATGCTGAATACATTCAGTTGTCCCAACCATTAATTCTTAGTTAGTGATAATATCACCAGAATAATAAGTTGGAGCAGACCATATTAAACTCTCCCATAAAATCAGGAGGATCAGCCATGGCGCATAATTTTATACTTGAAGATACCAAAACATAAGACAGATGATTGGGATATGATTCAATTGTTGGCTAATTGTTCATTTCATAACAGGGAAGAAGCAACAGTTATTCCCTACAATTTGATATCCTTTAACCTTGAAATAAAGCTAGATTTAATCAATAAATACCACGAGGGATTTTGAAATACATGCTTTTCTTAGTACAATGTATGTATATAATAGTTAACTACTTCTTATGTTATTTGGAAGACCCAGGAACTTCACAGATATCTTAACCAGCATAAAGATATAGATCCAATAAGCAGTAAGCAGTAAACCTGCATAACATATTGGCCAGCGTATGTTCCTGTTATAGTAGAACTCTGACCAGATGCCAGCAAGGCAATTGCAAAAAGCTTCGAACTCCAACTACCTAAGACATTCTGTAAACAAAAAATATAGAAATCATTAAATGGAGCATTTATATGGATAACACAAGAAAATGTGAACCAAATGGCAGAGATCAAAAGGCCAATCGCAATCAGCCAAGTTGTTGAAACTACATGTTACATACTTTAAGTAAAAAGGAGGCTTTGTTCAAGTCCAAGTCCTCACAGCTCATCTGATCTTCTTGATTCAAATTTGAGGAGTGGCAGACTGCTCCACTTACGGAAATAACGGATACATTAATGAGAAAGGCCACTGTTAAAGCAAAAGCACTTTCTATCATGTAAAATCTGCATGCCTCCTGTCAACAAGATTATAAATCAATTGGTTTTTTTTGGCAAAGGGTAGCAGAAAAGGTAAATTATCTACTTAGTGCCTGTTTGGGATAGCTTCAGAGTAGAATCAGAAGTAGAATCAGAAGCTAAATCAGAAGCTGAATCAGAATCAGGGGGGAGGCAGCTTGAGCAAATTGGCCTCAAAATCTATTTTGGGCTTACAATCACTTTTCTCATTTTTTATCCAAACACTCTTAAAAGTGATTATGGGCCATCAGAAGAGATTTTGGGCCTCCCAGAATCTCATCCAAACAGGCACTTAATTGTTCAGTGTGCACATCAGGGCTAAACTTTCAGAAAATAAAAATAGAAAAAATAGGGGGAAGTAACAACAAGCATGTTGAAAAATTGTAAAAATAAAGAAGAAATGTTACATTGATGCCACGAGCAGATCTTGGTATTTTCCTAGAAAGCACCAATGCCGAGTGAAGGAATAGATTGTGGCTGCAGCAAGTGCATGAGAACCGAAAAGCAGTTTAAATTTTTTGAATTGAGAGGAACCGTTCACATTTTTGGTAAGACATAAAAAACTTACGGCATAACCATAGCACCTAGGAGTGAAATTGCAAGTCCTGTTGCACCATTTCCTTTGAGTTGGGGAACAAAAAGCCCATCCAAAACTTCTGAAGAATTGGGCTTTGCGTAGCCAAGCTCCGCAAAAAAGCATGCAGCGATTGTAAATACAAAAAAAGCAATTAAAAACTCGAGTTTCCTCACCTGTAGAAAGGAACAGAGAAGCTTTTAATTGATATACTTTAAATGTTATCTTCATCAGAAACACCGACAACCACATCCCTCTTGCTATAGTTATCTCTTTACTATGTTCATACACAGCTGCACAAAATGAACCATTCAATTGTAGGTGCACCGAGATACATTGAATGTAAAGACATATACCCCATATTGCTGTAACGCGAGAAGAACCAATGTACTGAGCCCTGTCAGAAGAATGCCACACCATAATGGAACATTGAAGAGCATGTTCAATGCAAAGGCTGTTCCTATCACTATTGGGACCAAAAAAAAAAAAAAAAAGTCACTAAAAGTTTCACAGAAAAAAACCTATGGCTCTCAGCAGAAGTTAATACTATGGACACCTCAGTGGCAATTCAATTTACAATGGTGACAATTCAATTGATCTATTTCTAAATGAATGAAGTACCCATGTCCAACACATATCAAATTTTGACAATCCATATAATCTGGTACAACATTTAATTTCTCTTTAGCATTAACAACTCAACTCACAACGAACCCCAACTTCTAAACTAACACGATATTTATGTTAGTTGATAAGAGTTCAAGGAGCCAGAAGGGGAAGAGGATGGCCAAAGAAGATTTGGGTTCAAGTAGGAAGAAGATAACTGAAATGCCATTTGATCTAAAAATTGACTGACAAGTTGAAATGGCCAAGCAATATTAGTGTTTCCAACCTAAAACAATTAGAATATGTATTAGTTGAATGATTGATTCTAGGGACAAATGGCAATTATTGGATTTATGCATTTTGATAAGGGGCCTACTTCCTCCTCGCTGGTCAGGAGGGCCTCTTCCTAATTCCCCCACCCATATTCCATCATATGTCATAGTTAATTGACACAGACATGGTCACGTGGACATGTATCCCTATTCCCAAGGACACACAGTTGCAAACATGTGAACATGTGTCCATAATTATGTAAACACGGGTACGCATGCACACAATCAATTCTCCTTGATTATTTGGAGATGATGTCGGATATGAGTAGGGGTAAGAAAGAGGTTTCTCCTCAGCGGTGAGGAGGCAAGTATTGTCCCTTTGATAATGCCAAATTTGGCTTTTATGAAAGGATTTATGTATTCAAATGAATTATGATTCCCTTGCATGCATATTATACTCGTATGGTATTACTTTAGTCATCACTCTGCATGCTATTCAAACCACCAAATGATGTGAACCAAACTTTGGCTGTGTTCATCCACTGGGAGAATCTTTTCAAATCGTTCTGCCCGGTCCAGGCTCTCCAATAATGCAGCAAAATGAATGGATAAAATGTATTCATTGTCAATAACCAAAGAAGTGTCATTACCTTCAGGAATGTCAGATGCAACTACAGCAATCTCAGCAAGAACCCATAAGATGAAGTTTGGCACCCTTGGGTATTCAGTTCTACAATGCTCTGCCAAATGCTTGCCTATAATTAAAAAAGTGCATTTCAATGCCAATAAAATGGGCAAACAATTGGTAAAAATCATCTGGAGGAATAAACATACCTGTAACAACCCCCAGGTTCGCTGCCAAGGATTGTATAATGAGTGCAGCACAAGAAGCCACTAATATAATCCAAAGTAACTGCAAAGCCAAGAAATCTATAATGAAGAATACAAGCAGTGAACTTTAAGAACAAATATTTTAAATGTTTAAACAACTGGGAAATGTGAATGCAGGATGCTAAAAATATACAAGAATAAAATAATATTTTCAGGAGGATAATTTTATACTCCCTGACACACCTATGACCCTATCTACTTGGCCGGAATCAAGGAGTAGGAATGAGAACGGAATCACTATTGGTTCAACCCAAAAAGTTGTTTGGATGCTTAACATGATTCGGAATGGAATAAAGCCCTCATAATGTACTAGAGTCAAATCCCATTTGAGGGGGGTAATCTCACTCAAAGTGAGAGTTGGTAACTTGGTATTCTCATTCCACCCCTAGGTACCTAACTAGGAATGAAACAAAGACATGTCCACCCCTCTCATCATTCAACTCATTCGACCACTCATCATCAACACTACTCATCACCACTCCTTACCCACTGCCCACAACCACCCCACCATAATCATTACCACCACCCAAACATCATCATCACCACCACCACCACCACCACTAGTCCACTACCACCCACTATCACCACCACCATCACCCACTATCACCGCCACCATCCACCTCCATCAACACCACTCACCTAATATTAACACCACCACCAATCATCATCACAACCACTACCCACCCCACATTATCAACTCCACCCATCCATTACCCCCACCCATTACCCATCCTCAACACCATTCATTGTCTATCACCCATTGTCAACACCACCCATCACTACCACCATGAACCCATCACCCATCCTCACCACCACCTACCCATGGACTCATCACCCATCATCACTACCACCACTCATTTCATTCTATTTTGTAATTCATGGCCATGGGGTTTTATTTTCTCCAACTTTATTCATTTCACGCATTCTTTTTAAGCCTAAAAGATCATTTACTTTATAATAGATAGTATGGATTCTTTTATTGATATTGGAATGAGAAATGTACCATTTTTATTCAAAATGTTCAAATGTTAAAATACATATGCATTTTTTTATTGGAAAACTATATTATTTTTTATTCAATTCCCTGCCATTGCCAAACACAAGGAGTGGAATAGGCTGTCATTCCCACTCTATGATTCCAGATGTATGCAAACACTTTGCTTGAAATTTGAGATCTGTTTCCATTCCGGCCTCTTTAGCAATCAGAATGAGATTCCCTTCCCACTCTGTGATTACAGCCAAACAAACGGGGCGTAACAATGTTCTATGAAAGCCATGATGTAGAGCACTAATTGGTCCCACCTAGGGCAAATGCAAGGCTACTGGGTACCATCTAGAAGATCTCCTGCGACCCATATTAACGAAGCCCAAATGATGCTACTATCAATTCCATGACATTCTTTCAGACAAAAAGAAGGATATAGCTAAATCCAAGCAAAAAATGGATACAGTCATCTAAATGGGTGGGTCATGGCTGATACAGAAGATTTATAAGGCAATCCGCATAAAATGGAGGACTTCCAACCTCTCTTATAAATCATGCCTAGCTTAAAACAGTGTGCCATTTCTTGAGTTGACTTGCATGACCTTCTCTGTGAAAACACTGAAGTAAATTAATAGAGTCAATCAAAATAAATGCATCAAGGCTACGCACCCCATACTTGTACTGTGCTCCTGACTGGAGATCCGTTTCAACTGCAAGTTATCGACATAATATAATGAGGGTACATAAATTAGAAATAAACAAAAAAACATTGTGGTGCCACAATAGAAAATAAACTACGATCTTACAATTTCCAGGATCAATATATGCAATAGAAACAAGAAACCCAGGACCCATGTATGCAAATAAGTTTTTCCAGCTTTTCCTCTGCATAAATAAGACATAAAACGCCATCATCAAACAATTCCAATTGAACTTCCAGAGTTCCAGGTCAAGTTCCCTGTGAGAATTACTGCATTAAATTCCAGGAATCATAACATCAAAAGATTAAAATGTTGGCCAGACAGGCACTCAAAGATTTGAATTAGACAGCACTCTATGTTTGACAAAGTCAATAATCCATTGACAAAATAAAGTTGTTTTCCAACGTATGCATTTCCATTTCTTGGCATTATGAAGCATAAACCAAAGCAATACTTAAAAATATGCCACTTTCGCCTTTTAGATTTGCAGGTTTCATCTCTTTCCACTATCTTGAACAAAATTAAAATAGAACATGAGTATTATAATTAAAGGGTCCATCTGAGAGATGCCACATATTGAACTAGATGGGTAAGTAGCCTGTGTGACATAAGGCATACAAGAAGCTAAAAGACAATATTGGGTATATGACAAATACAGTAATATGGAAATATGGAGTTGATAGACAAAGAATATAGTTTCTTATGGCTTGAAACTTTGAAAGAGCCTTCATATTAAGTAAAAATGCATATGCCACTTGCATAGGTTTTATATGTTTAATTCTTTATCTTTCTTACTTTCTCCTCCTATGATTTTTTTTTTTTTTTTTTTGGCCCAGACCAATTAGTTTTGTTATCCAACGGAATATACATTATCAGGATATTGCTACGATAGCCCCACTGATGCCAAATATCTGCATCCTGACTCTGGAATCAAACTATCACATTCCTGGTTTTGGCATTTGGCATACTGATCTTTGCAGTATACTAGCCCATGTTCTGCTAGATCTGTCATCCCCACCACTTCGTACTGAGTGTGCAGGAAGAACCCCCTACAAGTCTACAACTAACATGTTATCCCACCAATCATGCGTAGCGCATGCACTCTTCAGTCAGGTTATTAAAACGAGTTATAGCATAAGATCATAAAAGAATATATAATTGCTCTTAGGTCATGGACTCATGGGCACCCTAAAAGTACCATTACCAGAGCTCTCAATTTCAAAATAAATAAATATTTTCATGAAATATATTATCACCTGTTCATTTATTCTTATAGTCCAAGGACGATCACCATTATTTTATAGATAAGATTTTCATTTTGTAGAAGCTTGTAGGACCAGATAGTGGTTTTTGGGAAAATTTATACCATCCATAAGCTTTTTCTACTCCATAAACTAATTGCAAATCTATACCTAGCATTTGTACTTTGGTCCAAAATCAATTATATCAAGGACCTTTTTTCAAATGTAAAGAAATATATAAAAAAAGGTTACTATAAAGAAGCAACTTACACTTATAATCAGACAGAACATTCTCTTAACCTTTTCTTCCATTTCAAATAAAAAAAGAAAAGACAAATAAAATAGGATCCTGAATGATTGGAGGCATATTTGGACACAACTGCAACATATAATGAGTTCATGTCAAACTCTGACATAAATGTGTCTTACATCATATTCTAAGTTCAACCAACTTATCCACACAAAAAAAAGGTTCAACCAAAATCACAGTGACATTCATTCCCTCTTACTCGGAAGAAATTAGAAGCAATTCCTCTTTCATGCAATTACACGGCTGACATACATTCCCTCTTACTTGGGCGACAAGAATCATTCATCCCTGAAGTCGATTCCAAATACAATCCATAACATTCTCCTTTTTGAATAAAACTCCAATTTTAACATTAGGTCCTCTCTCTCAGACTTATTTAAGGTCTGCTCAAAAGTTTCCATAAAACAAACTAGTATACCATCATTCCAGCGTTCTATTTCTGTAACCAAAAATTCACAAATATTTAATAAAAAAATAGAGATAATTTCTCAACCCAACAAGGCCTTAATGCAAACAGTTTGGGGTCAATTAAACAAATCCTGTTTCGCATACTGCTCTTTTCCCTTAAATTAAGTGCAAAGACCAACAGAGAATGGTATCATAAACTCAACATCAAAACATTAAGGAATTCAACAAACGACAGATCATACTCACGTCGGGTATGATAATCTGATCATATTCTGAGTTCTCAATCAATGGTGCATTCGAATAACTCCTATTTCCAGTGCTAGCGATGAACTGTGGTTGAGTTGGAGTCGAACCCATCGTGGCAATCTGTGAAGTGAGTGAGCATTATGGTTTCAATCATTACACAAATTTGACAACCGATAATACCAGGAAACAGAACAGCACAAATTGATGGAAGCAGGAAAAAATATTTGGAATAAACCGGGAAAAAACTCATCACAATTCTGCAAAGTATTTTGGTTCAAATTTAAAGCGGGATGACAGTGAGAATTATTGGCACAGGTTGGTTGCAGAGAAAATGAAGGAAAATGAAGGAAGAGGATATGAAGGACTTGGAATCTAATATATTCCATTGTTTGGGACCCCTAAAACACGAGCCTTTTACTAAATTATACGAGTCAGCTGAGGCGATTTATTCTTTCATTTTCTTTCGAAAACGGAAACAGCATTAAACATAGGATTTGAAAGTTTCATTTTCTTTTCCTCTTGTTTTGTATTCCCTCCATTTTCTCACCAACCAAACAGAGCATCAAGAAAAATGAGAAATCTATCAGAAACGTTAAGGTAAGAGAAAATCTTCACAATTTCACAAACCTTATTCTTCAGAAACGAACTTCTCAATCTCAAACTCACTGGGGCTCTATCACCTAGAGGCTAGAGCCCTCCTCTCTCCCTCCAAGCATACACACACACCCTCTAGTCTCTCTTTTCCGTCTCAAAAAAGGAGCAAACACATGTACTGATACACTACTCTCTCTCTCTCTCTTTCTAATTTCATACGAGTACGGTACTTTTCTCTCTCTAAAAAACGTACGGTGCACTCCCCCTCCCTCTCTATATCTCTGTCTCTTGTATGAAGTAAAAGGAAACAAAAAGAGCAGATAGCTGCTTCACGAGGGTTTGCTTCACATGGAAAGACTCAAAGACACCATATTTAGATCTGCGCACTTTTTTTAAAGAAGACGAGTGGCTGAGCGTGAGTCTCACGCATTACGCCATAACACGCGAATCATGTGCTGACACGTAAGCAAAAGGAAAGTACCCCACAGGAATATTTGTCTTTATGCAATGGTATTCTGCCACGTCAGTAATTACGGTGGAACCCCCATGTGGTGCAGAATCAACTTTTTCCGAAAACTTGAACCGGTCCCACCTAATCCTAGGTAGAAAGATGAGGTGGTGGGGGCCCACCATTGCATTGTACTTTAGTCGAGCGGTTCAGAATTGTGATTCTCCAAAACGACAACTCCAACCGCAGAGGAGTGGCACTGGCTGATTCGATTACTGCTTCTCCCTGTTGAAGAGTCAAAGAATAGCCCACACGTGCACATTGAATGGACAATACTACATGTTACGTGTGCGCCAACACTTCTTACATTATGGGTCCAACCCGCGGGATGCTCTTGAAATAATCAACATAAAAGAAAAAGAAAAAAAAAAACAGAAAAAGACGGATGATACCATCGCCACCTCATTGGCGCGTTTATGACACGTGGTATAGCTTCGTATCCACGCCAATCATACCGCAACTGCTCCCAGTCAACAAGTTTGAGCTCCTTACCTATAAGTGATCGCATAGCAGTACGGAATAATACCTACTTCGTTTTTTTTTTTTTTTTTTTTTTTTTTTTTTGTCGTAGGGGAATGGGCATTAGTTCATATTTAAATAAAATTTTAATAATTAGTCAACTAAAGCTTTATATAATTTATTAAATCAAAAATAAAGAATTTATTTGTCATTTAGTTACAATAGTTTTTTAAATACCTAATTTGTCTTTTCCAGTTCGTAAGATGTTAATGTGAAAATTGGTTTTACCACATATACCACAAAAGGAAGGATCCCCTCCCGTTTATAGTGTATATATGCAATTTGATTTTAAATTTTTGAATCTAAGCTCTGAGGTTCTTCTACTTCGAAATCACTTTGTTCTTCCTCTTCATTCCATTGTTAACTAGTGCTTCAGATTTTGGAGGAGCTTCAAATTTCGAAAGTTTTAGTTTTCGAATTTTTTAATATAAGCTCTGCATTTTAGGTTTTTATTCTTCCTATTTCTTCCATTGTTGACTGGTGCTTCAAATTTCAGAGCGATTAATCCACGTCTAGCAACTCAATGGATTCCTGTGTGAACACGCTTCAATTGTAATACAGAATAGTGGTTTGGACTTGAATGACTTTATTGAGTAATACTTTCATGTTCACAGCTTCCAAGCAGCATATTCTGATTCTATATACCCTATTACTACTTCAGACAAGACAAATCATGCTTCTGCTGAATATGAGGTGATCCTCCCATCGTTTACATGACAACAACCAAGACGACCCAAAAAGTGTAGGATACCTTCAAAAGGAGAGAAGATCACGCAATTAAGATGTAATAGGTGTGGGCGATTGGGCAACCATAACAAGAAGACTTGCAAGAATCTGATATAGAATATCATTACATCAACTTTTTCCATTTGTCTTATTTTGATTTCGAAAATACTGATTAATTGATGTAATAATGTCAACATTTTAGTAGGATATGCTCTTTTTCCTAATCGGTGAAATGTTTTCAATAAATTTCTAGTAAAATGGGTACTTAATGCAATAGATTTGATTTTCTCTTTTTCCTTTTGCTGCTGGTTAAATTAATAGAACATTGAGTATTAGTTTTTTGAATGAGTAATGCAGTTTTTTGTGGGTTGCAAATGTTTGCTATTTAGTTTAGTTCTATCAAAATTTTACAATTAAGTAATAAAGTTTTTCTACTTTAACTGTAATTTTAGAATTCAAGTAGTAAAATTTTACTACTTCTTGAACTATCTTCCAACTTGTGTATAATAAGAATCACAACAGTAAAACTATACAAATTTACCTTGTACTGAAAAAAAAAAAAAAGAGAAGAAAAAAAAACCCTTTAAATTTGTCATTAATGCAATAGATATGATTTCTTCTTTTTCTTTTGCTGTTGGTTGAATTAATGGAACATTGACTGTTATTTTTTTATTGAGTGATGCGGTTTTTTGTGGGTTGCAAATGTTTGCTATTTAGTTTAGATCCATCAAAATTTTACAGTTAAAGTAGAAAACTTAGAGTAGTAAAGTTTTACTACTTTAACTATAATTTTAGGATTCAAGTAGTAAAATTTTACTATTTCTTAGACTATCTCCCAACCTGTGTATAATAAAAATCACAACAGTAAAACTATGCAAATTTATTTTGTACTAAGCAAAAAAAAAAAAAAAAAAAAAAAAAAAAAAAAAAAACCTTTAAATTTGGTCATTCAATGAAGTATTACTTTCATTCCAGTTCACAAAACTAATATTTTTTCTTGTTTTTATACAATGATCTATGAAATCTATTATTACAAAAAAAAAGAAAAAAAAGAAAAGAAAAAAGAAGGCCAATATATATCAGTCAAGATCTTCTGCGGATGGAGGAATCATATTGAGTGGCATCACGTACTGAGGTTGCATTCCTGATGATAGTTTTTCATTCTTGCTCCAAGACTCTTTCCAAGATCTTTATCCATCGCTAAGGAATCTAGATATCATGTCTCGTTGGAAGCCACGGATTACACTCTTGGATACTTTTGTGGGAACTCCTAGTCTATAGGTATACCGTTGCATTACGTAACATATAAAAATCCCATAATCAACCTTGCATCAAAAATAATTTGTCAATTTTGGTAATATAGTAAAGTATATGATACCTTTCAGTTTGTATTTTTAATTTCGAATACATACGAGTTGTCTGCTTGTTGCAAGCTTTCTGTCATTACTTTGAGTTTTTCTTCCCTGTTGAGACAATTGGAGTTCTTTACGTGCAATATTTTGCAAGAATTTTTGAACATATTCTTTCTACAACAAGGTAACAATAAAGTTTGCTAAATAATATACTAAATTGCTAAGATTTTACATAAACTTCAAACAAAACCCTAGCATTCCAAGATTTTACATAAACTTCAAACGAAACTCTAACATTCCAGATTTTGTTGAACAAAACAGTATCATATATAAATATAGTCAAATAAGATGCTAACCTAGTAAAATCTTACTACTTTGTTTCATATTAAACTTGATTTTCCCATTCAAAATCAATTTTTATTTTGGCTTAGATTTAAAAATTAAAAAAATTAAAAAATTAAAAAAAAAAAAAAAAAGCCCTAAAATTCCAAATTTTGTGCTTCTTAAATAATGAAACTTACTTCTTTTTGCCATGATTTTTGCTAATCAAACAGTAAAACTCTTCTCGCGAAAGTGATGATTTTCTCGAGAAAATTTGAAACAGTAAGTAGTAAAGCTCTTCTACTAGGTTTGTGCCCCTTCTCTCTACCCAAAAGTGAAGAATCCTCATCTATAGGTTCGTGCCTCTTTTCTCTGGTGGTTTCGTTCTCATGAACCGTTTAAAACGGGTTTTGTATTTTAAAGGAATGGCACGGATGTAGATTAGTTAGTAGATCAAGGGCTTTTTTGTCAAAAATAGTAAAATGGACTAATTGAATTAGGAAAAAAGTTAGGTAACTAATCGCTAAATAAGATGTAGTTTATTGACTAATAGCCAAATCCCCCTTTTGTTTTTGTGTGGGAATATCTCTGAACCGAGGATCTTGCTCGGGGTAGAGAGCTCAAACTAGAAACACTGACACGTGGCAAAGGCAATTCAACCAAGCCAATTATAACGCACGTGATCCACCCCCCACAATCCAGTTCGGGCCAAAGAGTTAAACCACAATATTTGGCACGTGGTTAATGTAACATGGTGGACCTGTTGCAAACCACGTGATCTCTCATCTCAGGGCCTTACCTTCAGCTCGGGACATCTGTCCTATGACTCACACTACAATTCAAATCCTACTACAGTCCAAAACTGTCACAGCAATTGTAATTCCTGACAGAACGGTTACTAGGAACCATGGTTCCATGCATAACCACGATCAACAAACCATGGTCAGACGGTTATTGGTAAACCATGGTCAGATCTGACCTAACCAAGGCAGTTACCTGACCTCACATGGTCAGTACAGGTGGGTATAAAAAGAATACGATACAGCCAAATGTGGTAAGCTACAGTACCCTAATTCTCTGAGATTCATCTTCTTCCTTGCCTCATTCTCCCTAAATAGCTTTTGACTAAAGCTTTGAAGAGGGCTTGGCCAAAACCCACCTTGGCCTACCCTCTGACTTTTGATCCAAGCTTGTGATTGCAGGTCCAAGCGCGAGAGCAAGCTCCACCATCAACACTTAGTTCGGGGAGCAATTTTTACCCCGTACAGTTTTCAATGTCCCAATAAAATTAAATTATTAATACCAATTTAAATTTAGATTTCAATTAATATAATTTTTCATAACTTATAATAAGTATTTCAAATTTGCAATCACTTTGCCCCTTTTACGTGCATTATGGTTAATGTGAGTATATTTTCTCATTATCGATTAAAAGTCCAAGTGAAAGATAGTCACACCTAAGGTTGTAAATGAGTAGACCCGAATCAAGTTTTGGAGTGTCCAAACTTGACTCGTTCAAAAGCTTGATTACTTAGCTCAAACTGAGCTTGTTATGACCCAAATCAAGCTGGACGTTAGTTTTGCTTGATCTTAGCTTGTTCAATAAACAAACTAACCCTTTTGGCTTGCTTTGTTAAACAATCCTAAACTCTAAACTTGGACTTGGCTACTTAATGAATTAATGAACTAAAACGAGACTTTACCAAACTTGTTTGCGAGCTATTCGCAAAAATCTTGGTTTATTTGCAGTCCTAAATTCACACCTTACAAACATGAATCATAATATGAAACAAATTGGGTATTTCTACCACAAGCATGTTGTATCAACCCCCAGGTACAGTAAGAAAAAAGGTTCAGGGAAGTTGAGGAGTTTCTATCAATCAAAGCTCCTGTGTAAGACTATCAACTCACAATGCATTTAATATTTATCCATGTGAGCTGAAAACATTGTTTCAAGAGTGATATCATGGCAGCTTACTACAAGCATAACAAAACTGGTTAAGACTTTCAATAGATACTTGATGCAGCGATAAACTTTGACGTCTCAAATACAACACAGTTGTGAATAAACCAAATCACAAAAATTGACGCATTTGACATTTCCCAGCCAGTAAAAAGAAGGGAAAAAAAGAAGAAGTATAAACCATACTTGCCATCAATCTTTCTCCAAGTTAATCTCTTTTGTAAAACCCAGTAAAGTAGATAAATAATTTAAGTCATTTACATGATTTAAAACCAAAACCATTTGATTCAATGGTATAGTACATAGAAGAATTTCAAAGAACACAGTTTAGCAAAAAAGACATGACAAACCATCAAAAAGCTCAGCAATTGTCTTGTAAATAAAGGATGACAACCATAGTAATATTCAACTGTCAGGATATGATAGAATATGATCGAGTAAGCCCACCAACAACACGTGCATGCTGTTTTAATTGATTCATCAGTCTGGTTTCGTAACCTCTTGTTCATCAGCTGTGGTTGCACAAAAAGCTATCTCCCCAAACTTTTGGCTACAGGATACCAGGTAGAGAGTATCAGTAGAGGGCAAAATAGGTGTCAATTTAATATTTTGAATGAAACCATAAATTAAAGAGGTGCACAAAGAGAGGGAAAAAAAAAACTAAAAAACTAAAAAAATTCCAGACCCATGGTCTTAATCATAGGTCTGGCCTCACTATGGCCAAGTCAGACTCTTGTGTATCCAAAATATCTGTTCGCAATACCAAACCCAAATCGCTCACCATCTGATGATTTGTATGTTTAAAGAGCCAGAAATGTACAGAGCCAACAGGCATGCATTTCCTATTTCGCTTCAGATGGTCTAATAAAAGACCTACTAATCAAACGTATTATGTTTCAGGTAGAAAGTAAACTTATGTCGATGGTTATCAGGGGTTTACGAAACTGAAAAGATATAAATGAAGATGAACATAAGCAGGGCTCCTTAATGATTCTTACATTTTTATTTAGTCTTTGTGTGTGTGTGTGTGTGGTTTTTTTTTTTTTTTTTTTTTTTTTGAATTGATGACAAAGAGAACATATTATTAAGAAAATGATAAAATACAAAAGAAAGAGGACAAAATATATGTCCTCACTCAAGACCAAAGGAAAAAAAAAAAAACAAACTAAGAGAAAACTACTTCATATTACAAATCAATTTCCAATCTTTATATTTTTATTTAGTTACGTTATTATTTTATAAGCACTTGTTTGTGTTAATGCATAAAAATATGGAATCTTAAGCACTGCATAAAATGATATGAAAATGATCACATTAAGAGGCAAATGCAACAAAATCAGAAGACCAACTTCATAGAGAAAAGCAAAAGGATAATACAATAACATGGATATGAACTTTCACCTGACATACGGCGTATGTGATGCCACCAAAAACCAGATTATGTCCGATAACCGTTAGCTATGTTTGGATAACGAATTTTTAGGTGGAATTTGCTTTTGAGATATAATTTGTAAAATTTTTATAAGGATTTTGTCTATCTCATCCTTACAAAAATTTTACAAATTTCATCTCCAAAGCAAATTCCACCTAAAAATTCCCCATCCAAACATAGCGTTATGAATTTATGGTTCCTGTCACAGATTCAAGTTGAAAGGCATACATGAATACCCTCAAGGAATTAAAGACAACACAAGACTAAAAAGAGAAACCCTGAGAGGGTATATTGTTTCAAGAAATCATCAGAACATCACTTTGGAAGTTTAAAATCAAAACTTGAATTCAACTGACATGGGAATT
Source organism: Liquidambar formosana (assembly GCA_039720395.1). Lineage (NCBI taxonomy): Eukaryota > Viridiplantae > Streptophyta > Magnoliopsida > Saxifragales > Altingiaceae > Liquidambar > Liquidambar formosana. The sequence continues at coordinate 12,213,420 of CM077826.1, read as the reverse complement.
CTGCATTTTAAACTTTGATCGCTTTGGAGAGTCAAAATGAATTTTTGTCAGATTCCAAAAAATGGGACAGCAATAGGAGCTACAAAGAGGATCGAAAACAGCATTACCAAAGTGCAATTTGAACAAAAGAATAGGAAAAACATTGGTCATTCCGAATGGAAATACCACCCTGATTCATCAAATTTCTCATCTTCCATCTCTTCTCTACACAAATAAGCAACAATCAAAACCAATTTGATATAATTGAAGTACATTACTGCATCAGAAATTCCACTTCAATCAGTTTCATGAATCTCAGGCATAGATATAAAATGAAGAATAACGAATTCAAACAAAAATGCAAATAAATGGTCAAAATTTTGAAGCACACATTCTTACTTCTCTCTTCAAACTCTATTCCCCCGCACAATAAGCCGCCGTAGTACTGCTCTCCGACGTCTTCGTGGTGAAAGTCCTCATGGAGTCATTGTCGTAGTTTTCCTCCTCGTCGAGGTCGTCATTGGAGGTGGTGGTAAGGGCGCCGTCGCGAGTGTCGAAGAGGGAGGGGCGGCGGGCCGTGGTCGTCAGGCGGAGGCGGAGTGGGAGGGGGAGGGTGATTGTGAGATCCGAGACCGACTGGTGAGCATGGGCGGAGCCAGGGGGGGCGCTTGGGGGGCACGTGCCCCCCGCCTCAACCAATTTTTTTTTGGGAGAGATATTACTATTTGATAACTATTTCTCAATATAATGCCAAAAAGAGGAAGACATTAGTCAGTTTAAAGTATATTTATAGTCAATTTGTAATAAGTTGACAAAAAAATCCTTTTTTTGGTATTAAATTGAAAAATGATAACTAAAAAGTAATTTTTTTTTTAAAATTGCTTTATATGGCTTTTAGTTCTCCGTTTCCGCTTCATAGAATCATAGCATAGTGCACTCCTTGAAAATAAATCCTGGCTCCGCCCCTACTGGTGAAGTGGGTTGAGTTTGAGTGTCCATTGAGTTGATTGAGTTGACTCGGGCCGAGTTGGGGTTTTTTGTCGGCCGAGAGTAGGGGTTTAATTGCTGCAGAGAGATGAGGTTTGGGTTGGGATGAGATTGCTCACGTTAGAAAGCGGTGTTACGAACACCGCTTTTAATTTAATTTTATTTTTATTTGGGGAAAAAAACATGGTGAAAGCCTTTGATGCACTTTGTTTTATACACTGGAACAATTTTCATTTTGGAAAATTCCAAAATATTTGTTTTTCAAGACAGAGATTATTTTATTTTCCTAGTGGGCCCCTTTCTATATTTAAAACTACAATTACTTAAACCATAACACAAAATAAAATAAAATAAAATAAAATAAAATAAAATAAAAGAGTAAAATTGGAAAATTAAAATCAATGACTCAGATGACAATTCACTAAATAACTCATCTTAATATGCATGATTAGTCAAAGTGGCTCAAACAATTTGAAACTGAAAGAGTAAAATGGTGAGAAGGACTTCCTCCAAAACACTTTATGTGGCATTATCTGAGATCACCACATGTCCTATAAATGTCTATACTACTCACATGACTATTATGTATCTTATTCTCATTTTCTTGTATTTTTTTTTTTGATAAACAAGACTATATATATTAATCAAAAGGACCAAAGCTTCCAGCTCCTTCACCCTTGTTTGCTAACAAAACAGTATCAGGCAGTGAGGTGATGGGGATGGAACGAAAGGTATTATAAAAAGCAGCCCAATAAGCAAGCTCATGGGCTGCACAATTAGCCAACATAGGAACCCGATGAACAACCCAAACAAATATAGATTCTAATAACAGTTTAGCATCAAAAATAAGAGATTGAATGGCCCACTACGGGGGAAGACTCCAATCCACTAGCTGATCCACGAGAAGGGCAGCATCACCTTCAACAATAATCCTTGAAAGACACAAGGAAGTGATTTCGGTAAGCCCTAGAATGATAGCCATAGCTTCTAGCTCTACAGGAGGGAGGGGATCAACCTTGGCAGTCCAAGCAAAACTAAATGAACCACTTGAATCTCTAAGAACAGCACTGAGAATAGAAAATGTAGGACGGATAGCCACATCAGTGTCGAGCTTGAGCCAATGAGATGGCAGGGGGCACCGTAGCTGTGGGGGAGACTGGTGAGCATAACTGAACCTAGCCAAAGCCTTAGAATGCTCTGCCGAACTCTTCTCAATTCTCCCAAGGAGGGATTTAGGATCCACAGCCAACCCTTCAAAGACCAGTTTATTCCTGGCCAACCAGAAATGGTTCATCAATACCACCGTGAAAATCAAAAACTTGGAAGCTTTTGAAGAATTGAGATTGAGATTAAGGCATGGATCATTAGTAAGAACCAAAAAGATCCATTCTGAAATGGAGAGATGCTGGAAAGAAGCAATCCTCAAGGACCAACAAGAACTCAGCTACAAAATCTCTGTCAACTTACATTCAAGGAATAAATGATGGGCAGTTTCAGGATGAGCTTCACAAAATGGGCAAGAAATTTCCGGAATTGGAAATCTCTGGTTGATAACAGATTGCATAGAGACGATGTTCCAAAGCACTTTCCACAAAAACAATTTGAATCTCTCATGAATGGGCGCTTTCCATAAGAATTTCCATACCGTGGGCTGGTGGATCCTATTGGAAATGAAACGAGCCTGCTGATCCAAAGAATAGGCCGACTGAACTGAAAAATCACCTGAAATAGTGGGCGTCCACACCAAAAGATCAGGCCTACCACATCTAGATCTCACATCTATGTGATTTTGTCCTTCACCTTCCTATCTCTTTTCCACTATCCACACCCCTCCATTGATGACTATTGTGGCAATCAATACATATGTGCGTCTCTCCAAACCTTACAAAAGATAGAAAGGAAAGGGGACGAAAAAAAAAATTATTTTGCTTTGCCGTTAGGAGTTTGAGTTCCCATAGAAAGCTAATAAATCAAGCTTTATTCCAAAGCATAATATTGTGTAATACCCTTGAGAGTAAAGCTCGTCCATAGGGTTAACCCTGTAAGGTTTTTATTTTTATTTTTATTTTTTATTTTTTAAGGTCAACATCTCCTTATACAGGCTCAACCAATTAAATCTTTCTAAAAAATTACCAAAATTTCTGTAGGAAAGTTTTCCTCCCAAATCTGTGTACTTCGAATCCAATGGCCTACACTAGCTACAAGATTAACAGCCTTTTTACCTTCCCTAAATATATGACTAATTTTAATATTCATACTAATTAAAATCCTCATTAGAAATGTAGCTTTTTTTTTTAGACTAAACCAAAAATGTAGCTGAAAACATCAAAATTTGACGATTCAGAGATGAAAAATGAATACGCTGCTCTACAATAGCTTGGAACTCTAGAGACAAAAGCTTATCAGCCTGGGAGACATTAACACACATACCATCAGGACTTGTGTTCACCATTAATTTAATAACTTCGCTTTCTATCTTTTTCTCAAGATTTGGAGATAGAAAACGAATATGCTTGAATTACTGACTCAAACTTGTGTTCACCATTAATTCAATAACTTTGTTCCAGATGAGTTCAACTTAAACAAAAATAAGCAATTAAACTTCCAAATGGTAACCTGGGATTTGACTGCTATGATCCTTAAATTGACAAATGAGAGAAAATCTTCTCCATAAAAATTAGTTCTTTCAAGTGAAAATCTAAAAGCATTATATTGCCATAACAACAAAAACTGTAAAATAGATCTCAGCAAAGAAAAAAAAAAGGAAAAGAAAAAAAGAACAGGGAGATCTGACACTTTAATCCCCTGCCAACTTGAGGATGAAATGTAGACATTAGACATCTCGAAAGCCCTGTTCAGATGTCCCATAAATATTAGATTGTTTCACCATTCTTTCAATATGATTTTGCCAACAATCCATCATTATAAATGGGGGCAATTCAACAGAATGGAAGCCATCATAATGAATCACTAAAGTTTTGAAACAGTGAAATCTCATGGAATATTCAATATTTAAACTAGCAATTATACCAGTGGCCCCAACTCTTTCCAAATAACCCCATTCGAGATCGTCCAAAATCTCTGTTCTTTAAGAAAATTAAATCACTCTCTCTTCCACATTTCCCCAAACCCCATCCACATGTCAACTTAATTAAAGAGCCATCGAAAATAAAAAAAAAATGGACTAATATCACCAGAAAAATGTTGGGTTGGATTAAATTCATAGATAGATCTACTGCAGTAAGAAATATCAAGAATCTACCTCATCCATAACAAGCATTGAACAATCTTTCAAAATGCAAACACCCTTTTTCACAAGATCTAGTATTCTTCCAGGTGTGCCAACAATTAAATGGAGTGGTTGATTTAAATGCATGATATCGTCCTTTAAACTGGTTCCACCTGTGGTAATAACAACTTCAGTTTTCAAATGCTTCCCGAGGTCCTTACAAACTTGTGATGTTTGAAGAGCCAACTTCCATGTTGGAACAAGAATAACAACTGCATTAAAAAGAAAAACAAAAAAACAAAAAAACAAAACAAAACAAAACAAAAAAAACAAACTTGCCTTGAGTGAAAACACACAGCAAGCACAAGCTAAGAATTGATCAATGCAAAGTGTATATCTGTAGAGGGGGTGTAATAAGTTAATAACTTTGCAGAATGTATAAGATCATAATTGAGGGGGAAAAAGGTACAATTTACAATCGTGTCTAGGAAATTATAGCTAGCCATGTTATAACTGGATCACATAGAGTGTTAATTCCACAGGTCCAGGATAGAAGGCCACCAAGTGTTAGGCCTGCATTATATACCAGCCACAGAAGCTAACCCAAAATATTATCCTGACTTCTTCCCAAACACACTCTAGTTATATGTGTCCATAACAATGCCAATAATTCAATCTTTCCAAATAAACCTTCCACGTAAAAATAGTCTCAATGGTGCCATAATGGAATCTTTTAAGTAAATCCAATGCAGCAAATGCATTCACGCATTCAACTTCCCAGATCCAAATGTCTCCAGCAAGAACATTACTCACAGTTTTAAAGGCCCAAAATACTTACATCCTGGACCGGGCAAGTACTGCACTAGTTTTTATGGGAAAAGATATTCAATTTCGTATTACATGCCCTTCTATTATGCAACTAAACCAACACAATAACCATTCTTATAACTGAGCCTATAAATACTATATCTCTAAATAAAGTCTGATGATGGAGTTCATACGTTGAATAACATTATTATCTTGATCAATTTTTTCCAAGGATGGAATCCAAAATGCAGCTGTTTTCCCAGTTCCATTTTCAGCTCTAGCAAGAATATCGCTACCAGTTAGAGTAAATGGGATACTTTCTTCCTGAAAAGGAGATGGTCTTTCAAACCCCTTCTCACAAATTCCCATAGCAGCTCGCGTTTCAGAAAATAATCTTCAAATTCATATACTTTAGTGGCTGTCACATCCTAAAGAAATGTGGAAGAGCATATCAAGACTGGTAAACATGTTATATATGTACCATCTATTGTGCTTTGGCGATAGGTATCCAAAAGAAAAATAGCAGTTTCCATAGAATTACAACCCCAGGCCATTCCTATGGTGTTATTTCAGGGAATTCGGGCCATTCACATGCTATGCAAGCGAATAAAAATTGTTCATAATGCCTAAAGAAGTGGGCGTGTATCAAGTCCCACCAATTCACAAATATACACTGTGCATTCGGCACTAATTCAAACACAACTCTTCAGTCATGCTTAAAACATGATACTTAATGGGTAATTTCAAATCGGCAAGCGTAAGAATGGGTAAAATGACTGAATGGTAACACCACCCTAATTCATCAAAATTTCTGATCTTCCTTCTCTTCTCTAAACAAATAAGCAACAATGAAAACCAATTCAATATAATTGAAGTACATTGCTACATCAGAAATACCACTTCAATCGGTGTCATGAATCTCAAGCATAGGTATTAAATGGAGTACACGAAATTAAACAAAAAGGCAATAAATGGTAAAAAATTCGAAGCACACATTCTTACATCTCTCTTCAAACTCTGTTCCCTCGCACTATAAGCCGCCGTAGCACTGGTCTCCAACCTCTTCATGGTGAAAGTTCTCATGTAGTCATTGACGTAGTTTTCCTCGTCGTCGAGGTCGTCATTGGAGGTGGTGGTGAGGGCGCCGTCGCGAGTGTCGGACAGGGAGGAGGGGAGGGGCGGCGGGGCGTGGTCGTCAGGCGGAGGCGGAGTGGGAAGGGGAGGGTTATTGTGAGCTCCGAGACCGGACTGGTGCGGTGAGTTGAGGGAGGTTGAGTGTAAGTGTGACGAGTGTCCATTGAGTTGACTCGGGCCGAGTTAGGGTTTTTTCTGGGGAGAGACAAGGGGATTAACCGCAGAGAGATGAGGGTTGGGAACTTGGGATTAGATGAGTATAACTTATTTCGACGTAAAACTACGAGATTGGTTTTATTGTTGACGTCAGAAGCGGTGTTACTAACACCGCTTTTAATATAACTTTTTATTTAAAAACAAAAATGGTGAAAGCCTATTTACTACTTCCTCTATTTCATAGAATGGTATTTATTGTTTTCCTTTCGGCCGTTTCATTTTTAGTAAAAATATCAAAACATTATTTTAATTAATTTTCTAAAATACTCTTGTTCATAATATTATTTATTTGATATGGACAAAACAAACATAGCTACTGATTGTATTACAGAAAAATTGTAATATTAAAATATAAAGGTCGGTGTAAAAGTAATTAAGAGGGATTAATATATAGAAAATAAAAAAATTCAAACAAGATAGTCAACAATAAATTGCTGAGGAGGAGCTCCTCCAGAACACATATGTAGCATAATCTAAGATCACCTTGTTCTCCTTTTGTTGTTAGAACCAAAATCTCTCAAACGTAATACTTTATCTATTCAACATGTCACGATCTTCAATTTGTTTACATTTTTCTCCCCAGCTCTCACATCTATGTGATTTTGTCCTTCACCTTCCTATCTCTTTTCCACCATCCAAACCCCTCCATTGATGACTATTATGGCAATCAATATATATGTGTCTCTCTCTAAACCTTACAAAAGATAGAAAGGAAAGGGGAGGGGAAAAAAATTATTTTGCTTTGCCTTTAGGAGTTTGAGTTCCCATAAAAAGCCAATAAATCAAGCTTTATTCCAAAGCATAATATTGTGTAATACCCTTGAGAGTAAAGCTCGTCCATAGGGTTAACCCTGTAAGGTTTTTTTCTTTTTCTTTTTCATTTTTTTTTTTAGGTCAACATCTCCTAATACAGGCTCAACCAGTTAAATCTTTCTAAAAAATGACCAAAATTTCTGTAGGAAAGTTTTCCTCCCAAATCTGTGTACTTCGAATCCAATGGCCTACACTAGCTAGCTATAAGATTAACGGCCTTTTTACCTTCCCTAAATATATGACTAATTTTAATATTCATACCCATTAAAATCCTCATTAGCAATCCTCATTAGTAACTGGAAATGTAGCTGTTTTTTTTTTTAGACTAAACCAGAAATGTAGCTGAAAACATCAAAATTTGAGAATTCGGAGAAGAAAAATGAATACGCTGCACTACAAAAGCTTGGAACTCTGGAGACAAAAGCTTATCAGCCTGGGAGACATTAACACACATACATACCATCAGAATTTGTGTTCACCATTAATTTAATAACTTTGCTTTCTATCTTTTTCTCAAGATTTGGAGATAGAAAACTTGTGTTCACCATTAATTCAATAACTTTGTTCAACTTAAACAAAAATAAGCAATTAAACTTCCAAATGGTAACCTGGGATTTGACTGCTATGATCCTTGAACTTACAAATGAGAGAAAATCTTCTCCATAAAAATTAGTTCTTTCAAGTGAAAATCCAAAAGCATTATATTGCCATAACAACAAAATCTCTCAATCTTCACTTACATTACATTTCCCTACCCAGATTTTCCATTTCTGTCCTTCACCTCACTATCTTCTTTCCCTTGTCCAGAGACCCTTCCAATGGTAACTATTTAGTAGGAGATGCATGCAGATTTATCTCTTCAAATATTTATTCCAAAGCAATCTTCTGTATAAATTATTAAGTTACAGAGATTAATTATCACAATTTTCCTCGCAAGACCATCCTGATGAATGAAGACACCTTCTGATGTTGCATCCCAAAAAGAAAAGGGGGAGGAAGATTTGTGGGGTGGGTGTGGGGGCTGAAAAACTTCCATGTTTGTCAGCTATTGCTGCCTATGGCACCAGTTAGGCTTGACCTATGCTAGTGAAGTTCATACATAATTCACTGGGGCTAAGGAGGCCTACCAAAATCTTGAACTCGATTGACTAGGCCCAAACCCAACCCTTGAAAGGGAAGGAAAAAAACAAGGTAGAAAATATTTTAAGGCCTACAGGACACACTGAACCAAAATGAACCAAAAATTAAGACCTAAATTTCAATCCAATTGCAACAACTAACAATAATGGTCAAAACAAGTTCCAATCCTAAATTTGGTTTAAACTTTAAAATCATTCATCACAATCCTTCAAGCCTCCGGCGGATTCCCGGTGATGGCTGACGTCCAAACGATGTCCTTAAGCGCCGGTCTAAGCTCCTTACTGCAAAACTGATTGTACTCCAACGTATCTCCTCCATCTTTCTTCACTTCCACCACCATAAGAGCCGGCGTCAAGGCGAAAATCTCTGCCGCAATCGCCAATTTCCCTTTCCTCCCACTCTCTTGCCCTTGCAGCCTCACCTTACACTCACTTTTCTTCACGTCAAACCTCACCGCCTTCGCCACCTCCTCCAGCCTCGATATCACGCTGCTCGCTGGCTTCGTCGTCGCAAATCTCAGCTCCTCCTTGTCCTCCTTCTTCCCTTTTTCAAACAAAGGGGAGAGATCGAATCCCTCCGATAATGAGATTATATGGAATGCATTGAGCGTCTCTGTCAGCTTCTCTTTCCCTTCAATTTCATCGGTATTTGCCACTACATTTCCGGGGTTCGTCCTCGTATTCTTGGGGACCGATTTCTTGAACCAAGATGTTTCCATGAGCTTAGAAATGGTAATTCTTGTGTTGGGATTTGGGTCGAGCAGTTTGGTGACAATCCGCCGTGACTCCGATGAAAACCACGGCGGGCACTTGAAATCCCCTCTGTGGATTTTCTTATACATGGCTATAATGTTATCATCTTGAAATGGCAAGTAACCGGCGAGAAGAACAAAGAAGATTACCCCACAAGACCACAAATCAGCCTTCGCTCCTTCGTACCCTTTCTTCCCTAGAACCTCAGGCGCCACATACGCCGGCGTCCCACACGTCGTGTGGAGCAAACCGTCTTGCTTCAAGTGCTCCGACAGCGCCGAGAGGCCGAAATCGGTGATCTTGAGATTACCCAATTCGTCAAGGAGGAGATTCTCCGGCTTCAAGTCACGGTGGTAGACGCCGCGGCTATGACAGAAATCGACGGCGGAGATTAACTGCTGAAAGAAACATCGAGCCGCTTCTTCCTTCAGTCGTCCTTTCGAAACTTTCGCGAAAAGTTCGCCTCCACGGACGTATTCCATGGCGAAATAGATCTTAGACTTGCTCGCCATGACTTCGTGAAGTTGAACGATATTGGCATGATTTACTTTCTTCATTATCGATATTTCGCGCTTCACTTGTTCCATCATGCCCACCTTGATCACCTTATCTTTTGCCACCACTTTCATGGCTACGCTCTCACCGCTTTGTAGATTCCTCGCGTGATAGACCTTGGCGAAGGTTCCGTGGCCGAGGAGGCGGCCGAGCTCGTACTTTCCATGGAGTACGTTTGAGCCATCTTGGTTGGTGTTTGCCATTGGATTAACAGAGCTTTTTTTCTTTCTATTTTTTTTGTGGAAATGGTGGACGGGGGAATGGTGGGGGATTTGGGACTACCCGTCTTCGACGTATTTCCGGTGACAAGTTCGGTCGATGGTGTTTTTATTTCCTGTCAATCCCAACTCAAGGGTTGAGCGTGAAAGAGTCTTCATTTTTCTGCATTCCTGGCGAGAGGGAAAGCTGAAAACAGGGGTTGGAGCTCTGCTTCTTGCCTCTGCTTTATACACAAGGGGCTATAAGAGTCCCAAATGACCAACTTACCTTACACCGTGGACTAAACAACCCCTCTTAGAAAAAACTAAAAAGAAGGTGAACTAAACAACCCCTCCGTTCTTTGTTTACTACGAAATCATCCCTCATCTCTCTCTCTCTCTTTCTTTCTTTCTTTCTTTGTTTCTTTGTTTTTTTGTTTCTTTGTTTTTTTTTTTTTTTTTTTCCTCCTAAACACTACGGAGTATTAACACTTCCAAAATTAAAAAAAAAGGTTCCCACACTCCTCAATAATATCTCCTATTTTTCCATCAAATTGCTTTAGATCTGCATGGGCCACAAGTCAAGACAACTGTAATTTAGTCATATTAATTATTATTTTAAAAAATTGCACTATGATAGCAATTATGGTAATTAAATGGCTTAGGGTGGAAGCCACGTACTTTAATCATCATCTTTGATTAGATATTTTCCACCCCATGTCTTGAATGAATTTCTTAATGAGGGCAAACATTAAAAACCAAGAGAAGCAGCCAAAACAATTATGGCAAAAGTCGTTGTACTTATCAATTTAAAATTTTGTACTGTATGGAAAAATGGGTTCTCTATTTAGATAAAATGCCATCCACCCTATTCACTTCCTAAAATTGGATGAATGGTGTAACATCTACCAAATATTCGTATCAATTTCATCTATCAGTCTTTCAAGTTCAAAATAATATCTCAAGTTCACAATTCCTTGTTCCGTTAGCTGAAAAGGATCTTTTATCCCCAACCAAAAAAGGAAAAAAGGTCAATAATAGTGGCAGTCCAGTTAATATGAGCAGAGGTGAAGGGCAATCGTTTGTGTGGACAAAAATTGAGGGAAGGGAAACGGGAAACGTAGGAGAGAGGCAAGTAGGAACGGCCTCTATTATAGGATTATAGTAACGGTTATAAAACGCGTGGGCATCTTGCCGTTTGAGACTGGGTCTCAAAAATGAAAAAGACCCCCCAAAAAACAGGATCCGCAAACTCCGTCCGATCGATCGAACGATGAAGAAAACAAAGACGAAAGGTGACGATGGTGAATAAAAGAATGGTTGTCTACTTGTCTTCAATCCCATCACCTGCCATTCTGCCCACAAAGCAATGTAGGGGTTAGTCTGAAGAACATGCAACGAACACATGCTATGCTACACGCTTGCATCAAAGATGATTCATGTTTTTGTTTGCTACGATGCTGTCTTGGGAACTGTCGCACAGCCTAATACGACTCATAGTACGCCTGTGAGTAATGTGACTTGGGCGGTCCCCTCCCTCCCTCTCTCTCTCTCTCTCTCTCTCTCTCTATTGCATGGTCTACTTTTGGGATTCGGATTTGGTGCGGTTGCTACTTTTATTGTATGATCGATGCAATAAATATAAGATCAATAATACATAGGTAAGAAGGAGAAATGAAAGTATATTACACGTTGAGCATCAAATGCATCTCTCGAATTTTAACTTTCCATTTCTCTTCATTGTCACGTGTAATCGATTTTATGTTTACTATACCATGCGATAACAGCACCAAATCCAAATCCCTAATTTTGATGCCATTTGGTTCTCATTATTCTAGTAATACAACTTATACATACATACCCTGCATATCATTATTATATCCAACCAGTGGTATTTAAAAATTTTTTAAAAAAAATTATACATACAAATACTCAACAACAAAATAATATATATATATATATATAAATTTTACATCCGTCTTCATGCTAACTCATTAACATTTAATATCACCTCACCAGAAAAAGATACTTGCACAATAAAGCATTTGCTTATAACTATGCACCCAAATTGTTTACTTTCAGAGTTTCAGCCCAGCAATGAAATTTCGTACTCTTGCAGAATGCAGACCTCTTGGTCGTATTGCACATCTATATATAGGGTCCAATCATGTAAAGCAATCCGATCAAAACTGCGGCTATGGCCCATAACATTTTGGGACGAGGTTTTAAGTCTGACAAACACTCTGGTTTTGAGTTTTGACACATGCATCTGATTTAGGGGCCACTTGGTCGACCCTGCCACGAGCAGCACTATGCTAGTTGGAGTCAGTAAGATGGATAAAAGCTAATGGTTTTTGGGTCTAACGGCATGTCCTATTTTGATAGGAGTGTGAGATTTAGAGAGGTTTTGATTTCGCTTTCGCATGCATGGGTTATTCTGCTCTCTTATCATAGTGTGAAAACACAAATAGCAATAGTATATATATATATATATATATATATATATATAAATATATGTTCAAGCATCACTGACTTGGGTTAATTATAATTAGTTCCTATAAGTTGTCTAGCAAATCATGTGTACCGAAAGACATGCAATTTGGTTTGATCATTTCAAATATTCAGCTTGAATTAGATTTAGAGTGTGAACAGAATATGTAAATCAAGTGATTATAAGTTTATAACTCGTTGGATCAAATTAATTTTTGTACACTTTTGTCGACTAAATGACCCCTCACCAGTGAAGCTTGGATTTGTGAAGAATAATGCCAAAACGTAGGATTTCTAAAATTTCCAAAAAATGTTTGAAAGAACTATGGTTGTAGGTGATGTAGAGTTACCAAAAATTTTAGGGAAACTAGATCGAGGAGAAGGAAAACCAACATGTAAAAATATAAATAATTTTTTAAAGGGAATTGAAATCTTGCTTTTCTAAATAAAATAAAAATGAAGGAAGAAAAAACCTAGAATTTTAAGAAAAGCATACTTTAGCTTATAAGAATTCTCCTTAAACCTAGATTAAAGTGTGTGTTTATAGCTGACACCAGCTATAATCGTACACCTTAATCTCATTTTTCACTTGCAGTCATTTGTAATTGATAAGTATAAAGCCCCTATCATAGTAAGGTGTATTAAGTAAAACTCAAGAAATATTGATGAGTAGAAAGTTCAATGAAAATGGACTAAATATGCTAAAAGATGAGAAAAACTTTCATGTAACTGTGACACGGCCATGTGGTATTACGGACTAATAAAAATTAAAACAAATGAGATTATTAATATATTTTTCGGTCTTATAATCCTATTTTATTTAATTTTTATTGACCCGTGACATTACGTGGTCGTGTCATAGTTACGTGAAAGGCTCACAGCTAAAAGAGAGAGAGGAGAAGAGCTGATAATTGATCATGATTGATTGATGGTTCATTGTTTTGCTAGCCAATCCCTCCAATTAATTAACCATCGGTCAATTGACTGACTGGTTGGTTCTTTTCACTTTTCCTAAAGGAATTTTATTTATTTATAGGTGCTTTTATATATAGACTTAATTTCATAGGTTCATGAGGGGGCCACGGGCGGCAACTTTCAAGTGGAGCATTTGGCTTTGTTGATAATTTGGTTTCAATCTTGTCAAAAACACTGTAAAAGATTAATCTAAGCAAAAGGCCGACGTCATGGGTATACATCAATCCACAGGGAATGGCTTTAATATATCTCGGTTGTGTTCTGTAATCCATCCAACTTTTCTTTAACCCTATTAGGTTATCCTTTTGCCTATGATAGTAAGATGGTCACATATTACCCAATTAATCAGGTGTGCATAAACATCTTAGAGTTTGTCGGTAAAAAGCAAAAAAAAAAAAAAGAGAAAAAAAAAGACAAGGTGGTGTCAGGCTTTTTAGTAGCCTATATGGGACGAGCATGGAAAGTTGATTTGATAAATGGATCTTGAAAAATCCATTTTGTTTTGATTGTGCCAATAATAAAGTGAACTGCAATATCAACACTGATGAGGCTCCTCTAAAAAGAAAAAAAAAAAAAAATGATGGCGTAAAAAAAATTAATTGGATACATGGGTTTTTTTTTTTCTTTTTCTTTCAAATTGATAAAATTCTTAAGCAATTGGATTCACAAAATTCAATTGTTATCCCTTTGATCCTGATCTTTTATATATATATATATATATATCAGCTAACACAATCGAGCTCTTCTCATTATTTTACAAATCATCATATCTTGTGTAAAAAATTAAGTGCAAAAATTGTTATCCCCTTAATCTTGCTCTTGTATATATTTACTAGCAGGGCACAATTGGTGCGCATAAAATTTGTTGTACGAAAAAAAATTCCTTCAAGGCATCCATGTGTAATACCCCGATAAATTTTTTATATGATGATTTTGAATAAAATTGAGGTCAATTTGTACTTTGAATACTCCACCAGGTTCCACTAATTTCTATAGACATCCCCACGTGAAGTGAGCATGAGCTACTGTCCCGATCTCTACCACCGACTTAAGACATTTAGCTTATAGAGTACAGCAGATTGAGAACCAAGAGAAGAGGAAGACGTGGAGAGAGAAGATCAATTTATGTTGGAAGTTTTGCTAACTCTTGTATACCATGATGGAAGTTTTGAACTTCCATCAATTGAGGTAAGGGGTTTAATTATTGTATAATAAATGATAAATATTTTAATATGTATATCAAGGTTTGATATGCGTAGAATGATAAACATGATAGTGATATTATTTGATGTCATAAATTAAGATGGTTCTTTGATAACCAATATATTTGGGAATTAAATTATTATTGATCGTAGGATTATATTCGAGGTATATGATTTGTGATTTGTATTATTTAGCCTATCTATTATTTTTTATATAAATGCGTGTATTGCATGAGATGTTCGAAACATTGTTTATTGTATAGGAATTAGATTTTTTCACTGGATAGTTGTCGCTCACCCTAATATATTTCAGGTCATTGTCGTTAGAGGCACGTAGTAGAATTGAGATCGAGATTCACAGAGATTATCGTGTTTATTTATTTTATTTGTATAAAGTTGATATAAGTATTATTTAATGAGTTGAGTAATGTATATTTATATGAGTTTTGGGTTAGCCACCGTATTCTGCAGCTATACAATATTTTGTAATTTTTAAAAAAAAAATCATTTTTGAAAGAGTTTTTATTTGTACGGATTTCATAAAATTGAATGTGCTTGAGGGTCGTTACACTATGCAACATTTTTGTCATACTACCCTACTGGGAAAAAATAAATTATTTGCAAACACCAATAAAGTTACAATTAGTCAATTAGAGATAAAATGAAAGAGAATCGAACTAGATCTAACATTAATTGTTGTTTGATATTGCCTAAGCTCATCTTTATATCTCTAGTTCTGGGCAATTGTCATTGAAAATTTAGTAGAATGTAAATTCAATTTTCAAGGAGGAGATAAAAAAAAGGGAAGGCTTTTCTATTTTTATTTTTACATATATATATATATTTTTTTGACCTAAGAAGCAAAGATTAATGATTGTGGTAAAGCACTTAAAAACAAAATAACCACAGTAGAAAAGTTAAAAGAAGAAGCCATTTTTATCTCATAGATGATACGGAGATCAGAAAAGCTAACTTTTCAATTACAAATTATCGTCATTAATTTGTTTATGGTTGGAATGTTGAAAATATATATATATATATTTATTTATTTATTTTGGTGACGGGGCCACGGTGATGTAGACGTTATGATTCCAAATCCCTTAGATAATAAAGTTGTATTTGGCCCAAAAGAGATTTTCGTTGTAACAGAAGGATAAAAAGAAAAATAGGGGTAACTGACTCACACGTCATCATGGCTTTTCTAATGCTATTGTTAATGCCAAATCAGGCAATGATTGATCTAATTAATCTTACGTGTGGGGTTAACCGACTTTTGCACCTCTTAGTGGGTCATTCACATTGCCCATAGGTTTCACGCCCACAGGGTCACTTTCTTTAGAGAAAGACCATAGATTCATTAAGCTCACTATACTAGCCACCAAACCAACGGTCCAACCACAGCTACTAAGCAGCCCATGCTCTTGCTCAATGGGCAGCTCGTTGTAACCGCTTTGGTTCCATCCCAATCAACTCCTTATCAGCTGATGTTCTTTTTACGGATAGGGTTGAAGGGGATGGAACCTCATTTTGTTAATTTATGAAGTGTTGATTTTATCAAAAAAAAAAAAAAAAAAAAAAAAAAACTGGAACCATATTTTTATTTTATTATATATATATATATATATAAGGGAAACCATGTTTTCTTAATATAAGAAGATATAATAATTCAATTAACAAATATAAACTAATTTAGATTCCACAAGGATAATTAAGTAGGTCCAAGTATAGAGAAAAAACAATATTAAGGCTTGATAATCACAGGAATTTTTTTATAAAAAAATACTAAAAAATAGATTACAAATACAAGTAGAGCATCAACGACTAGACGTCCCAACTTGTCAAAAAACCTCTCTTATTATTTATTTATTTATTTTTAAAAGAGGATAGCATAATCCTCCGATATTGGATTTCGATAAATAGAATTTATTTGGATGCGATGTTATGATTTTTTTTTTCTTTTTCAAAGCCTAGCTTAATTGGTAGAACATTGTGTGATGATGCAAGCTTGGAATTAGTAATGGAGAGAAGGGAAAAGGGATAGAAGAAGAAAGGCGATTTCTATACATGATTCGAAAATTTGAAGTTACTTCCTAAAACCTCCATAGGTCTTTGAATTCATGCAGAGACCATTAGAAACTCTTCAAAGTTTGTGTTTGGATGCGCCCAAACAGCACTAAGCTAGTCTAATATTGTGAAAAAAAAGAAAAAGGAAAAAAGAAAAAGAGAAAACCTCTGTCCTTGTTATAGGCCTATCAAGGATTGAATTATTTTTGGATTCGACCTTTTAGCCAGTCTAGGAAGAAATTTCCACTTGGTGATGCATCAATATGTTGATCCAACAAGCAATCCATATAAAGTCAAATCATTATTATTACTTATCCAAAAAAAAAAAAAAAAAATCGAAATCATTATCATTATGAAATTATGTCTTAGGCAACCGACTGAACCCAACCCACTTCAAATATGACCCTATCTGGAGGCTCCCGCTTCTATGACAATGCTCACCACTTCATGTCGGGGGACACATGTCCTGTGAATCACGCATGATGTTAAAAACTCTACAATCTTGTGATAAAGACCAGTGGACACCTGCCCAAGCATGATAGAGCCAGGGCACCTGAGAAGAATGGATCAAAAACCAAGGAAAATGATATTTGTCAACTAACAGTCCCCCCACCATATTAGGAGCAGGCAATCCATAATCGTGGAGTCAAGGGTTTGCTAAATCAAGGGCAGTGATGCAACAGCATGACAGGCCATTGAAAAATGGTGCCTCTTCTGTAGTTGTGTGATATCTCACCTTATAGAATAGAAAAGCTCGTATGTAACTGTGACATGGTGATGTTGTGGTGTTCCAAGTAAACAGGAGCAAATAAAAATAGGATTGAAGATATTTTATTGACATTAATCAACTATGTCACAATTATGGATAAGTCTTCTCTTGAGAATGAAATATAATTGGGACCCAAAATTGGATAGCCCAACCATCCTTGCATAGTTGCATCGCTGGGGCCCGGGTTAGGGGGTTGTTGCGTGATGGAGTTGCTCTCTATTCCTTGCTAATGTAACAACCACCATAGTAAAGTGATATCAAATTATTAACCAAACATTTTAATTTGTTTTATTTTATAAAGAATTGTCCACTCCCCTCTACATAATTTTTGGTTAAGAAAATCTTGGTTGACAATTTAGGAATTCATATTGGTGACCTATACATCAATAAGACGTGAGATCTATTGTGGCAGTACAAAATAATGGGAAAATATGATTCAATTGTCAACTGCTCCCACCGGAAATAGGATTGACTATTGATTTGAGCAACATATTTATTATGTATGTAATCGATTTGATGTGGTTTTTCCTTAGGGATTTTAGTTAATATGCAGCAGATTTTGCTCCATCCTTTTCAATTCATATAACTGAGGAATTACTTCTTTGCCATTAATATGCTTTTGACAAGCCAAGGAGATGATTGTGTCATGGCTAATGCGATCTTTACTTAGCTACATATCAATTAGAAAAAATTATTTTTCTACTTGGCACGTGATGAACAACACTTAATTACAATATCATATAAATAGCTTGATGTGGTATGAGTTGGTTGATTAAAATAACCCCCAAGCTATTGAGCATTGCTACAAGAGATTCATTATCATATCAAGTACTGTTTATATAATGCTATATTATGGCGCTACATATGGTATTGCCCGTTTGGATAAGGTTATCTGCAACAAGAAGTCTTTGAGAAAGACCCTATTCAAGGCACGTTGAGATTCCGATAACAATATTAAATCCAGTTGCTTTGGAGGTTGAGTGCGAATTAATTTCATGGGCCATTAGGCCTTTATTTTAGGTCATGTCATTTGTGAAAGTTTTGTCATTTGTATTGTGTGTGTTCTTTAAAGTATGATTAGCAAAAAAGAAAGTCCTTCCGCCACAGCTGGTGGCCAACTCAACCACCTCCACACAAGATAGATGAGAAAACTATATAACAGACAAAAATGAATTCCTCACTATCCAAACTTCAAACTGTATGTATTCATTTTTCCAAGAAAATAATAATATATCCAAAAACAACAATAAAAATCCGAACTTTACTACGGAATAACAAGAAAGAAGTTAACCCAAAAGGTACAGGAAAGAAGAAAATGGAAATTAAACCTACCCGTAATAACCTTCATTCCTCTTATCCATACTGTACAATGTTCCTCATCACAACGCGCCTACGTACACACCACGCGCCACCATTCCTCACTTTGCCATATCAACAAGCAATGGAAAACACAGCACAACCATGTTCATACAAAATCAGGTTAAAATCCTAGTTAGGGTTTACGGTTCCACAGTTATGGGTATTGCTCAAAATATTCACCTCCATGTCATTACCCCCAGCTTAGCCGTCACCGTTATTGTCACCTTGCCAGCTCCAAACAATGTCTTTGAGCGCAGGCCTCACATCTTGCTCACAGAACTTCTTGTACTCGAGCGTGTCTCCTGCGGACTTGGAGAATTCAACCACCGCCACCTCCGGCGCCACCTCGTATACCTCCGCCGTAACCGACAACTTCCCTTTTCGCCCCTCCTCTTTCCCTTGCATCTTCATCTTGAACTCCTTCGCACTTACTACACTGAAATTCAACTTCCTCGCTACCGCCTCGAGCTTCGCCATGATCGCGGAGGCCGAGCTTTTCGACGTGAACATCGAACCCGACTTCATCTTGGTCTCGAACAAGCTCGACAAGTCGAAGCCGGACGACATCGAGGAGATGAATTCGAACGCGTTGTAAAACGGCGGCGACGATGACATCGTTCTGACCAATTCGATTTCGGCCTTATTGTTTTCGTCTTTTTCGGTATTGTTCTCCGGTGGTGGTTCTTCAATCGAAGAGGCGATTGGTCTAGTGAATCCCTTTTGAAACCATGGCACTCGCATTATCGCCGCTATGGTGATCCTCTTCTCCGGGTCGGCGACCAGAAGCTTCGATACCAACCGCCTCGCTTCCGGCGAAAACCACGGCGGAAACTCGAATTCGGCCTTGAAAACTTTCCTATACATTTTCATGACGTTCTCGTCTTGAAAGGGTAAATACCCAGCAAGCAAAACGTATAGAATTACCCCACAAGACCATATATCGGCTTTCGCTCCGTCGTAGCCCTTTTTCCCCAAAACCTCCGGCGCGACGTAGGCCGGAGTACCACACCGGGTGTGGAGCAACCCATCGTTCCTCAGCTGCTCCGGCAGCGCTGACAATCCAAAATCAGAAACCTTCAAATCCTCATTCTCATCTAAAAGAAGATTCTCAGGTTTCAAGTCCCTATGCGACACGCCGCGGCTATGACAAAAATCGACTGCACTCACTAATTGTTGAAAGTACTTTCTCGCTAAATCCTCCTTCAATCTTCCCTTGGCGACCTTGGCGAACAACTCGCCGCCTTTAACGTATTCCATGACGAAGAAGATTTTCCCCTTTGTCGCCATCACTTCCTTCAATTCGACGACGTTCGGGTGTCGCACCAGATGCATGACTGAAATTTCTCGCTTGATTTGGTCCATGAGGCCTTCTTTCTTGACATGATCTTTGTGGATGATTTTGATGGCTACGCTCTCTTGGGTGAGGATGTTTTTGCCGTAGTAGACCTTGGCGAAGGTGCCTTGTCCTAGTAGCCTGCCCATCTCGTATTTTCCCAGCAAGATGTGCCTCATATCATCTACGTGTTGCTTATCCATTTCGATCCAAATCCTATTTTTCCAAGAACTCTGTACAAAAAAAGTGGTGTTTGGATGAGAAGAAATTTTTAGAGGATTAGCAGTTCAATTCAGGAAAGTGGAAAATTTTTTTGGTTTCCATTGTTGGGAAAAAAAAAAAATTACAAAAAGAGCAGAGGGTGGCTAGAGAGGTGGTGGCGGCGATGATTGTGAGGGTGGTGGTGGTGGTGGTGGAATGATTGAGGTTTGTGAGGAATTGGGTGGCGAGTGGTGGGACTTATGGGAGAGGCTAGGGAAATGAATGGAGAGTGGGTTGTCTCTGTCTTGTCGTCATTGGAGGACACTGTTTTGGTGGGGGATTGGAAGGAATAAGGGGACGCAGGCACATAGAAATATCAAGGAATTTAATGTCTTGAAAAACTAGCCAATGATTAGAGAACACGTAGAGGGTTGATGACCCTACAATATTAAGACCTTTGGACCTTCCGAGTAGGGGTGTTCGTCCTTCCGGTCGGTTCGGTTTGATTTTAAGATAGATTTCAAATCAAATCATTATACTTTGATTTTTTGCTTTCTAAACCAAAATCAAATCATATTATAAAAAACCAAACTAAACTAAACCAAACCAAACCAAACTAAACCATATAATTTTGGTTTGGTTCGGTTTGATTTTGGTTTTATCCTATCAAATAGCAACAAATAATTAAAAATGAAAAAAATGACAAGCCAAACTTCAAATAAAAATATTTTTAATAAAATCATTACATTAGCAACTAAAAAAAAA
Organism: Liquidambar formosana; assembly: GCA_039720395.1. Taxonomy (NCBI): domain Eukaryota; kingdom Viridiplantae; phylum Streptophyta; class Magnoliopsida; order Saxifragales; family Altingiaceae; genus Liquidambar; species Liquidambar formosana. The sequence continues at coordinate 12,192,453 of CM077826.1, read as the reverse complement.
CATTAAACATTATATCAAAATGGAAAAGTATTGACTTATGTCAATCCAAGTTCAAATCTACAATTTAATAAATGCCAATATCTCACACAACATTAATAGCTAATTTAATACATGCCAATCTAATAAAGAAAAATTAATAAAAAAGTTAAAACTTACAAAAACAAGCTCATTCCAAATGTCTTTCTTTATATAGTGTATTACTATTTTGCATTTATTACTTATTCTACTCTTATTAGAATAGAAAATTTACAAACTAAGTTTAATATATAATATATAAAATTATATATATATATATATATATACATATATAAAATATATTTTTTGGTTTTTTTGGTTTTTCGGTTTGGTTTGGTTTTTTTAAACATGAAAACCAAAACCAAATCAATTTAATTCGGTTTTCTAAAATTGGAACCAAAACCAAACCTAATGATAAAAAAACCAAATTAAACCAACCGATTTGGTTTGATTCGGCTTAATTTTCGGTTTTAACCAAAACCATAAACACCCCTACTTCCGAGTGGAGTGGAGCTTAGAACTTTGGGTGCAAGTTGTCACGTGTTGTGCATCCGTTGATCCAACTTCAAATCTGTTGTTTTTTTTTTTAATCAGTAATTGGGGACTTGGAGTGGAGCCATCGTTATTTATTTATTTAATTTATTTTTTTATAAGCGTGGAGTCATCATTATTTGAAAACTTGGCAGAGACTGTAGGACGTGTGGAGGGTTGAGGATCATACCTTATTTAATAATCTAATGTAGTAGTGTTATGGATCAGTGTTACATAAACTAATTGACCGTTTGGTTGTACTTTTTAGAAGAATTTTTTTTTTTAATAAAAAAATTAGAAAAGTCTTTTTTTTTTTTTTTTTTTTTTTTTTGGCATTTTGCTTTTAAAAAGCACGTTTGGTAAAATTAATTTTGCCGATAATCTTTTTGATGTAATGAGAAACTTTACCAAATTATCGTTGCCTAAACGAAAGCCCATGACAGGTACAATCTCTCTCGATTGCAAATTTTTTGAGACTCATTCAAAAAATAAAAATGACTTTTAGAAGCAAATTTTCATTGTTTTTGCTTAAAATCAAATATTTTGCTTTTTACTTTCTAGAAGTCCATTTTATTTCTTCTAACCAAACAGTTCCTTTTGCTTTTACAACTTTTTGCTTTCAAAAGCAAAAAAGATCTTAAAATAAGTGCAACCAAACGGTGCCTAATTCTTTTTGAGTCTGATAAAATTTTAGAACTATATTAAGTTGAGATCATCTATCATATTGGATGATGGGTTAGATGGTTCAAGTTAAAAATTAAAAAAAGTCACCACTAAGATGACTAAAATTATCTTAATGAGTAATTTTTTTAAAATTTTTAATCTGAATCATCCAACCCTTCATCTAACGGTGTGAATGAATTCGACATCGTATTAAATTTTATCAACTCATCATCAGATTCAAACTCAAAAATGAAAGCCGAATTCATCTAAGTGAAAGCATAACTAGGTTATTAAAAATAATAATAAATCATTTGATACCCTTCTTATTTGTTACTTGAATTATTGCAGGGAGTGCTGCATTTTCCCTCATTGGGATACTTCGATTTTTTCAATTCTCTCCTACAAATGGAGACTTCACACTCAGAAGAAAGGGTTAAAAAAATTTAGGAATTTTTTATTTTTTATTTATTTTTTATTTTTTATTTTTTTTAGAGCTCGGACATATAACACGACCCCTTCGAATTATTTTGAGGAAGGAGACCTTGGGACCTGGATTATTTGGCTTCAATTTATTATTATTATTATTTTTTTTTTTCTCGAAACTCTCATCGTCTACCCTATTAACATGAAATTCCTAGAATGTCACGTGAGATGTCGATGTCTTGATCTACCGACCCTGATTTCTGCAATGTGTTGCAAAAAAATTCAGTGGATCAAGGTATGTATTTAAAATAAGTAAACTTTAAAATATCTTAATTATAAAATGGACTACCAAGGATTCATGGACCTCCCCCACTATTAGGTGCAGTGGAGGGCATAGGTGCCCTATGACCGCTATGATAGGGAAGTAGAAACAAGTGATTATTAGCTGAGATGCATAATTTCCTGCCACAAATTGTGGTTATGCTGTTCTGGCAGTTGGTAAGCTGATAACACAGCCCGCAAATTTAATATTTACAACTCACCCATTAAAAGTTGATATTTGTACACTTCTACCCCCAACTCCACCCTAACTTCTTTTAATGTCTTCATTTGTATTATTTTATTTTATTTTATTTCTTTTCTCTATCCCTCCTATTTTTGTTCAATGGCAAGATTTGACCCCTTCGTGCCCACTTCATTCATGGAGTGCGAACCCTACAGAACTATAAAAACTTTGGCTTCTCTACAATTTTATTAAAAGAAAAAGTAGTGTATCACATTTAAAGTGGCATGGTTATTTTCCAATGCACTTGCTAGTGCAAGAGAGTTTTTGGGGAGTGCATTCATAAATTCCCAATCATTTCGGTTCCAAATTAATAAGATTGTTGATGGGTATTCACCCCTCTTTTCCATGAATGAATGAGAAATTCCACCACATCTAGTCATACTGGAAAAAATCTGATTGAATCTAGATAACAATGATTTTCTTTATATATGTGGTGAAGTTTGAGCCCAAAGTATAGTTCTCCCGGTCCACCTCAAAACGCAAGTAGCACAGAGTAATCCCATCGTCTCAAGCTTGCAGTGGGTTGGGTTTGGGTAGGTATCAATAATACCTAACCACTTAATATATTACTTTCTCCATCCCACAAAGATAGGACAAGTTTGACAAAACATGAAATTTAAGAAAAGTAATCATTGCATTGATTTATTATTTATTAAATTTTATCTTTCCAAAATTACCCCTCATATTTAGTATTAGGATTTGTGTTAAGAATAATGATTGAAATAGTAAGGGGCAATATAGGAAAGTTAAAAAAAATTATGCTTTGACTTTTCTGAGTGGACAAACATTTTGGGACAAAAAATGTAGAAAATTTGGTCTATGTTCTAGGGACGGAGGGAGTAATATACTTGGAAATGTTATATCCAAACATTCAACAACAATATCGTAATTCAGTAGAATGCAGGTTGACCAAACTCAAACCTATTATTCAAAGTTCAAACCAAGAAAAATTTAGTAGGTGGTTCTCAAATTACCACGATACGACTCTATATCAATCAAACTTACTGCCATTTTTTAACTCCTGGTTACCCCTCATCGAACAAGAGGGAAGGCTCCCAAATCTCTAAAACCATTTGTAAGGAAATATTACTCATTTATTTCAAAATAAATGACACCCAATAAGCAGTGTATCTCATCATCCTGACATTCAGATAGAGAAGTTAAACTGATATGTTTAAAAATTGGATCCTAATTTGTACCTCAACAATAATTAGCTCCCGATAAAATGTCCGAAGAAAAAAAAAAAAAAAAAAAAAAACACCTGGCAGAAGCACTTCTATGGGCTATAAGGCTTTCGATTACAACTGCCAAGTCCATGATTCCGTTGAACCCACATAATGCTTTAATGCCATGTTTGTTTAGCTGGAATGGAATGGATGGAATGGAATCTCATTCCAATTCATTCCAAACAATACGTTTGGATGAAATAATTTGAAGGGGAATGAAATCAAATAGTGTGTTTAAACAGCTATTTTATATCCCTTTTTATTCCAAACTATTTCAAGCATGGAATCAGATTCCATTCCCATCCATTCCATTCCAGCTAAACAAACATGGCCTAAGAGTAGTGTAAAAACAAGGTTTAAGGTACTACATATAGGCACTTACCTCTTGCCCTTTGAATCACTTTCTGCCTCTTTTTTAAGAAATGCTTCTCCTTAATTCTAGGAAACACTAATGAAAAAGATAGCAATGTGGCCCCCTTTACCACCCCTAATCACTTTCCAATATGAACCAAATCCAAAAAGATAGGTTTAAGTTTAGAAGCTAAGATACAACAGAGTGCAAAATAGAAATAGAGGTACCTTGGCAAAGCTAACAAGGAACTTGTCAAGAATGGCCAGATTGTAATCATCAATTTGGAAAGCCAAATTCAGCATATGGAAGAGAAGACACATTAAAACATAATAAAACTAGTGGAACTGAAACTTTATAAAACTCTGCCTCATGTTAATATGTAATATGAACCATATGATCAATTTCAAGAAAATTATGATTTGCCATAGTCAAACCTCCCAATAAATGAAAGCTATAACCATAGCTGTGCGTGAGATAGGGAGAGTAAACAAATAAAAATAACTAATTGAAAGAAAAAATATATATATATATATCAAAATTGAACAAATGAACTGAATGACTAAAACTCAAAATGTAAACATGGAAGAATTGACATCGGTATTGACCTCTATATTTGTTTCAATGCAAGTTCCATGTAAAGGAAGTTGATCCATACAAGTTCAAACCAGAGAAAGGGCAAACGGCAGTAGTATTACCAGGGCATATATACAGGACATCAGAGTTATAGCCATCAATTGTGCCATCACTCAAGAGAATACATAACAAAAGGACTCATATTTTTGGATGACAGACCAAGGGAAAAATAACCCTTTAATTTGGTTCATCACCTATCTGGTGGACCCATACTTGTACTTAATGCCATCATACACAAAACATTATTTGGCAGTAGAGTACAGAATATGTTAGATATGCATTGACTGAAAAGAAACACAAAGTTATTTAGAGGGTAAGCTTTATCTTTCAGGTCTGTGTCAGGAAAAGGAATCAATATTTTCAAACAGAGAAAATAGATTACCCTAGAAAGGAAAAATAAGAGAGCAAAACTAACATATCCTTGCCCAAGTATTGCTAGAGCTCTGCTGTTAAATTAACTCATGTACAAAGCAATTACTCATATACTCTTCAGGGTCACCTTGCAAAAGATCTGCTCTCAATGAGCCTCATACTTGCACTGGACTTCTTTTCCTTCTAGAATCTTTTCCATGGCATCTGAAGGAAGGCCAATCATATCCAATGTCTTCTCCCATACTTTGTGAGCAGTCTGAATTTTGTGCGCTTCTGTGGAAGCATTCATCGGACGACAACTATGTGAGATGTAAGCACAGACAGGCCACTCATCAGCCTTCAATGCCATACAGTACTCCAGAATCTGGGGATCAGTAGCTGCAAAAAGCGCACTTCTCGAACCTTCTTGGGCTATAAAGAGAAAGATTGGTATCACATGATAAGCAACTTGCACAATTTTTGGAAGATCCCTTGCCACATTTGTACGGACACTTCCAGGCGATACACATATTACACTAATGCCAGCTTCAATAGGCAGACACTTCTGGAGGATGCTACTAAACATGATCTGTGCTAGCTTACTACTTGAGTATCCCTTTAGACTTGTGAATTTGTTTTTCCCCGAAACAAAATTCATGTCATCTACGTCAACGGAACCAACAAAGTGCATACTGGAATTTACATTGACGATTCGACTTGGAGAGCCTCTAAGAAGGGATGGCAAAAGCAATATGGAAAGCAATGCCGGAGCAAGATGGTTCACTTGTATGTGTTCTTCATATCCATCTTTTGAAAAATTTTGTGGTTGTCCAATGGAAAAAATTCCTGCATTATTGATAAGAACATGCAAGGGTTTTAAACGCGAATTCCATGCCTTAGAAAATCTCACAACAGAGTCTAGAGAGAGAAGATTGAGCTCCATCACCTCAATACTGAGAAGGCATGTTTTGGACCGGTCATTCTGCCACTCTTGGATTAAATCATGAGCAGCTGTTGGATTTCTTACTGCCATGACAACATGTGCTCCTGACTCGGCAAGTTGCCTGGCCATTTCAAGTCCAATTCCACTAGTGGATCCAGTTACGATACATGTAACACTTTCTAAAGATGGCAAAGGCAATGGATTTTGCAAATGTCTTGCTGTAATTTTCTGAAAGAGTACCTCATAAATCAAATAAGACCACCCTTTCAGCCATTCCATCCAACCCAGTCCTTGTTTCTCTTGCCTAGACAACAAAGGTGAAGAGGATGAAGAAGCCATAATTTCTCTTCGTCTTGCTTTCAACGGTTCCAAGAATAGTGCCTACACTCTTTAAAAATCAAGACTCCCTCTGTTTGCTTGTATCAAAATGTATCATATACTGAGTTGATGAATGATTATGTGCTTGTGCATCTCTCAAAATGCAAATGCTTCATGCTAGTGACAAAACAAAATAGCCAATCTTGAGTAAGATCACATAGACCACTGCATTTCGTAAAAACTGTTAAAAGAAATGAAAATCAAGTGCATATAAGGAGAAGATGACTACGAGCATGATTGCGCAACACTCCATTTAAAACAGGGGATTTGGAATAAAAGCTCAAATATACATATATATTTTTTCTCCCTTAAATGCAGCACGAAACATTAAGTGAAATTAAAGAACTTCCAACCCCACCAACAAATGGAGGGAACTCAAAAGAAATGTATAACACCTAGGGGAGAGTTTCTCTCTTTTCCATCATGCTCCTAATCTTCCATAGCAAAGGGGACAAAACAACCCAAAAATATATCTTCCCCCATTTATTTTCAGTTCAAAATTTGGGAACTATTTCACATTGGAATAATTGGGAATGCAAGATTTAGTCGAGAAAACATCCGAATGCACAGATATATATACATAGTTCTGATCCCATCAGGAATCCTCGATATAGGATAAATGCAGACCTTTTATTTTGGTAATAATGCATACTTTTAATCTCAGCTCTTTATTTTTTTATCCAGTGGCCCAAATTCTGGAAACTCGGACTATACCGTAATAATTTCTTAAATATTTATAGATGAATTATGTGGCAGTGTTCATGATATTCAGAATATGGGTCTATAATTCTGCAATTATCAGATTTATACGAGATAAATTGGTTGATAAAAATACCCACCCCCTCTCCCCAATAAAAAAATAAATAAAATAAAATAAAATTTAACAATAATAATAATAATGGAGCAATGAAGGCAGGTGCAAACGTGAATAAAGTAAGAGCCCTAAGCAACATTAAGGATTATGACAATGTGGGGGTTCTCGGAAAGATCTGAGAACCAAACATCACAGAGCGAAACTTTCGATTGATTTCAACCAAATGACAACGTGGGTTTCTTGTAAAGATCACGAGAGAGAGAGAGAGAGAGAGAGAGAGAGAGAGAGCGAGGAGAGAAGGCGGTACCTGTTTGTATAGAAATCGCCATTATCAGCATAGGGAAATTCGATCTCTCTCTCAGACGAAAGATTTTGGAGCTACTCTGGAGAAAGAAATGCTGAAAAGCCTCAAATCCGCTTTTGGAAGGAACGACTGTTAAAGGACGATTCCTTGATGACCCTACATATTTTTTCCTTTATCAGATGTCCCCGAAGGGACAATGACCCTACATTTTGTGTAAGCGCGATTTATTGTTGTCCCTTAGCCGCCGCCGCCGCCGCCCCCCCCCCCCCCCCAAAAAAAAAAAAAAAGGGGACCCAAATTCATTGGGCCTCCCCTCTCTTGGTTGGGCAAAGTTTAATACTAGTAGGGGAACGGCTATTGTAACCCTCCATTTTTATCACCATATCGTTTTTCTTTTGGTTTTTAAGATTTCATGAAAAATATTAAAAGCTTTTACAAAATTGGTCGCGTTGTTTATTAGAAAACGTCATTTTGAACAACTTTATGGAAGAAAGTTTTTCCAAAATCTATCGTTTAGGTAGACTTTTTTGCAAAAAATGAAATAAAAGCTATAAATGACAAAAAAGTATATATAAACGATAGATTTAGGAAAAACTTTCTTCTACAAAGTTGTTCAAAATGATGTTTTTTAGTGGACAACATGGCTGGTTTTCATAAAAACCTTTTATATTTTGCATAAAATCATAAAAACCTAAAGGATGAAGGGTGAGGTGATAAAAATGGGGGGTTGCAATAGCTGTTCCCTACTAGTAGTTGCAATTAGCGTGGTCCATGATCCGGAATGACAAGGGTGAGTGAAAAAAGAAAAAAAAAAATGGAGCAAAATCGGGAGCTTAAAGGAAGGTAAAAGAAGCGTGCTTAGGATAAAAGGGCTGGTTATTACCACCCCTTAATTATATTTATACCCCCACTTATTTTATTTTTTAAAGGTTTTATGAACAACACCAAAGGTTTTTACGAAAACACACTAAGCTGATCCACTATAAAATATCATTTTGAATAATTTCATAAAAGAATGTTTTTCTAAAATTTGTCATTTAAGGGAATTTTTTGGCCAAAAGTTAAACAAAGACTGCAAGTAACAAAAAAAAATCCACTTAAACGATAGATTTTGGGAAAAAAAATTTCTACAAAATTGATCAAAATAATGTTTTTTAGGGGATATTGCAACTTGTTTTCAAAAAAATCTTTTATATTTTTCAGAAAGCTTTGAGAAATTAAGATAAGTGGGAGGTGCAACTAAATTAAGGGGCGGCAATAATCGTCCCCCTAGGAATAGTAGGTGGGAGCGGCTATTGCAACCCCCCTAAATGTTAAGTCCCCCCCTCCTCCCCCCCAATTTTTTAATGAGAAGAATGATGCTACAAAATGACCAAAAAGGGCTTTATGTCTTTAACCAAAATGCTGAACCCACCCTTCCTGTTCCACTCTCCGGCACCCACCCCACCGGCAACCCTCTCCCGCACCCCTCTTCTTCCTTCCTCCTCTTCCCTTTTCTTCTCTTCTTCATTTTTTTTCTTTCCTCCCCAAAAACCCTCTCCCGCACCCCTCTCTAGTCAGCAAAGCTCCCTCCCCTCCCTCCCGTCGACTTTCCTCCTCTTCTTTCTTGTTTTCTTCTTCTTCTTCTTTTTTTTTTTTTTTTCTTTCCTTTTCTTTTCCTCTTCCCTCCCGTCGGTAGCAGATGTAGCCAGATCTGACCATCACCATCGCCAGAAAAAATGGAGGTTTTGAAAAAAAACCTCCCTTGCCTCACACACGGATCTGACTAGGGCAAAAAAAAAAAAAAAAACAAAAAAAAAAAAAAGGAAAGAAAGAAAGAAAGAAGAGGATAAGAGGAAGAAGGACAGAGAGTGGTCACTCGCCGGAAAAAATGGAGGTTTTGAAAAAAAAAACTTCCATTGCCTCACACACGGATCTAACCAGAGCCAAAAAAAAAAAAAAAAAAAAAAAAGAGAAGAAGAAGAGAAGAAGAGAGAAGAAGAACGGCGGTCACCGTCGCCGACTTGCCGTCACCGTTGCTGTTGCTCGCCGGTCTGCTGTAGGGGCGTGGGGTGTTCTTCCAGATCTCGTGTGTGGGGGCGAGGGGCAGAGTGGGGTGGGTGAGAGGGGTGGGTAAAGGGTATTTTAGACTTTTAAAAGGGTGGGTATATATTTTTGGGGGGTAAGGCTATCAGGTGGGGGTGGCTTAACATTTAGAGGGGTTGCAATAACCACTCCCATAGTAGGTTCATAAGGATCATTGGGCCTTCCCAACCTCCTGGCCTTGTCATTGGGAATTGTAAGGAGTTAAAGGGAACGGCTATTGCAACCCCCCATTCTTATAACCCCACCCCTTTCTTTTTGGTTTTTAAGATTTCATGAAAAATATAAAAGGTTTTTGCAAAAACTAGTCACTTGGTTTACTAGGAAACATCATTTTGAACAACTTTGCAGAAGAAAGTTTTTCCAAAATCTATCGTTTAGATAAACTTTTTGGCAAAAAATGAAATAAAGGCTATAAATGGCTAAAAAATATATTTAAACGATAGATTTAGGAAAAACTTTATTCTACAAAGTTATTCAAAATGATATTTTCTAGTGAACATCACAGCCGGTTTTCATAAAAATCTTTCATATTTTACACAAAACCTTAAAAACATAAAAGGTGGGGGGTGGGGTGATAAGAATGGGGGGTTGCAATAGCCGTTCCGGGAGTTAAATCTCCAAATGGGAACTGTCATCTAACTCACGCTCTTAATGGGCTGATCCATCCCTCCTGGGCTTGGGATTTGTCCTGGCGGGTGTGTCCTTTGTTTGGTCTAGGTTTGATACCTGTTCTCGTTTTCACTAAATCACACTAAAAAGCTAATGGGGCCTTAGCTCAGATCGCACGTCTCTTTCTTTTAAGGGAGAGGGTTTGGGGTGATTATGTTTTCAGCTCCTCTTGGGTGTACAAGGAGGAAGGGTTTATAACAAGCGGATGGACTACCCCTATTGTATAGCCCAAAGGCCTATTGGCTCTCATTTGAACCAAAAAAAAAAAAAAAAAAACCCCTATATTTGATGAGTTCTAACCATCTTGAGGAGCATTTTTGTCTCAAACTATTTAAAAAGTGGTCCACACAACATTCTCTTATGTTTTAACTTTCATCATTTGTTAGTATTAAATAAATAAAATTTTTTTAAAAAAAAAGAGATAAGATACGCAAACATTCACCTCTCACACCTAAGGAGAGTCGAATTGAACTTGCAACCCTATGAAATTATTCCCCATGTGGCCATGACATAACACTAGACTCAAGGCCCGTTGACGTTTGGTTATACCCATATGTATAAGCATAATTTTCCTTTTAAAAATAGCAGCCACTTTCTTGAATTTATGCTCATGCACCATGGGGAAAGAATATACTTGCTGCCCACCTGCTGAACAAAGGCTCCTTCCAAGTCAAAACGGGGATTCATTATGTTGAAAATGAATCTATATGTAGAGAAAACTTGACCATAGTAGCCACGAAAAACAAAATAAAATAAAATAAATGGTAGAGGAGTCCTATTGATACTTGATATGACTGTATAGCTAAATCTCATGATGAACATAATGAAATAAGGGTAAAGTCTATGCAAGTCAAGCTCACATATATGTAATAATGTAAATGTGCTCCAAATCCACCTATATGGTACAAAATGTGTGCATGTCGTGGCTTGGGAGAAGGGGAAGTGCTTTTGGGTTACCTTTTATATATATCTTGTCAACTTCAACTACTAATCTACTATAGCTAGTGATCTTTAAACGAACAACCACTGATCCAATTGCGGCTGGAATTGAATAATGAGTGTGTGTGTCCTCATTTCCACGTGTTTTAAACAATTCAAATGTTATGAACAAAATAGTCCCTACCAAGTAACTCATATCAGTATCATGCATTAAGAGTTGTGATCTGTGAATTGGTTTAATATACTTCATAATCCATGCACTAATGCAAATTAAGGGTACAACTCTTAATGCGAATGTTGATATAAATGATATCAGCAAGTCTTCACTTGACCGTCATCCTTGCAATTTACCAACGAATAGAGTACAACTCTCAATGCAAGAGTAAATTTAAGTTCTATCAGCATGTCGTCGTTGACTGTTGTCATCCATAAATAAAAAGGCTAAATGAAGAAGGACGAACAAATAAACAAGGAGCTAGAACTTTTGGAAAAAGAATTTCTTATAATAATCAAGAAGTGACCAATGATAAATCATCAATAATAAAATCATTTAAGTAAGGAATATGCATGATTCTTCAAGGATATTAACATTTTGAACAAGGGGAAATTACAGATTGGTCCGATTAGAGGTAAATAATTATAGTTTAATACAGATGACTACTAACTTCTTAGTAGATGACCACTTCCTTAATTAAAAATAACAATTGATTATACTATTTGCATGTAACCATAACAATCTGTATTTCCCCGTTTGAACAACCATCATCATATCACTTGGCACACACGTGCATGCATAATTAAAGTTGAGTTAGGATGTTGATCTCATGCATGGCGTCATGGTGAATACTAGTGCACATTTTAATTATGGCTCCTGTTCATGTGAGTTTTTTCTTTTCTCATTATTCACACCGGCGGAATTTCTCGCAAAATTATATGAAAGCAAAAACGAAACAGTTTAATGTCCAATGGGACATCCAAACATGCCCTCATATATATATATATATTTTCCCTCAATATAGTGGGCATCAAAATCATGGAAATTGGATGTGCAGTCACTGGACCCCTATGTAAAACTGTGGCGATCAAAAGAAGCTGATCCTCGATCGAAGGACATACTAATAATCTGTTTGGTTTTTGAAAGATTGAGGGCACAAAGACAACGTGAAAAAAATACTAGCTACTTCCTCCGTTCCTAATATAATTGATCAATCTTTTTGAAAAAATACGTTTTTTTAAAAGAAAATTCTATTAAATGCTTTTATATCAATATATCTGTTTTGATATTTTAATTTTGCTCTCAAGTGTAAAAAACATTGAAAAAATAGAGAATATATTTTTAAGGATATTTTAGGAAATGAAATAAGAGTCAACAAAGGGAGATTGTTATAGTATTTTTTTCATCCTATAATCCCATTTTTCTTGACTTTCATTGACTTGTGACACCACGTGGCACGTGCCAAAGTTGCATGGAAGTTTTTTTTGGTTTCTACAAATACCAAAAACCAAGGGTAGATCCAGAAAATTTTCTCAGTGGTTGCATTTTTAATTAATTAATTAATTATTATTATTATTTTTTTGGTAGATGACAGTCAATTCCTCCTCAAACTGGTTCTACCTATCAAATCTTCCCAGATAACAACCAATATTTCTGAAGGAAAACTAGATTCCCATAAACGATTACATTTTACAGTATATCCCAACTTTGTAATTGCCTCAGCAGCTTTATTTGCTTCTCCATACACTTGGTTAATCTTAATATCCATATTATTTTCTATAATAATATGTCTACTGTTGGGGATATTTGTGGATTTTGTATAATACGACCAACACATAATCTTTACTAAAATTAAACATGAATATAATTTATAACACAAATTAAGAAATCACAAATACAATGGAATTGAACACGGATAAATCTCTTAATAATCATAACTTAAATTAACAAAAATCAACATAAGAAATATTGAATTAAAATAAAATAAAATGAGTAAGAAGAGCTGGCCTATGGGAAGGCACGCGAGATCACGCTGTCCTAAAGGAACTATCGTCTCCCTACGTACAGGTGCTGACGGACGATAGAACCTCCAAGATACAACCCCAAAGTTCGCAGTTCTCTCTTCTATGGGTACGTCCCACAGGAAGAGTATGGTGAACCTGTCCACGATCAGTTGCCCGTAAAACCAATATATAAAATAACTTTATACAGTTCTTAGAGAATGTAGTGAAAAAAGGGATTGAGTAGATAATATGAATGTCATCCTCATTTATGTAAAGAGAAGTCCACTATTTATAATAGTAAAATGCTGAAATTGTTTTAAGCCAATAGAGGCCCAAAATAAGTGTCATAATTATACTTATAACATCCTAATAAATAATATGAAATAAAAGTCCAACGGCTAGTAACGGACACCCATAAATCATGGAAATTAAGGTCCAAACGGTCAAATGAAATAAACTCATATAAATAGGCCATTAAGTCACGCATGGGCCACATCACAACACGGCCGGTCGGTCCGGGTTGAGGTGGGCTATGTAAGTGCACACACATATATGGTCCGAAGTTTTAAAGTTTTAAAGAAAATCACACATTTTCTAACATCTACAATCACTTATTATTCTATAAATCGTCTAAGGACAATTATCCAAATGATGCAAACTATTAATCACCTTCAATAATCACCTTATTACAATTTTTTTGCTTTGCTAACAACAAACCATTTTTTAATGCAATATCTTTCATTTTAGGAACAGAAATATTCTCCTCAAAATAATTGCAACGCATACCTATTGGCTTACCAAATTGATCACGAATTATTGATCCCGTAGTCCCATGCTTATTTTTAACAAATCAATCAAAATTTAATTTAAACTACTCATCGTCAGGAGGAATCCATCTAATAAACTTTGAATTCTTTTTAAATCACTTTTAAAGGATTTATCAAAGTTAATATCATTTCTTGAAAATTTAATCACATAGTCTGAAAAAATATCAGTAGCTTTATCTATAATTAAGAATTTATTAAAAGTCTCATTCTTGAAAATAACATTATTTCGAGCACACCAAATTTGCCAAAGCAAATTAGCAATTTTATCCATCTCATAATCTGCATTATTACTTTTTCGAGAAGAGCATTTGTTCAAATTTAAAATCCAATTAATCAAATCATGATCATTATCTATAGGTATAGGACAAGAATTACTAACCAAATTCCACACTTCTTTAACTCTAGTACATGTGATAAACATTTGATTAATATTTTCAATTTCTGAATTACAAAGAGGACAAGAACGATCCACATTTACTCCTCTAATAGCAAGAAATTTTCTACTTGGAAGTTTACCATGAATTAACAACCACATAAAATTTTTTATCTTAAGAGCACTACGAAGCTTCCAAATCCAATTAAAATTTTTCTTATTGCATAATTTTTTCACTTTCTTTCTACATGTCAACTCCCTATGAAACCACGTAGCTGTTTTAATCAAAAAATGCCCATTGGACGCTGGACCCCACCAGATCTTATCAAGAATATCCATAGTTGGAATAGGAAAATTGAATAATTTTCTTGCTAAAGACTCCCTTAGAAGGGATATAATAAACTCTTGATTCCATGTCTTATCTGAACAAATAGTATCAGCTACTTTCAAATCCCAATTAATATTATTAAGATACTGTCTAGAAGTAATTTCAAAAATAGCTTTATTAGTTAGTCATTTATCCACCCAAAAATAAATATCCTTCCCATTTCCTAAAGTCCATCTAATACCATGACTAATGAGATCACGCTCTTTGAGTATATTTCTCCAAGCCCATGAATCTTTATTTTTTGGGAGAACTTGAAAGAAATTGTCATTTTTTAAATATTTTGCTCTAGTCAATTTGACCCAAAAATTATCTCTATCAAACAATATACGCCAAACAAGTTTACCCATACAAGCAAAGTTGATGTCAGAAGAAGTATTACGAATACTTAAACCTCCTTCTTTTTTAGGAGAACAAATGGTATCCCAATTTATTAGAGCCATAGAGTTTTTCTCTAAATTATTACTCCAAAAAAATTTTCTTTGAATTTTATCAATATCATCTCTAATCTTCGTAGAAAGGAGATAACAATTCATGACATACTGACTAATACTCGAAGAGACAGATTTAATCAAAATTTCTTTACCAGCTCTAGAGAGTACATTTGCTTTCCAATTCTGCATTTTATTTACAAAACGATCAAGAACTTGATTAAACACTCGAATTTTATCTTTACCCTCAATTAAAGGAGTGCCTAAATATTTGCCTAGAGAAAGATTATCAAAAATTCCCAATTCACCTTTGACTGCATTTCTTATCGAATTGGGCACATTACAAGAAAAAGAAATAGTTGATTTATGGAAATTTACCTTTAATTTGTCCTGAAATGTTGCTAAAATCCTATAATACCTTTGAAATATTTTTGCAAGCAGGTATCATAGCATGAGCATAAATTAAGTAGTCATCTACAAACATAAGATGACTAATTATAGGAGCGTTTCTACAAATTTTAATACCAATAAGATCACTTTTTTTACCCCTTTCTTTATTTTGACAATTAGTAAGTGCTGAGGAAAACACTTCCATACATAAAATAAAGATATAAGGAGATAACGGATCATCTTGTCTAATGCCCCTAGTGGATAAGAAATTACCTTTTGGCACTCCATTTAACAAAATGGAAAAAGATGCAGATTCAATGCAGCTCATAATCCAGTTGATGAATTTATTATCAAATCCAAATTTAATCATAACAGCTTTAATAAAAGGCCATTCCAGCCTATCATATGCTTTCTCCAAATCAAGCTTAACACTCATCCATCCTGTTTTTCTTTTCTTATTTTTCATAGCATTACATATCTCATGAGCAATAAGGATATTATCAGAAATGAGTCTTTTCGGAACAAAAGCACTCTGATAAGGAGAGATTGATCTCTCCAAAAAAGGTCTCATTCTATTAGCCAAGATTTTTGTTATGATCTTATAACTAATATTACATAAACTAATAGGTCGGAAATGATTTGACTTTGTAGGATTAACAATTTTTGGAATCAAAGTAATATACGTTCTATTTAATTTTTTAAGTAAATAGCCTTCATCAAAGAAATCAAACACATAATTATAGACAGAAGGAGCTACAATATGCCAAAATTTTTTAAAGAAAATAGCTGGAAGTCCATTAGGTCCGGGAGCTTTCAAATCTTGCATTTGGGAAATAGCTAAATCAATTTCTGTTGTAGTTATTGGAGCAACAAGACAATTATTATCTACATCATCTAACATAGATGGAATACACTTAATAGCCGTATCAATATCTCGACAACCTTCAGTCCTAAATCGATTAGAAAAATCATTTATGAGAATATTAGCAATCTCCTCTTGATCATCATGCCAAATATCAAACTCATCTTTAAGTTTCCATATTTTATTTCTAGCTCTATGTTTTAACGTAGTAATATGATAAAATTTCGTATTTTTATCTCCATTAGAAATCCAATTAAGTCTTGATCTCTGAGCCTAGTAAATTTCCTCACAATTAAGCCAAAACTCATACTCTTTTAAAGCTTTCCTTTCTCTATTATCCAAATCATTAGGATTGATTTTATGATTTTGAATAGCCTGAAGTCTATTAAAACTATCATTAACATTATTAAAAAGATTACCAAAAATATACTTATTCCAAGCCTTAGCTTTTCATTTAAAAATACAACATTTCTTAAAAAATTGCAGACCAGTTGGACCTCTGATTCTTGATCTCCATGCTTCTAGAACAACCTTATCAAAATTCGGATGATTAAGCCACATAGCTTCAAAACGAAAAGGCTTAATTCCCATAACTGGGTTAGAACAAGTATCTAGAAATATAGGAGTGTGATCTGAACCAAGGAAGGGCAAATGAGACACAAAACTATTAGGATACAGCGTCATCCATTTTTGAGTGACCAATGCTCTATCTAATCTTTCACATGTAACCCCTAAACCCTTTATTTTATTTGTCTAGGTAAAAGGAAAACCTTTAAAACCAAGATCAATTAAATTACAGGTATTGACACAATATCTAAATATTAATTTGATTAAAAAAAACTTGGAGACTTACCAAATTTTTCTGAGGATGAAAGCATTGCATTAAAATCTCCCATAACAAGCCAAGCGTCTCCCATGACAGGGGCTACTTTTGTAAGGTCTTCCCATATAATTTCTCTTAATTCAACCTGAGGAAAACCATACACAACAGTTAGATTCGAAGAAAATTTCAAATTTTTATCAAACACTGAAACATAAATTATTCTATTAGAAGAAGCTAGAATATTAACATCAACATCATTAGAATTCCAAAACATCCATATTCCACCAGAAAAACCTATAGGATTTATAATATAGTTCATATTCATGGGGATTTTGGATACATATTTAACACTATTTTTTTAATATATATATTTGCTTCTAAGAATTGATAGGGAATAGAGAAAGGTAGGACCACATATCGGCATGGTTGATTAGAAGTGGTGAAATGACATAAAACACTAGGCATATCATACTTTAAAATGCATGGGCGACTTTTAGAAACGGGGAACCTTATATATTACTCCTAACACTCCCATCCCCATCTACCCTATGTAGGACAAGGTCTCAGCAAGATACGACAGGACCACACATTGACTGAATAGAAGTAATAAAATAGTATATAAGACTAACAAGCACGCCATAAAAACCAATTCACAAATTAAACCCAATTTTATATAATCTACAAAAGTGGTAAACGTTAGTAAATTTAACCAAAATTTAATAAAATTTAATCAAAATTAACCATTTTTTTCTTAATGGGGGCTAAAGCACTTAAGTAAATTTAAATAAAATTACTTATTCATTTTTTTATTTATTTTTAATTTGAGTGGCTGCATGTGCAGGCAGATGCACAGTGCATCCACCCTTGCCAAAAACAATTGAGTCCCATTTTGGTCTACTGCTAAAAGGAAGAATGCATGATGGAATCCAGAGGTCTTCAAGTGGCATGCATTTAAAATATAAAATTTGTTAATGTGGCTGTTGCCAAATTGTTTAGAAAAAAGAAAAAAAAAAAGAGAGGGTAAAATGCAATAAACCCCCTCCTATTATTACCCATTTTGCACTTTATCCCCCTCTCTTAAAAAAGTGAACAAAAAACCCCCTAGATTGTCTCAAGGGCTTACACTGTTAACAAAGAAGCAAAAATTCTTTTTTTACCCTTGTACAGAATTGATTAAAATATTAATATCTGATTTATTTTAAAAGGTTTTAAAAAATAAATACTTACACATGGTAATCCCTTTCCTCTCCCTCTCATCGCCTTACCTTTTCTGCCAACTTCCACAGTCCAACGAGAAGGTACATCGTCGAGGTCAGTCACCGAGGAAGCACACCCACAATCTAGGTTTTCCATCTCCCTCTCTTTCTCTCCTTCTCCCTCTCCTTTACCAGTTCGGCAAAGCTACACCAACCCACGACAACTCACCTCACGCCTCCCTCACCTTCACATTGTTAGCAACCTGGTTCAGGTTCCCCCATGATCAACCACAAATCAGAAACCTAGATCTGGTTGGAATTCAAATCTACCCCCTTCTCTTTACATGATTCATTTAGGGAAACCTAGATTTGACTGGATTCCCACCATCCCTATTGGATTTAGTGACATTCCAGCGGTGCACAGTTCGCTGGCGACCTGGGGTAAGTACTACTTTTTGGTTTTATTTTATTTTATTTTTCCGTTTCTCTCTCCAAACCCTTATAGAAACCAAAAAAAAAAATTTGTGCGGCAGGTGGAGGGTTTGTAGAAAGAAAAAAATCACCGAGGTTGTCATTGGTGCCATCTCCGTTTCTCTCTCCAAACCCTCACCTTCTTGGTAGATGAGAGCTGAGTCTCAACCCTATCTTCTTTGGATTTGAAGATTCCAACCCCTCAAACTTCATCGCCATGCCCACAACCTGCAACAAATTTGGGTTTTCCAAATCCAAGGCAACGAATTAGATTGTGTGCGAGATCTGCAACAAAGGCTTTCAACGCAAGCAAAACCTCCAATTAATTCATGTGTGATCAATGGCTTCCATCGCTTTTGATGTGGTTACTTCTTTTTGCTTCATCACCAGAAAAAATGGTGTGCCATGGCTACTGATATATGATTTTTCTTCACGTTTTTTTTTGTTTTTTGTTTTTGTTTTCAATCTAAAGAATTTGAGGTTTTTTCTGTTGCATCTTTAATTTTTCTTCAAGGGTCGTCACACCGGTGATGGAAGGAGGTGTCTGCCATGGCAACACCGATGATGGAAAGGGGAAGAAAGGAGTGGAATTAATGGTTTGTTTTGTTTTGTTTGTTTGTTTGTTTTTGTTTGTTTGTTTTTTTGTTTGTTTGTTTGTTTGTTTTTGTTTTTTTTTTCTCTCTCTCTCTACGGAAATGGGGGCATACTTGGTCAAAGGGCATAATGGTCTTAAAATTGCTTCTACAGCATGATGTGCCAGTCACATGACGCTTTTCTATTAGTTTACCTAACGGCGAGTGGACGGAGGGTAGTAATTTGCTAACCCTATTCAATATGGGGTTTTTTTTTTGTGGATTTTTATTAGAAGGGGGTAACTTGCAAAATAGGTAATAATAGAAGGGGGTTTCTTGCATTTTACCAAAAAAAAAAAAAAAAGAAAAAAGAAAAGAAAAGAAAAGAAAAATCAGAGATTAATATCATTTTCAATTCCCTATTAAGAGAGAGAATAAAGTAAATCTACAACCTTGTAGTTGACGTTTGACAAATTTGTTAGGATATCGTATAGATAAATATTAAAAATTTGTGGTTGGAGAATGGGTGGGAGCATTGAGCTACTAGGAGACCTTGGCCATTTATTATTTGTACAGAAAATCCAAAAAGGAACCGTGTCAAACTGGGGGTCTATCATAAAGTTTGCCTTCTTAATATTCAAAGTTGTTCAGACTATTGCCATTTGACCGCTTGGGACAATTGAAATTATAAAAGAATTTGATATGGACAACAACTTATGAATTCCTTCTTCTTCTTCTTCTTGCTTTTCCTTCTTTTGACAGCATTGCCTAGCTACCTGCAATGTAAATATCATGTCATAAATTTAAGCCAACTTGTGTAAATAACTCTATTTATTAAGGGCTTGTTTCGTTGATCAATTCGAAATTAAAAAAGTAAAAAAAATTTACATAATATGGAAGGCACAATCCATCATCTTGAATTAACAAATTTAAGAAAATGATGGTCATCATCACAAATAAGAGTGGAAATTCAAAACAGTAGGATTTCATGAATTCGTTAGAATTGATTCTACAACATCAACTATTGTGATAACTCGAACATTTTAAAGTATTCTAATTCAAGGTGATGGATTTATGCCTTCAATCCTATGTAAAATTTCTCGAATTGTTTAATTTCGAATTGGACAACCAAATAGGCCCTAATTCTTTTAATTAAATGATTTGTGTCTTCCATGTTATTATGTAAAATACATTCTAACAACTAAATCTCCATTTGGACGACCAAACAAGTCTTAAATATTTTTTGTCGAGGATTGTGCCTCCAACTTTATTAGAGTTAGCAAGAGAGAAACATCCTATTCCAAAAAGACCAAATATGGATATAGGGGGATCCAATCCAACCATGAATCAATATGTACAATCCACGTATATATGGGGTACAACCAATTGATGTAAAACATGTAGTAGAGTGCTATATTCATTTTAATTGTAATTTTTCAGTTTTCTAATTAGGTTGTATATTATAAGAATTCAAGCTATTTTCTTCTTATTACAATTATAAGTCGCCTCACAGAGTCAACTATTTATCAATAAAAATTTAAAATTAATTATCTTCTCTCCTTGTTTACTCAAGGAACCTAAATTGAAGGTTTTATCCAAGGTTGAAGACATGATCTTCTTCCTCGCTACACCATTGCGTTAAGTCTTATAACCCTAGCTAGTAGAACCCTTATCAAAATCTTCATTTGAATGAGTCTCTTTTTTTTTATCCTTTGGACTAGTTCGGTGTTCTGTATTTATTAACAAAATTTGCGTAACTCAATCTTATAGCCTTGATGGTTCCACACCCTCTTTGCAAAAGGGAAGCATAAGAATTTGAATCTTAACCCACTCAGACCAAAAATTGATCACTTGAAAAGATATAGTAGGAAAGAATAATTAAAGATCCGAATCTCGACCCCTCTTCCGCAAGTTGACTTGAAAAGACAAATGGTGTGGGGTAGGAAAAGACATATATATTCTTGAGTGGAATTCCAAATCCATTAATTCCTGTCAAAGGCAGATAAAGAACCAAATGCATCACTAATATCCAAGTGCATAATTAGGTAAATATGAAAGCTGTCCACATACAGTTATAAGGCAAGTGGCAACTTACTCTCCTTTCTTTCACGTTTCTAGTTTCAAGTTTCAAGCTTCGAGTTGAAGTCAAGCCTCTCATGTTTGTCTGTTTATTTGTTTTTCTTGCTCACGGGGGGCTCCTCCTTTCTGTCCTTTTAGCTATTTTCTCAGAATTTTTCCTGATTAAACCGCCACTAGTTTTTTTAGCCAGCTTTTGGAGGTAGGCAAACATCCCTTTAGTTGAATTTAAGCAAAGGATTATAGATTTTTCTCAAACATGTGTTTAGAAGGAAGACCCACAACATTTGAATTCCTACGGTACGTTTTAATTTTCCCCAACTTGTGGACCTTCCTGTAATTAATTGGATGTGGACGTTGGATCTCGTTCAATGAATGAGGACATGCCTGGACAATGTATTGGCATGTGCAATGGACGGACTTACCAACTACAGTTGGGTCATGGTCCTTGGTCGACCATGTGGTCAAGCTCATGACCTCACCAATCAGCGTCCAATGAAAACCATGTTTTAGTCAAGTACCTAAAATCCAGTTTTTTTTAATACTGAAACAGCTAGCATTGCTGTGATTTTTATTGTCACTTCATTGTCAATTGTTACTTGTGGACGACACACGCAATGAGATCATTTACGATTATATTTTAAGTATAGGTAAATAATTATGGCTTAGGGTAGTACGGATTTTAAAAGTAAAACTCCTTGGTTTTTTTTTTATGAGATGTGATATATTTCCAACATTCTTTTTGTAGACAATAAAGACGAGTTTACGAGCAAAACGGGTCTGAAAATGACATGTTTAGATATCATATTAAATTTCCAACTTATAAACTTAAACTTATAAGTGGAAGGATCAAACAAGTATATAAATCATGTTAATGTTTATAATTAACTAATGTGGGATGCTAACCTAATTGGGATTTCTTTTATTCTCCCTGATGCTTAAGGATCTTTTTAAAAAAAATAAAAAAACCTAATGTGGGATTGTAGTTTATTTCCAACAGAAACCTCCATGGGAGTATAACCTGTGATACTCCTACTTGTTAAATCCCCCCTCCCTCCCCTCCCCCCGTGCCCCAAAAAAAAAAAAAAAAAAAAAGTGAAAGAAGGAAGGAAAAAAAAAATGTAGGATAATTTGACCATAGGCCTAGTAACCTAGAGGTATTATCAGCGTTCTCGTTGTAGGGAGTTTTTGAGTTGGATTTGAATGCTTGGTAGACGCTCCTAATGGGGTTGGAAGGAGTTGCAAATGGTGAAGGCTTAGGGTTACCATCACTTGAAAAAGTGATGCTACATGTTCCGAATTCGGGATAGGAAGCAATTCCTCACTTAAAAAGAGGAGTGAAAAATAAAAAAACGAAAAAAAAAAAAGAAGAGGTGATCTAGAGTCGGAAGAGAAAATACCCAAATTAATCAACCAAAAATCAATAAATCTTATCAGGGAAAAGACATCACCTCCTGTGAGGTAAGTTCATAATTTACCTAAACCCGAATTCCAGTCAAAATATTGCTTAGGGTTCTGATAGATAGGCTAGGAAACAAAATGTCACCCTATCTCGAATAAACTTGATTTTTTTTTTTTTTTTTATGTATGTATGACCCAAGTGAAAAGATTATTTAATTCAATAGTGGGTTTCAATAAATATGAGTCGAAAATATATTATCTAAAAACTTGTGTAATAATTTATCTAAACTGATCTTGACCCTTACTTATATAGGGTATGATGTTCTATTGTTCGTTATAGGGTTTGAACTAGCCCAATCAAAGCTACTTATTCAACTTGAAACGTTCCATCATTCCAATTTTATCTTTTTAAATTTCTTTATAGAAATGTTAGATTATTAACAGTAGTAATCAAGTTTGTTTTCTCTCCCATCGGTTTAATTTGTGGCCTAGTGTCACTACATGTTAGGAAAGAATCTAGGGTTTTTTTTTTTTTTTTTTTTTTTTTTGGGTTGGGGGGGGGTAAGTAAAGAATCCAGGTTCGAATGTGAAGAAAATTAGTATGATGTAATGTTTTTCAAATCCATCCCCTAAAAAAAAGGTTTGTTTCCTCTCAGCCTAACTCGAACACAGCCCCTATTTTTTTTTTTTTTTTTTTAATTTTATGTTTAACTTGGTTTTATAAAATTCAACCATTTCATAAAAGTTGAGAAATGTTTCAAATTGGTCGTTAGGTATGATCCAGGCTTCCCTTTTGTAAAAAATAAATAAATTTTATTATACTTTCTTGGGGAATTACAGATGACTATGGACAAATAATTACAGTTCAATATAAATAATTATTAACTTACTAAAAAATGACTATTAACTGTAATTATTTTCCCATAGCATTCCCCCTACTTTCTTCCTATTGGACACTTCCTCGTTGATACAAAGAGTCCGAACCCAATCCTTTAGCCAACCTACCCCGGCCAGTACCCTACCCTTCATCCCATGACTTAACTGGACGCAACCCCAACCAGTGCGAACCTTATCTTTGGAAATTTTGACCTCCAATACAATTTAAACCCAAGTCTTCCCATAGTCTCAAATAAAAGGGGTCAATGGCACGTGATAAGGGTTTTGCCAAGTTCTTAATTTTATTATTTTCGTTTTGCTTGGATTAAAAAATATATTCTCAATTTTGCCTCATGCAAGTGCAAGCTTTGTGGGTCAAACCTGAAAACGTTGTATACCACTTCTTCATGATTTAAGAGTCACTCCCAATTATTCTTGACAGACTCTGAATTCAGCCGGGTGCTTATGATTTACGACAATTTTATGGTCATCCCATCAATTTTGGGGTTTATTATTATATCTTGCTAAAATTAATTTAGGAAAAAAAGAAAAAAGAAAAAAAAGATCCAAATAGAAAACAAGGGGCACATAAATTAAAAAATTCATTGTAATATTTTTTTCCGTACAAGACGAATATGCACAGATACAACTATTTAAAATAGTTTTAAAAAAATAATAATAAATTTGTTTTTATAAAAGTATGACAAAATGAGGAAGTCACATATTGATTTGACCATGAATAAATAATTACATATCAATACAAATGTGTATTGACTAATTTCATAGAATTAAGATGACTAGAAGCTTAACTGAGAATGATTAATTATTAACTAATAATGAAATATAATTATTTACAAGTTGCCGGATCAATCTGTAATTTTTTAAAAAATAATAATAAACTTTGACGAGTTCGTATTTTGTTGAAGTCTGTGATGGACTAGTATAGGGAGAGAGAGAGGATCGGGTCAATATGGGACTTCTATTGTCATAAATGGTTTATACTGTTCCATGCTTTTGTGGTGGGCTTGACTTTGAAATTGGAATTGCCCCCCCCCCCACCCATTTCAACACCGCCAACCGACACCATTCCATTACTTTTTCAGTTTATCAACGCACACCAAATCCATCCTCCCTATCCACTCTATATACGCATGTGGTTGTATTTATATGAGTGCGTGTGTATTCATATATTCTATCCTCTCTCTCTCTCTCTCTCCCCATTGTTTCCTTGCAACTAGAGCTTTAACTTCTATATATGTTAAAGTTCATAATTTGCTTAATCCAGTGACTCAAATCACCTAGACAGATTGAGAAGATTTGTGTTGTGAAGTTGGTTGGAGTTGTTTTCACAAGAAGGATTTAGACTAGTTTCATTTGGATCGATGGCGATGGATTATTCGACGTGGGTGGATACTTCCTTGGTGCTCAATGCTAATCCTCTCCCTCTACTACACGATGAAGCGCTGGTATGTGAAATTTTTGATTAATCAGCCACGCCCAAAAGCACTTGTGCTAAATAATAACCTTGCTTGAATTGCTAATAAATTTCGGAATCCTTTTTGGTGTCCTTGCCTTTCAGAAGAAAGAGGTGCAAATCAATTTTGTTGAGTTGGGGAGGAAGCAGCCAGTAAAAGAAGAGGTTAGTTGAGAAAATCCTTTCAAAATAATGCATCAACCAATTCTTTTAACTCCTCCCATGCCCCTTCGTTTTTTTTTTTTTTTCCTCGCATTTTTCAGTCATTTGGATGGTAAAAAAATGTTTTGAGCTAAGAGTAATAGCTTGCCACTTGTAATTGGCTGAAATGTTTCGTGTTCATGATCAGGCTGGTGCTTTGGTTGACGAATTGAAGCGGGTGAGTGCTGAAAACCAGAGGCTAACCCAAACGCTCACAGAGATGTGTGAGAAATACAATGCATTGAGAAGCCATTTGATGGATTATATGCGCAAGAATCCCGAAAAGGAGCTGAGCCCATCAAAGAAAAGGAAGTCCCAAAGCAGTAACACTAACAGCAATCCTAATAATAACAATATTGGAATGAATGGAAATTCTGAGAGCAGCTCAACTGATGAAGATTCATGTAAGAAACCAAGAGAAGAAACCATCAAGACCAAAATCTCCAAGAAGTATGTGCGGACCGAAGCATCCGATACAAGCCTTGTAAGTCCAAGACCGCACTTCTAATTCATGCATGAGATCAAGAATGTTCAGTTCCTTTGTGTTACAAATATATATTAATTAAAAATCCGGCAGTGAATAATTCAATAAATACAAGATAGAGTATATGCTTTTCCATGTATTGAACAATCCCTTGTGTGTTACAGATAGTAAAGGATGGATATCAATGGAGGAAATATGGGCAAAAGGTCACTAGAGATAACCCTTGCCCCAGAGCTTACTTCAGATGCTCCTTTGCTCCAAGCTGCCCTGTCAAAAAGAAGGTGAGCTGAAATCGTAACTTCTCTACCTCTTTGTCCTAATAAAAACCTTCAAATATTAAAATTGCTACTCCAAATACATCTTTGTCGAAATTAAAGAGCACATTCGTACCTAAAAGTAATGTTAAAATGGTCACATATATAGGTGACGCATATATATATGATCATTTTGCCATTGGAATTTCTAAGAACTATGTAACAGAAAGGGTGTGAAGTGTTTTACCATTTAAGATCATTGCCCAGGGTTATTCCCGAGAAAAGCAAGGTTTTAGCCAGAATAAACTGGATATGGTCCTAACTTTCAATCTTTGACTCAAACTTGTGCATTCGCACTTGATATCCCAAGCCTTCAATCCTTGATAAATTGGTCCTAGCTAGATTTCAAAAATTTGTGGTGAATGTTCATTTTCCTCAATGGCTCACTCTAGATGTGCATGAAGATAAATTTTCTCTCTCAAATGCTGTAAAAATATAAATGGAACCCATATATATATATATACAATTAATTTCTGCAAGATGGTTTCTGGGTTTTATCTTGGGTAACATTCTAAATATGTTTTGGCCATGCATTTTGATCCAACCTTCTGCAGGTGCAAAGAAGTATGGAAGATCAAACTCTTCTGGTAGCAACTTATGAAGGCGAGCACAACCATATGCACCCTTCTAGCAGGCTTGAGGCACCATCTGCAGCATCAGACCCTAGTATGACGTTTGGTTCGGTTCCTTGCTCGGCCTCTCTCAGCTCATCTGGACCTACCATTACTCTTGACATGACCAAATCGAAACCGGCCGTTGACAATAGTGCCAAAAGTTGTAGCCGGAGAATTGAGACGCCTGAATTTCAACAGTTTGTGGTGGAGCAAATGGCTTCTTCCTTGACAAAAGATCCTAATTTCACAGCATCGCTTGCAGCAGCAATTTCAGGAAGAATTTTCCACCATAATACAAATGAAAAGAATGGTAGAAAGCAATATCAACAACAATAGATAGAAAACACAGTGTAATCATGTACATACAAATATATGTTAAAATGAAGCCACTAAGGCTAGCCTAGTGGTTAGGGAGCGTGGAGTAAAAGGTAGGTGTAGGATATGATAGGGGTTCGAACCCCTCCAATTGTACCCCAAGAAAAAAAAAAATTGTTTGAATGGAATTCTTGCGCCTTTGTTTCAATGATCTAGCTGTTACTATTTTTGTTTTATTTTATTTAACAATGGGGAAATTAGCCAAAAGTACATTTTCTTCCTAAACTTCCAGCTAGCCATCTAAATAATTTTCTGTTCATGCATCAAGTCCCCACCTAAACAAAAACAACCACGTTTTTTATAGCTTTTGGAAATCATCATGTCAAGAAAACCGTCAATGCCCTTATTGTCAATTATGGTAAGCAATTAGAGGATTTCACTCAGGGTTTTCGGATTTTCCTCCCCTCATCAAGGGTCTAAATAATGGTTCCCATATTTGTGATGTCTTCCAATGATTTTTTTCCACTTGTTCGAGTTTGATTTTGAAAAGTATTCATGATCCTGTTGCTTTGTACCGACATGTTGAGAAGGACCCCAACATCCATCGCACATCATCTTCTTCATCGACTCCAGGTATATGTGTTTTCCATTCCTTACAACCCACTATTTTTCAACTTCAAATTGCCCCTAAACTGTTAGATTGTGGGAATAGTTACATGAACTGTTACATGTTACATGAAAGAGTTAATTACAGTCAGTTACAACCCACCATTTTCATCGCTAAATCCTAAACTGTTACATTGTGGGAATAGTTACATGAACTGTTACATGAAAGAGTTAATTACAATCAGTTACAACCCACCATTTTCATCGCTAAATCCTCAAAATGACGAACAACTAGTAATAGTTACATGTATTAATATGGACTATAATCACTTCCGACCTTCAAGTAACTGATTAAAAATCACATGTAACTATTCTTAATTGGTTCAATTGCTTAAGCTATCGGTTTTAATGTCAACTCAACTGTTTTCCCCTTCATCGGAATTGCTCAATCACTATGAGCATGGAAGTTTCCGTTTCTTTTGAAAAAATCAGTTACGAAAACATAGGGAGATGGGTGGAGATTTGCCGGATATTTTTGGTTTAATTTCGTTTCTTTGTTTAATGGGGAAGCAGCTGTTGGCCATTTTGGATGATTTATGCTACTGTGGGAGGGATTTTTTTGTCATCCTTGGTCAAAATGGACCCATGACTGGATGAGTTTTTAAATAGGTACCTATAGGTGCACAAGTTCACCTTTTTGAACTTCAGCCCAAACGCCCCAATAATAATTTAACCAGAAGGTTCTGAGATGCATGCTTCCCACGCATCCATATTGGGTACATGTAAGACCATATAGTCCTCATCCTACATATACCAGACAATTATAAAACATAAGTTTATACGGGAGATTGACCCCAAGAGGGAGTGGTGAGAGTTAAACCCTAAATCTCTTGCCAAATCAAATATAATGTTAAATATTAATGATGATCAAGTTCAACAAAACTGTGACTTATCCTAGTCAAACCCTTCATATTTTTTATTTTTAACAAATAAATAATAACTTATTGAAATAACTAATAAAAAAACAAAGATGAACAAATGAGTTCATCCCAAATAATCATCAATAATCCAAGAGACCAACATAAGTATAAATTTCCAAATCCCAAATATACTTTTGGTTTTTTTTTGGGGGGTTTGTGTTAGGGGTATCAAGACTTTTAACTAGATTAATTTCTTGAAAAACGGATAAGGGCACCGCCTACTATATATGCATCAGTTAATATACATGATAAACTTGATTGGTGGCTAGCCTTGGAAGAGTGAAAGTAGGACCCAGAGATCATTGGTCAGCCTTTTGGTTTTATATAAGCTTAAGTTGATTTACAGAAAATTTAATAGTGCTTAACGTCAAATTTAGTAGTGTTTAAGAAGAAGTTGAAGTTCTTCTGGCCAACAACCAATCAAGTTTCTCATAGGCTGTGGCTTTATTTGTTTTCTTGAGATTTAGTCAAGTCAAAGATTTGGACATCCTTGAAATAACATTAAGTAATACGGAGTATGGAGTATACATATAACTGAATTCAGGTTCTCAGTTTAATGAATTGTCCGAGACATATGTCTAGGCCCAATTCAAATTAAATTAGAGTAGTTAGCATTTTTACAACCTAAGCCTAGCTCAATAATGACCAATAATTCAAAATTACTGTACAAAAAAGTCCATATTTTCATATTTTGAAAGTGAGGACTGTGGCTCAGATTGGGCCAGTTGAGCTCGCCTAAATTGCACCGGCCCCTAGGCCCTATAAAGAGGGGTGTGTTTCTTCGCTCAAGCAAGTTCCATTTTAATTTTCACACATAACGATTTTTAACTTAGCAATAAAGTTTCATTAAATTGCAAAACAACTCGTTCAAGTCAGAAAAGAAAATGCTTCCATCCATCGGTGCATTTGTGAATGGTGACCCCATAAAATGGGCCTTTTGTATAATTGGGTCTATTAATTTAGCGAGTGGGCAAGTTGGGCCAACCTTACGCATTTTTATACATTATATATATATATATATATATATATATATATATAGTCTTGATTAGGTCAGTAAGTATTGATATAAGTTATATCAGCATTATGCACTAAGGGTTTTACCCTGTGTATTTGCACGAAGTACAATCCCCAATGCAAATATTGATATAAGTTATATATATATATATATATATATAGGATGATGATCAAGTAAGCACATACTGATTTGACTTATATCAATACCCGCATTAGAAGTTATACCTTGTGCATTAGTAGAATATGATTGAACTAATGCAAGAGGTATAATCTCCAATGCATTGTGCTGATATAATTTATATCAACACATGCTGATGAGAATATTATCGTGTGTGTATATATATATATATATATATATATATATATATATATATAAAAGATGATAATTAGGTAATTACGTGCTGATAAGTCAAAACCACAAAGGCACATACTCCATTCCCCATTCCCCTCCCCTACATACCCACTCAAGATGAGTCAAAACCACAAAGGCACAAACTCTTCGAAGAACCCTTTGACGTGCCAATTAGCCTATCGATCATTAGAACTTCGAATTCGAATTCCATTCGACAAACAAACACGCCCATAATGATTGAAGTCATTAAACTAGAAAGGGAAAAAAAAAATGATAGGGGCTCAAGTTTATGGAAGTCAAGTCAAGCCCATATATGTATGGCTCGAAATCCACCACGATAAAGTGGATAAAATGATTTGGAAGACGTCAAAAGGTGGTGCATGTGTGGGTTACTTTGGTTTTGTTTGTCAACTCCCACTAGTACTAGCAATCCTCAAACCAAACACAACTACAACCGCTACCTATCATCACTGTTCCAACTGCGGCTGAAACCAATTTTGAAATTTTGAATAGGAGTAGTGCCTAATTAATTCCACAGGTTTTAAGCAATTCAAATGCCTAGAAATGGACTGAGCTTTTTGACAAAACGAGGCCAACAAGCAAAAGGAGCATGGACTTTTTGACAAAATTGGGAAAAGGAATAGGTAAGACGTGACCAATTGGAGACCACATTTATTATTCATTATTATAATATATTCACAAAAATGGGAAAAGGAATAGTGTAGACGTGACCAATGGAGTCTTTTATTTTTGTTAAAGGAACTTGACGAGTCTGAACGACCAACGTGATAGGGGTAGATGTATAATTTTGATTACGTGGGATGTTGAGCTCATGCATGACGTCATAGGCAAACCTTTCTTAATTAGTCCTTGCAACTTCAACACCCCCCCCCCCCACTCTCTCTTCCAATCCTCTTTTTTTGACTTAGCTGGGGTATTTTCGTCTTTTTGAAATAAGATTATTCTCACGGGGTCATGCAATCTTCCCATTTTACACATGGCGAGTAGTTACACTAAACCCTAAAGATAATCTCAAGGAGGTTACTACACAATTAGGATTTTAAACAAAGATCTACGCTTTCTAACACATTTATATATCAATGCTCGACTTGCCGATTCCACCTCACTAATCCCTTAGGGTACTGATGTCCTTGTTTGTATCCACAATATGTTCCATCACAAATAATTTGATTTAAAAATTATTTTTTGAAGATGGAGTTTATTCATTGAAAAGAATCCAATTATATAAAAATAAGGGTAAAATGCAAAAACCCCGCTCCTATTATTACCTATTTTGTAAGTTATCCCCTCTAATAAAAAAACCTACCAAAAAACCTCCTATATTGTTTCAGGGACTTACACCGTTAACGGAGATATGCAAAGCCAATTTTGCCCTCATTTTTTTTTTCAAAAATTAAAAAATTTCTCCTACATTCTATCACTGGTGTCGCCATGGCAGTCCTTTGAAGTGAGTTTGCCCAAAAAAAGTTTCAACGACGGAAAAGTACAATTAGTGTGAGAAAATGCCCTTAGAAGTGGGTTTGTCCTGGCATTGCCATGGCAAACCCTTGAAGTGGGTTTGCCCAAAAAATTTTCCGACGATGAAGCCAAAAAAAAAAAGGACATGAAGAAGTATAGATAGAGGTATTTTTGTCTTTAAAACGATAAATAGTGTTTTTTTAACGGCAGATGAATGATAGGGGGCAATTTGTTAACCCTAGTAAATATGGTAGGGTTTTTTTATAGTTTTTTATTAGAGGGGGGTAATATGCAAAATAGGTAATAGTAAGAGGGGTTTTTTGCATTTTACCCTAAAAATAATTTTAGGAATGGGAAGAAAAAAAAAAAACCGTCTTCGATTATCCCATTTTAAAAAAAAAAAATATATATATATAGGGACAGAGCGTGAAGTGTTGATTATTTTTTAGTAATGCACGACTAATGAAAATCAGATCTGATTTTCATGGACCATAAAGTTGTTGCTTCCATTATTTAAATAATTAGTCACATGCATGAACTCTATGATAATTACTTATTAGGACTGATATTCCTTCGAGTGCATATAAAACACGTTAATCACTAGATTATTTTATTATAAGCTCTGGTCAATTACGCTAATTGAATCGGCACGTTGAATTCATGGGTCATATTCGTGCCATATAAGTGCGCTAATTATTTTATTTCGAACCAGAGGATCAAGAAACATTAACATGGACGATTTCAGTTATATATAGCTAGCTAATTACTTTAATAATGTGTTAGACTTTCAGTATGCCTTATGTGTGTGTCTATCTGATTTCAACAAAATAATAATAATATAAATAATAATAAATAAATATGTGTGTGTCTATCTGTGACAAGGTATGGTTCACACAAAAGCTTCAACAACCCTTATGGCCGGTTGCCTAATCATAAAAATAAATTATTATTATTAATATTATTATTCTAGTAATAATAATAATCACATGATTTGTATTATATAGTTTTGAAATCAATTCAATTGGAGGAAATAAAAAAATTTAAAACCTACAAAGCCTTAATTTTTAATTACTTTTCCAATTGAAGCAATGATATACATCGTTTTTCTTAATTCCTTGGACATGCATGTTAAACCAATATTTTTTTTCATAATCTAAAATGGGTTCGTTGTATATGTAATGGCCAATCTTTTAAGAGAAGGATGAAATTAAGTGTCAATGGATTCATGGACTGATTAAGATTAAGACTTTTGAATAACAATCGTCATCCTAAAAACTCCAAGTATGAAGATTTTTGAAATAGGAATTCTTCAAAAAACTCATAGTATGAAGATTTTGTGCTTGATCAACCGTTAGAGGTTTTGAATTTATATCATCATTATGAACCGGAACGTGACATTCTATAAGTCACCAAGTCCAAGCCAATCCTTTATCTTTTATTGTCTTTTTTCTTTATTTTATTTTATTTCTTTTAATGAAATTTTTATATTACCAACCAAAAAAAAAAAAAAATCATTTCAATCATCGTCCTTAAAACATAGAATTTGATGTTCTTACCTCTCAAGCTCTCACCCCCCCCCCCCCCCCAAAACAAAAAAAAAAAAAGAAGGGGAAATTAGCGAATAGTCCACTTTTTGGTAAAATATTGGCAATTAGTTGAGTAAGAGTTTTTCTAAGTCAATTAGTTAATGAAACTAAAACTTATTTATCAATTAATCACACATTTTTTGAAAATCCTTGGTTTGCCCTTATTATTACTAAGGGCACTCCTTTTTTGGCTATTAAGGGCACCCTATGTAACTAATTTAGCTTTATAGTATTATAATTTTTAAAAACTTATAACTTACAATATACATATCTGTTTTTTTAAAAAAAATTTATTTTTGGAACCTACTCGTCGACATCTTCGAAAAAAGATCCATATTGATTAGGTAATTATTAAAAAAATTAAAACTGTAAAATTTTACTACTTGACGAAGTAGTAAAATTGTAATAAATTTTACAGTGAAGTAGTAAAATTTTATTACTTTACGAAGTAAATTTTACACTGAAGTAAATTTTACTACTTTGTTAAATTGTAATCACTAAAAAAAAAATATGAAATATCTCTTTTGTAAAGTGTATTGAGATAGTGTATGTTTATTGTGGAGAGAGAGAGTGTACAGAGAGGGAAGAGATAATGGGTGATATGTACAAAGAGGGAAGAGTAATTTTTTTTTTGGTGATGAAAATGGGGTCTTGGTCAAATGAGGAAGGGGTTTAGGTGGTGGAGTGATTGGGTGGTACCATGGTGGGTTTGATGCTGTGATGGAGGATTGGGATATATGGGTGTGAGCGACAGAGAAGATGATGGTCAACGGGGAGCGGCGGCAATGATTGATCGGGGAACTAGGATGTGCAGGTGTGAGCAACGATGGGGTTTAGCGAGGTTATGGCCGATGACTTGAGAGAGGGATAGAATGGTGGCTTTGACTCTGTGCGAGCAGGGCTACGGCAAAGTTGAACAAGTAGCTACGGTGACGATGCCGGCCAGAGAAATGGTGGCTTCGACTCTATGCGAGCAGGGCCACGACGAGGTTGAACAAATAGCTACAATGACGATGCCAACAAGAGGAATGGTGGCCTTCTTCTTCTTCTTCTGTGCTGATCAGCTTTGGCTTACAGGTTGGACTAGCTTCTCTAGGATGGGATCGACACAGCGGAGTCGTCGTTATCTGGGGTGGACTCGTCACCGGAGGTCGTCACGCCCTATCGGGGGTGAGGGGGTTTTAGTTTGGTGTTAAGGATGAAGAAGGGTAGGTGGAGAGGGAGGGAAAAAGAAATACAAGTAATGATATTTTTGTCAGTAATGATAAAAATGGACTGATTGAATTAAGAAAAAAGTTAGGTGACTAATTGCTAAATAAGATGTAATTTCTTGACTAATGGCTAAATCCCCAAAAAAAAACAAAAAAAAACCAAAAAAAGAATTGACATTTAAAAAGTCCTCGACAATTCATCGAATTTGAAGGAATTTAGTTATAATTAAATGACAAAATAATCAGATCTCTCTTAAAAGGGGAAAAAATGTTTTTGGTGTTGAATTTGTACACCTAATTGAATAATTGGGAACCAACTTACAAATGGGTCCCAAACCCTTTCTTCATATTGGTATGGTAATTAATAGGAACTTGAACAATAAAAATGTTGGGTTCAGGTTGATGGCTAGCTATTCCACCAAACCCAAACCCTACCCACGTGCTACACCCAACCTGCCCGTTTGCCATCTCCATCTTTTTATTTTCATCCACAGTTATTTTTACTTTTTTATGTTTTGCTTAATTTGGAGAAAAAATCAATACATGCACATTCTCTAGTTTCCACTTTCCAGATTCCACAAATAGCAAAACAATTGAGTCCCGTTTTGGCCCAACTCGGAAAGGAAAGGGTACACAATTATACATTGCATTTCCCTGCTTTAAAGGGCTGTCATGCATGCATGTATGTGGATGTGGGAATCTAAATCTCCTGTCCTACCAAGAAAAAAATGTACCGAGGGGAAACCAAGAGGACTAGGAGGATCTAATTTTGACTTTCAACCTCATCTTCTTTATCACAACACGTAAATTAACTAATTAACTAATGTAATAACCCTAATCTTCCTAGTAATTTATCTTATTATGTTTTTTTTTCTCATTTTTGATTATGCAACCATGTGGTGGACCCACAATTTAAGGTTAGTTCAAAAGTCTAGACCAAAGCACTAAGTGCTGAAGAATTTAATTTGTCCCGCACAGAGATTTGTGGGCGCTGCCTAATCTGTCCAATTTTTTTATTTTCATTAAACCCAAAAAAAAAAAGAATAAGGGTAAATTGCAGAAAATCTCCTTGAAATATGGGAGGTCAGTAAATAATCTTCTTATATTTTAATTTTGTCATTATACCTTTTTTATGCTTTAATTTTTGGCAATGTGCCTCATCATCACTCCCCGTTAATGAAAATTGAAGAAAAATTAGTCACGTGGTTACGCACGTGATACCATTAACGGACTCGTATTACCCAAAATCATTGGAACCCTCGCCGAAACCATGTCCAATTAAGTGACGATCGATGATTGGTTTTGTCCTCCAATTGAATTAAAGGACACATTGACAAAATTAAAACAAGGAAGGTTATCTGCTAACCCTCTCATATTTCAGGGGGTTTTCTGCAATTTACCAAAAAAAAGAAAAAACCGAAAAAGATTAGCACTATTTCCTCCGTCCGTACTGTGAAATGATAGATTAGCATCAAATGCAAACGATAGAACAAGTGATGTCACGAGTTTAAATATATAATATGGTTGCCCAAAAAGTAAACTTCAAGGTTTATTGAGAGATTTGTAGCGAGTCATATCTAGAATTCGAAAATTATTGACAGGACTCTTGGAAAAATTGGTCGGCGACCTTGCCCATTTATTTAATTAAAAGAACCGTGTCAAACTTGGTGCACGTCAGTCATATATATGCTGATTAAAGTTCAAAGATGTTTACACTATGGCCTAATTGACTATTTTCCCATTCGAGACTATAGGAATCATGAAAGAATTTGATCTTTGACAATTTATTTCTTCTTCCTTTCTTTTCCTTATTTCTCTCGATTTTGATGCCATTAATTTGTTAATTAAGGTACATAAGCACCCACTTTAGGAATTAAGATACAGATTAGGTATTGAAATGCGAGCATAATCTGAAAAAGGGCTTGGAAGAGTAAACTGACCACCCTCTGGAGACATTCCTCCCACCTAGGAGAAAAGAGGAATCTGTCCAATTTGGAAAAAGGGAAGAGAAATCAACCCATTAGTTAGTGATTCCAAGTGTGGCAGGTTCATCTTCCTACTTTGCCTACATTCAGCGCATGTACTCAAATGATGTTGTAAATAGAAATATTTACTACTCTATGCGTTTATTATTATTATTTTATTAAAGGAACGTACTTCCAACCTTTTTTTTCTTCCCTTTTGACAATTGATTGAAACCCCCTTTCTTTTCTTTTTTTTGGTCAATTGATTGAAACCCCTTCTCCTTAATCCCCTCTTTCTATTGACAAATGGATATGCTTCTCCGTGAGCTTCCAACTTAATTACCCTATGTTTGGTTGGAGGGAAAAGAGGAGGAAAGGAAAGGAGAGGAAAGGAGAGGAGGGAAAAGGGAAAAGGTAGAGATAATTTGGCACGGAGGATGGAAAAGTGGGAAAGAAAAGATAGGGAGGATGGATTTCCATCCCTAGGGGAAGGAGACTTTTTTTCCTTCCTATTTGTTTGGTTGGATGGATAGAAAGACAGTTTCATTCCTTCTTGTGCGTTTGGTATGAAAGAAATAAGGGAAATAATAAACACTAATTTTACTATTTTGCCCTCACATTTATAATAGTAATAGTTGAATTATCACGGGCATAGGGATAAATGTATCATTTTAACCACAAAATCCCCTTTCCCTCCTCTCATCCCCTTAAGGGGGATTAGAAAAAGTGAAAAGGAGGGATCCATCCTCCCCCCTTTCCTTCTACCAAACTTAGAGTACGAGTGAGAGAAAAATGAGCTACCGTAATTAGATTCGATATATTAGGCTATATGGAGCAGCAATTAGGTTGATATTTGATAAAAGTCTTTTTATAAATCGAATTTTAATATGATCAAATTTAATATGAATCTCAAAAGTCCAAACTTGGTAAGAATGGTATGATACATTAACAATCCGAATTTAATTAGGGCCTGTTTGGGTGTTCAATTTGAAATTAGACAATTCCATAAATTTTACATAGTAACAAAGACATAAATCCATCACCTTGAATTAGAATATTTATAAAAGTTGGAGTCATCACCATAATTTATGTTAAAGATCAATTTTTAGAAATTAATGAAATGCCATTATTTTGAATTTCCTCACATATATATTTGTAATGATAACCACCATTTTATTGAATTTGTTAATTTAAGATTATGGATTTGTGTCTTTGATATTATGTAAAGTGAGTTCTTCTATATGGGACTACTCCATAGACCTACTAGGATAACCTACTGATGTGGAGTATTTCTATTGGTCTCTTAAAAAAATGAAAAGATAAACTAAAATTCCCAAATCCCATAAAATCTGCCCCTTCAATCACTCAATAACCACCCCTTACCATTTTTGAGTGCGAAAATCACAAAGCAAACGTCTCATTCCTTCTTCAAATAAGTTACCAGCCTTCTTGGAGAACCCATCATTTGCAAGCTCCTCCATTACTCTCTAGTTTGTTGGTTTCTATGGTTATCCTCCATCAAACTCAAGTTATTAAGAGACTATCGTTCTCTGGGTCTCTTGCTTCTCCTCCCAAACATAGAGTCTTATTTCTTTAGTTATTCTCTATTTTATTAAGTTATACTAGTTTCTTTGCTGATGATTGCAACGCATTTCATGCAGAAATGATCTACAATTTTATGAACAAATTCATGGAGTCGAATTGCCGAAGCCGTAAAATTTAGAGGTGGCTATTTTCCACTTGTTTTTTGTGCTTGATGGCCCTTCTTTTTTTCTTTTTTTCTTTTTTTTAATAATATGTTCATGTGTCCTTAGAACTAATTCGGGATGGGTGATATCTATTGAAGCATAATTTTTGAGAAAGATGGCATATTGCATTGTTTGAATGCAAAAATTATTGTTTGACTGTTGCACTCAAATTTTAATTAAGTTATTATCTTAAGTATTTATCATGAGTTTTATTACCTACCAGTCTTTGTTACATATGATTGTTACTAGCTGAAATTATTATGGAGCATAAAGTTTCTACTTCAAAAGTTGGGATAATTTATAGTTTGGTTTGTAAGCATGGCTAATTCCTTGTGGTTTGTGAGTTCTGAAAAGAACATTATGCACTTTTCCAGTTTCATTTGCCTCCACTTCAAGTTATCAAGTTGTCACATGGATAATTCCTCATGGTTTGTGAGTATTACTTAGGCTAAGAGAACTTGCTTAAAAAAAAAAAAATTGGGTGAGGTTAATAAGATATTAAATTATCAAGTTATCGCGTGTCTGTAGTATTGAGTTACTAAGATTAATTTATTAAGTTGTCTTAAACCCCCCCCCCCCCCCCCGACTCCCTAAGAAAAAAAAATTGTGTGAGTTTAATAAGATATCAAGTTATCACGTGTCTGGAGTATCAAGTTACCAAGATTAATTTATTAAGTTGTCTTCGACAAAAATATAAAAAATTGATTCAAATACAAGGCCAAAAATGCACCTATTGGGAAAAAAAAATGATGGGAACAACAAAATCAAACCACAAGTACTTCCTTTAAAAACATGGCACCCAACTGATTCAATCGTTCGCACCACCTATGTCTCTACTAGTAGACCCAGTTTTCCTACCTTTGTTACTATTCGACTTGTAAATTATTTTCTCTTTTCTCTTCATGAGGGGACCGTACCCAAGTTATTAAGAGATACCCTTTTGGATTTATTAAGTTACAAAGTTATTAAAAGATATACCAAGTTATTAAGAGATATGTTAAGATGATAAACAAACCATTCGAACACCTGCAAAAACATAACACTACACACATACCTAATTGCATATGAAATAAATGCATAAATGACTGGTTTGTGGAAGAAGGCAAGAGGACTACAATGGTGGGAATAAAACGCATAAGAAATTGTGGAAGAAAGAGACGGTTACAATAATGGGAAAAAACGTTTGATTCTCAGCAAATTATGGAACTTATATATTAAATATTGAATGAATCCTCTGAATCGTGGGATGTAAGGGATAACTACTTATAAGATAATACCTTAAATGGATGTAGGCTAATTCGTTAGGCCAACTCATTAGGCCCGTATATCATTTTGCTATGTAAAATACCTTGAATTATCTAATTTCAATTGGACAACCAAACAAGCCCTTAATCTATTGATAAATAGACCAAATGTGGATTTAAGGTGATCTGATCCAATCTAATAATTATTGTTTATTTCATTTTTAGCTATTAATAATGGATGGTCCTTGCGTCCCATACAAATAGCTACATTCTTTTCTCTCTTTTTTTGGGATTTTTGGCCAAAACCCCTAAGTATAAGAGTAGTTTAACAATAGGCCTTGTAAAAGAAACTGATTAGTGAAAACCCTTTTTACCACGATACGAACAAAATACCCTTATTCTTCTTTTTTTTATTTTTCTTTTTATCTCCAACTCCAAACTCCAGATCTGCAATTTTATTTATTTATTTATTTTGTGTTTGTGTCTGTGTATGTGTGTGTGCGCGCGCATGCGTGAGAAGGTAAATAGCTGTTTGGAAGTTTTTGGTTCTTTTTTAGACATGTATTGACAAAAAAATCACCAACAGTAAAGTGTTAATGTTGTTTATGGATAATTCTGATTTGTTAGATAGTAAAACACAACCCTTTGTTTATCTTAAAGCATTGCAACAGAATCACTTTACTGTTGCTATTGTATTTAAATGGCAACAGTATCAAATTGTACCAATTTGTTTGTGCAATAGTATCACTTTACTGTTGGTAGTTAGTTTGTGTAACAGTATCATTTTATTGTTGGTTTACTATTATGTGCTTTGAAAAAATTATACAAACAATAGTACTTGTTTACTATTGTATGTTTTAAAAAATTTATACACTATATAGTAACAAAATACTGTTATCTTTGAAAAAATATAAACAAAAACATTACAATAGTAATAGTTTACTATTGTCTTTGAAAAATTATACAGCAACACAATAGCTACTTGCTACTTTATGTTTTGACAAAACCATTACAATAACAGCCCCCAAAAATCAACAGTCTAAAGTTGCAAACAAAGACACAAAAAAAAAAAAAAAAAAAGGGAAAAGATGACAACCATGGCAAGGTGGTAGTTGGGGAAGGTCGGTTGCTGTTAGAAAAGAAAATCTCGTCTTTCAAATCTGGTTTTTCTTCTTCTTCATCTTCTAGATCTTCACAGCCTCTCTCTCTCTCTCTCTCTCTCTCTCTCTCTCTCTTTACTTTTGCTTGCCCCTCTCTTTTTCTTCTACGAATCTGGTTTAAAACATACCCCAAAATATAAAAGGTTAAAATAGGTATTTTAAAAAAAAAACATTTCCTTTCACTTAAAGAATCTTTTTAAAAAAATGTTTTGGAGTTAAAAATCTTATGGTGGGTTTTTTTTGTTAAAAGTAGTCCCCTAATAATAGGGGTTATTGCTAATTTCCCTTTTTTTGTTCGTGGCCTCTTCCTTAAGGCTCTATTTGGTTTGCAGATTTTATCAAAGAAAAAAGATAAAATGTAAGGAATTATACTTTTCTTTATTTGGTTGCATTGAAAATTGGAAGAAAAATAAACATTGGAATAATTTTGACTTGATATGATTTTATCTTTTCATTTCATTTTCTTTCCTTGTCATTTTTTTCCCCATGGTAGATCTATGAACCAAATAGAGGGTAACTGTCCTATGATTTTTGTTCATTACCAAAGGTCAATAAGGAAACTTTGTTCAACTTTCCAAAATACCCTTTGGGATAGTATAAATTACATATCCAAGACAAAACAAAAATTAATTAGAACTCTCATAAATTTAGTGTAAAATTAAAAGGGGTAGCATTATTCGTGTTCCAAGAAAGTTAATACCCAGTAAATCCGGCATGAATGTGCTCATAATTTAAAACATTTAAAAACATTAATAGGAAAAAGAAAAAAAAATGTTGAAATTATCCAAAACTTCACACTGATACAAGGACCCATAATTTGAAATATTTAAAAACCCTAATAAAACGCTATAACCTCTTTAAAGGTTTGACCATTTCGAAGTGTGTGTTTGGATTCAACTTTAATCCTGTTACATGTGTGTTTACATTATGGCACCACTTGGTTGCACTTATTTAAATTTTTTTTTTTCTTTTTTTTTTCTGCTTTTGAAAACAAAAAGTTGTAAAAGCACAAAGCACTGTTTGGTTAGAGGAAATAAAAATGACTTTTAGAAAGCAAAAAGCAAAATATTTGATTCTAAGCAAAGTAATAAAGATTTGCTTCTAAAAGTCATTTTTATCTTTTGGATGAGTTTGACCTTAACTCGAAAAATTTGCAATCAAGAGAAGTTGTGCCTGTCTTAAGCTTCCGTTTGGACAACAATGATTCAGTAGAATTTCCCATTACATTCAAAAGATCACCAGCGAAATCAATTTTACAAAACGTACTTTTGGTTTTGTTGCTTTCAGTTAAAAGTAAAAAGCAAGAAAGTATAAAATGACTTCTACTACTTAAAAAAGAATCTTTTAAAAAGTACAATCAAACGGTGTTTAAATTACTTTGGAAAGAAAATAAAAATTAAAAATAAAAATAAAAATTTGTCCATGAAAAACGTTGCGCGCCGTGGTGACAATTATATGCATTCTTCACGGGGAGGCGATGGACGACGACGTTGATGATGTTCCGTAGGTGAGAAAAACTCAAATATATTTTTTCATTTATCACAGCTGTCCTATTGTCCTTTTCAAGCAGGTTTTGCAAAAGAAATGTGATAGTGAAAATTTTAGAACAGTCTTTACCAATAGTGACATGTGATATAGGACTTACTCACAAACTATTTGCTTCAAATTCATTGGGCCGACGTAGAACAATATCCAAATTCATTTCCAAATTTTCCTATCAAAAGTCATATCTGTAACCAAACGTCTCACGAATATATGCAGAAGCATGCAGTGTATTAGAGGGCTTATATG
The DNA here is from genome assembly GCA_039720395.1 of Liquidambar formosana. Taxonomy (NCBI): domain Eukaryota; kingdom Viridiplantae; phylum Streptophyta; class Magnoliopsida; order Saxifragales; family Altingiaceae; genus Liquidambar; species Liquidambar formosana. Next base: position 12,150,344 of record CM077826.1, on the reverse strand, counting down.
AAACCTGTCCACATTCAAGGCAAAATGGCCCCCCCCTTATTCTCTCTTGTCCTGCAAGTTTATAAAGTCATTGGGCCGACTTATTAACCTCCATAGTCAATCTGAAGTCAAACTCACGTTGCTTTGTTTGTATTCCTTGTTTTCTAAAATCAAGGCTAGCTTCTCCGAATTAATTTCACTGTCTTTATTGGATTGATACATGACACGGAATCTCAATGGGTGGATTACTTATGTCTCGAGAAGTGAAAGATCTTGCATTTAATTTTTTTGTTTCTTCTTAAACCAGCCAATAATAAGGTTTTAATCTTGGGTGGCCTGTTTCTATACCCTTTTTTGCTTATCCACACTCCTTCATAGCTAATTTGGTTATTTCTTAATTTCCTTGTCAAATTTCCTAATTCTGATTAAAAGAAATGAGTTTCACCCCTTATATCAAACCCAATTTGATGATTTGGGATGAAATCTTGGGATTTCTTATGTCTCGAGAAATGAAAGATCTTGCATTTAATTTTTCGTTTCTTCTTGATCCAGCCAATAATAAGGTTTTAATTTTGATAGATGCATAGTGAATAATAATATTTCTCGTTTTTAGAAAATTAGTTGGTTCAAAAGTTTGAATATGCTGATTGCCCTGTAATTTAATTACATTTCTCAATCTCTCCCTTATGAGAAAGGTTCTCTATTTGAGTTTTAGGACAATTATACGTTGGTGTATCTATGTCACAGAAAAAATAAAATAAATAAATAAATAAAGTGTGAATACTCTTAATAATAAAAACCAAAAAAATAAAAAAAAGAAGAAAGAAAATAAATAAAATAGGTATAGACGCCCACTCATTTTCAGCCGGGTATTGAAGTCAGGCTAACAACCCTTAAAAGTTGAATTTTGAAGCAAAATTCTCAAACATGTGTTTGGAAGTAAGACCACAGGATTTGAATTCCATGGCTTTTTCCCCCAATTTTAGACCGCCCTAATAGTAAATTGGAGGTGGACGTGGAAGTTCATGAATAAGGACATGCCTTCACATTGCACAAGTTCAATGGACCAACTGCCGCGGTCATGGTCCCTTGCTAGAGTCTTCGGGTACTTTCAGGATTAGGTGTTTGACTTTTTGACTTTTCAATTTTTTAATTATTTTTTTTTCAAAAAGTTTTTTTTTTTTGTTCTTTGGGTACTACGCTACACGTGTGATCAAGCTTGTGACCTCAGAGTTTTTTTTTTTTTTTTTTTTTAAAATTAGGGGAAGACATAGTTTTAGTCAAATACTTAATTTGATTTTTTATTTGGAGACAGCTGGCAAAACTACGATTTTAATAATTTTATTATCATTTTCAATTTTTCGTAGGGTCAATTTTACTTATAGGGAACACTCACATTGAAATTTTTTATTACTCCAATTTTAATTCATTATAATTTTCTTTTTTCAAAAAAATATTTCCTTATTTTAATTTTGGGTTTTTCCAAGATTTTTGTCACAATAAAAAAAATCAATAACTTAATATTAATTGATTTCCCAAAATGCCTTTTTTTCTAGTGTAAATTACACAATAAAGATAAGGTTGTTAATTGTTACCCTTTGCCATTGTGGGTAAAATCGAAATACTAATAAAAATTAGTGTGTGTGAATGCATTAAATGCAATTTCCCAAAACATTTTTTTTTTTTCAAAGAGAAGTAATCTTTAAGGAACTAAGGGAGTATCACCTTAGATTGGTCGACCAGCAAGCCTTGGGTGTGCTTCTCAGAAGTTATTATTAAAACTCTTTACAGTTATCATTGCCTTTGTGGGTATGAAACGTTTCACATAAGTCGTTAGAGGGATTAGTTTAAGCTCAAACATCGATAGGAGGAAGGCTAGAGATATTCTTAATCGTTAAATCAAAAAATAGAATTTCAAAAAGAAAAAGGAAAAAGATGGATGGAGTTTATTTTTTGAGATTTAATTATATTCACCTTTAAATTGTATTTATATCTAATTAATGCTTCACAGGAGTTAATGAAGGGCATATATACGGGGCCTTTTTCTTATTTTTATTTTTTGGGTAATAGGTAAGAACATCAATATAGTTAATCCTACTTTGTTACTACTTGAAACGAAAAGACCTTCTTTTTTCGATTCTTTTTTCTTTTTTCTTTCTTTTTTTTTTTTCTTTTTTCAAAGGGGGAGAGATGCTACTAGGTTAATAGGCTACTGGGAAGATGATCCTCCTCCTCTTTTTTTTTTTTTTACTCCGGTATATTCTTTTTCATTTTTCATTTCTTTTAGTCACTATGCTTTTGTTTATAATTATTATTTTCTTTTAAAGGTTTATAGAATTGAATCTTATATTGTCTGTTCCATAGTAAGCTTGAAAGTTAGATTTACGTCAAGAAAACTGTGATCTTTACTTTATTAATCTTCGTCTATTCATGAAAGTTTAGGGTTTCACTCTTTATATAAAAACATTTCTGCAAACATCTCTCTCTCAATTGTCAGATTGCATCATTTTCCTGCTATAATGATGATGCAAAATCACGGAGGAATCATCAACCTAACATATAGAAGAAAGAAATGAAGCATCCATTTGAGAGGAAGCCCTCTTTTTGGATTTTTCTAAGAAAATAGCACAGAAAAGAACAATGCAAGTCCAAATTGGTAGCTTGATTGATTGATGGGTGCATGGAATAACACTACTTTTCTTTTGGTGGATAGCCAATTAGGCACCAATCACTCATATATTCCTCTTATTCCCATCTTCCGTATGTGCATTTTGACAAGGCTTTTTTTTTTTTTTTTATTGTCGTTCGTTTGTATTTTTGTGCTCCCATTATTGTAAAATTAACATAGCAAACCCAACAATGTGGATTAAGGGTGAACCAAAAAAAGAAAAAGAAAAAGAGGAAGACGTGAATTAGAACCCAAAGAGAGAAAAACCCGAATCACCAATGTGATACACGAATCGTTTCATTTTTGACATATATCATCATGAGAGAGGCTATTTTTCCTAATGGTGGACTAAACATATGCAGTGCCCCTGAAAGAAAAATCTGTTTCACAAATCTGATAATTGCATCTCGGAGAAAACCCATTGGCTCCTATGTTTGGTGTGGATGGTAAAAAGGGCCCACAAGTCATTCTTTATCACTTGCAAATGTGAAAGAAATAACCTAATTACATTTTATCAAACAAAACGTGGCAATTAAATAGCAGACAACTCAACTAATTCAGATTAATTTTGCCTCCCAACTATGATAAGACTAAGCTTACTTTCTCTGTTTGTTTTTTTTTTTTAAAAAATCTTATTTTGAAGCTTACTTTATCTAATCCAAAGGAAAAATAAAAATTGGACAAAATGATTAGAACTATTTGGTAAGTTCAGAAATAAGCCAAATCTGAATTCTGAATAAAAATATGAGGTTTGAATTCAATATTACTTAGGATCTGGATGGCAGAAAAATACTCTTGTCATCTCGTGCTAGGATGAACTTGGGAATTTTCACTTCGAGGAAGGAGTGTAAGGATGGACTAGTACTATGAACACAAAATTGAAAAAGATTATAACAAGAATACATTTTTCTTTACCAAAAAAACCTAACTATATATTCTTGTTAGAAAACAGCAGCCACTAGCTAATACATGTTTTGCTTACTATGTTACAGCTGCTTGTCAAACGATAGGAGAATCCACATACACACTCATGCGGAGTTGAAACTAAAACTTCCGTAAATCTTACATTTTTATTGGGATGGCACATGCCAGTAGACCCGAAGGTCATTGGGAAATCAAGTTGAAGGATTTAGACGGCCCCATTTAAATTTTATTTTTTTTTTAAAAGAAGAAAAATTCAAAAGCTATTGTATATTGGAAAACTAAACTTTTACATTTTTCAAAACTTTTATGTGGTTCCACCTGCACAATCCACATTATTATAGCTGGCATTGGGTCGAATTATATATTTATATATACATATATTTTCGAACCAGCCTAACAATGGGTCCACAATTTAATAATTAAATCAGAAAACCTCAAACTAATCCGGGCTTCCAAATTGGAACAAGGAAAATGCTAGCGTCAGCCGTGGCGATTGGATTTTCACGCGCTGATTGGTCCGTGAGTGATAAGCGAACGTGGGTCTCACATTACGTGTCACTCATGCACCAATCAACGCATGAAAATCCAATCTCCGCAGCTGACGCTAGCACTCTCCATTGGCAAGGGAAATCCACTATTCCATTTGTTTATTAATTTTTTTTGAAAGTGTTAAACTATTAATTAACAGTAGTAATCAAGTTGGCTTTTGCTGGAGCTTAACTACTCCAACACAGCCCTTATGCGTGTAGATTAAACTCGATTTAATAAAATTCAACCTGTTTATTAAAATAGTTAACCCAAACTCAAATGTGTCAAATTTTTTAGATACATTCGGTCCAGTTTTTTATTTTATTATTATTGTTAGAGTTTCGGATTTGATGGAGAGAACCTGAATCCAAGTATCCACCCACCCCACCACCGATCACCCGGCCCCATATTTTAACTCGGACGCCACTTTATAAGGTCAAAATGGCTCTCAACAGTTGCGGAGAAGACTGGTTACATGTCCGATCCGGTAGGGATGGTTCTTCTCGACAGATAATTCCGTACCTCGCTAAACAAAGATTTCTCAGTATCTAACTCCAAATAATGGGTTTTGTCAATTGGCGTTTTCCCAATTTTGTTTTCCTTAAAATTTTTATTTCATTTTATGTTACTCTTTCCGTTATTATTTTATTGGTTTTTTTTTTTTTGGGTCAATATATATATATATATATTAGTTATATATATTTTTCGTGGGTATTTTATAATTTATATATATTTTTTCCAATATTTGTATACTTAAAGGTAAAATTAAAATATTGAAACACATATGTTGATATGAAAACATTTAATTGAATTATCTAAAAAAACGTGATATTTTAAAAGTGACAGCCAATCAAGAACGGAGGGAATATATTTTATGGGTTGAATGAAGAAAATTCTCAATTTTGCATCGAATGCATGTTTTATGGGGTGATTTCTGGAAAGGCGGACAAACTCACGATTCAATAGGGCGCTAATGATTTAGGACAAATATATGCGGAATTGTGGATAAAATGCTGCGTTCAATACTGCATTATTATATTTTGATAAAAATTGAGAAATTGTGACGAATTTAATCTCTAATTTTTAATACCTTTTGTTAATGGGTAAAAATCATTTTAGTAATCTAAACAAGATATCTGAATGTTGTAGTTAAACTATTTTTTCTTCCAATTTTGTCTCTAAACTTTCCCGGTCGTTGGAGCATCCAAATAATTGATAGATATGTTACATGCTGTCACATGAGCAAACATGTGGCATCATATGTAGAACTTACATGTCAAAAGTAGTTAAAACATAATAGTTGAATAAACATTTTTAGTATCTTATACTTTTATTTAGTTTTGATTAACTATCCAAACTATTATAAATAAAAAATAAAAATCTAATTTGTAACCTCAGTTACACTAAATTGTATCAATTTGGTTCGAATATAAATTTTAGCAAAACATTGATTTTTTAATGGCAAACACAATAATAAAATGAAGAAATTTTATTTGTTTTTGGCCATTGGAAAATTTTTTGTCCTCTATTTTGTTTTCAAATAGTTTGAACCCCTCACGTTTGGAAAAAGTGGCACTTTTTACCTCTTCATCAGTTAGCCTTTTGGCTTCATATATATATATATATATATATAATAGTTCTTAATCTCGGATTAACTTGATTTTTGGTATGTATAACTTTCACATGAAATAAATCTAATCCAACAATTAGTTTTGAAAAATAAAAATCAAAGATAGAGTTTTGGAAGGTAACCCAATATAAAATTAACCTCATAAGAAGAGAATTTATATATGTAAAGCTTTGATCATGTGCGGGATATCCCGTTCAATCACGATTGTCCGTGAATAATATGTGCGCACACTTGAATGCGCGCATGTCATCTACGAACGGTCATGATCGAACGGGATACTCTGAGATATCTTGCACATGATTAGCCTTATATATATATATAGAGTCCATTTACTTCATGTGAAGATCATGCATATGAAAAAACAAGTTGATTCGAAATTAAGAATTACTTCATTCATAAATGTTCAAAATGAGCGATTATCATTGATTAAAAAAATGTAATTTTTTGATCGAACATCAATTAATCTCGAATCAACTTGATTTTTGGTTTGTATCACTAACATGATAAGATTATCTAATCTAACGGTTGATTTCGTAAAATATGAATTTCATGTATAGTTTTGAAAGGTGACCTAACGAAAAGTTATGTTAGGTTGATCTCATAAAAAAAGGACTATATATATATATATATATATATATATATATATATATATATATCAATTTGCTTTTTGGTTTTTTTTTAAAAAACAAAAAATAGATACACATTTTTAGCCAAAAATGTTTTGATGATAAAGACAATTTCGTCATGCCTTTTGGCTTCATTAAAAAATAGAAGAGATATATATATATGTGTGTGTGTGAAAAAAAATATTTATCAAACAATATAAAATTAAAACTGATAAGACTTGTTGATTTTTAGATTTACTAAATAACCCCTTAAACTCAAATAATGAGCAATACAAATATGATCTATATTATTTCACCCATATTCTTTCACCTACTCATATAGAACCGTCTCTATTTTATATTAGGCTCTACGTGAGTGTTTTTACTTACACACAAGGTGAATGAGGGATAAAATATAGGTGAATAACATTTTACTACGAGTATAAAACAAATCACATGGAGGATATATAAAAAAACGCGTGGGACGGTGATTGATGGCCATACACTATTTATGAGCTGGCACTTCAGGATCGGATAATATTATTAGTCCACAGTAACGCGCGTGAAAAATGTTTGAAAACGTGACTGACAAATGGGAAAAAGCAAAGCACAACTCATAGGACCCATACCACTTTCATAGGTCATGTGACTGAATACAAACACACACACCTTAAAATTTCTTTTTTTTCAAGACAAAGAAATAAAATAAAAATTGCCAACTAGCCTGGTAGAAAGTACAGATAGAATCGGGTCAATCTAGAACTTCTATCCTCCTCATACCCATCATAATAATAAATACTTTATCATTATTTATTTATTTTAATTAGAGTAAATACCTTATTATTAATATTATTATGATAAAGTGACATAGTCACGTAGGACATACTTTTGTGGTGGGCTTGACTTTGAAATAAGCACAAAAGCAATTTCAACCCTCGACCGACATCTCTCCAATTGCCATTTAACGCACACCAAACCAATTTGTGTATCTCTCTCTGTCTATATATATATCTAATATTTATTTACACACATGCCTACTCAAATATATCCTCTCTCTCTCTCTCTCTCTCTCTTCTTTCTTCCTGCATGCTTCCTCGCAACTGGAGGTTCCAAGTTCTATATAAGTTGTAGTTCATTTGCATACTGAGAGAAGAAGACTTTGAGTGGATAAGTTTGGCTAGCAGGAAAAAGAATTTTCACCGAAAAATTTGCCAAGGAGCTGGAGAAGTTTGGTTAGGTTTCGACGGTGATGGAGTATAAAACATGGTTGGATACTTCCTTGGATCTTAATGCCAATCCCTTCCAGCCACGAGAGGAAGAAGCACCAGTACTGGTACGTGGGAAGTTTTAATCAGCCATGCCCAAAAGCACTTTGGTTGTGTATATATTCACTAGCTTGCTTGAATTGCTTCTAAATTTAGGAATTCTTTTGTTGTCCTTGCTTTCAGAAGAAAGAGAAGAAAGAGGTGCAAAGCAATTTCATTGAGTTGGGGAGGAAGCAGCACCCAGCAAATGAAGAGGTCAGTTCAGAAAATTAACTTCAAAATAATGCATCAACCAACGAATTTCACTCCTACCACATCCTTTTCTTTTCTTTTTTCGCTTTTTCTGATAAATTGAATGCCAATCACTGAGGAATTATTATAAATTAAAAAAAAAAGGCCAAATTAACAGATGTTCTGGTTATGGCTTGCTATCTGTTATTGGGTGTATTTGTTAGCAACTTCTAGGAAGAATGACTTCAAGTGGACACCACGATTCGTATTAATTTCTTATCCGTTTTGAGTTTTTTGTTCCCTCCCCACACCCTTCTCTCTCTTTTTTTTTTTTTTTTTTTTTGTTAAAAAAGAAAAAACGAAAAAAATGGAATCTCCGTGGAAGGAGGGAAATTTTCAGAGTTATATACACACCAAGACAAGGGGACAAGAAAATCTTACCCACGGAAAAGTAAATAGTAAACAAAGATATCAAGCAGGCAAAAAGAACAAAACGCACGCAAAAAGAAATCTAACTTTATAAAAGAGGAACCCAACCAGGAAGTTGATATAGAAGCTTCCTATATCAAAACAAGAAAAGGAAAAGAAAAGGAAAAAAGGATTAATTCTTTCTTGAAGTTGCTAATTCACCACTTATGCCGACAAATTTGCTAATTCCCCACTGCAAGTTCTACAGTCATATTAACTTCTTGTTGCGTTCATATTCAGACTGGTGCTTTGGTTGAGGAATTGAATCGCGTGAGCGCGGAAAACAAGAAGCTAACCGATATGTTAACGGAGATGTGTGAGAATTACAATGCTTTGAGAAGCCATTTGATGGATTATATGCGCAAAAATCCCGAAAAGGAGGTTAGCCCATCAAAGAAAAGGAAGTCCCAAAGCAGCAACAATGACAGCAACAATAATAACAATAATATTGGAGTGAATGGAAATTCCGAGAGCAGCTCAACTGATGAAGATTCATGTAAGAAGCCAAGGGAAGAGATCATCAAGGCCAAAATCTCGAGGGCTTATGTGCGGACCGAAGCATCCGATACAAGCCTTGTAAGTGCAAGAATCATGACACACTTCTATATGGTTTAATATTTGTGGATCAAGATTGTTCATTTGGTGTTAGAACTCGCATCGGTATTTTTGATTGTTTTTTTTTCCCCATGTATTGAACAATCCCTTTTGTGTTGCAGGTAGTGAAGGATGGATATCAATGGAGAAAATACGGGCAAAAGGTCACCAGAGATAACCCTTGTCCTAGAGCTTACTTCAAATGTTCCTTTGCTCCAAGCTGCCCTGTCAAGAAGAAGGTGAGCTGAATTCAGCAACATTCTCTCTTTGTCCTATAACTTAAAAGGTTAAACTTGATAATCCAAAAAATAGCTCATCTTGTTCAACTACCTTTTTTGGGGGGCCAATAGTGGGTATCTTAGACTTCACTCCTATCGAGGTTTCTTAGTTCTTTTTTTTAAGATTTCATGAGATCGCTTTGTTTGGGGGAAAAATATGGAGTAGCGTTTTTAATCTGTTGTTTTTGGCCATTTTTACATTCTTCAGGTGCAAAGAAGTGTGGAAGATCAAACTATTTTGGTAGCAACATACGAAGGCGAGCACAACCATCCGCACCCTTCAAAGCTTGAGGCACCATCAGGCTCAAACCGTAGTATGACTCTTGGTTCAGTCCCCTGCTCGGCCTCCCTCCACTCATCAGGACCCACCATCACTCTCGATCTCACAAAATCAAAACCAAACAGTGATGCCAAAAGTCCTAGCCGGAGAATTGACACGCCTGAATTTCAACAGTTCTTGGTAGAACAAATGGCTTCTTCCTTGACGAAAGATCCTAATTTCACAGCAGCACTTGCAGCGGCGGTTTCAGGAAGAATTTACCACCAAAATCCAACTGAAAAATGGTAGAAGGAAATCTAGAGAAATAAGTTTCATGCCTTTCGCATATGACAATGTTCAAGATGGGGAGTGTACCAATTGATGTAAATACAACATTGGAAGGGAAAAAAAAAAATTGATGCATCTACTTTGAATGTGTTTGTTTGAGCTGGAAAATATTGTCAAGAATTTAGGACTTGCAACTTGAGCTGATTGAACATGACCCAATCTAAGCTCAACAATGGGCTTAGCTTGGGTTACATTTAGATATTTGATAGACGGTTTTACGCTTACTTAGTTGTACATAAAGAAGAGATTTGAGGCCCAAAAATGGATTGCTCCTCAAGTTTTACATAAGTTCAATTCTCTGATGGAATGACAATTTTTGCTCGGTCTGTGTACTTGGACATTTGAAAACAAGTTGCTTCCTTTGTTTCCATATTCTAGTTTGTCGAACAATATAATTAACCCTATCCCACGCTACTCTACCCACCCCATGCACTAGCCAGGCGCCAGCGCGCGCAAGGCCAGTGGGGTTTGCCAAAACAGCTTGTATAGTTTCTGGTTATATGTTGGCTGCCCTTTTTCAGCTTGCTTTTGGCACTCAAACGTCTTCATGTTCCCCAATTTAAGCAGCAATAGCCGAGATCAAAAAGTGTCCAAGTGCTCACTTTCTCGATTTCCCATTACTCAGTTCGAGCAATGTCATACATAGTTACAGTTTAAACAACCAGCATTTAATCAATCCCAAAACTGTCATCGCACAGCCATTTGTACGAGTTCTGCGTATAGTCTATTTGCAGTAAAAGCCTTTTTCCTCCTACTTCAGATGTATCAATATGTTTTTGTTATTCAAAGAATACTAAATAAATAAAACCCCACTAAAAGGGCTTTGTGCCTGAGTGAAGAAGTCGGTTGTGCTGGCAAAAGTGCATTTTGTATCTGCAGGCAGGGGTTGCTTTACTAGGGGTAGGGGTAACAGTGAAGTACATACATGCACTCAAATCCAGGAAACTACATGAACCCTTGATCGCATAGTCAAACCATTAGTTATGCAATTACAGGTTCATGTGATGGATTCATCACAAGGGTTCACATTAAGTGGAGTATCGTCGCCAAGATACTCCATCCTCCATCCTTTTTTGGCATACTAAATTCCATTTTGTGATGCAAGCAAGCAAAATAATTATTCATAATCATGTGTACACAAACCACTATCCACCACAACCACCCTACCTCATGAAGGATCAACCAACCCATTCATGGGATAAATTACAGCCCAACATAAACCCCGACAGATTACTTTGACGAACAAATTCAAATCTTCCACAGCTATTGCAGTCCCAAGTCAGTTGTTTCCTCAGTTTTTGCTACTCCGAACTCAGTTGTGTCCTCAGCTCTTCCCAGTCCCAAGTAATTTGTGTCCTCAGCTCTTGCCAGCCCCAAGTCATTTGTGTCCTCTGGTTGTTTTTCTTCGACCTTAGCCTTGGGGACAAAATCTTTTTCATCTGCTTCCGCTGCAGCTATACATTCTTGGAATCTGAAGCAACTAATGAGATGGTCATTTGATAATCCGGCCACTTGCATGAATGTGTAGATGACTGTGGGCCCCACGCTCCGAAACCCTCTTCTCACCAAGTCTTTGCTTATCACCTCTGCTTTTGCAGTCTTCACAGGAACCTGACGGGGATACCGAAATCGGCTGACTATAGGCTTTTGGTTTACATAATTCCAGATATACTTGTCAAATGACCCAAATCCATCTATTATCTGTGTCCAACAAAGCACAAAGAAAGTTTCAGCTGAGTCCAAACAATAACCAATTAACCATAAATTTATGATGCCTTTTATATGCACAAGCTGTTGAAAATACAAGTCCAACTTGTCCAATCATTTTTATCTACTTGTAATTGGCAACTCAATAGATAATAGGCATAAATGGATAGTTCCAACACATGCTTACAATCATCCAAACACATATTTTTGGAAACAGAAGCAGAACCTAGTCATCCACAATCTGTCTTGTTCGCTTTTGCTTACACAGAATAGGGCAGGTTGCAAACTGATGTTCTTTTACTGATACCAAATATCTTTTTATTAGTTTGATTTTAACGAGGGAAATCAGAACCTCATTCATCCACATTAAAAGCAGAAGTTGGTTGAAGAATACTGCCAACAGAACTACATTCTAGCATAGAGTTTTCTTCACCAAAAAACATGACCAATGTATCACCGTATCCTGGAAATGTGCATTTTAATTCTATAATATGAATGGTAAGATTAACATATGAACAAGAAAAATCAGAATCTACCTTGCACATTTGACGTGCATTTTCAATGATGGCTCGCAGTTTTGGCTCTGATAGTAGAGAGGAAGCAGTGCTTCCTGGTGTCGCTATCTTTTTCTCATTTAATTTTGTTGAGACAGCAACTGGGTCAAAGTCCAAAAAGATTTCCCTGTGTAAAGTACATGTCACTCCAAATCAGCCAAGTTGACACACATCAACCAAGACCATCCATTTTTCTCTTATTGGTGGCAAAAGGATGGTAAACACTAAAAGAACAATAAAAAACCATAAGGTCAAGACAAAAGACATTCCATTCACTTCGAGATTATGACCAATACCTAAATATATGCCTTTTGTTGAGAATGGTGGGCCATGTATGTTCAGCCAAAGCACCTGATAGACTGAGCAATTCAAATAGCTTCCTGCATTTTGTCAATAATGATCAGAGGCACACTGAGGAAGCCATTATTAAATAGAAGTTCTATCTAGGTACTAAAAACCAGGAAAATATTACCCAAAAATAATATTAAAAAAAAGTTCATAATGTGAGGTTACATTGGTTACATACTTGTCATCATGTGCTGGAACTCCCCATTCTTCATCATGAAAAGCAGCATAACATGGATCTTATTAACAAATGAAAACCAGTTAGCAGATGGAACTTGTAGACAAATAATTTTACTAGTTTTTCTAAAGAGAATATGACAGCAAGATAATTGCAAGTGCACAAATTATAGTGGTGAAGCAAAGAATATATGGAGAGCTTAACGTGGGCAAGCAAAGATTATGTGTGAAGTTCAAAACTACTACATTTTGCTCATCCAAAAGTCAGGGGCACACACACACACACACACACACACACACACACAGATCCTTTAATATTTCTCTCCAATATCTATTCATCTGTGTGTATCTCAACAATGAAACCAATTCATAGTCTTTATGAAAACCTGATAATTAAACACCATCTTCACACACACACACACAGATCCTTTAATATTTCTCTCCAATATCAATTCATCTGTGTGTATCTCAACAATGAAACCAATTCATAGTCTTTATGAAAACCTGATAATTAAACACCATCTTAACTAATATAATTATAATAACCCAATAAGACTATTTTTAACTTCAAATCAGAAGATGCAGAAATTTTTATTTATTTATTTTTTATTTTAAAAAAAAAAAAAAATGACTACTACTGAAACTCAGGCTACTAAATTAATCACTAGGTGCCACTTCTGAAAGTCTAAAGGTCATTTCAACTCTCGCCAGTCCCACATTAGACATCTATGGGACCAATCATTGCCCTCTCTGTGGGCTTCTAATCAGCTCTGCTCAGTAGAATTATATGCCTAAATAGAGAAGCACAATCTCTATTCTCTTCTTATAGGGCCACATTCTCCACTTAATGAGGAAAATTCTCCTTCATTTGAAAGAGGACAAGTGTTCTTTCACAACCTTGAGGAAGTACTTCCCTTAATGTGGGAACCATTCACGCAAAAAAAAAAAAAAAAAAAAAAAAAAGGTACAAAACAAAAAAGGCAAAAGAAATGTGGGGTCATTATGGTGGCTTGTGCTTTATACTTGGACCCTTTAAAGGCACATATTGGGCACATGCCTGAGCATATTCTGAGCTTCCTTCATACTACAGATTTAGGCAACAGTTTGGCCTCCCAAACCCCCTTCAGGGACTAGTTGCCTCCTTGACCATTGGATTAGGTTTATCCTAACCAAACACTATGGTTGATTAATTAATTGAGGCCAGTTAACTCGTTGGATTTCGACTTTAACCCCATTTAGAGAATTCAAGTCATTGGATTAGCTATCCTACTGTGAGAAGTTGACCATGAACAATCATACGGTTATAGGCTTGTGGCTTATGAAAGAGTATCTGAAAGTTTGGAATCAAGTTTGGGAGTGAGGCAGTTAGGTAGGCGGAAGCATAATGTAGGAATGGGAGCGATAGTGGGGAAATAGGGGCACATAGAAGTATCAAAGGTTTAGGATGTTTAAAAAGCATTTGTGTCTGTACACACACACACACACACACACACACACACACACACACACATGTAAATATGTAGGGTAGATTCAAAACATTTTGAGACTTTGGGTGCATTTTCATAATAATAAAAAAATGATGAAGTTTAAAAAAAAAAAAAAAAATGATGAAGTGTGCTTTTTCATAATCAGTGTTTTAAAAAACTCGCCTGGGGCTCGCCCTGAGGGCAAACAAGCCAAAACGCCCTAGGGCTTAAAAAAAAGGCAAAACTCCTTTTTAGCGTATGCTCTTTCCTTGGTGTACATGCCCTATGCATGTGAGGTAAACCTTTGGCGCCCCATGGTAATAGGAATATACCTCTTGATGAAGAATACACCTCATTAGACCAAATTGCAACTCTTAAGAAGAACAACTCTTTTTATTTAGTAAATTTACCACAATCAACTTAACGGTTGACCATTTGACTAAAAACCTAGGTTTAGCAACCGCACAACCAGTTAGCGACTACAACAATGATAGGTTAGGGAAAAGATAATTGACCAACGATGGTGATGACAAGTATTCGTAGTGTTCACCTTCAAGAATACCACTTATTTGAAATTAGGTTATATGAACATTTTATATCTTGGTTGGTTGGACCATGAAAGACAATAGTAAGTTTCTATTGCAAAAAAAAAAAAGAAAAAAAAAGAAATATATATATATATATAAATTAAGAACTTGTGAGGGTTACGCCCTACCCCACGAGAGGAAAAATGCCCCGCCTTATGCCCACGCCTTTTAAAACATTGTTCATAATAATATATGTTTAAGGCTTAAAAGATAAAATTTAACCTGATTCGATCGAGAAATAAATAAAAGTATGGGGACATAATTGTGAAACTCTAATGATACTAGAGGAGAGGGTTTCCTTCTCTTGATAGAAATCCTAAGCTTCAAAAAAAGAGAGGCTTAGTTCTAACACCCCCTCTGGCACCCCTTTGGCAAGACAAACCCCTTTGGCAATGTCTCCAGCAACAACAAGCTACACATTTCCCTATTCTTCTTTTTTCACTTCTTTGGTCAGCCACAATTCCACTGAGGTTAGAACCACGATTCTTTCATTGTTCTTACCATGAATGAATTACAATTGTAACACAATTTTTAGTGAGAATAGGAAAATTGCAATTCTAGGGCGGGATTGGCACCCCTAGAGGACAATTCCTGATTCTGAGGTTTGGTGCGTCCGTGTGGGGAGGACTGTAGGCATTCGGAGGTTATGAATTCTTTTATACAATTAGTAAACCACTTCATAGATTTGTTGCTGGAGCAATTTCATACTCATGGAGGTGCAGTTAGTCTACCAGATAAGAGTCGCTGGAGTAGTGCATTAGGCTTATTTTCTAAAAAAAATGGTTCTTCTATGACCTGGCTAGCATAATAAGCCTTACAAAAATGAATCTTACTTCTATGCATTGGTAAGCATAAAAAAGAAACTACATTACAAGAAATTAATGCAACTCCATCCAATGTTTCCTTCTTTGTTTGACCGATCACTACAACAAACTACATTGTCTCAGAGAAGCGGGCTATTCCCAATTGATGAACTACATGAAGTATGTTGAAATAAAGAACAAGAAAGGATATCATACAAAATATATTTGTTCATGAAAAGCTGAAGGTAGTACAATAGAGGACATGATAAAATAAAATTGGCTCAAAGGGTTTAGTCTTTTGCATTGAAGACAAACAATTGCACCAATAACGAGGACTGGAGGAGTGAGTTGGTAAAACTGTAAAGTTGGGCAGGCCCCACAACAGGGGAAAGGCCTAAAAGAATACCAGCCAAGGATGTAAGGAAATATACATTACCTATAACTTAGACAAAATTTATGGCTACAGATAGAAAAGGATGCTGAAAAGGGATTCTAGTAACGACCCTACAGGACAACGACTTTGTTGAGTTAAGTTGGGATGAGATGAGTATTTCATTGTTTATTAGTTGCCTTAACAAGAAGGAAACCTGCCAAAATATTGGGTACAGTAATTAGGTCTAAAATTTAAGCAAGCTGAAAATGGAAGTGTATTTTAAATGGACCGATGTAACTCCAGTTTGGACATGAACCAACATTCCAAGTCAATAGAAGGCCTGATACAACTTCTGCATTAGTAATATTGGTTATTTGGGCCAGTAATCTAGAATTCTAGACCATTCAAAGAATGTGAATTCCCATCTAGATGTTATACTTATCAAATTCAAAATCGATTGAAAAAGTAGCAAAGCAAAAACCAATAGAAAATCTTTTATTCTAGTATGATAAATTGATAAGGAGTAATACAGGTGAAGAAATGCAGAAAGTGAATGGAGGGCCTTCAATAGATTTCATGAACAATTGAGGAAGCTCATGGAATTTAAGTGCTTAAAATTTAAGAAATTCAATTTTAGTAAAACCAACACAAAAATGTATATACAAGTCCCCTAAGCAAAATAATAATAATAATAATAAAATAATAAAGTACATATAAGTCCCATTAAGGTAAAATTACAACTGTGCCCATTCTATATAATTCGATAGACAGATGCTACATATGATCACTTTTTCTTTTCTTTTTAATACAAACCCTGCACCCTACCCCATAGGATTTTTTTTTTTTTTTTTTTTTTTGATGAAGTAAAGATTGTATTAAAAACAAAAGGCTTAGCCCAAGTACATGATACCCATAGAATAAATCCCCACTTCCCAACCCATTTCCCTAGATAGTGGATACGAGTTTCAAAACCCTTACCTCCCCCCTTCCAAGAGGAGGTGACATACCACCATGGCTACAAGGCTGCTTCCTAATAACAACTCATATCAATAACTAATAGTGAAACATTATTACTGTAACACAAGGAAACTCGGGTTCACATTTGACAACTTCACCTCAAACTCCTACTAAGGCTTCAACATGTCCATGGTCCTCAATTGCCCCAGTTACAAACTTACACATACAAAATGATATGTACACGGAAGGAGGCCATGGCCCAACCAATATATCCATACAGAGCAATGAAGTATCTATCACGATTAGTAGCACCTCAGCATCAAGTGAAGGAAAATTTCATGACATACACACTAAAACTACATCACCTTTTCTCGCAACATTTCATGTAACAACAAATGCATTCACGTCCTTGTCCACAAAAAACAACCCAGATGACAATGCAACAATAAAACAACAATAGATGTTTCCATTGCATTTATTCCTTCAATTGTTAACCCAGCTCAATTATGGTCCCATCATTCATATTTGCACCGTTCCAATCAAGTCTAGAAGTCTAGATTTGTAGGGCAATACAACTAATGCTTCGAAAAGAAGGTGTTTTGGGTAGTTTGCACCAAATTATCGTCCTTCCTTGTTATCTCTTCTTGTCTAGATGTTTACGTTACATTTATTCCTTCAATTCATCTGAATGAAATAAATACTTTGAAAGGACTATAATTGTCAACACAAGAAGCAGATTATTGCCATACAAAGAGCAATTCTACAATAACACGCATAATTAGCCTAACTCAAGGTAACCAACAATACCTGTATTTGGTGTCACCCAAGCACACCTTTTCTTTGCCTGCAATGTATCATGCGAAGGCTCGAATACACTATCAATAACCAAAACCTTTTCGACCTTCTCCAGTTTCGAACCACTTTGCTTCCTCCTCACTGGAGTACTACTCCTCCGACTGATCCGCCCCGTCGAAGCCCTACTATGCGAGGAGTCCGACGACGCATCTGACGAACACGACGCATTGAGGGACAAATTCGACCGCAACGACGACGACAAGGACGCCAGCTGGTCATGCTGCCTCAATATCGACGGCACCCTGATACAATGCGGCGGCGTAGCGGAAACAGGCGACAATGTTGTCGCTACCTTCTTCTCCTTGGCTTCAACTTCCGGTGACTTTTCCAGCTTTCTCTGAGGCTTCGATGCAGCCTTCCGCGTATCGACCGACCTCGCCTTGTTCCCGGCGGGAACGAGGACTGGCCTCGATTCGGCCTCCGCTGCCACATTCATCGACCTGACTCGCGGCGGTCCCGACATTACGCTCCTTTCTTTTGTTCTTCTTTATTCCGATCAGGCACTCGATTGCAGCAACATTCACTATCTAGGGCACGACAGCAGATTTTTCCTCAAAAAGGAATGATTTTCTAGAGGGAGAATGAACTAGGAGCGTTTGGATGTGGTTGAGAAAACCCTAGACAGAAAATGTGAAAATGTGTATATGGAAATGCCTATTTTGTGTAAACTTGAAGGAGTGAGAGAGCTGACATTTTTGTGGTAAAAACGGGGTTGGAGTGAGAAAGTGGAGGGAAATAGTGGGAAAGTGTGAGAAAATGAGAGAATTTTGAGGGATTTTGATCCGAGTAACCAAGGATGACCAGCAAATGTGTCACAAAGGATTGACACTTGACAGAGGGAGAGAGAAGAGACAAGAGGGGAAAGTTTTGTAAGGTCACCAGTGAGAGAGTGCCACGTCGCAAAATGGAGGGTTCTGCTTTCAAGTGATTAAAATGGGTGGGCCGTCAGTTTTTGTTCGACCCGATACCCTGGACCCCAAACCCCATTTCTCATACTATTTTGAATTGGCAGCTAGAAAGATGTGGATCAACAAGAGGGGGATTAAAAAAATAAAAGAGAGACAAGATTAGGATCATAAGATAGTGGCCCAAAATAGAGTATTTGACAATGAGCACTGAAAATTCATTTGGTAATACAATGAGAATGTGAAATTCTAAGTAAAAAGATGATATCCACTATTGCAACGGTCCAAGTATCATATTGTAATTTGATCATACACAATATGCTCCATGAGTCCCATAGGTACATATTATGCACGGTCTAACCATAACTCGATGATTGGACCGACTGTGGATAGCATTTCCTTCTAAGTAGATAAATAGTATTTTCCTTTTTGTACCAAATGTCAGAGAATGATAGGAGGACATCAACTCCATCAAGCCTTTGTACCAAATGTTGGAGGATAGTGAATTTAGGAAGTGTTCTGTTTTAATTTGTTCCTACTCGATGAAATCTTAAGTCATCTGTGTTGAAGCATAGAACCAAAACTAATTGCCCAATTAAGCAGGGTTTGTAAGAAAGTAAACAAATATGATTTTCAACCATCAATCGGGTCAAGTAAATTTTTTATGGAAGGATATATACACCTTCCCTTCATTAGTCCATACCGTTGATGAGACGGTACTAACTCAAAAAAACTAACAAGTACTTCAATCCTGCAATTTTCTTTTCTAAAATACATCTCCTCCCATCCCATAGAAATTATTTATCACTTGAGAGAAAAGAAAGATTTTAAGGAGGAAAAAAAAAAAAAAGTATGTTAATATCATGCCAAATAAAGACCCAAAAATAAAAATTTACCCAAAAGAAAAATTATAAATGTACAAGACAATGTTAAGCCACTATCTGACTGCGACGGACTTTAGTTCATCAAACCTTGCTGGTTAGTGTGTTACAACTTTGCTAATTCAAGAGACTGGCAGGGTCAGTTACCATGACTGGCCAAGGCCAAGCTCACTTCTCCAACCATTAGGCGAAAAGAGAGCCATAAGTGTGGAACCCACTTATCCAACCACCTTCCACACGTTCAAAATCCGAACTTCTACTTGTCCAAAAACCTCCTCATCAACCATAAAAACCAGAATACAAAAAGGAACTTGAAGGACTAATATTATAACTCCATGGCTACAACTTCTCTTCTCCCCAAATCCATCTCACCTTTCCTCACAAACCCACCTTCATTCCCTTCAACCCAGTTCACCAAGCCATCCTTCTTCAACCCATCAGAGCAGCAGCCTCACTGGGTCAAAAAACACATTCTTCTCCCACATGCCAAAAAGAAGAACCCCTGGCTTGACCCTTTCGACGATGGGGAAGACCCTGACATGGAATATGAGGGGTTGTTCGCGGGCGGGAAGCAAGAAGAGGATCCAAGACCGCCGGATAATCCAGACAGCCCATATGGGTTCCTCAAATTCCCAATGGGATACAACGTCGAACTGGCTTCATTGGCATTGAAGGTGAGAGGAGATGTGAGGCGGTGTTGCTGCGTGGTCTCAGGCGGGGTTTATGAGAACTTGCTGTTTTTTCCTACAATTCAGTTGATTAAGGACAGGTACCCGGGTGTTCAAGTGGATGTGGTGGCGTCGCCCAGAGGGAAGCAGACCTATGAGTTGAATAAAAATGTGAGGTGGGCAGATGCTTATGACCCAGATGAAGATTTTCCTGAGCCTGCGGAGTATACTGACATGATTGGAGTTCTTAAGGTTGGTGGGTGTTTCTTTTACCCCTCTCCTTGTAATATGGATTTTGGCTATTGTGGAGATTTTCAAATATTTACAGAACACAGAGAGAAGAGAGAAAAAGCTACGAACAAATCATTAACATCCAATTTCCATAAATTACCCCATAAATCACAGTGGCTTTCAACCTATCTTTTGATCTACAAAATGTGCCAACGGCAAAGAGAAAAAACCCATAAACCTGTATTCTGCCTGTTAAAACTTATGGGTAGCATTAGAGTTTGTTCAAATTTTCTCTTCTTAGGCCACAATAATTATACACCATAAAAAATTCCCGAAAGGGGGAAAAGCAATCACAAAATAAGCATGACGATCCATCATGGAGCTACTGAGCTACAATGAACTTCGTAATCCTAGCTAGATATCGGCTACTATGAGTATATTTGTAACTTGACAAGGGCTATTTAATTATTTATTGGGTTGGATTGTTATGCGTGTTGCCTTGAACTTGCTTACAGGGTAGGTACTATGACATGATCTTATCGACCAAACTGGCAGGGCTTGGCCATGCAGCATTCTTGTTTATGACAACAGCCCGGGAGAGAGTTAGCTACATTTACCCAAATGTAAATGCTGCTGGAGCAGGACTACTCCTATCCGAAACATTTACGCCAGATAGTTTGAATCTCTCGGAGGTTGGATATCACATGTAAGTCAACAAAGAAAACAGCTGATTTCGACACTTTCATATTTGGTTAACCAAAAACCCCTTTGATCCACATGGGCTTGGCTGATATAGGTACCATCAGATGATTGATTGGTTGGGGAGACCAGCTCGCAATGTACCAAGGCAGCCTGTGCCCCCACTGAAAGTGTCTATCTCAAGGAAGCTGAAGGAAGTCGTAGAGACAAAATATAAGAAAGCAGGTGCAGAGAAAGGGAAATATATTGTGATTCATGGGATAGAGGTGGATTCAAAAGCTTCAATGCAGTCCAGGGGGGACACTGATAGCTTACTACCTATCCAAGTATGGGCTGAAATAGCCAAGACAATAAGGTATGAAATTCCTGTCTCATGACCAGTGACCTATATCAAAATGCCTGTTCTTGAAAATATTCAGAAGGACAAGAGGGACAAAGAAAAAGTGCAGAATAGAAACTGGTGCAGTCTCCATGTTAAATGCTGATATTTGGGCCATGTTGGGTTGGTTTTGACTATGGTTGTTTTAAACAAATGATTCGAACATTTTCTTAGAAACAGATAAAGAAAGCATTTGAAACGTGGAATTCTCTAGCATATGGTGAGTTGTGTGCTTTTGCTATTGAAAATCAAAGGGTATTCCTTGAAAATTCAATCAAGCATGACATTTAACTCAGAGTATATTATTTCATCCATACCTTCCTCAATACTGTCTACTTACTCGATCAACTTTGCCAAATAAAGGGTTCTAGCCTGTATCTTTAAATGTATCAAAGTCGTGAGGTTGGGTGTTACCAACGAACTGTAGCTCAATTAGTATCCAGACTCCAGAGGACATCCTAAAATGCCCGATGAACTGGTTTTAACTCCTCTGCATGTCAATGGCTAAGCTCGATTTTAAAGTATTGGTCAAGAACTAAGAATAATTTTAGAGGGATAATAAGATTCTGATTGTCATGAAACAGGGGAGCAAGGCCAGTCTTCGTCATTCCACATGAGAAAGTACGGGAAGATGTAGAGGAAGTTGTTGGAGAAGATGCCAGTATAGTGTTCATCACTACCCCAGGACAGGTATGTCAGCATCAATTATATACTGGATGACTGATGCATGGAGCATTTTTCAAATTCTCACAGTGGCACTTAATTGCACTCTACGATTCTGTCTGCTTCAGCTGGCTGCTCTTATAAATGACTCAATTGGGGTAATAGCTACAAACACAGCGGCTATCCAACTTGCAAATGCGCGTGAAAAGCCCAGGTAACTTTCTTTTGTCATTGAAACTCATTAGTTTGCTGAACTTACTCAATCCAAAGTACTAAATTTGCAGTCATTTAGAAGGTACTCTGATTTGTGTTTTGTGGTGCCATTTCCACAGCATCGCATTATTCTCATCTGAGGAGAAGGGGAAACTATTTGTTCCCAATGCAGAAGAGAAGAAATGCATACTTGTGTCATCGAAGACAGGGAAGTTAATAGATATCGACGTTGAAACTGTAAACAACGCAATCCAGACTTTCGATGTGTCCCTGGCTCTTGCATATAGCTGAACAGACCCATTTTGGTTTCTTGTTTCCTTCAAATGTATACACAAAATTCAAGCTGTATTAATCAATCAAATATTCATACTTATAGGCAGAAATTTGCTTCTCTATTAAAGCTTTCATAAGAATAAAATGGCTCAAAGAGGCTCCCGGTGCACCATACTGAACCAGCCGGACACCTGATAGGGTTACCGACCAACTGTTTTCCTCTTAACGTTGTTTTAGAAATAAGAAAGCTGAGTGCAGGGAAAAAAAACAGAATGGGTTCTGAATACTGATAGAGCAAATGTGGCATAAAAAATATTTGTCAAGCTCTGGACTCCCTAACGCAATCTCTAAGGCTTGGATCACGTTGGAACTAGTTCTTCAGATCATATCATTCTGCTTTGAAATTTTGAAACCAGACCATTATATCCTTTTCTTTTCCTTTTTCAACAAAAAGGAAAAGGATTAATCAAATCAAGACATAACAGTATAACAGACATTAAAGAAGTTAGCCTACCAATCGTATCCTCAAATTTTGAATCGTAAAAATTTGGCTGGAATAGAGCTATTCTTATAATTTTTTTCCTAATTGAAATGACAACAGACATGGCCACAGCAGAAGGAAGTGGCAATTGACATGAAGTTATGACAAATTCTAAGCATATATTTTTTAAGAGAAATTCTATTAATCCCATTATCAGCAACAAAGAACAAGTTTTTTGAATCCCATTACTGCATTGTAGTTGCTTTTATGGGATTACTAGTAATCCCAAAAAAGCAACTTCTCGTAGCGGCACTTCTCACCGACTTACTAGTAATATCAGATTTATTGATTATAATTTTAGTTGTTAATGTCATTACAAATAAATATTCGAAAATTTAAACTCAACTTAGAAACAAAATTTGAAAAAAGGGACATGCATGACAGTCACCAATGGGGGAAAAAAGTGTCATCTTTTAGAGCAAAAGAATAGAATGGGCACCAAACATGGTTAGTTCATCCAATATCACTGGTTAGAGTATTGCAACTTGGTTAATCAAAAGAGTTGCTTCACACGAGTAGCTGGATCTTCCTTTGATTCCAGATGTATCATGAACACATAGCCCAGTACCCACAGGAGAATGTATTGGAAAGGAACCCAAGATAGACATGCCAGAAGACTCAAAATGCTCCCTACGTACTGAGGATCCTTTATATACCCGAATGGGAATTCTGTTACCCAGGGAATGCTCATTCCAAAGCGTACACCATAGTAAGTACCCGATTCACCAAGCAGCTGATAAACTCTGTAATTTAATTGTGTTAATACAAAAAACTAATATAAAATTAGAAGATAAATGCAACATGGTACCATATTCTACTCAACTGAACAAAGCTGTAAATCCCAACCAAAAATTGAATGAAAACACATAAACTAACTCTGCATTTGGCACTTCAGAAATATTACCAAGACTTGACCGTGGATAACTCTCACTACTTGTGTTTGGAGCCTAAGAAAGTAAAACATTCTTTTTCTTAGAAAAAGATTCTTTGGTCCCCCAAAAATGAAGAAATGACAATTTATTTTGTGGATATTGACTTCTGAAGTATAGGTTTTGTACATGCCTCGCCTATTTCATATTATGCATTATCATTATTGCCATTGAAATAATAACAATAATAGTAATAATAATAATAATAATATCATTACCACCATAACAATTCATGCTGAGAGCCTTGATACAAACAGAGCATCAACGTAACAAATGGAGCATCAGTGAAGAAAACTGAAAATCAAGTTCAGTTTTGAAGCATTCAATAAAGACCATAGAAATCATCGTCTACTACATTAATTAGGCAAGTGGGCTTCTTTAGGCCTATTGGAAAAGATTCTTGCACAGTCCTCTATTGGCTTGCTATCTAACAAGGAATAACTCAAATCTTCCAGTTCCTCCATTGTATTTAATAAAGATGTTTCTTGAGTATCATGGAAAACAAACCAAACCACCACAAAGGAGGACTCTAAATGCTTCCGAGGCAAAGAAGATAGGAAAGGAATGATGCCTGCAGGGTTTTCTTGGCTGTTGCAAACTCTTGCAAAAGAGAACACATCCATAATTCGTATTGGTGCTCATAGCACACCCATATTTTCATCAGGAGAACCTCAACCCAAAAACATATGAATTGCTCAAGTCAAATGGCTGAATTACATCATTCTTCAGTAGTCAAGAGGGTTATCAGCATGAGATTTTTGCTTGAGTCCCCCCACCAACCCTCAACCCCAAAACACCTTACCATTACCCTATTTCCATTTGTTTTAATACAAATACACAATTCAAATGGGAATGATTCCTCTCATGAAGGAACTTGTGGGTCTGAACTGACATCGATTCCACCTAACCCTTCAAAAGAGAGAATGTCTAACCACCATACCAAGAGGGAAAACCTTCTCTCTCCAAGTCATTTGTATAAAAATTTGAAAATTCCAGGACCAGCACTTCATCTACTATTCCTTGTAATACTGCCAACCTTGACCAGCGAGTTCTCCCTCTACTGCTCCTCCTTTTCCCTATTTATCTTTCTCCACTAAACCAAGAGGTCCCGTAAAGACTTGCATCAAAGTTGTTCAAATAAATTAGTTCCCATAGGTTGTTTTGCGGCAATTTTAGCAATCTTTTGAATAGTGAAGTGATGTTCTCACCGAACCTTTAGCAAGATATCCATGATTCTGTTCATTGTATTCTGGCTAAGGGTGCATTCAGTTATTCCTCTTCCAACTGAGACACATGGTTTGCCTAGGTTTGTGTTTTTACCGACATAATAAGTTTGCATATGAAAGAAGAGGAAAAAATATATTAGTCAGAAAACTAGCCTTGACTCCAATCATTCCATTAACTACCAGTATCCAAGCTTCAAACTGAAATCCTACTACACATACCTCAATCCTTGCAATGATCCAGACACTTAATTATCACTCCCAAAGTCCCAAGGAATCAAGTGAAACTTTCACAAGGTTGTTATAGTGTGTGGAATGGTCCAAGGTAGCATGTTTCAGTGCCCTAGCCCACACCAAGCACTAATTAGCCCTCTTGGGTACTACTAGCAATCGCTGCAATCCTAATAGGCTTATGAGGGTTGGGGTGCAGAGTAAGGAACATACCACTAAGGTGTCAAATTATCCCAGGCCCTTAATCCCTTATTGCCCTAATACTTAGCTTCTATTAAATATATGATTTCAGATGCCACGTGTTGCCTCCTTGTTGAATATTTATGTTAAACAGTAAGCATACTTTTAATCAAAGTAACCATTTTTCCATCTTCTCAACCACCACATCCCAAATCATCTGGACTTTCAAAGAAGTACCAAGTGGCAAACCAAGATAAAAATATGGAAGAAATCCACAATATAACCAAGTCTTATGCAAACCTAAAAGTATGATCAGCATAACGTTCTACAATTAATTCACATTTCCCAAATTAATCCTCAATCTAGAAACTGCTTCAAAGCAAAGAATGATGCCTCTCGAGAATTGAATTTATTCTTCTTCCACATCTCAAAAAAAAATTCATCAAAGCTTTAATCACATCCTATTCCACTGCCTTCCTCAAAAGTCTTGATAAGGCTTCTATCACCAATAGGAAAAGAAGTGGGGATACCAAATCCCCTTGCCTTAAACCTCTAGAGCTCGACAAACCATTAGAAGAGCCATTCACCAAGATGGAAAATGACTTTGAAGAGATATACGTGAACACTCACTTCCTCCACTTACCTGAAAAACCTGTTCTATCTAACACAAATAAGAGAAATTTCCAATTTACATGATCATAAGACTTCTGTGCATCCAATTTATACAAGACCCTTGGTCACCCCCTACCTTATTCTATAATCCAAACATTCATTGGCAACAAGAACCGCAACAAGAATCTTCCTTCCTTTGCCAAAAGAATTTTGAAGAGGAGAAGCTGCCACCCAATCACCTCCATAAGCCCAATAGCCAACACCTTTTCCATAAGCTTGTAAATGCTTCGCATAAGGCTAATGGGCCTAAAGTCTCGCACATCCAAGGCCCTCTTTCCTTAGGAATTAGAGAAATAAAAGTAGCATTTTAGCTCCGTTTAAATCTCCATTCTTCAAATAACTCACCAAAAACCTTCATGACATCTTCATCCACCACGTTCCAACACTTATGAAATAATGCCATTGCGAAACCATCTGGCTGGAAGGCTTATCCCCTTTGGAAGTCAAGCTTTTCATTTGAAAAATGATATTCTATACAACTTTTTATTTAAAATCCATATGAACACCCATGGCCTTGTATCCTTATGGCATCTCTCCGTCTTGTAAAGGGGAAGTCTCAGGTTTGAGCCTAGCGTACTATTCGGGCCTGTTTGTTAGTATAAGAATTTGGTAAAATTATAACCTACGAATAGCATTGCCCTTTCTATTAATGGAAATTCAGGGTCGTCTTAAAGTTCAGAGAACAACGTGTAATTGTCTGAAATCTCATGGGTACACCTGCAAATTTCATCCATGCCTTCATGTTGAGCTAAAAAAAACCCTAGATTCTAAAAGATAAGCTTCCTAGAATCAGAACAAATTTTCAAGAACCAATAAATTCATCCATACATAAATACATACATATATGTACTATGTGCAGAGAGGGAGAGAGAAGGGGGCTGACCTGAAATTGAGGAACTGGCCAAAGAGAAAGAGAGGCCAGAAGTAGAACGGAGGCGGCCAAGAGAGAGAAGATACAGAGAAGAGAGAAATGAACTGAAGGAGCTTCAAGAAATGAGACACCTGGGCCATCACCTTTGATGGGGATCGCCCTTTTCCACACAGATCCACCCAAGTCTGAGGAGATGTCCATAGCCAGTAGTAGAATGGGAAGGGAAGCAACAGCCCTATGCCAGCCACTATCCCCATGTTTGTCCACCACCTCTTCAACTTCTCTCACAGGAACAACCTCCCAAGTCCCAAATCACTGCATACAGTGTGGAGTGTCAATTGCTCTCCTGCAGTGAATTTGTGAAGAACAGATACATACTAGGGATGGTCATAGGTTGGGCATCGCCTGCACCCCAATATTGACTGTGTGGGCTCGAGGCTTCATAATGCGTCATTGGGTTCAGCCAGGCCAGGCTTATTTTTCAGACCTGTTAAATTTCCATGCCAGGCGGCAGGCTTACAGTAGGACCTCAACTACCCTCACCCACAAGGCCACAAGGCCACAACACTCCTCAACCTTCACTTTTTTTTTTTTTTTTTTGGGTTAAGGGTTGGGATTGGGAGACTGATAATTTATTTATTATTTACTTTATTTTTTTGACATCAAATAAGCAATATCCAAGTCCCTAATTCTTCTTGGTGAGTAGTGTCATTCTTCCCAAACTTTTTTCTTCATCAAGAAAAAAAAAAGGTTGGGAAATTTTTTTAGGATAATTGACAAATGGAAGAGCACATAGGAAGAGGGATGGGACGCCTCATAGAAGAGGGGCTCAAATAGATGTGCTTAGTTAAAATTAAAACTATTTATATTTTTAGCTTCGAGGAAATAATTTCACTTAAGAAAAAAAAAATACCAATAAGAACAAGACCATATATTGTATCTAGGCTATATAATATTCAAGAAATCCATAGTTAATTTTCCTATAGATTGGATAATACTCCCTCTATTTCATAATAAGTGTTTTACTTTTCTTTTTGAGATGTTTCAAAATAAGTGTCCCATTTCAAAAGTCAATGAACCTTTTTTACTCATTTCTTAAAATACCTTTAAAAAGCTTTTCTTTCTTTTTATAATGTTTTACAAACTTGAGGGCAAAATTGAAATTTCAAAATATATGCATTGATGTGAAAACACTTAAAAAGGTTTCATTAAAAAGTGTTTTTTCAAAGGAGACACTAATTATGAAACGAAGGGATTATAAAATATCATAAGTTTAGAGGAAATGAAAGATAAATTACTATTTTGACCATAAAGGATCATCTATCATGAATTAACTAGCATATTAAATAAATATGATAAAATAAACTAAATAGAAACAAAAGCTTAAATTTCAGTGTCTATATATGCCTGAGATCGATGTTTCTTTGATATCCTTGAATATCGTAGTTGTTCAAAGGTCCATTACGTTATATTTGGATAAGGAATTTTTAAGTGGAATTTGCTTTTGAGATGGAATTTGTAAAATTTTTATAAGAATGAGATGGACAAAATCCTTATAAAAATTTTACAAATTCCATCTCAAAAGCAAATTCCACCTAAAAATTCCTCATCCAAACATAGCATTAGTTCTTTTAGAAAACATATTACTTCATGGGATCGAAGCTTGTTTGTCCTTTGATTTCATAACATTATTAATTTATAAAATCATTATTCTTTACATTATATTTATGAAAAATACTTAAATTAAATAAGTGAAACTATAGGGAGCATAAGTTGGCTTAGGTGGAGGACCACCCAACCCATGCTATGTCAAGTGCCTAGAAAATCCAATCACTTTTTTCAACTATTTAAGAATTATTATAGAATATTGTACTTTTTCACTAACTTAAATAAAACTAGTTACAAGCATACCTATCTCCATCTTTATAGGTGTATGTCCATTTTTATTTTGAGATGATTTTTAGTAGGTGTTAACTAGGAGCAAGCAGTCGTCTTCTATTTTTACACAAATCTTCACCTAAAGAATCAATTAGGTCACTCTAGGGCATCTAGGTTAGTTGTGGCTTTATTTGTCCGATTGAGATCTTCTAAAAATCAATTTTTTAATATTTTTTAATATTTTTTTTTAATGCCAGTTTGAACAATTGTATGTCATCTTTAATGTGATATGATCTTTAGGAGGTGTTAACTAGGACCAAGCAGTCGTCTTCTATTTTTTTACGAATCTTCACCTAAAGATTTAACTTTATGCTTGGATATTAAAATTGGACAAAATCGGTGGCATTAGAAGCACATTTGTACCAATTTTCAACGAATTTTCAAACATACTCCCTCTGTTTCAAATTGACCTGTCCCCTTTGAAAAAGCATGTTTTTTTTAAGGAAACCCTATTAAATGCTTTCACATCGATGCATTTGTTTTGAGATTCCAATTTTGCTCTCAAGTGTGCAAAACATTAGAAAATGAGAGAATACCTTTTTAAGGGTATTTTAGGAAATAAATAAAAAAGAACCAATGACTTTTGAAATGTGACAATAATTTTGAGACATTCCAAAAAGGAAAATAAGCCACTTATTTAGAAATGAAGGGAGTAAGTTTTTAGGAAGAACTTTCTATTTTTGGTAATTTCTATTTCAGCTTTACTTTGATGATATTGGCTTCTGAAATCATTTGGGTTTTAACAAGGTTTTAGTTCAGGTTATTTGAATTCAATTTCATATTAAAGTGGGATTTGTCATTTTTGGTAGTTTTCGCCTTTTTGACAATTCCTTCTATTTTCTTGTCATTCTCATTTTGATCAAAATTATGGTTAAAGTATTATAATTACTCCTTTATAACCTTGTTAACGATAGTTCCCGATATGCAGGTGCATTCTAGGAAAGATGATTCAATTACCTGATGGCATTTAAGAAAGAGTAAGATTCTAAAATTTTCCCTGAGATTAATTTCTCTTGTAGATTAATTTTAGTAACATATTGAATATACATATCAAATATGTTATGCATGCTTGCACAGAATGATTACTTAACCTAGCTAGCTATAATCCATTCCTTATTGGATTAGATGGATTCAAACCATTACAAGATTATCATATCTGGCTAAAAGGTTCGAATTTGAATCAAGATCTAATCCATATATCAACAATCCTTTTAATATTTGATTGTTTAATAGGCCCAAATATATACTCACCGATTGTGCCAATATACTATCCATATAATTAGTTTGAGTCCCTTAATTTTGGGCCAAGACGACCGATATAAATTCTATGATATATATATTGCTCAATCCTTTCTAGTTTTCCAAATTTTACGAAATTTAATTAAGTGAAAGATTAATTTAAAAAATGATTAAGTGGTTAACTATTAAAGTGACCAAAATATTTGAATTTGGATAATACGGCTAACGTCCTCCAAGTTAATTTGGTCCATCAACATTTGCAATTTTTAGTGAATTTGCAGCCAAAATTTTAAGGAGTGATACTATTAAAAAACACACATGACTAACTGTTATTTCTTATTTCATTTTCATATTTTATTTTGAATAAAGTTATTGAGATATTAATGGATATGGGATTTATACTAGACAAGTTGTATGTTTGAACTATGGATCAATTAAAAACGCTGAGAGAAAATCAGAAGAAATCCCAAAAGGTAGATGAAAAGATCAAAGGGTATGATCGAATCATACATATATCCCCCATATCTACACCTTTGTTTTGATTTCAGTTTATGTTTATGTTTTGAATTTTTACGATTATTTTATGCCTTTTTTTTAAAATTTTTTTTTGAAAATTTTAATATTTTTATACCAAATAGTTGTGGGTTTGAACAAGAATATGCTCACCCTCATTATTGTATTATAATAAAACATTCTTATTGTATGTCCTGTATGAACAAGTGAGCTTGCCCATGTGCCTGTATAGGATATAAGTAATTAAGGGGTGTTAACCCCTAGTGGGGAATAGTAGCCCTACCATAGTACCATGGGCTTTTGGGAGAATATATGGAATGTGGGGTTGGGGTTGGGGTTGGCGTCATGGTGCCTCCATAGCACCACTAGTTCATGGGTAGTGATGGAGATACACTCTCCTTTTGAGATTGGACATTGTTATGAAATCTTGGTCATTCAAATTTTATTTATTTAAAGAGGGCTTCATATTTATTTTGCGACAAGTGATAGATATGACATCACGTGAGTTTGTATAATTTTTTTGTATTTTTTTCTTCATATTTTTTCTAAAAAAAATAAATAAAAGACAATATAATTAGCCAATGTATTAGCATATGACTGAGAGAGTGAGTGTGAGTCCGTAAAGATGAGTCAAAAATTTAGTTTAAAGGAGAGGCACTTTGGTTGGTTGTGAGTACTTTATTTTAATTAAAAAAATCAAAGAAGTTTTAGTTTAAAATATTTTGTCTTGCTTTCTTAAGGTGTAGAAAAAAAAATAAAAAATGAAAGAGGAAGAAAAGAAAAAGATAGTGCTATATGTAACTTTATATTATAGTACCATATAAATAGAATCAGAGGTAACAACGAAACTCTTGTGTCTTGTTAAGATATTAAATAATTTGAAAGGTTAAAATATTTTTGTTAACCAATTACTTATTCAACGTCTAGTAGTGTAATTATACAGTGTTTATCTCATTTTAAAAGAAAAAAAATAAAAAGAGGGAAAAAATATTTCAAGAATGACAAATCTAAATTTTTTTAAAAAAATTTAAAGTATAAAATAGGGAAAAAATAAAAATAAAAAATAATCACCTCTACATGGCTTCGTGTGTATGTTTGTGAGCAGACAAGACAAAATGAGTCGGTTACACTCATAATTTTCTCGCTTGTAGGGCATTTGTCCTGTTTTTGACCCCTTTGCCATGGGTCCCCTTAGTCAAATGTCCTCATTGTTAATCCATGAGCTACATGTGAAGGCATTAAAAGCAAAATAAAGAAAAATGACAAAAATAAAAAACAAAAAAGAGGAAAAAATGTGAAGACTCACGCAGCCCACACTAAAAGCAGGAAGCCTACAAGAAAACGGGTGGATTGGGGTTCACGAGAATGATACAGTAAGCACACTCATCTACAATGGCCCACAAAGTGCAAAATGAAGGATGCAGGCTACGTGTCTCATGATTATTGCATGACCGGTGAAGACATTTGGGAAAAGGGTGAATTCCATTAAGACCCCTTTATAATTTGACTATTACAGATGCACCCTCTCACATTTTTGAAATTACACTGACACCCATTACTTTACAAAATAAACCACAAAGAGACCCTTCTCTTTAACTTCTGTCAATTAATTCGTTAAATCATGTTCAAATTTTTTCAAAATACCCTAACTACCCTTAGTGGATAATAACTTCCATGTTAAATGCATATAACTCACCAGTCTAATACGTTTATCCAATACTTTTGAATTTTTTAATTATTATTAATATATATATATATAAGAAAAATGCTAAAAAATTTAAATTTTTTTGTCCAATTGACAAGGTAGCTGTCAGATTTGCTCCTTAGAGACAATTATTTATTTAATTAAATTTTTAATTGGTTTTCAAAATAAAAAATAAAAATTTGATTTGCCAAGTTACCACCTCATTTGAGTAAATAGATTTGAGCCAAAAAAAAAGGGAAGGGGGGGGGCTATGTAGCATTACTCATATGTAGAAATAAATGAAAAGAATTATTACAATAAAGATGCATGCATGTATAGAGGTGGCAAATAAGGTGGCAATTTGGAAAATCATTTTTTTTTTTGTTGCACATCAATTAAATAGATAATTGTTTCTAATGAGCAAATTTGACGGCTACCACATCAGTTAAACAAAAAATTTAAGCTTTTTGACATTTTTCTTATATATATATATATTATCTTTTAGTTGTTTATCAAAATAAAAAAATCGAATGTGCTTGATGAATATGTTGGACTGATGAGTTATATGTATTTAACATGGAAGTTGTCATCCAATAAGGGTAGTTAGGGTATTTTGAAAAAAAGGGATAGTGATTTAACAGATTAATGAACGGAGGTTAGAGGAAGAGGTCTTTTTGTAGTTTATTTTGTAAAGTAGGGGGTCTTAATGTAATTTCAGAAACGTGAGGGAGTGTATATGTAATTGTCAAATTCTAGAGGGAGTCTTAATGTAATTTACCCTTGAGAAAAACACCTGCATTTACTTACATAAGGATCTATTTGGGAACTTCAGAAATTGGATTAGACTCGGTCTAGTCTATAATTATTATGGGGAAATTAGCAAGAAGTCTATTTTATAGGGACAGCCACAAATTCACTTTTAAGTGAAACGAGAGTATTTTTATGAGGATGGTAAATACATAAAGTTATAGTTACCCTCAAGTATTATTTTTTGTTTGCAAACTTGAAATGGTATTACTCTTATTATACACATTTGTTTTTTATAAAATTTATATTTTTAGAATATATTTGTCAAGATCTTCAAAGCCAGACTCATGTTGAATATGAAATTATATAAGAAAAAAAAACACAGTTACATTGAATATAGTATATAATTACTTCAAAATTAACTACGCATCAGTATGTTATTATTTCAGAAAAATTGAAATTAAATAGTTTTTAGTAGATTTTAATTTAAATTAATAGTTCTGTGATTAAATTTAACAATTAAATTATGAATAAAATAATTATATTTGATTTTAGTGGTTTGAAAATTGTGGATTTGAGAGAATGGAGTTCCTTTAAAATAGTTACATGTAACTATTTGAAAAATATAGGCCACGATCATATAAGGAAAGTTTGTTTATACATCCTATTGTGACAAGTCCCCATTAACTATATATCACTATTTGAAAAAAAAAAAAATAATCATTTTGGTAGTAGTGGTTTGGAAAGTTTTAGATTTGAGAAAAGGAAGTGTTTTTGAAATATTTACATGTAATGTTTTCAAGAATATAATAATGGATGATTCAGTTTCAACATACTAATACCGATTGACCACGGAAGGGTCGATATGCGAAGGATATTTATAAAGACTACAATATCTCACAAAGAGATAGTTGAAACTCATAGGTATACAAACAATAGAGGAAAAAAAAAATGGTTCAATTTCAACATCTCATAATGGATGATGGTTTAGTTTTGCCTTGTGCTACTAGTAATTCATTCTCTTTAGAACTCTAAAAGCAAATGATGTAGAGAGGTAAAAATAAAAAATAAAAAAGAAGAAAGAAAGAAAAAAAAAAAGGTCCTTACGTGAGATTATGACGGACAAATCCATTATTGGATAAATGTTGATTCTATTAGAGGGGATGAATCCTCTAGTAACCATAAATCAAGCAAATGATGTAAGTTTGACGATTTACTGACGTAGAATCTGCATCTCTCTAATGTGTTAGATTTAGACAAAAGGTAATGATTTCTCATCACGACTGAATGTGGGTAAATACAATTAGGACAAATTTTGCACAGGGTACAAAGAAGAGAGGGACGGGGGGGGGGGGGTGGGGGGAGGGTATTTTGGTCTAAAAAAGTGTTATGTGGACTTGAGGCAATATAAGATTTATGTGTGAACTTATGCCTACATAAGTCTTATTTTATGAACTTGTGACCAAAGCCCCCAATTATTATCTGGTTTTTAAATAAACCAAGTCACAATTGATTTGGAAAAAAAAAATGTATTTATGCTTTATTTTCATAAGAAACCTGAATTGATTAGCAAGAAAAGATATTTACCAAATAGTGTAAAATCAAAATTGGCCAGACTTGCCCTAATCAGGTTTTTAGGTCTGCCAAACATCCCCTAAAAATCGATCATTTTACACACCCAAAAAAAAAAAAATTGATAGTCATTTTTGAATACATATTCCGACAATAAAGATCAATTTGTTCGGCTATGGATCTTTCAAGTTTTAAATTTGTGCTCGATTTATTTAAAGGAAAAAAGATTTCAATTGCTTCACGACACAAAGATAACACGGTTGTGGTGAGGCGGCAGATAATTTTGACCGTAGTCATGCAAATGAAAGTTTGATTACGGATCTTTGAAGTTTTAAATTTGGGAACGATTTGTCAAAGAAAAAAAACGAAGATAATTTTGACTAATATAATTGGTATTTCCATAATTTTCACATTTTAAGCCAATGCAAATTTCAAGCGTGGTAATGTGCACTGTAAGCTTGCAACAATTGTACTTTGTCACCATTGTAGAGGAGTCAAATTCTCGCGTTCCAAATGAAATTTCCCAAAATAGATATGTTTAGGTAGTATTATTAAACCCGAACCGGATCAGCCAGTCTAATCGGTGAATCAGATACCATACTAGTCCGGTTTATTAATTGGATCAGAAATGCATGCGAACTAGGACGAATCGAATTAAACCAGTCTAAACCACGGGTTTTTTATGCAAACCGGATGCAAACCGGTCCAGTTAAACTGGTACTAATACTAAAAAATTCTAACATTTTGTGTGTATGAGAAAATAGAAACATGGATATATACCCTAAACGAGTTCCTAACCACTAAACCACCTAGATGTGAAAACCTTCACAACACATTATTTAAGGTCTAAATGTATACATTTTAATTTTTTATATTATTTTAATTATTTATTATTATTTTAATTATATGATCGATTTAACCAGTGACCTAATGATTAAAGTAGTGACCTGACCTTCAGGATCAATAACCGATCTAGCCTGTCAATAACCGATCTAGGTTTAATAACCATGTGTTTAGGTACTCATACTTTCTTAGGAGAGGTTCCCGCTTCGGCGCCTGACCGTATCTCGGAGGATTAGTCCCAGGCGAAGCCTGGGGACACTTAGGAAACCAAAAAAAAAGGTACTCATACATCCGTCACCTTCCCAAAGTAAAGGGTCAAAGTCACCCCAAAGAAGGAATATAACATGTGAGATGGAATTTCAGTGACAAGGAAGCTTCTGCGTGACCACCCAACACGTGTCCTCACATGACGTAAGTATAATACCAAAACAGTGAAACCTATGCGCGATGATTGAGGAATGAGGATTATGGTATACATGTATCTGGTGATCATCACATTCATATGACCATTCACATGTTAACCAAATCACGTTGTACTGTTAGGGCATGATTCTCACCACCTCCTCCAATAATTGGCTAAATGAGATTAGTATAAGATGGGGAAAGGCTCCTCTGCGTTCTTACATCTCGACAATCATATAATCAGCGACTCATAGAGTAACACGTGGCACCTTAATTTCCTAAATGAAACAAAAATAAAATAAGAAAAGAAAGCAAGCTTTTGGACCTCCCTCAATAGTCCTCCAAATGAAACCGATCTCATAATATAATATGGATACATATTAGGACTGGTGCTATTGGATCCCACTACAATTACTTCATTTCTTTTTTTGCACTATATATATTATTGGAGGTTTTTTGGAAGCTGTTAAGAGAGGTCTAATAACATTATTTGGAAAAAAAGAAAAAGAGGAATGAATTGAATAAAGTTGATACTAAATGTAATTCATTAGACAAGTTGGTTGAAAGCAAGACTAGAGAGAATTTTGGACCGCAGAGGAGCGTACCGTTTAATATAATCAAATCATGATTATTGGCATGATCTGATGACATTGCCCATTATAAGTACCATTGTATCTTATGAAGCAATAATTGAAACAATATCTAGTCCATCTTCACCCAAAAGTATATACATATATCATTCCCTTATGGACAAGCATAATTCATGTACGAATACACACACAATATATATATATATATATATATATATATATATGACGTGGCTAGACAAAAAGTCCACTCAAACTGGTGGAGGTGTCACGTTGGGAAACTCAATAGCTATATATAGAGGGATATAGAGACTGAAAAACACATTAACACCCACTTCACTTCCGACACACCACTGTCAAAATTTTCACCATGTCCTTGAGAATAGCGGCGGATAATTATTCAGTGGTGGTGAGAGAGTATGATGAAGAGAGAGACAAGGTGGCGGTGGAGGAAATGGAGAGGAGGTGCGAATTTGAGCAGCAAGGGGCCGGGAGTCCATCGCTGGTCACTGACCTCATGGGTGACCCCATTTCCCGCATTCGCCTCTTTCCATCGCATCTCATGCTGGTAATTCTAATTTCATTACTACACCAATTTTGATTTTTTTTTTTTTCAAATAGCAATCCCCGAAAGAAAAAAAAATGCACCCTCGTGGACGTCAGCGCGCAATTGTTATTATTCGTACGTCATCGGTCGGTCCATACCGTTAACAAACTGGTCTAAAAAAAATATAGTGACCTTAATTATCTGTGAAGAAAGAGGTAGAATGAAATTTATTATTTTTGGTTTATGTTTTCTATTTTAATTTGTTTATGCCGTGAAACATGCAGGTTGCAGAGTATGGAGTAGAGAGAGAGGTTGTAGGGGTTATAAGGGGCGGTGTGAAAACTGTGACAAGAGGAAAGTCAGTGTATGCAAAGGTGGCTTATGTTCTGGGATTAAGGGTCTCTCCTACACACAGGTCTCTCTCTCTCTCTCAAAATCTTCTCTTCCTTCTCTCTCTAACCAATTAATGTGCTTTCTTACGTTCTAATCCCATTCCCACCCCACAAAAGAACGATTAGATTCGAGCATAAAGAAGAAGTATTGTTCCTGGTATCATAGAAAGGAAGAAGACTGCTAGGTCTACTTCAGGAAGTCTAGAAAAAGCATGAACTCACTAACCCCTCATAGACGCGTAATGCGCGCAGTAGGGAAACACCACTCTGCTCTTGTTTGATTGCCTCTCATTTCGAGACTGGTCCATCAATGAAGATATTCAACCATTTTTTTTTCTTTTTTACTAAATCATTTAATTTCAATATTTTACGTTCAACAAATACAACCTTCAATTCATTTTTGTTATTTTTCCTTGGTAACAAAGATTAATTAATTAGAAAAAAATGTCCCATCTTACTTCACGTCCCAAGACTGGTACTATATGTTTTAATTTTTAATTTTTTTTCCATTTTTGTTAAATTGGTACGGTGTCTATCTTGTTATGTAAGCAAAGCCTACTTTGATACAACGTCGGGCCACGACAACGAGTATATATTTTATCATCCAAAAATGCTCCTCATCTTTTTAAAATGCTCTTTACTTTTTCTTTAAACAAAACCAATATTGTAAAAGTTTCCCACAATATATTGTTTACTCAATTATTATGTCACCAAGCAGGATTTAATATACCATGAAATGTACTTTGAACAAGCACCATCCACTATATAGGTTCCCTCGTCGGACCATGAACCCTATGTTAATCCACCAATTTTTTTTTTTTTTTTGGTGACTTCTACATTGGATAGAATTTTCAATAACCATTATGCTTTTAATTTCGGGAATTATGTTAAACTTTATTTTAAAAAATTATGGAACATATATGGCATGCAGGAGGCTCGGCGTTGGCGCAAAATTGGTACAAAAAATAGAAGAATGGTGCGTCCGACAGGGTGTAGAGTATGCCTACATGGCCACTGACTGCACCAACGAAGCTTCCATCAATTTGTTTACCCTAAAATGTGGATACACCAAGTTCCGTACCCCTACCGTATTGGTGCACCCAGTTCATGCTCACTACAAGACATTGGGCTCCAACATTGCCATCGTTGGACTTCCTCCACGGCTCGCCGGTTCGATTTACCGCCGGATTTTCGCCAACTCCGAATTCTTCCCAAAGGACATTGACACCATTTTATCCAACAAACTCAATTTGGGCACTTTCATTGCCCTGCCCAAAACGTCCCTCCCTAAATGGGATCCTAAAATAGGGATTCTCCCATCCAATTTTGCCATCCTAAGTGTGTGGAACACCAAGGAAGTGTTCAAGTTGCAAGTGAAAGGTGTGTCGGCGCTAACGTACGCATGCTGCGTAGGGAGTAGGATTTTGGACGCGTGGCTGCCGTGGCTTAATTTGCCTTCCATTCCAGACTTCTTTGGGCAGTTTGGTGTGTATTTCCTCTTTGGATTGCATATGGAAGGAAAAGGTGCATCGCGCCTCATGAAGTCTCTATGCTCCTTCGCGCATAACATGGCGAGGGACGATGATGGATGTGGGGCCATCGTGGCCGAAGTGGGCCACCGAGACCCAGTCCGCGAGGCAATACCTCATTGGAGGAAATTTTCGTGGGCCGAAGATCTGTGGTGTATCAAGAAACTTACCACTGCGGAGGAGGGAGCAAATGAGAGCTGTGAACCGTCCGATTGGATTAAATCTCGATCTTCTTCATCCGTTATTTTCGTTGATCCGCGTGATTTTTGAACCTTCCTTTTTTTTTTTCCTTTCAGCAGGGAAGAATTATATGTGTAGCTCTTGTACATATAAAAAGGCCTTTGATCAAAGATCAAAGAAATTACTTCATATTGCCCTCATCGTTACAAGATCATCTTTACAATATTAGAGCATCTCCAGTCATGTGAGTTAAATTAGATGTGCTATTACTATTTTAGCATATGTTACAGTGTCAAATGCTATAATTTAGCACAATGTGCTCTAATGATGCAAATAAACGTAGTGTGCTATTTTTTGCCGCAACTTTAACTCTTTCTATAGATTTAAGACCTCGTAAGATAGTGAATGAGATATATCGTGGAACAAATGCAATGCTGCTTGAGTGGGATGAATGAGTTAAAAAAAAAAATGGTATTTTTATGTATTTTTATTTATTTTTTATTTTTTTACATACAAGATTTCAATATTATTTTTGAAAATATTGTATTTATTTATGGGTTGTTTGGTTACTAAGAAAATTTTTAAAGAAAAATAGAGAAAAAGAAGTTGCTAGTGTGTTTGGTTGTTGAGAAAGAGAGGAAAAACTGACATGACAAATATAACAATAGCTCACTCTTGTGCCAAATAGAGTACAAGGGTGAGTTATTGTTATATTTAGCATATGCATTTAGCACACCATTGGAGCATCCCAACTTATGCTAAATGCTATAATATAGTAATAGCACACCATATAG
This sequence comes from Liquidambar formosana, assembly GCA_039720395.1. Lineage (NCBI taxonomy): Eukaryota > Viridiplantae > Streptophyta > Magnoliopsida > Saxifragales > Altingiaceae > Liquidambar > Liquidambar formosana. The sequence continues at coordinate 12,110,217 of CM077826.1, read as the reverse complement.
CTCACCATTGGAGATGCTAGCTCTTACATGAGATGGGTTAGACTAAATGGACTAAATGGAGAATGCATTGATTTTATAGAACAAGATTCATTGGATCGGATGAGAATGGCTTGGACTAGGGAAAATTTTTATGTCAACACATACTAATTTTCTTATATCAATACTAAGATAAGGGATTGTATCCGACTCTATCATATAACGTACCCACACATGTATCCATAATCTCCAACACATGATATTGATATTAATTAATTATATCAAAACTTGGGCGCTCACCACAAAAAAAAAAAAAAAAAAAAAAAAAATTCTCAATTGGTCTAGATACAAGTAGTGCATTTCATTATTTTTTCAGGTACATGCACCTTCCTGTCACTCGTTTATTTAATTTTATCTACCATTAGTGGGTTGCTCCTTCATTAATGATTTTGAACAAAGTTCCTTCGTTTTGCTTTGATGCATGCCACCATTAGTTTCCACCACTACTGTAATTGAGTAGTTCTGATTGATTGGTTTTTATTTTTATATTTATATTTTTTATTGAATGCATGGATTTGCAGATGGTTTGTGCATCACGAGGGATTGGATTAGCTTCTTTATTTTGAGGATATAAAATGGAGGAACATATATATGTAGGAGAGGTGTAAGAGGTTGCCATGCATATTGAAATGACACCATCAAGAAGGAAAAAAAAAACCCAGTGATGTGTGTCTATTATTGCTAATTGAACTTGCCTGTCAGAGACAATGTAGCTGATTTGTAAGCTGATTTGTAAGCTTGGATGGCTGATTAATTATTTGTTTGTGCAAAATGGTTGTTGTTTTTTTTTAGTTATATTTTGTAACTTTTGTTGATCAATGAAACTTTTGTAACACCTTTAGCAGTCAAAGAAGTGTGTTTCCAAAGCCCAATGAAATGCATGCGGTAGCTTATTTTTGGCTTTCTAGGTCATTGGAAGGCACATGCAAATGCTTTGCATCACAAAGAAATGGAGAAGTCGTACCTGAATCCATAAACAAGCCAACCATACAGGTTTGGGTTTGACCACTGGCCGCCGCAATTATTAGCAAAGCATCCAACTTTTAATTATCTTTTTTTTTTTTTTTTTGGATATATATTAAATTATACTATAATACCTTTTGTATTTTTGTTTTTATAAATTGAACCTATTATAACATTCCAAATGCATTTCCAACTCAGAGGCCTTTTAACAGTGCCATTACAAAAAATAATTGGAGGCACCATAATAATAAAAAAAATTAAACTTCACTAACCATTTAAATGATCTAGATGTGCATTAAAAGTTTCGGTGCATTGGAGATCCAATATTCTTGCCCTACTAGCTCATTAGGTTTATTTATCCAATCTTACCTTATATACATTGCTTATTGTTTTCTTTCTCATGTGAAAAATCAATGATATGGTAATAATACTCTAATATATAAATAAATGAAGGGATTTGTCGCCTACCAAAGTCTTTTTCTACTTGCCATATTATCTTTTTGGATCCCTTTATATCTGTAGTGCCCTCTTCATTGGGACCTCTTTATATCATGTATGGTGCATATAAATAAGCCAGCTAGTGGTCCAACAGTAATCGAAGGGCTACCATTATATTAGGCTACCACTAAAATAGATAAAGGAATCGTATGTTCAGATCCTCGAAACATTGCCTTATTAGGGTTTGGTTTGGAATTGGGATCCCCAACAATAGGCCCTGCTAGGGTTAGCTTAGCAGCTAGCTAGCTAGCTAGCTAGATGTCTACATGTGCTTCTTGTAATGTTGTTTGATGACCAACATTCAGCCCTTTTTTATGGAGAGATTAGCATGCCATTTTGTGCTATTATAGACTAAATAAAATAAAATGGAACTTTAATTTGTACTGTGATGACATTTTTAGCTTTTTTATTTTGTCAGAAGAATTATTTTTATCATAATTTAAAATTCTCGAAGTCATCATTAATTTTGAGTTGACATTTATATATTTCTTACTTTTTATTTTATTATTTCTGCCCAATAATTATTTTATTATATATATATATATATATATATATATAGAGTTCTGATCTGATCAATACATGTATTTCGTAACCCATTAATGCACGAGGTACAATTTTTAATACTGATGACACGTACTTACTTGATTACCATCCTCTCTCTCTTTGTGTGTATATATATATAGGCACCTTGCTTGCATTTGCCTTCAATAACTTTACACGATTGGGTATGTCAGATTCTACAACAATGTCCTAAAGTTTGGTGACAAGCATTCTTTATTTTTGATAAGCATTCTTTATTTATTTTTGATAAGCACAGCCTCGGGAATATATATATATATATATAGAGGCACCTTGCTTGCATTTGCCTTCAACAACTTTGCACGGTTGGGTATGTCAGATGACTCAGATTCTACAACAATGCCCTAAAGTTTGGTGATAAACCAAAAAATAAGAGACAAAAAGAAAAAGGAAATATATAAAGAAAAAAGAACAACATTTACAACTAATATTACCCTTTTCTTTAAGAAATCTAAAATAAAATTACATTTGAGAGAGAGAGAGAGCACGTGTTGGCAACTAGGGCCGGCTATGCAGCCACACCTCAAAATCTACAGCACCACTGACCAAAATAACAAAACCTAAACCATATTAGTATTTTATAAAAAGGATTATACAAATGACACCCTTAATTAACCATTAACGTGTCACTATCAAATCAATCTGTCTCCGGTCCCCCACCTCTTCGTGCAAAGGAAAAAACAATGGTCTTAAACCCTTTCGGCCAAGGAACCAAATAATAAAAAGAAAAAGGAAAACAAATAATTATAAATAAATAAACGTATAAATAAAAATTAGGCAGGTAATCAAACCATGCATGTGTCAGCTTTAGAATTCCACCTTCTCCTGCTTCACAGATGTCAAAGTAGGCTGCTTTATTTCAGAGAATAACCGGGGGACCATACTTGCAATAAGCATAGAGGCTAAGAGGCCCATGTGTTCAAAAGGTGACCATTTTTATGTGATTATTATTTTATGTACATTGCATAATTAATGGTACTTTGTTTTTAATGAGCCATGTACCAAAAACATTAATAAGTATCCGTAAACAAAGGAGTGGTCAATATGTTATTGGGGGTGTCCTAATTTGGATAATTGGGTCCCCCCGCAATTTTATAACCAAAATGATATATTGGGAGGAAGTGACCCAGTAAGTTCATTAATAATGACCTCCTCAAGAAAAAAGTTTTATGCTGCAAAGTGCAAATAATTAGGAGAATTATAGATTGGTTTACCTATGGGCAAATAATTACAATTAATAGTCATTCTTAGTTAAGTTATAAATCATTTGCTACGAAGTTAGTTATAATTCGTATTGAACTTTGGACTTTAATAATTTACCCATAGCTAAACCAACCCGTAATTCCCCCAATAATTTGTAAACCCCGTTATTCTTCTTTTTGGTACAATATGAGCATGGAGGGCTCAAAACCTAAAAGTTTAGCTTCATATAAAAGCCAGTAAATAATCAAAATTGTCTTGATCTAATGATAATTTGTGATCCTTGAGGTGTGGATGTTATGGAGGAGGTCGGAATGAAGATTTGATAGCATCATTCGCAAAAAAATAAAAAATAAATAAAATATGAACTATAACATTAGAAAACCGAGGTCCCAAGCAGCGAGAAGGCCTTGTCTTGTCTAATGGATAAAATCGTACCACAATGTTCGTTGAGTGCCCTCTGCATTTTTAGAAATGAAGCCCAGAGTGGAAATGGGCCATTGTTCCTTGGGCTGTGAATTCACTGCCCATTGGGACCTTTTTCAATCATCTTAAATGAATAACCAAGAGAGTGATGACCGTTGTTACAGGAAGGAATAGAAATTTAAAATAGAGACATTCCATAAATTTTCAAAATTGACACTATAATATTAGCTATGGGATGACTCGAACAATTTTTTATTGGGCGAATCCAACCATACGCAAAGGGAATCATGGGATTAGCTTTGCAAAATTGAGGGGCCATGAAAACTTTAAGTGCCTGTTTGGCTTATCCAAATAAAAATAACAGAATAGACAAACTTACTTGAATAAGCCCTTAAAAGAGAGTTGGCCCACACTCGTTTACCACTCAAGTTGGAGGCATAGGGGTTCCAAGGATCTGGCTTTGATTTACCAGAAAATTGTTTCATTTTGGAGGGGCCCCAATATATATATAGATAGAGAGAGAGAGAGTCTCCTTCTTATGAGCTTAACCTAATCTAACTTTGCGTTACGTCACCCTCCAAAACTATACATGTGATTTATATTTTATGAAACCAATTGTTGGATTAGATAACCTTATAATGTAGGTAATACATACCAAAAATCAAGCTAATCCGAGGCTGATTGCTATTCGATCCAAAAATTACATTTTTTAATCAATGATAATTGCTCATTTTGAACATTTATGAATGAAGTAGTTCTTAATCTTGGATCAGCTTGATTTTTAGTATGCACGACCTTCAAATGAAGTAAATCTAATTCAACGGTTGGTTTTGAAAAATAAAAACCAGAGATAGAGTTTTGGAGGGTGACTTAACGTAAAGTTAAGTTAGGTTAAGTTAATCTCATAAGAAGATGACTCATACATGGTTTTTTTTTTTTTTTTTTTTTTTTTGGTGTGTGCGGGAGGGCCTATTTCTACACCTTTTTTGACTTCATCCACACCCCTCTATGAATTTGTAGATTAAATTAAGGTAGCTTATCCAACAATTAAAACTTGGCTTTCCAGCCGGGCAATTTATCCTCCACTATTCCATAAATGTATTTCTTGGTCAAAAGAAAATGCCATATTAGAGTCTAATCAACAATTTGTCTGCGTAGGCGGGAGTCTGGTATCTGGCATTTTCTGAATCCTTATGTAAGGATTTATAAAAGAAATTCTACACAATGATTATTATTATTTTTTTTGATAGGAAAACGATCAGTAAAAATTTTATTGATAAAAAATATAACTTAAGTCTGTAAGGAATTGGTCCCGTACACAAGTTGGGACCTCTTCCATCCAAACATACAAATCATCAATCTCTTTTGCAAAACGTGCCAAACCATGGGCCACAGTATTGCCAGTTCTACCAACATGAGAGAACACCACTGACTCGAACAATGTCTTAGCCTTACATTGGATATCCTCAATAATTAGACCCACCAGTGAGAGATCCATCCCATAGGAGTTAATGCCCCTTACCACTTCCAGATTGTCGCCCTCCATTATAACTGACCTCAGACTTAGATCTCTCACAAACTCCATGGCAAAACACATGGCCACAGCTTCAACTTGAGCGGGAGGGAATAGACCATCCATCCTCTTGCTAGCTGCTGCTATCAATTGACCCTCAAAATCCCGTACCACAACCCCCAAACCCACACTCTTCTTGTTGTCAAATCTGGCACCATCGACATTAACTTTATAAATCTCAGTTGTGGGAGGTCTCCATCTAGCAGAAATTTTAACTCCAACCGTCCTCCCTTCCCCTTGAATCTTAACAAAATCTTGTAGCAGTGTATTCGCCCTCTCAATGAGCTGTTGTGGCTCCATCCTCTTGCCCTCATGCAATAGCCAATTTCTATTATTCCACATCATCCACATCACCATCATAACTTGCACCATGTTGTCTTTCCCACCCAATTTGCTTATATCTACCAGCCACTCCCTGAAGTCAACTGAATTAGGAGAATCAAGATAAGCATTTACCGGACCAAGCGACCACACCTCCTGTGCCCACTTGCAATCTTTAAAAGTGTGGATGGTTGTCTCATTTTCATTTCCACATGATGGACATGTCAGCTCAACTGGGATCTTCCTCCTTGCAAGATTGGTTTTGGTTGGCAAAATATTCTTACAAGCTTTCCACAGAAAATGTTTTACTTTTGCTGGCATATTTTGCTTCCAAATTAAATTGCCTACTAAATCACCTATAGCAGAATTTGAACTTTCCCCTGTGACTTCATTGTGAGACCTCCGTATGCGGTCCATTTCCAACAAATAGGCGCTGCTAACAGTAAACACCCCTTTTGGATGACTAGATATAGCACACGTGCGTTGCACGTGAATATTTTAAAATGATATTAGTTATACAAAATAATAAATACATAAAGATTTTATATTTTTTTTCATAAAAGAGAAAGTTTAAAATTCAAGAGCACATATTTTTTCCTATTTGGGTTTGGTTTTATTTAATTATTATATGAATTATAGTTTCCTTAGAATTCTTATTAAGGTATGTGTTTTAGAATATATTAAGGTATGCGTTTTAAAATTATAGTTTCCTTAGAATTCTTATTAAGGTACGTGTTTTATATTGCTATATTTCTTATATATGCAAAAGGGTAGTTGTGTATTTAAAAATTAAAATAAGGGTATATTAGTCAATCAAAAGTTTTTCTTACATTCATCTTTTTATAGGTAGTATAGATAATACCATACCATCCTATCCATAGGTCGCCTATGGCTAAGAGGTATTTGACATATATGTTCAGCTTCTTGAGGGAGAAAAATACAATCTATTAACTCTTTATTCCATTCCTGGGTAATTGGGTTAATCAGTTCAGTGACCAACGCATGCTCATCCAAAACAGTCCGTGGCGAGACCACCTTAAAGTTAAAAGGTATAGGTAACCATTTATCATCCCAAATGCGCACCGAGTTCCCGTCTCCAATACGCCACCTTACCCCACTGGCCAATAGATCTTTTGCTTCCCAAATACTCCTCCATGAATAACTTGGGTTCATCCCCAATTGAGCTTTCAGAAAATTGCATCGTGGGTAATATTTAGCTTTCAATATCCTAGAAAGTAATGACTCATCATTTACAAGAAGTCACCAGCCCTGTTTTGCCAACAATGCCTTATTAAAAACTCCAAGATCTCTAAAACCAAGTCCCCCCATCTTCTTCGAGACGCAAAGATCCCCCCATCGAATCCAGTGAATCCTTCTCTCATTGTTTTTTTGTCCCCACCAAAAATTGCTTATCATTGCCTTAATCTCGCTACAGAGAGACATAGGCAACTTAAAACAGCTCATAGCATAGGTAGGTATAGATTGGGCAACCGCTTTGATCAAAATCTCCCTTCCAGCTTCGGATAACAATTTTTCCTTCCATCCTTGTAGTTTTTTCCAAACTCTTCCCTATATGATATTGAACACCTCCCGTCGTGAGCGTCCGATAAAAGTAGGTAACCCCAAATATTTAGCATGAGGATCTCCATGAGGGATTCCAAAGATGCCTCGAATGAGTTCTTTTTGCTCGTTGCTTGTATTCTTGCTGAAATATATTGAGGATTTTTCCATGTTGAGTTGTTGCCTTGAAGTCTCTACATATTGGTGCAGAATGTCCATAACCCTCCTGTTCTCCGCTACTATAGCCTTACCGAACAACAGGCTATCATCAGCAAAAAAATAGGTGAGACACTGTTGGACTTTCTCTGCATATAGATATGCCTGTTGATGACCTGTCCAGTTCGGCCCTGTACAACATAGTAGACAGACCTTCTGCAACAAGAAGAAAAAGATAAGGGGAAAGGGGATCCCCTTGACGGAGTCCCCTTGAAGGCCTGAAATAACCACACTTATTGCCATTAAAAATGACTGAGTAGGAAACCGTACTAACACAAGCCATGATGAGTTGAATCCACCCCCTCTCAAAACCCATTTTTTCCATAATATGTTCAAGGAAGGACCATTCCACTCTATCATAGGCCTTGCTCATGTCAAGCTTGAGTGCAAACTGTCCAACTTTCCCATACCGTCTATTTTTTAGATAATGCATTATTTCAAAAGCTACAAGCACATTGTCCATGATAAGCCTACTAGGCACAAAGGCACTTTGGCTTTCAGAAATAATATGTGGTAAGATGCGCTTAAGGCGATTAGCCAAGACTTTGGAAATAATTTTATAGACCACATTACAAAGACTAATGGGCCTATATTGGGTAATAACTTCTGGGCTATCAACCTTGGGAATGAGTACAATGTGTGTGTAGTTATAATTTGTGAGCATAGGACCACCATGTAAAAAAGAAAGGGCTGCTCTAGTGACTTCCGAACCAACAATATGCCAATACTTTTGAAAGAAAATTGCTGACATACCATCAGGACCTGGAACTTTGGTGGGATGCATTTGAAAGAGAACCTCACGAACCTCATCTTCCCGAAAGTCCCGCATGAGAGAAGTGTTCATATCTGCCGTGACTCTCGCCTAAATTCTTGCAAGGGTCCTCTCTACATTTTGGGGGTTTAAGGTGCTAAATATTCCTTGAAAATTAATAGTCCACAATGATTTCTTCAACCTTCCCCTCTTCCGTCTGCCATAGCCCATTGACATCTTTTAAGCCTCTTATCATGTTCTTCCGCTTTCTTTGAGAAGCTCGGGCATGAAAATATCCCGTATTTCGATCCGCTTCCTTCAGCCAAGCCACTCTAAATCTTTGACGCCACATTATTTCTTCCTTTGCCAAAATTTCATCCATTTTGTGCATAATCCCCTTCTCCGTTTCAATAGAGGAAGCATTCGTCGGGCTTTCTTTTATTACCTTCAACTTGTCATGGAGCTCTTTCAGTTGCTTTTGCACATGCCCAAACTTTGTTTTGTTCCATGACCACAGATTCATTCTTGTTGCCTTTATTCTTATACAATGATTATTTGTGTTAGCAATAACAAATATTAATTTAATATTACTAAAGTACTGTTCTGAGTTTTAGGAGGAACAACTAGAGTTTAATTTGTGAAAAAAAATTCATTAAGTATCCAATTAAGGCCTAATTTTACTTCGGCTGCGAGGTACGGTACAAGTTGCAAACTCTCCTATCCTTTTTGCATTGTTTCTGTTTCCATATATACCCTTCCAAAATCCTTTTACTATCATGTCTTCGGCTGTGGGTTTTGACGAGGGGAGGATAGGGAAGCCAACTTTGTCTTCATTTCTCTTGTATGGAAGTCGTGAGAGGCAGTAGGATAGTCGTGTGATGGGTAGGTCTCCAAAACGAGCAGTGTTTGAGCTTGATTGATTTAATAGCTTAATTATTTAATTTCAAGCCGAACTTGTTATGATTCGAGACGAGCCTTGTGTTTGGTTGATCTTGACTCATTTAATAAATGAATGAGCTCGAATGAGCACTTTTCGTGTTCACCAACGACTTGGTTTGCTCACATGATGGAGCCTTAATACACCCTAGGCACACAACCGACGTGGAACAAAGTCCACTTATATTATTTTTTGGTAACAAGGAGAAAGAAACATATATATATATACAGATGCAACTGCGGATATAAGACCAAATCTAAGCATCCACTCTAGAAGGGTCTTATTTTGAAGAGGGATGATGAGACCTCATGGGAACCTACAATTGAGCCATAATCATTAAGAGCTACAACCTAAACCCTAACCATTGGAAATACCTACTGTTTGTTGGAAACATTTTCAATACTACTTTTACCATCTTTAAAATCCAATGGTCCAAAACAAATAAAATTTTGACAAAAGTTAAGAAAAAAAAAAAATAAAGTGACCCTTGCTTATTACTTCATTACAAGTGATGACATATCCTCTTTATATGAGGGTGAGGATGAGAAAGATGAAGACATTTAAAATTGCATCACCTATTAAAAACATTTTGATGAAGGGGCAATTTAGGTGTTATAAATGTTGTTCAAGGGTGACAACCAAAACACTTGGATTCACAAAAAAAGTTCTTATGTTTACAAACAAGTTGTAGCTGGTTTCACATTATAAGCTTCTACCAAAAGTAGAGCAGTATCTCTCACAAGCCCTCAAAATTCAAGAATTATACTACATGCACTGCTACATAACCAATTTTGGTGAGTGGTCATGTTTGAACCCATGACTTACTGCTATCCCAGGCTGATGTCATCGAGTCTACACAACTACTTCAATTTTTAAGAATAAACTACGAGATATAAAGATAATCTACATTGTATATTGAACCTTATGGTACAACACATAATGTCGGCACCAAGTGCAAGCAGTAACGGTTAGGAACTCACATTGCAGAAGCTTTAGCAAAACTTGAGAATCTGGAGAGCTCATCTTGTAAAAGAACCTGTGGGTTTCCTTGTTCAACCTACAGAAAGGAAAGGGAACAAGAAGAGGTTATATACATTCTGGGTATCTAATGCAATTTACAGAGGCAGTGAAGCTCATGAGTGGGGTTGGGTTGTGGGTAGAGTCTAGGGTCTAGGGGTCGAATTTCCTCCAATGTAACAATACACACACACACACACACACATATCAATCTAGTAAGATTTTATTTTATAGAAAGAAAAAAGAACTAAAGTATTGATAAAAAAGAAAACCGAAAATTAAAATGGCAAGCATACCAGGGTCCCTTGGTCAAGAATCAGTATACAGTCCATGTTCAAAACTGTGGAAATGCGGTGAGCAATTGTGATCACTGTCATGCCTCTGCATTCACTAGAAATGGCATTTTGTAGTATCGAAGCAGTTTGAGTGTCTACACTGGCTGTGCATTCATCCAAACAAAGTACCTGAAAATTTAAATATCATCAATATCGTCTCTCCTCTCTCTCTCACTTTCCCCCCTTCCCATCTGCCATCCTTCACTCTATATATATATATATATAGTAAGGCTGTTGCACATGATATTGGGGTCCTAGTGTGTGAACCTAGTTGGGATGCTAGGTTTCCCCTATGATGCTTTAAGCTCTCCCATTTCATTTAAAATAAAAAAAGGGCCGTTACACAGTGTTGGTCCCGGTAAGAGGTATCCTAGGAGGGGTGACTATATATATATATATATATATAAATACATATTTTCCCAACACCAAATGTCATATATCACATTTATTTACTCAACATTCTTCCGGCTTGTTCTTGTTTTATTAGGCTTGCATGTGAAAGAGAGTATTGGGAAGTCCCACATCCCACATCGTCTAAATATTGAGTTTAATATGGTTTCATATACCCGTTTGAGCCTTCCACCTAACAACTTAAGTTTTTAGGTTGTAAACTTAACAATTCCATATATGGTTGATAATACTTCGAAAATTGGGAACAATGGAGGAACTCTAGAACTATACGAATAGGGGTTTAGATAAGGGAGTAACAATTGAGTCAAAAACCAATAAAAGCACCCTTAAAAATATGTAAGTGCAAAGTAGAAGGTCCTAGAAGATGGGAGTATAGGGCTAGAATGTCTAGAATCTCATGAGTTAACTAAAGGTTTGTTCTATAAACAGGCAGAATCACAGAGCAGGTTTTGTTTGACAACCCTAGTAGTTTGGAAAGGCACCATCATTGATTGAACATTTTATGCTATTCTTAGCAAATGTGGATATTTTCTCTTTGTATTCAATTCAACTCATGTAAGAAAGAAATCAGGGCTTAAACAGTTTTCGGAGAGTTTCTAAATCATGTAAAATTACACTCTCAAACAACTCAAAAGATAATACCTTCCTATTCGAACTGAAATTCATCCTAGGATTGCTAAATCTCGTCTATAACCTATTTCTAGATACATGGTCCGGGCTGTTATAATCAGGAAACATTTCAAATTAGTATTCGACAAAGTCTAAATATTTACCTTGGAAGACTTGAGAAAGGCACGTGCAAGGCAAAGAAGTTGTCGTTGCCCAACAGAAAAAGATGTCCCAGATTCCTTCACATGAATGTCCAGTCCTCCTGCTGCTTCGACTTCCTCTTTGACATGGCATTTCTCTAAAGCTTCCCAAATTTTAGAATCATCACTCAGTTGGAATGGATCTAGGTTATCCCTGGAAATTTGCAAATAATACACACATATGCACTTTTTACTTATTAAAGATATTTGGTGTTATCAAATGGAATCAAAATTACAATGCAATTATTCAACTTATATCTGATAGAAAGAACAAAATTCATTTTCATTTCGAATGAAATAAGTAACCAAAATTGAATAAAACTCACATAAACATTTCATTGTTGTACCTTAATGATCCTTCAAATAAGAATGGACTCTGGGGAACAACAGCAAAATGTGTGCGAAGATCTCTAGAAGAAACATCAGTTATGTTTATGCCATCCACCATAATACGTCCACTACATATTGGAGTAAGGCGGAAAAGGGCATTCAAGATACTAGATTTTCCAGCACCTGTTCTTCCAACAATGCCAACCTGATTGAAAATAAAAGCAAACATAAATATTGAAGCATGAACAAACTAACAAATCGATTGGAAACTATTTACATCCAAGGATTAACTTGTGGTTGCTGGATGCAATGGTGCCAGAAATTAACTAAAGCCTATCAGGCTTTGTTTATGTGCTGACCTGTGTGCCTCCCTCAATGGTAAAAGTAATATCATGCAATGCATCTGGCAAAGAAGGCAATATCTCAATGTAACATTCTCAAACTCAATGAGTCCTTGCAACGGCCAATCTGGATCTAAGGACTGGCAACCATGGAGTTCTTCTTGAGGGACATCCATATACTAAGAAGAGTAGAATAAACACGTAAGTAATCAGCAGGGGAATAATGTATCAAAATATTCCCTCTTCATACCTGAAGAACCCTTTCCATTGAAACCATTTCCTTCTCTGTCTCAGTGAAACTTGTTAAGAAACTACCCAACAAAGACACAATTGGAGCTGCATAAGAGAGAGCCAAGCCTACCTGTAGAGAAATGTCCTACAATAAATTCCTATTCTGGTATTTGCACATGTGGAAGTTATTAAAGTACAATACTCCAGTCAGTTTGGTGTATATCTTAAAATGAGGACTGGAATCATATACACAAAAGTTCGAGATAAATGAGAGGTTGGAAAAATTACCAGCCCTGGGGTACCCAAACTAATTGGTAAATTTCCATGAGATCCAACAACAGCCATCACAGCAACAAATGAGATAACAAACGCTGCTATCAACTAAAAGAAGTTCACTGGTTACTTAAATAATTACAAGTTACAACAGACTGGAAATATCATGCTGCACCACCAAGCATTTAATGCTTTAAAGAATGAAACTTCAGACTATGAAGGACAACTAATGATTAAAACTCCAAAATACTCCCTGTCCATTTTGTTTGAGCCACTTTGACCCAACACACATATTAAGGTAGTGTATTTAATGCATTTCCATGTTCACTTAAACAATTTGAACTTTCAATTTTACCCTCTTACAAAAGAATGTTACTTGATGGGACAGTTGATGTAACAATTGTAATTTTAAATACAATAAAAGGGTATTTTAGCAAAGTAAGATAATTATTTACTTTGACTTTTATAAATGAAAAAACATTTTGGGACATCCCAAAATGGAAAATGTAATCAAACAAATGGGGACGGAGGAAGTATAAAAGTTACATTGTGTATCAGCATCAGATACTAGCACACACTACACACAATGCACTATTCTTTACCTCCAAGAAAATATAGCACTTACGAGTACTAAATGTTTTAAGCTCGAATCTCTGAGACATACCTGAAGCCTCAGGGAAAGCCACAAACTTGCCGTTAACTCTGAGTAAGAAGTTCGCTGATATAATGTGACATGCTCAATGAATCTGACGAAGAAAAAGTCCTGTCCACAAATAGTACTAATTGGTTCCACTATGGATTTTTTTTTTTAGTGTGTTTTGTGTGTGTGTGGTTCTAATAACAAGAAATATACATCATTCTCAGAAAGAATTAATAAACAAGGGGTCGATACCCAATGAGTCAATAATATACAGGGAAGCCTTCTGGCCTATTAAAGAGGAAAAAAGGACATCAAGTACACTTGGCAATGTTATACTTTAAGCAGAACATCAGGTCTTTGACATACCAATGGTGAATAAAATTTCATTAAGAATTTTATACAACACTAAGTCACAAACTATCTATCTATCTATCTATCTATATATATATATATATATATATATATATGTACAGTCCCTTTCTCTTGAGGTTAACCTAATATAAGCTTATATCAGGTCACCTCCCATCTCACCCTTCATTCTAATTCTACGGTTCAGATTAAAAGGTAGCCATTTTTAGTGAACCCGCGGGTCGGGCACCATATGGGTTTCGGATCAATAGCTTAAACTAGGTAATCTGAATAAAAAAGAAACAAAAAGCTGGGGCAAGTCCTTTCCAGTTCCAAACCAAACCTCAAGCCCTCGTCATCTTCCCCAAGCCCTCGTTATCTCCTCTTACTGCTGCAACTGGACACCGTCGGTAAATCTTGCCGGCGGCGCAAGTCCTTCGCAGTTCTTAACTTTCCTACCCAAACCTTCCTGCCCATCCCGCCCAAACCCCAAGCCCTCATCCACTCCTCTCACTACTGCTGCTAGAAATCACACCGACGATAGGATGGAATTCTCTCAAACCTTAACTCTTATCCAATCACCCCCTCCTCTCTCTGCCGAACAACTGAACACCACCGAAAAACTTCCCAACTCCCCATCAGGTCTGTCTCCTTTTCTTTTCTTTTTTTCTTTTTTAAATACATGTTCTATTTGTTAAGGTTAGAGTTTTTCAAATCTCTGATAAAAATGAAGATTATAAGTAACCGATTTATTTATTTATTTTTAAGATCTTGACATTTTCTCTCTAAATCTAGTGTCAACCATAGACATTAATCTCTCTCGCTCTCTCTCTCTGTCTCTTTTTTTATTTATTTTTTAATTATAAAAAATTGGTTGAAATTGATCGATGCTATGATTTAGTAGATGAAATCTGAAAGAGTGCTTGAAATTAAAGAACGAATAATAGATTTTATTCATTTGAAAGTTTTATATGCTTGATTAATGAAGGTATGCTTATATGTGTGATTGATTAGTGATGCATATAATGAGTTACCGTTTGTTATCTCTCACAGAAGTGGCCTTAGAGTCATATTCTACTGCTCTGAACATTTGTTACATCCCTCATCGGGTCGAGGAAGAACATATACCAAAAATTGGACAGCAATTTCATTCATTAGATGATGCCCGTAAATTCTACAACAAATATGCGAAGCATGTGGGATTTAGTATCCGAAGTGGGTCCAGTAGGAAGAAGGGTGATGAAATTATAAAAAAAATTTATAATTGCTGCAAAGAAGGGGAAAAGGTGATAAAAAATAATGATGATAAGAAAAGGCGTCGAGGGATTACAAGAGAGGGTTGCAATGCGAAACTTGTTGTTGTCAAGGCACAAAAAGGTACAGATTATGTAGTCACAAGCTTTGTCGAGGGTCATACTCATATACTTACAAGTCCTAGGAGAGTGCATTTGTTGAGATCTCAGCGGAGGGTTAATAGTCCCCATAAATCTCTTTTACACACGTTTTCAGCAGCCAATATCTCAACTCATTAAACAATGACTGTTCTTGAGTTGCAAGCAGGGGGTTTAGAAAACATTGGTTGCACGGAGGCAGATATTAGAAACTATGAGAGAGACTTGAGGAAATTAGTTGATGGACATGACGCCGATATGTTTAATGAACATTTTATGTTTGAACAAGAAAAGAATTCTTCTTTCACTTTCACCATTAAGGCGGATAGTGAAAACAAGTTTACGCATTGCTTTTGGGCAGATGCTACCTCTAAAAAGGCATATAAGTTTTTTGGTGGTGTGGTTATCTTTGATACAATGTACAACACCAACAAATATGGTTTAATATTTGCACCAATAGTGGGTGTCAATAACCATTGGCAAACTGTTATGTTTGGTTGTGCATTCTTGAGTGGCGAGACAACTGACTCTTTTGTTTGGCTATTTGAGCAATTTCTTAAGGCTATGCCAGCCAGTCCTCCTAAGATGATCATAACTGATCAAGATCCAGCTATGTCAAATGCCATTGCTCAACTGTTTCCAAATGCACTCCATAGGTATTGTAGTTGGCATATTCTAAACAAGTTTTCAGAGAAGTTGAATGCAATCAGCTTGAAGGTGTATTATGAGGATTTCAAAAAATGTATTTGGAACTCTGAGAGCAATGAAGAGTTTGAATCTGATTGGTTGAATATCATTCAAAAATGTGATTTTCAGGATAATGGATGGTTGAACACAATGTATGGCTTGCGTGAAAGGTGGGTTCCAGCATATGTGAGACACGTGTTCTCGGCTGGTATGTCAAGTAGTCAACGGGCAGAAAGTAACCATGCATTCTTCGAGAGATTTGTTAACAAAAAAAATTCACTCATGGATTTTGTCACACGGTTCAACAGGGGAGTTGCACACCAACGACATGAGGAATTAATTTCAGACCATGTTGATAAGAATGAAAAGCCTGAATTGAAAACCCCCTTGTTGATGGAGAAGCAAATGGCAGACATTTATACACGTACAATTTTTCTGAAATTTCAAGATGAGTTGTGCCAATGTTTTGTTTATGTACTGACAAAGAAAGGGGAAGATGAAAGAAATTTTATTTATGGGGTTAAGAATGAAGGTCTGATGGAAGGTAATAAAAAGGAAAAAGTGCGAGAACTTTTGGTAGATAAAAGTTTGGGACTTATTAGATGTTCTTGTAAAAATTTTGAGTGTGAAGGATGGCCATGTAGGCACATGTTGTCTTATTTCAACAGAAATCAAATTCTCCAGTTACCTTCTGATTATATTTTGGTGAGATGGACAAAGACTGCAAGGTTGGAAAAAGTAGTAGATAAGGGTGATGTGGAGGTTCAAGATTCATGTGAAAATTCCTTGCTAGTGAGGCGTAATACTTTATGCCAAATTGCAAACAGGGTAATTGATGATGCCTTAGCAAGTGAGGAGTATAGCGAGGCATTAAGAGAACATTTGCTTTCGTTTCATGCTAATATCAAGACAAGCGTTGGCACTGGTGGTAGTGGTGGGGGAGTTCTTTCCAAAATTAACCGTCCTCGAGAACCAATTTATAATGATCCGAGCCAAGGGCAAAGGGATGTGGGAAGCGACTAAGAGGAGGGAAAGAGATTTCTAAGAATTCCAATGCACGAAGTAGAAAATGCAATGGATGCAACAAAACTGGACAGTCACACGACAAAAGAAATTGTCCAAGTAATGACTATGGGGTGGAGTTGACTAATTTTATTATATTCTTGTTTTGATGTTTTTATTTAATTATGGTCTTGTTATAATTTTTTTTAATTAATTTTTGCAGGTCTCATGGATGCATAAGCGCTGGTCAGCCAATTACGGGTTTTGAGAGATCTTAGGAAAAACTGCTACTCTAGGTTCAAGCAAGCACTTCAAAAGTCATGGGTGATTTGCCTTTGTCAATTGCTCACAACAGCTTTTTGCATGGATTGGTGCTATGCTGTGATTATCTAGTGGAGAAAACTATTTGTTTGGATTCCACCTCTTACATTTTTTGTTGATTATAGGATTTTATATTCTTCCAGCTGGATATTCTTGATAAAACTTGTTTTCTTATTGGTTATATATTGGATTGTATCTAGCCTCTTAGATGTTATAAAAACTTTTATTTGGTATATCTCTGTGTGTAGAAACCATTTAGAATGAGTGTTATATCTAGTGTCAATGCAAATTTACTAAGCCTGGGATATGTCAAGGATTTGTATTTTGGATTGATTGGATGATGTATGTAGAGAACTTAGGTATCCTCTGATTTCATGAATGAGGAAGGGGTGTTGTATCATTGTTGATTATAGATGCTTTATTGCTCCTTGCAATCTTAGCTGCAAAAGCTTTTCAATAAGCTCACAACCACTGGTTGGTAGGGTACAAGGTTCACAAGCTTAGACACAGCACACAAAAAAAAAAGGAAAAAAAAAAAAGGGTTCACAAATTACTGATTTTATTGAAATCAATAATTTTGTCAACCTTTTTTTGTTTTAATATTCTCTATAGGCCTTTTTTTTTAATATTCTCTATTGGCCCTTTTTTTTTTTTTTTTTTTTTTTTTTTTTTTTTTTTTTTAATATTCTCTATTGGCAATTTTTTTAATCTAAATTCACACTTTAGGTATTCGTTTGGTTGGAATTATCTCTCAGGCAATCATCTACTGACAAGCTTTGGCCTTTGGCTTCCTAAACTTAATTGCTTTATCAAAATAGAAACAATCTTAGAGGAATAATCCCATTCTTTTTCTCAAATACTTCCCATGCTTTTTCTTAAATACTTCCATACTCTCAAAATTTGAGTATTCTGGTAAGTGGTAACATAATGGTTAGGTACCAAATACTATTCTATTATATTTTGCAAAGGAAAATGTAGAACTTAATTCTTTAAAGATGATAGAGTTTTGTATTGCTACCTACTCAAATCATTGATTCTACACAGCCACTGACTAGGCTACGTATACATGAATGGACTAAAAACCATTTGGCACAAATTGATTTTACACTGCCACTGACTAGGCTACATATACATGAATAGACTAAACAAAACCATTTGGCACAAATCGACAAGAAGGTATAAAAAACCATTTGACATGCTTACCAAAAAAAAAAAAAAAAACAGACCATTTTTCAAAAATGGAAAACAAGGGATAAAGTTACAAAGACTTCAACCTGACAACTCCTATATATGATTCTCCATTAACTAAATCGCCCACTGTTACGATCAACAAGAAACCTACAATTATTAAAATAATAATCCAAATTAAAAAGTTGGTTTTATTGTTTGCCTTCAAATCTCGTATCTCGTCTCGAACTGCTATCAGTTGATAATTAATTCTATGAACCTCATCAAGCAATGCCCATGGAAGTTCCTCATCGTTTCTTGTATTAAAAATAAAAACATCCTGAATTTAGAAATTTAACAGTAAAATTCCTATATAAAATTTAAGCTTGGTATATGGTGGGTCTGCAATGTCGGTTAGCCGACGGCAGCGAAGGTTTGTAGTGTCGGTTGGCCGACGGCAGCAAGGGTTTGTAATGTCAATCGGTTGTTGACGATGAGGGTTAGGGTGATTGGCGAAAAGGGTGAGGGAGAGAGATTGAAGAGGGAGGGTGTCCATTTTTTCGGCGGCAAGAGGAGGGGATGATTGAATGAAGGTTAGGGTCTGAGAGGATTCCATCCTGTCACCGACAAGATTTACCGACGGTGTCCAGTTGCAGCAGTAAGAGGAGATAACGAGGGCTTGGGGAAGATGACGAGGGCTTGAGGTTTGGTTTGGAACTGGAAAGGACTTGCCCCAGCTTTTTGTTTCTTTTTTATTCAGGTTACCCAGTTTAAGCTATTGATCCGAACCCATATGGTGCCCAACCCGCGGGTTCACTTAAAATGGCTACCTTTTAATCTAAACCGTAGAATTAGAATGAAGGGTGAGATGGGAGGTGACCTGATATAAGCTTATATTAGGTTAACCTCAAGAGAAAGGGACTGTATATATGTATATGTATAGATGTTAACAAGACTCCAACAAGTAAGCAAAAAATTACACTTTTGATGTTTGAGGTTTAAAATTCTTGGGAGTTGCCTAGAAGAAAGGCTTGAGAAAAGTTCTGATAAGCTACTCTTATAATCTTAAACCTCAAGTTTCATGATGCAAACAATGAGGCAAGCATGAGCCGCTTCCACATTTTCTTTCAACATATTCCTTAGTTTTGGAAGACTTCACCTATTGGGTTTTACTTGAGTTTCCAGGTGGTCTTTCTCTTGTGAACCCAAAATTTGAATATCTTGCCCACAGCATATTTCTCCAAGGATTTGAATAGATAGCGTCATCTTTGCCTTTTGAAAATATTCATTACAGAATGTTTAGGGCTAAGGTATCACTAGTTAATGTAAACTAAAAGGTTAAGTAAACACATACCATCATACACACTGATTTACAGACAGTTTAATTTTCTTTCTATGAAAACAAACCACTCTTCGAAAATCCATATGCCTCATGTGAACATCGAGTAATTTATCTTAAACCTTCTGTTCTTTTAAATAAATGCCATTATGCTGGTTGTTTTTTCAGTGATCTGGTGTTTTAATGGTTGATGGAGAACGACATACGCTAGTAAATGGGTTTTACTAATGTGTGTTCTTAGGGCACATGAAAAGATACATTTAATGATGTAAAAGTGCATGGGAAAATGTGAAAATGCATAGAAAATTGTGCAAACACATTTTCCATGCATTTTTTGCTTCATTAAAGGTATCTTTAACATGTGCTCTAAGGGCGCACATCAGTAGGATCCCTAGTAAATTAATGACAAGTCATTCTATGACAAAAACATCCAAAAATTTACCTCAGACTTAAATGCCCTTATAGTTGATGATCCATCCAGCGTCTCTGTAAAAGATGCATAAATGGGAGAACGAGAAACACTGTCTAGCCTTCGCAGTTCCCGTGATGTTGACCTGTAGTAGAACTGAAGTAGTTTTGATTAGCAGACAACTCTCAACTCTCAACTCTAAACACTACTATATCCCTGCATTGACCCTCAATATTAAGAGAACAGAATTCATAGAAGTTGTTAGTGAAATTCTGCTTTTGCAATTTTTCCTGTACCAGTTCGAACCAATTTAAAAGACAAGCTCACTAATCAGGTTCAAAACCATCAGAATAAATCCTATGTGCCAAATCCCCACCCCTGACTCCTGCATGGATACCAGTATGGCCTAAATATTAATTAAAAGGTTAAGGTAAAAAAGAAAAGGACATAACAACCTTGCAAGACCATATGTCAAAAGTTCAACATATTGACTGAACCTTCCAAAGTTTGATATGTCATTTATTGGCAGCCATTTTCAAGCTTTAACCGAAGTTGAGACACAAACTCTTTCTATACAAAAATTAATATGGTAATTAGAAAATTCAATATGTACTTATTTTAATTCCTTTAATGATGGAAATTGATGCTAAACTGAAATTTCAAACTCTGGCGATATCAAAAGTAACATAAAAGATATGATGAGAACCTGTAGTTTGCTGTAGATATACCAAACTGGCAATAGTAGAAGCAAGAACAGCACCTGCAGATATACATGAACCCTAAAAACAGCATTTTGGTACTAGTGACAATTAAATAATGGAAACTTAGATAAGGAGAAAACTGAAAGTAATATATGACTTTATTGCAAGGAATTTCTTGGCTACCTGCACATATGACAAAACTATGGCAATTCCCAAGAGGCCAACGAAATTAGCCAAGAGAATGTTGAGAATGAATGGAAGAGAATCATCAATTGTGTAAAGATCAGAAGACAACCTACACAATACAATCAATATGTAGAGTGAAAATACCAAAACTGGAATAATCTCTTGAAGACATCTTATTCTAACCTGTTAAGTATTCTTCCACCTGGTGTCTGATCAAAGAAATGCACAGGTGCATTAACAAGATTATAAATTAGCGTATTGTGCACCCGAACTGCAGCACGTAAGCCACCAAACGCAAAGGAGAATGCCCTCACCAATGTCAGAGAGGAATTTATGATACAGAAGGTAAAGAGTATGACCTAAAACATCAACTAACAATGTTAACCAATGTCAGAGAGGAATTTATGATACAGAAGGTACAGAGTATAACCTAAAACATCAACTAACACTGTTAGGTATTTACCCTAACCCAGGATCTGTGAGATACAAAAAAGAAAGAACGCGGAAAAGAAAATCAAGAACACAAGAAATACAGATTTACATGGTTCGGCAAAACCGCAAAACTACGCCTACGTCCATGGAGTTTCTACAACTTTCACTATGTTCACAAGAAAAACAGAGATACAAGAGTCCTTTAAATAGCTGCCCCCACTATATGTATATAGCTGCCCCCCTGCAACCCCTGCCAACTCATCGTGGAGTTAGATCTGTGATCTTCATGCATGGCATGATGTATGCTATGATCAGGCATCACACTACCTATCAACCTCAACCAAAATTAGGGGGGGGGGGGGGGAAATCTTCCTAGTGACAAGTTCCTATCATTTTCAATCTGAGTCTTTTCTTCAAATGTGAGATATCATAATCAAGGGAGAAAGAAAGTAATGGTATGTTGCAATGTATATTGGATAACTAAAGAAGGTCCTATTAACGTGTGCCCCGAGTGCACATGTGAACATACATTTATTGGGCGCGTAAATTGGTGCAAATCTGGGGCAGAGAATGGGCAGATCTAGATCAATCTGCCCCTATTGAAATTCCATGCACTTATGCAGACCTGCAAGTATTTGAATTCTCATATGTACAGTTGCTTGGATCTTAATCATATGAAGAAAATAAAACTCCCTATGCAATCGAGCCTAGTTCAGCTAGGAACTTTTTTGTTAAGGATAAGAATGTGTTTGTATTCTTCCCTTCTCAATTATAATCCTCCATTTAAATGCAATATATGATATGTGGGTTGAATTCCAGCTCAGCCTCAGCCAATATGATTCTCCCTTGACCAACCGACCTCTCTTGAGGGGTAGCGACAAAGCTAATTCAGAAGGGGTTGATTCTGGAGAGCATGCATTTTCACATTTTCCCATGCACTCTTTGCATCATTAAATGTATCTTAACTCTTGCCCTAAGGGCACAAGTTAATAAAACCCATCCAGAAATATGATTTCATGAGTATTTCAGCAAAAAACATTGGCACTTCCACAGGTATGCTTGTGAGATATAGTCCCTCAAATTATCCACAATATCTTTCAGATGCTAAATTGTTCTTTCAAGAATCCAGCTAGTTTATACAAATTTCAATGAAGTAATTACACTTTTCAAGCTCCATCTTTAAAAATATTCAAGACCTATTTCTAAAACTAACAAAATTCCGTGGATACCTTTAATGCTTACATCCAAAATTGGAGAAGTCAACAGCAATTTTGACTCAAAGTTCAATTTTCTATACGTTAAATACAAGAATTTTAATCAGATAAGGGAGCGTTAGGATATTCTTACTAGTTCAGTGGCTAGTGGCAGGTCTTTTGTGGGTAACCTTTTCTATGGAGGTCCCTTGGTCTAGTAGGCCTGTATAGAACTTTGTTCCCATTTGCAGTTTTTCCAATAATCATAAGCAATAAAATTTTCAAAATACCTGTTTAAAGGAAATTTAGAACACTAGCCAATTTTTATAGGCACCAGTCCAGACTCAGTCCTTTTTAAGTATCATTTTTTAAAACTCAAGGACGTCAATGATCCATCAAGGTTTCACTGGTCTTAAAATCTGGAAAGTTTAATATGCTCTCATTCTCTTGGTTATGATAAAGATATTTAAGCTCCATAAGTTTTTGGGCCAGGCTATTGCCACCACATAAAATACTCTAAGCCCTCCACTTAATTTATATTTTTTAAGTTTTATGAAAAATATAAAAAAAATTTACAAAAACTAATTACGTAGCTACTAGAAAACATCATTCCGGATAACTTTGTAGAAGAATTTGTTTCCAAAATTTGGAGACTTTGTTTGGGTTCATTTTTCATGGAAAATGAAATAAAGATTGTAAATGGCCAAAAAGTCTGCTTAAATGATAGATTTTGGAAAAACTTCCACAAAGTTGTTCAGAACAATGTTTTTCTAGTGAATAGTGTGACTAGTTTTCGTAAAAACCTTTTATATTTTTCATAAAATCTTAAAAAGTGTAAACTAATGGGGGGCTTAGAGTACTTTATGTGGTGGCAATAGCCCCCCTCTAAGTTTTTCTCATTTTTTTCTCTTTAGTTGTTGAGTAGTGTCCACTGTATTACTATTCGACTGCCCAATATAATTCCATTAGTAAAGACTGCGGAAATGGAACTTGGAAGTAGTATTAACTTTAACCATTTAAATAGTGGATATCAATCACTATAACTAATATGTGCTTACCGACCACCGAGCGCGTAGATCAGCTGGTATGGGGCTGTTCTAGGTTAACCAAGGTCCTCGGTTTGAGGCTTGGGAATGCAGTTGCGTTAAGTACTCGGCAGGGAGGATTAGTTGCAGCCCAATGTGGTTGTCGGATATCGGATGGTTTTCACCACATATATATGTGCTTAGGGTTACCAAAAAATAATTATAATTATAATAATAAATAATTGTATAATTGATACTACTAAACAATTGTGATAATCAAATATTTATAATTTTTATCAAAATAGTAAATAAGTCCTATAACATAAAAAATTGTGAATTTTATATCTATTTGAGTGGGTATACAGGCCTTAAACATATTCAATTAATAATTAATATACTTAACATATAAATGCTTCTTTTTTTTTTTTTTTTATAATGTTTCTAAGTGTTTCCATATGTTTCTAAATATTTTCACCATTTCCGTTGCATTTCTCAAAAGGTTTCCATTTTGGACAATCGAAATGACATGTCGACATGAAATTTTGTACCTTGTTTCAAGATAAGTACATTTCTCACCTAATTTAGATTTAGGATAAGTGTAAAGAAAAAGCACTACAATAATGTGATTATATGGAAAACTAGAGGAATCAATTGATTACCAGATAAAAGGATGTTGAGTACTCCATCTGATTTCCCCATGTGGTTGTATCGACCCAAAATGACAGCCAAAGATCATTTCCATTACGAGAAGCTTGCATTAAAATGGCAGACAGGCATATTACAATTGTGATGAACCGACCGGAAAATGCAGCATAATTTCTGCAGAAGATAACAAGTTACCAAATCGTAAAGGTAGCAACTAAACATGCTAAATGAAAAAATGATCAGGCGAAAAACACGAAACATATTTCTCTACTTTGAAAGTATTGAAAACACCCATATGCACAATGCAGTGAAGTGTTATATGTTAAACCTTATTACTCACTTGTATACAGTAAGTTCAACTCTGCCCTTTTTCCTGAGCTCAACTTCAATGACCTCTTGTGCTCCCTCAGAAAGAGGTATGATATCCCTCTCTAAGTGGAGACTTTGTTTGGGTTCAGTAGAAGTATTTGTGCTGCACCCTTGTCTCTGAACTTGAGAAGCTTCATTAGGCACATTTAGTGAAGAAAATACTGAATATGAAGAAACTGACAATTCAGCTGAACTCCCCACCCACTTCACATGTCCTTTGTCCATTACAACAATCATATCAGCAGAAGTTATTGCCTGCAGAGTGTAGAATTATGGAATGATTTTCAAACCTATGAAACCAAAGAAATCGCTGAAATCATAAAATACATAAAACTATTTTTCAAGATCATAAATGCTGACTCAAGTCATGCTTTACTTTCTAAAAAAGCTTTACTTGACCACTAAAATCCTGACATGAGTTGATTCCTAGACAATTCATTGAAACTGAAACAATAATTAGGTACACATTCACAAGTAGATGATAAATTCCTAGGTAAACAGTTCATAATTAATTTGAAGCTGGTGTAGAGATCTCCATCACATGGGACAGGTGTCAATCAATTGATCCAATACTTATTTAGCTTCTGGGATTTCCAGAGGAGACTCACAGTAAATAGGAAAAATATAATTATCATTAAATACATAAACTATCTTCACTTTATTCTCGTCAATAGTTGTTTGAACTCAAGCCAATTCTAGCATGCAGCAAGAAGAAAGAACGCACATTATAGGTTAACAACTTTGCAGTAGAAGATAAAGCAAGAGTCAAGGTACTAGAAAGAGAAATCAAAATAAAAATAAGTTTGACTTAGGTATCTGTTGACCAATATTACTCTGTTCCTATAAATATTGTGTAAGAATGTACCTAATATACCAATAAAAAACCAGAAATTTAGGACATATTTTAAGATTATCTCAAAACTCTCTCCAAATTTTTTATTCCTTGTAATCTGCCCTATGTTCAATCAATACGATTGAGTCTTCCTATTTTACAGCACAGTTTCAGAGTGGTCAATCCACCTGAGATTAATTGGTTTTTGTACCATTTATAAATGGTATTAGTTGACATAAACTCTCTTAATACAGTTAACCACAAGGCTAAATGCACATTGACAACTATAATTGTTTTTTGAGTCAAATCTTTGGAAAACATGCCCCATTTAAAAAATAGGCCTGCTTGCCCAGTAATTTCAAATGAAGGGACATCACCAGTGTGGATTGAATTTTTTCAGTTCGATTAGTCCCAAGCAATTTCAAAGACTGGTTTATGAAATTAACCACACCATGTTCTTGTTTCCCATGAACAGCCCATGAAGAATATACATTAATAGAATTGAGTCAGGTCAAATGTGCTAAATTAAACTACTCAAATCACGGGTTGCCATCAGCTATCCAAGGCCAGATTATGACAAAGGCCCTAAGCTTGATTATGACAGCAGCACATTTAACTATTTGTATGAAAAAATTTACCCATACAAGCTGTGATGAGAAGGGAATGCTCAACTAACACGGCCAAACATAAGTATAAGTGGTACAAAGCCATTACCCAATGTTGATCCCACTCAGCAGGGTCCTTGGATGGGTGAGCTGTATATGGTCTTAACATATGTTTTTTGTACAAAGTGCCACTCGCAAGAGTCAAACCTAGGCCCTCGTGCTTGGTAGGCCAAGACTTACCATTGCACTAGTCGTACAACTCAGTTTGCACTTGGATAAGGTGAGTGGGATACATACTAGTTAGTCTTATTGCATTAAAAAAAATAAAAAAAATAAAAAAATCATTGGCTCATGAATTATTAAGATTATAATTTCATTTGATTAGGTTATTTCTGTCTCTATTATGTTAATTATTTAAACCACACCATATAGTCATATGCAATTGTTGAATATGTATATTTTCCATCTTACATACTATAGGGCTTTGAAATGAGTAATACTTATTATCGATACTTATCATAAGATTGAAATACACTATTTTTACTGTGATTTCTCAACTATACTATATTTCAAAGACCATAAGAACATTCTAATAATGTGAAAAAAAAAAAAAAAAAACTTTCTCCTAACTTCGAATCCTGTTGCTTCGAAGTAAAAATACAAATTTCATGTTGATTTGATTTATTCATAAATATAACTCCAAAAAACCTATGGAATTGAGAAATTAACCTGAATATTATGGGTACAAAGAATACATGTCTGCTGGCCCATAAGAGGACCAAGGATGGCATTATATAAAATCCACTGAGCAACTTGTGCATCAACCGCACTCAGGACATCATCAAGCATAAATATATTGGAGCCATGGTAGAGAGCCCTGTCAATGTAACAAAATATATAATGAAGTTTTATTAGAATAAATTACTTCATGATCCTTTCAGGAAGCTAGACCCATTGGGCATAAAGAGATTATTTACCTTGCCAAAGCAAGACGAGCTCTCTGTCCACCCGATAAGTTGACCCCTTTCTCTCCAATATAAGCCATGTCACCTCCAACCATTAGGGAAATATCGACATCTAGTGCACATGCCTGTATTACATCTGAGTATCTGCTCAGGGAAGAAAAAGAATCCAGAATTAAAAAACTGGAGAAAGGTTCCTTCCAGGATTAGTTTTGAAGACTTCCATTTCCTATTCTATTGCACATTAGAATAGCAAATCCAAGTAAATAGTGGGAATGGAACACAGAGGCAATGTAATTAAGATGAATTAAAAAAAGCAAATAAATGTTGATGATTTTCACCTTTCTGGATCATATTCCTTTCCAAACAAGATATTATCACGTATTGTTCCTGATAGAATCCATGGTACCTATAGATCCAAACAGGAAATGCATGAAGACTCTTGATTTAAAGAGCGTTGGTAAGGCAGACCCATTCTAAGACAACTGTATGAACCTGTGGTACATAAGCTATAGATCCACTTGAATGTACTGATCCATGGATAAGCCGCATTTCTCCAAGAATTGAATTTAACAGGGATGATTTACCTGAACCAACCTGAATGAATATAGTTAGCTAAGAGAATGGTGAATGCAGTAGATTGGAAATAGATCTTTTGTAAAGAAAAGAAATGTTAATGCTATAAAAATATTTAAATTCCTATGATTATCTGCAGTGAACCTCCACTTCATTCTACTTATGTACATGATAAAAGCCTCCTATTTACATCTGTTATTTTGTCATGTTGAAAATTTTATGATGATAAAAGCTGTTCGGAAGTCCCTCATCTGACATTGCCCAAATATTAGGTTTCATTTGGCTTGATATGCCTAGTTGGGTCCTCGACCTAATAGCTTAGGATTTTAGGTTGGAAACTTAACATGGCCTATGAGTTGTCCGTTTTTGCTCTTCATGTGATAGGCATGTTCCAGTCAAGGTTCTTTGTGATGGGAATGTTGGGAATTCCCACATATCACATCACCCAAATATTGGGTTTGAATGTTTGATACAACTTCATATACTTGTTTGGCCCCTTCACATACTATCTTAGGATTTTGGGTTGGCTTCTCCTAACAAAAGCAATTACAATGCAGTCAAGGTGTAGGCTGTGTAGCCAGGAGTTTCCTTGTTTGGTCCCAGCACAAACTGCCTATATATTTTGGATAAAAAACAAGAATATTAATCACAAGAATAGAATACAAAGAAAGGATGAGAAGTGTTTTGGAACCAAAAGGGTGACCAAGCCTATCAACAACCCCAATCTCTGTACAAAAGAAACAATGTACAAAGTCACCCCCCCAAACAAAATCAACCAAAAAGTCCCCAAACAAGACGCTTAAGGAGGATAAAAATGGCCTATAGAAGACATAGTGGCCTCTCTCTTAACTAAAAAATCCACTTCTCTGTAAGTCAATCAATGAATCCAAATATCCAAGTGAAATTGGCCCCAGTTTGCCTCACAATGTCCAAAATTTCTATATGATTTGATCTCGTGCCCATATATCAAACAATCAAATTACCCCTTGATCCATTGTGCTTTATTTAATACTACGGCTAAATGATGGTTAACTACTTCCTGATGTAATCCCAAACTATCAGATTAATGGTGATCTTATCTATCCCATCATCTTCCGACCTAATATAGCATTTCTTGAGCATGATATCAATAAGTTGCTGCTGCTTGCTTGATTTATTATCTAATTTCTCAAAAATTATTCACTATCTGTATGATAGCACTCTATGGCTCCTGCCCTTATTTCCACTTTAGTTCTTGACATGTTCCAGCACTTAATGGGATTCGTTGTGCGACAGGCTGACAGCTTTACGGAATCTACCCAACTACATGTTATTGTCCTTTATAAAGATTTTTATCCTTAATGATTAAAAGTCCATTATTTCATTACTAATACTACTAAAGATGTTTGGCTTAAGCACCTTCTTTATGACCAAGGAATTATTGCTTACATGTGCCCCTTCTCATTATTTTCTGATAAGATATGCCCCCTTTCATTATTGTAACCAAAGAGCTACAAATTACACATTGCTAAAAGTCCATTATTTCATTACTGATTAAGTGCATTGAGAAATTCTCATAATTTGTCATCCTTACCAGGACACTCTCCTTGCCCAATCTCAACAGCAACACTCTAGTTTGCTAACCTCTTCATGAAGTCTCACAATATTTTGTCAACATTCACCATGAGATTTTATTTATTTATTTATTTATTTTTTGGGGGGGTGGGGGGGGGGGGGAATAAAAATTGTATATATACTTGTATGTGTTATATGTTGTTGAATAATACACATACAATATATTACCTCTTAAAGATGTGTGCATGGACTAACTAGACTTAGCCCTAACTACCAAAGAATGCACATTATATGGTTCATTTTTGGTGCCTAAAATTTAAAACACTTACAAATCACTATAAAAGTTAAACCATGTGCGGTTGGAGCTATCAACATTATACTTCAAATGAAATTCTGATATACTGTGATAGAAAGGGTATCCCATCATAGACACAAAATTAGGGTAGATGCTGAGAATAATAGAGATGCATCCAAATAGCTGGGACTAGGGACAACCGGACAAGGGACTGTAAAATTCCTCTTTACTATCACATTAGCAAAATAGGATTCTTCAGTAATCTGTTACAAATCCACTCTTTTTTTTTTTTTTTTTTTTTTTTTTTTTTTTTGCGCTGTGTTACTACAAGTCCACTTGCAATCACAGTGTATGACGAATAAATAAAATATAGCTTCAGGGACAGAGTTGACCTCTCCAATTACTGCAACCAAGAACCCCTTTGGAAGGCCTAGAGTCACATGATTCAGCACCAAACTCTGCTCTCCCTGGTCACTGCTGGACCAAGCACAACATGCATCATGGATGACAACAGCCATATCTTCAAAATTAAAATCAAATTTGTTATTTGAGAAAGACGGTGAAGAAGAATCAGCTGCATGTTCCATTTCAGGCTTATGCTCAGAACAGGAGAGGAACCTGCTCAGCCTCCTAGTAGATATAAAGGCCTGAGATATATAAAAATAAAAAAATAAAAATTTATAAAAAGTAAAATTATGAAAAAAGTAAAAATAGAAAAATAAATGAGAGGAGGTAGCATCTCAAATTTTCAATCAATAAAACACTTATTAAGGGAAGGCAACATTTGATACTCATGGCACTTGGACAACTCACATCGATCAATCCATTAATGACCCATGGGAATGAATTTAGAGGAGTTATTAAAGTATTAAACAGAGCAAGACAAGTGAAGACCTGCAAATCAAATTTTCAAAGAGAAATCAGTTTTCTCAGCAAACACTGCAGGTCTCGCTGGAAAAAGCAGTGAGAAAGAAACTGTCACAAAGGTTTGCTATGTTCTTGAGTAACAATCACAATACCATTGCCGCATCAAGGTGATTCCCCATCAATGTAAAGAGCCCAAATGTGAACAAAGAGAAAAGAGTTGGAGTTGTTGCCCAAAAAAATACACACCATGCATCCAAATACTTCCGGGTCTAATAGAAAAGGACCAGACATTAGTCTTGGCAATTCAAGCTTTTTCCAGAGAAAAAAAAGATATCCTATTAACTGCATTATTGTCAGGCACTCTAAGAGTTTTAAAGTACAGTTTCATACAGATAAATGTGTCACTTCTGAGGATCTTGTCTCCATCAACCAACTAGTAAAAAGAAGCTCCCAGCCATACATCTTCAAAGTGCGAATATACGTCAAAAGTTCTCCCGTCTTTCTAATCCTGTCAAGAAGAATACATGTTAGGATTCATGTAATTCCCTACATCAAAAAACACAATCTACTAAACTACATTTGATGTTGTTGCCATTATTTTCGTTGTTGTTGTTCTTGCTGGGTGGTACCTCCACCTAATTATTTGGTGTTGGAAACACAAATCAAGCTATCCTCTCTTTCTCAAAAGCTAATTCTCAAACAAAGCATGATATTCTAAACCCTTCCACACAATTCTATTCATGTATCTTTCTGCACTATGGTTCCCTTTTAGATCTTTTAATTAATACTAAGTTTCCTCTTCTTAAAATTCTATTGCTGGACTTTACCACCATGATAAATCCCTTATTCAATGCTATGATATAATTTTCTTTTCTTTTCCTTATTCAATGCTATGATACAATTTCTTTTCTTTTCCTTTTTCCTTTTTTATTTATTTTTATTTTTTATGTTAAGAAACAAAAGATTTTTATTAATCACAAATAGGAATACAAACAAAAAGGAGAAGAAAAGTTCCTCCAAAAAGACTATACAACCCCCAATGAAGAAACCCAAAACTCTACAAACCATAAAAAAAACGGCCCAAAAGACTCTACAAACTGTTGAAACCGGCCTCAAGGAGAGAAAAATACCCTCTAAAGGGCTGCAAAGATAATGCACTCATCTTAGCAAGCTTACCAGCCTTCCCGTTAGCCCTCTAGCCACCCAATTCACTTGCACTTGAAGAGAAACCACAATATCCAAAATTACTCTTATAATCTAGTAAATTTCAAATCTCCTAGACTTCTAGTTTTCATACTGGAATTAGCATTAGCCGAATCCCATCAACAATCAGCTGAAAATCCTTGATCTAGAAGCTTCTCTGAAGCCCTCCAAAAGAGCTAGAAGCTCAGATTTCAATGCAATCACTTCTCCCGAGAGAGAAAAAGATGAACGATCAGCCCATCTGCAATCCATGAAAATACCGCCAGTACCCAATTGGCTTGGATGTTCAAGAGCAAACCTATCGAAGTTACATTTGATAAATCCACTAGGAGGAGGCATCCACGCCGGTTTAAAACATGCAATCTATGTAGCTGGAAAGCACACTAGGCTTAAAGCCCTTACAATACTCCCAAAGAAATACCAGCAAAAATTTTGAAACAGAGGCCACCAAATAAGCAAGGAAAATAATTTTGTCCCAAATGATCTCCCTAGGGGAATAATTATCCTCGAAAAGGCAAACATTTCTCTCCAACCAAATAACCCAAAGAATGGCCATCCTGACAGAAGACCATGAAAATTTCCCTTCTCATCCCTATCATGTTTGTGTTCCTTCTATGCAGTTTTTTCAAAAACAAAATTGGTAGGAGAATTGCAGTAGCTTTCTGCTTATACATTGTTACAAGACACATTAATGTCCTCTCGCATCGATGAATATTTGATAAGTGAACCCAAAATCCATTGATCCACCAAAACTAATCAGAGCGAAATGTGAGGCTAATTTGTTTTGTTTCTCTTATGAGCTCTGTTAGCTTGGTATACATTGATGGCCCATTCCTTAACAGCTTAAGCTTTTTGGGTTAAGTGGTGTTCTAAAATGGTATCAGAGTTCTGGTTCAAAAGAGGTCTTGGGTTCGAGTCTTATTACCTCCATTTGTTTATTTTCCCACCATTTATCTATTTTCCCACTAGTTGTTTGTCTTTCAGTTGTGTGCTTATATATCTCTCCACGTGCAGGATGGCCGCACGTGAGGGGGACTGTTAGCTTGATATACATTGTTGGCCCATTTCCTAACGGCTTAAGCTTTTGAGATTAAGTAATGTTCTAAAAAGCTATAATTCTTCACGTATTCAGGGGAGTTAAACTAACATACCTCTTGGCTGGAACAGAAGCATTTCAAGAAAGAGAAATACATAAATCAATTCATTTTTTGAATTACATGAGTGCAATAGAGAAGAATATATAACAATACATATACCTCTCATCCTTTTGCTTCATCATTTTTTCAGTAGCACTTGCAATCAATTTGGCAATCCATTTATTTACTGCACATAAAAATTTTCGATACTGTGAGAAATGTGTGTGGTCCTTAAAATTAATATAAAAATAAATAAATAACTACAATGACATGGAAGGTGTGATATAGGAGTGTGCCCACAATTCATTGAGAGAGTAAGAAGTACAATCCCAGATATCAAAATACGTATGACCTGCCAAATGCAGATCCCATTCAAGAATTAAATTGCTAAGAAAAATCAATACCTGGTATCAATAAGATGGTTATTGCGAGTCCAGAAACAAAGGCAAACTTGACTTGTGTGTACAAAAGATACAGCGCCACTCCAATTTGTAACGGCAAGCTGAATATTTTGCAAGAGATTTAGGATAGTTCAAATAACTGCTTACAACATTGCTCCAAGCGATTTACCAAGTATTTAACACAAAACACTGAGGAATAAATAATAACTTTTTTTTGTGAAAGTAAAAGCTAGGAATATTATTACCATGAAACTGTTAACAATCAAGCTTTATGCATCCTTACAATTTAAAATTTATGCAAATATTTATAGAAAATAGAATGATATGGAAGGGGACAAGAAGCCAATATTTGCTTCATACTATCTTTTTTATTTTTTCTTTTTATAAAAATGTATATTATGTAGAAGGGAAAAAACTACAAGAGGTAAGGACGAGAAGTCCAGTACAACAATTAATAACATCAACATATCAAAATTTAAAATAAAATAAAATAAAATAAAAGGAGCAAAAGATATGCAATTATCTCACCAAAGCCAATAAAAACACCTCATGGATCTTAAAAGTAATCCATGAAGACTTCTAGAGTGGAAGCCGCTATTTTTTTCATAAAAGGGTCCATTCTCTCCATTAGGCGATCAACCAATTCAATAAAGGGAGGCTCCAATATGTCTAGTGATATTCAAAATATCCTTAATGGCATAGCAATTTGTCCAACTTCCTTTATCCCCTATCTCTGATTATTGTGAAAGAATCCCCTTCCACAATCATATAAAGGAAATCAAATCTCATTGAACCTTAAATCAATCTTGCTTTAATTTAAAAACCTTCACCATCAATCATATAAAATGAAAAAAGAAGAAATTTTTTTTTAATGGTCTCCAAAAGAAAAGAAAATTAATTTTAAAAAAGAAAAAGAAAAAAAGACCAATACTAACAGGTCCTCAATTACCTACGAAACACCCATCAAAATCAACTTGATTATACCAAAAGGAAGTAGAATCCAAGTGCAATTTCTATTTTTTTTTTCCGAAAGGTGGGTGAGAAAATCGCCTTCCAATTTCTCGAAGTAAGATTGAGGAGGACACCAAAGAACTTCTTAGAGCTAGAAACCCAAAAAGAAGACAAACTATTGATATCTTCCTATAAAGAAAACTTGTTGCTTATCCTTCCTTAAAAAATTATAGTGTTTCTTTCCTTCTAAATGCACCACAAAATACTGGTCACCACATGGTTCCTTATAACACAACCTCTTTTCCCTCCGATGCCTGAAAAATGAGCTTGCAAAATACGAAAAGACAAATCTCAGCAAAGGAACCCACATAATACCCGCCACTTGTAATAATTTACACCAAATCATAGCAATTGGGCAATGAAGATCATGAGATCGAATGATTCCCCATTAGAACAACATATCACACATGTGGAGAGAAAGGGTTTTAGTGTTTTATTAGGTCTTATTTTTTGAAGAATGTTGTTGGATTCACCCTACCAAGAACAACCATCCAAGCCAAAGATTTAATCTGGAAGGCACTTTGGACTTCCAAATATGATTGAGAAATGAAGAAGGAAAGTCAATATAATTGTGGGCTATGATGAAAGTGAAGAAGATTTGCAAGAAACCTTTTACTTTAAAGAGATATGGTCATTAGTTGTAACGACCCGAAATGGGGACCGTTAGTTATATAGTAAGAAAATAAATTTTAAAGCCAAAATTTTGGTGGATGTTTAATAAAAATAATTCTTTTGAAATTTTTTTAGAAAATCCGGCATGGTTCCGTTTGTAAATAGGACACACCAAGTTATCGACTAATCAAAACCTGTGGAAAACACAATAATAATATTTTCCAGTTATCCACACAATATATAAAAATAAATCTACATGCTGTATCGTAGTCACATGGGTCTCATCCGCATCTACGTTCACTACTAATTTAATTATTTTGGGCCATGAATTAAAATTAATACATGCCTAGACTCAAAACCGAAATAAAATACAATGATCTTCTATATGAATGCAAGTATGCTGATGTGCTTCCCAACCCTAGGTCAAGCTAGTTTTGAAAATATGACCTGCAAGAAAACTGTGGGGGTATGAGCTATACGCTCAATAGGAAAGCATTTCTCAAAATAACCTAACGTTTTTAAAAAACATAATTTATATACTTTTCGAAAGTCCTGCAAAACCATTGATTAGTTTGCAATATAATTTTTCAGTAATTAAAACTGATACACGTATAATGAAATAAACTGCGAAGGTTAAATCATTTAAAACCAACGCTTCTTTTTTTTTTTTTCCTTTCTAAAGAGGTAAGAAAAACTCAAGTTATTTGTTATCAAAATCATCATTTTACAAATGAATTAACCATCATTTTCTGATATCATATCATGGCCTTATAAGCCAATAACCATCTTCCGCCATATCTAGCAATCCATAACATCAGTCTTTCAAACTGATAAATCCTCCCCAGGTCATGCGGGGCTCTCGTGCGCAGAAATTAGAGGAAATACGGCAAGACATCCCTATCTGGGACCGCAGTAACCTTAAGAGGAAACATGGCAAGACATCCCTATATGGGACCACAGTAACCTCTATTCGGGTACATAGTCTAGGACTAAAGGATAGGAAGACACAGCACGACGTCCACTTGCTTTGGGACCGCAGTAATCCTGTCTCTAGTAGCCCTCATCACCATATCCATATCAACACCATTTATCTTTTCATTTACCAATTTCATAATTCCCACATAAACCGGAAAATTATATATAAATTTTTCAAAAACCACATAATAGGTTTGTGCTTTGAAAACCATATGAAATAACTCCATAAATCATGCTAATAATTTCCCAACCATTTTTCAAAATAATGGTTTCAAATCATTTATATAAAAGTGACCCCCAATATTTGATTGAAAGCATTTAACCCAATAGGTTATCAAATCAATCCATTGTAACCCAAATCATATGAGGGTTTGAAATATAACATGCATTTAACCAAATAGGGTATAATACAAAACCCTAGATTTTCCAAAATTTATCAAAAATCCATAAAATATGCCCACATGCATGATATTTATGCAAAGAATGCCAAATACATGTGTTTTTACATGATTTAAACCCAACACCCTCATGCATCAATGGTTTAAGATGAGAAAATGCCCCTACCTCAAAAATAGATGAAGAAAATGCAAATTCCATGCCATAGACGCGTAGATTGGCCAAGAAATACAAGATCCGCGCTTGCCGGCGTCGGATTGGAGCGCTAGTGCTCCGGCGAGCCACTGTCGACCTCCTCCCAACTCTCTCTCTCTCTCTCTCTCCTTTTCTATCGGCTAAGAAAAATGGGTGAGAACCCTCTAGAAGTTGGGTTTTATAGGAAACATAAGGGAGGGGTAAAATAATCTTTTCGCCCCATAAAAATCTTGTCTTTCAGCAAAAATCCCGTGTATTATAGTCGATTATAATGAGTTATAGTCGACTATAATGAGTTATAGTTGAGTTATAGTCGACTATAACCCCCCAATAAACAGTACTGTGACATTCTGTTTATTATAGTCGACTATAACACCCAACAGGCACAAAAAGAGATATTCTGTTTATTATAGTCAACTATAAAGGGTTATAGTCAACTATAACACTCAGTATGCACAATAAGGAGGTATGTAGCTCATCAAAACATACCTTAACATAATCCAACCCAATATCTCGTGAGTTAAACCTTGTGTTCTTACAACTTGGCCCCTCGATCGATTGGCCTAGTAAAATTACACTAGGGTCCTCACATTAGTGCTGTGTTATTTATGTTAGAGTTGTCTACTTGTTTTGGTTAACATGTTAGTCTTCTATTTGCTTAAGTGTATTTTTGTAATCTGCATTATTATTCTCATATAAATAATATTAGATGGTGAAGGGTTGATTAACCGACCCTTAACCTTTATCATAATTTTCTCCTTCTTCTCCCTTTCTCTTCTCTTCCATTCCTAACCTTAGCCCTACAACTCAACTTGTTATCAAAGCAATCTGATCCAACCCTAGAAGTCTAGAAGCCCCTACAAAAGCAACTGGAAGCTACTGTTCTACAACCTGGTGTGCTGACGTAACTGGCCAATGATGACATCAGCACCTAGTCAAGCATCGACATTTGGAAATCACAAGGGAAGCATCGCCCCTTTCTCCTGATTATCAAATTGAACTTTCAAAATTTGTTTGACACCATCTGATATGATTTTTCTATTTTCCCATCTTTTTCTCATATATTAGCCCTATTTTTTTTATCTAATAACCTAATGTGTTTTTGGTTGCTCTCGTGGCTTGGAACTAATTCTATCAAGGTTTTCGAAATTTTTTTTATTTGAAGTGGCCAAATACTCCTATCTCATGAGTTTTTTCATTTAAACTGATGGGGAGT
Organism: Liquidambar formosana; assembly: GCA_039720395.1. NCBI lineage: Eukaryota > Viridiplantae > Streptophyta > Magnoliopsida > Saxifragales > Altingiaceae > Liquidambar > Liquidambar formosana. Next base: position 12,072,719 of record CM077826.1, on the reverse strand, counting down.
ATATTTCATTACTCTATTAAATTAACAAAAATACCTGCCATATTTTTTATGAAGTGCCATCTTATGATATATAACAGACTGAAGGTGTATTACACAAGAGGACAAATAGAAAATTGGCATCCTGCAGTACGGTCATGTTGATATATTGATATATATGGATAGAGAATCATCAGGGGCGGAACATACAAGGGACCAGGGGGGGCCATGGCCCCCCCAAAATTTTGGAAAAAAAACTGACCCTACCAATAGTTTTGCAACATGTGTACAAAATATATTAGGTGACCACCACAATTGGTGGGATGCACCTTACCAAATCAAAGTTAATGTTTCAATTTTACCAAACTAACCCAACTTTTAGATTAAAAAAAATAACTTTAAGGGGATAGTTTGGTCAAACCACTCCAATTTTTCCCTAATCCCTATATGGCAGCATACCCATTTGCCTTTCTCTTTACGTTTCCAATGCACACAGCCATACATCCACATGCCTTTCCAGCTTTATGTCTTTTCCAATATACACAGCCATACCCATATCTGATATCCCCGTTCAGCCTCAGTCCCAAACAGTCCCTATTCTTCTTCCGTCCCTTCCCTTTGGTCCTCTAACCCTTCTTTGCAACTGGTGAAACTGTGAAATCCCCAATTCCCTAAATGGCTAAATCAGTAAATCCCTTTTATGAGTTTTATCATTTTATCTCCACCACTATTCCACTAAGAAATCTCCCCTAATTCTCAAAAGAAATTGAGTTTTGGATTTCGGAAAAAATCCAAAAGACAACACCACAATCCACATATAACATATTCTCTTTGTCATACTTGACTAGATATATGACGAAGATGTATAGTCTTTTTCTCATTTTTGATTTTGTAACATCTTCGCTAAAGTTGGTTCAAATATTTTCCTTTTTAATAGTACTTAGTGGATTATGATTTATGAATTGTGAAGCCCTCTTGCTTTATGAATAAGCTCATTTTAGAATTCTTCTTAATAGTATTTATATAGTAAGAATTTGTGGTAAAGGAAAAAAATATTATTACTAGTTTACTATAATTTCTTAGGCTAGCCTTTGGCCCCGGCAACCTCGAGTTCCTGGTTCCGCCCCTGAGAATCATAAAACCAATTATAGTGGACAGCTTTCTAATGTAGTGATTATTTATTCTTCTACCTTTAAAACCAAAGGCTAGAGATATTTTAGAACAAAAGAGAATAACTACGCCAAACTACCTAAGTTCAAAGTTAGCACTGAGTACACAGATTCACAGAGTAACATGTTATATATGTGGTTTGAATATAATAACAAACTAAGTTTTTACCTCCACATATCATGGAAACTGTTACACAGGTTGACAGTACGATCAGCATCTATGGACATGAACGTCTGAATTTCCCCTTCCGAAAATTTTGATCTCTCTGCTAGGCTGACGCTCAGGCACTAGGAAGGAAGTATGACAGGAAAAATGATGATAAAGCAATTGAAGTTGTACCATGCACAGTAAACTATAAGCCTAAACTACTTGATAAGTAGAGAAGAAATTTACAATTATTTAGCCGAAAAAAATTTACAACTGTGTCCACGAGTGCTGGGCCCTTCAATCATGGCGTCCAATGTTTTAATTAAGAAAATGGGTTGTGAGTTAAAATTAGGAATTTAGGATAACTTACGGTTTCAACCCCTGGACTGGCAGTGCTGGCACTTTTACAGTTTTACCCTCTAAAGCTGAAAAAGTGTCAAAATGCCCTCTAAATTTTCAAAAAGTTTCAAATGGGGTATCTTAATTGATAGAGATAATGGTGATGGTGATATTCCAATTTCCCCCCAAGCCATATACACTTTTACCATACCCTGCTTTAAAGACTTTAAAAGAACTTAAATGATCTCACCACATCAGCACCTATCAAGATCCATCATCTAATGGTTTTTATTGCATAGATTAAGTGTATGAAAAGTCATCATGCTTTGATCATTTTAACTTTACAAATTTTAAGCAGCTTCTAAAGATGACAAAGAGTGTTTAGAAAATAAAAGTGAACATCATACAAATAATAAGAAATGGGGATTTTTTTTTTTTTTTTTTTTTTGTTTTTTTAGATTTAGTTAACTACTTGACTAAGACTTATCAAATGGTGGGTTTCGTTTTGGTGTGTTTTTTTTTTTTTTTTTAATGCTAACATGGCAATATCACATAGGTACCTAAAATTAGAAATTATCACCATCAAAAAAGTATTTAAACTCGTACAATGGGTCCCGTTAAGTGGATTGAGTGTACAGAATCTCACCCAGATTTCATAATCCTAACCTTTCAATAAATTTAAAAATTTGATGAACAGTAATGCACATGAGTATATAAATTGAATGCTCAGAATTAATCTAACCATTTTGAGTTTTTGCACAATCGGTTGACCATGATGATGCATTAGATGGTGAGTATTTTAGAGGAAGCATGTCCAAGATAAAGACCTTTTTCTGTTAGTTTTACTGAGAAGCAGTTAACTGAAGGGCTATTAAAGTGAGGTGATAAAATTTCAGGGGGACCACGACCCCTTTATTATGTACAGTGCGTGAAAGTGTAATTTACCCTAAAAATCATTGCTAAATCTGCTTTAAACGCTATTCATTAACCTGCAGCTGTTTATTTCAGTGGGGTAGGCTGGTAGCATGTTTAGTTCTATTCATCCAAGGGATGCTTCCATAATATGGCTCAGCTCCTTTTTTTGTCCCATGGAGTTTCGGTTTTTCCTTTTGTATATGTCTCAGGCATCCATTACATAAAGGGTTCTGAACTGAGAATAACAATATCAAATCCACTATTACCAAGTTTAAACAATGATAACGAAAAGTAATGAAAATGTACCTTCTGATAGATAACAGTCATAATACTAGACCGCAACTTTAGCCTTAGTTTTGAAAGATGAAAAGTATATTGTGTATCAAGGAAGGACCTGCACCATTAAGAAAAAAATTCACTGTCACTATAAAATATGCTCTTGCATAAATAACATAACAAAAAACACTGTTACAGTATACACTGCAGGTATAATAAAAATTTCTGACAGAAGGTAATGGGCAGTAATATTTTGTAAATGAACTATATGGCCATGAACATAAAAGAAACCATACACCTCTTAATCTTTAAACAATTAGTTACCCTTCCTCCAATTTTCAAAACATAATCAAAAGACAAAGTAAGAAACTAAGAATAGAACAGAGAATTTTGGAATCGAACAAAGAAGTATTTTGATAGACGTGTTGCTGTTGAGTGGCAATAAGAGGTATGATGCATTCCATGATTATTCACTTGTGAAGCTTAATTGGAAAGTAAACCACTTAAGCAATAAAACTGCTGCATAGATAAGGGTTTATAATTGCATTCAATATGTTTTGTGATATCAATTAGTCCGAAATTAACAAAGAAAGTAAGGGGCGCTCTTGATGTAATAGTTATTGCATTAATTGAGATTGAATAAAGAACATGTAATCAACCCAAATTCTTAAGGAATATATCTTTCTAAACTTACTTTCAAGCAATTAAATGCTAATCCTGTTTAACTTCAGAACTTTGTAAAAGATTACGTGCAAATAGCAGTTAATGAGAGCAGTACTCAGGGAAAAAAATTAAAATTAAAGAAAAATATAACAAGATAATTGCAATGTAAGACTATGATTTACTTAAAAATAGATGCCAGGCCCAGGGATATTGCAAGAAGAAAGCCAGTCAAATGCCCAGAACCTGCTTAAAAACAGAAGCAGGAAAAAAAAAATGTAAATATAAGTTTATTTTACTTCACAATAGAGTCATAATGCAAAGCAACATTTTCGTTAAAAAAAAAAAAAAAAACAAGGGAAATGCATGCAGAGTAAGTATAAATGCTGATCAATAACTAAGATTAATAACGAATTAACCATAATTATGTGCAGAACTCAACCATTGGTGTAATACAGGTAGAGATTTAGTAAACAAAAAGAAACTCACTTAACTATGAAACTCACAGATCCATTGTATTGAACAGTAAAATAAAGAGAAAACAAGAAACCAAAAAAAACACTAAATGGAGAAAAAAAAAATCCTGAATTAACAATAACGCCTCAACAATTCTCACTATCATCTTAGTGATAATAATGAAGTTACTTGATCTCCGATGGACAGATAAAATAAAAATAAAAAGTAACTGCAATTGACAAAGTATAAAAGGCCTAACGGTAAGTTTCCAACCTAAAAGCCCGCTTATGCAACAATACCAAAAAGTAGCACTGTAGCACTACAGCAGAGCAAGATTTTCAGACAGAATGACAGATATAAATATCAAATATTTATATCCTCTATCCAAGACCACAACAAAGGAAATTAAATTAACAACCACAGGGTTAGTCCTTTGGCATCCACCATAATAAAAAATAAAATAAAATATTTTATTCTTTGAATAAGACCAACTACAAGCTCTACCTGCTCAACATCCACCCTTCATTTATTGCACATGAGAGTAGCTATAACCATGAAAAAGCCTCATAAAGTCCATCTACCTCATTCACACCACAGCACTTTTAAGGAAAGTGAATATTCTACATGTATAGGACTTTTGTGATGGTATCAGGATGGAAGACCCCGAGAAAGAGCCTAGGTGTCATGCATGTTCCAGAGCTGTAGGGCTTTGTTTTATTTATTTGAGGGCTTAGTTTAATTATTTTATTGCCTTCCTTTATTATTTTATATATTTATAATACTTTCCATTTTGGTTTTAGGGTTTTAATGGTTGTAGCCTATATAAAGGCATGGGACTATCCGACTTTTAGGGTTTATGGTTGTAGCCTATATAAAGGCATGGACAGTGGCGGAGCCACATGGGGGCAAGTGGGGGCCACGGCCCCCACACAATTTTTTTTTCTTTTAATTTCAATTTTGTATATGAAATTTAGATTATTTACATATTGGCCGCCATTATTATTTTTTATTTCCTCCTTAATATCAATTTAATAATTTTCCTCCACCACAAAACTTTCTATAACACATTAATTTGTATACAATTGCCTCATTTTTTCGTAAGTACTCACTCGATTTTGCTCAAATTCAAGACACATTTCTTTCTCTTGTAGGTGCACACATATCTATTAGTTTACTTGAATGTCATGAGCAAGTAAACTAATAGGATGTAATAAGTTTGTTGCGCTCTAATATAAAACAATATCAACTAAACAAAACTTTGGAAAGAAAAATGTAAATAAAGATCGCCCCCATTAGGGTAAATTCCTGGCTCCGCCACTAGGCATGGGAGTTTTAATTTTAAAGAATACTTGGATGAAAAATAATTGAAATAATTTTCCCTACCTTCTTCTTCTTCTTCTTCTTCTTCTTCTGCTTCTTCTTCTTCTTCTTCTCTCTCTCTCTCTCTCTATTTCTTCTCTTTCTCTCCATCTATATCTCTCTTCTTCTTCTCCTCCTACTCTTTCTCTCTAAGTTTCATATCTTTTTGTTACCTTGTTGATTTTGTAAGGTGAAAAGAAAGGTAGATAGAACTATTGTTACCTTTCGGACTTAGTGGGCTTTCTTAGCATGGAGACTAGATGGGCAGCCAGATCCACTAATGAGGAAGTGGATACTTCAGCAGAAGGGGAGCCTCTAGTCTTCAGATTTTTTAAAGACATTTTATTCTATTTGAAGGATCCTTTCTCTTCTGTTCTTGTGTGTGTTTTTTTTCTTTTCTTTTCATCTTTTGATGTATTCTTTTTCTAGCATTCTTCGCCCTTCTCTTTTGAAAGGAAGCCTCATCCTTCTCCTTGTACTTTCCATTTTTTTTCAAGATGTATTTTGTTTCCTATGAAAAAAAAAAAAAAAAAAAAAAGGAATAAAAATAGGTTGAATATAAAAATAAAAATAAAAAAGATGGAGAAAGATGGGATAAAGAGCACGTAGAGCAATTATAGGTCTAAGATCACACATATAGGGATAATCCAAAGAGGGGAAAAAGAGGCTCTAATATTACCTAGCAAAGAAGTAAGCATGAAGGAGGAAAAATATCATTTCCAACCTGTTAAAAACCTTGAATCCATAAGGCAACTTTGAGTCAATATGAAAGATATAAGGAAACTCAAAATATTATTGATGAACAACTTCAATTCATCTATTCTATATTTAGGAAAGGAGTTAAATGTTGATATCAATGGAGGTATCAATCGTCTAAAAATAGAGAGATGTCGAGAGAATATGGAGAGTAACAAAAATTTTGATATCGCTCTAGAGAATAAGGAAATTAGTAGTAAAACGGGAAAAGTTTGAGTTCAATTTTTAAAAATAATGGAATAAACTCTAATAAACAATTTAGAATCTAAATATTGGAAATAAAATGTGTATAATACACGTATCAGTGTATAAGGTGCAAAAAACGTGCGCCACTCAGCCAACAAAAAAAAATAATAATAACGAATTTATGTAAATTTAAATGGGGGAATTACAGAATGGCCCCACTAAGGGCAAATAATTACAAATCAACACAATTGACTAGTAACTTCCTAGTCATTCTCCGTTAAGTTAGTAGTCATCTATTTGTAATTACTAGTCAATTATAAAATTAATTTTGCTAAAACTTATGCTAGGACCAAACTAGTACAATTCAGTGTAGTTTGGGTATCAAATTAGAATATTTTTTAGTTTAGGTACTAAATTGGAAATAAATGAAAAGTATAGGGTACTAAAAGTGTTTATTCAACTATTATGTTTTAACCACCCTTGACATGTAGGCTCCATGTGGGATGCCACGTGTCACTCACATGACATGTCCGTTAAGTATTTGGACGCCATCTGGGGTCAGGACTACATTTAGGCATGGCAATGAAGTTTAGGTATTAAATTGGGAGAAAAAATAGTCTGGGTATCCCATTGAGATTTTTGGAAAAGTTTAGGGTACTAAAACAATCTTTACCACTTACCCAAACAAAAAAAAAAAAAAAAAAAAAAAAAAAAAAAAAAAAAAAAGGGAGAAGAAGAAGAATGATCTTTACCCAAAAAAAATTAGAAATATATATATAGAATGATGATCAAGTGAGCACGTGCTGATAACTTATATCAACACCCGCATTGGGGGTTGTACCTCATGCATTAGTGGGTTACGGGGTACATTGGGCCAATGCACGGGGTACAACCCCCAATGCACAATGTAGATGTAACTTATATCAACAAGTGGTGACCTGATCAGGACTGTATATATATATATATATCTAACTAAACATGAAAAATAAATTAAGCGAAAACATTTTCTATGCCACATTTTACAGTAAAATGGGATCAGATTATTGCTAAAAATTAAAGAAAATGCCAGTTCTGTAATGACTTATGACAACCAAAGTTGGAACCAAAATGCAAATCCGTTATGTTTGTTATGGGATAAGAAACCCATAGAAAAACCTTATTCTAAACTTTTTATATTCTTCAGATGGAACTGTGATTCCTAAGATAGGATACAGATTAATATAGGAAGACAAGGCATAACTCACACCACTTAATGAAGATATGACAGTTGGTAATATGGGACTGCACAAGATCATGCAAGTGACCTAAATAGTCAGGATAAGGCTACAATATTAACACTCTGTGTGAGGCTCTTTTTCATAGTTTGATGTTGTAAAACTTTACACTAATTGTCATGGAACTAACCATTAAATTGAAGTTTCTGTGATTTGACTAGCCAAACTGAACAAAAAGGGTAAGAATCCAAACCATCCTTCTTACATTCTCATTGATTCAAAAAATATTACATTATCCCAGCAAAATAAGAAAAAGTACATCTGTATTAATTAACAAAGGCAACCCAAAAGAAAAAAAGAAAAAAGAAAAAACCTAGAAATTAACAAAAATGAATGCTTAAGTGAGACTGTGAGAGCATAAATCAAATTATAAATGCATTTTCCATATCATCACAACTAGTAGAAAAAAGAAAGAACTTTCGAATTTTCCAAAACCTTCTTGAAGAGACCGAATCAGTTTGTTGAGAAGTAAAGGCCCCGCAAAACCAATACAATCATTCAGCACCTGCAAAAAGTTTAAATATTTATCTCCTAGGAAGAAGACGAATTAAAAAAAAAAAAAAAAAAGAACCTGACAAGGAAATTTAGGTACATTTTATTTTTTGACTAAATTATGCTCTTGCTTCTTGTTTATAAATCATTCTATTTTAAAACATACATGAGTAATAAAAAATTAAAAATATCTCCATTGATTAAGGCATGTAATTTGACTGGACATTAATAGAATAGAGTAAAATCTTGAGATCAAATCATATCAATGATTAGGGGGTCCAGATCTCATCAATGCCACATCAGTGTCCACATCTATCCAGCATCAATTAAGACATTTGCAAAAGAGTATGCCTTTATTCCTTAAAAAATGTGTACATGAACAGGTAACTTGTACCCTTTTGTTATATAGAGTTATTACAATACCTATAATGCATATCTTCAGAGTAAATAGAGTAACGGAGTACCATGTTACAGCCACAGACTTCACCACCTATTCATAAGAGATCTATCCAAGCCTCTACAGGTAACTAAAGAGCATAAAATAGTGGGGGTAACAAGTTGAGGAAGTTATTTTTCCATCTAGGGGTAACACTATGGGCTTCTTAAGCATACTAAGGAGACTTGCTCAGAAGTTCATGGTAGACTTCCTAGATGTCCTCATCCGAGTGTCGGATTCATAGAGACGGTTACCTAGGTGGTCCAGCTAAGCATCATATCCAACTCTTCTGCCTTCACACCTGCTTCTTGTGAGACAGCATCAACTTGTCACATTCCTCAAGAAATGAAACTATTCCCAAGGATGATGAGACCATGAGACTTCATATGGTTCAGCAAGAGGGTCGTAATTTTGCTATTACTTTCTCTCTCAACTTTTTTACAACGAGATACTCATATTTATATGGTGATGGATATACAGGAGGAGAAACACGTATGGCAACATCATTAATTGATGGAAGAGATGATGCAATCAATCCCACAAATTTCTCCTCTAATTAATCCCACCAATCACACTTATTCAAATTAAAGAATCACTGAAAGTGATGTGATTCTCCAAGTACTGTTGCATGTTGAAAAAACAATTTCTTCTCCTTCAAAGTGATACCTACCATTCAGTTTATGCAAGCAACAATTCCAGTGAAAAAGAAACCAAAAAGGACATTACTACGAAAAGAGATCAACTGAGAAACAATAAAAACAATGTCAGTGACTCATAACAAGAGAAAAAGTTTATAAAAACATACCTTCTGTGTTTTTTTTTTTTGCTGCACATACTTTAATTTCTTACAAATTATAAGAAGCATAACAGGAATTAGTAGCCGACACTATATTAATATAGTAACTAAAAGATCTATAAAACTATAAGCTGACACTTTTTTTTTTTTTAATCCAGAAAACATTACAGAAAGGTGCCTCATAAAATAAAATACCTTCAGTAGACCTAAACGGAAATATGGCCATCCATATGCACAACAGATTGCTCTAAACAGGGATGGATGTGAACAGTTACTACTCTGTTGAGCTTGCCAACAGCTTAACAAAGTATAATGGCAGGAAGAAGGATCCATATCACTAGGTAGCTGAAGCAAATCTTCGAAGTCAAGCTGCTTTATCACACCATAACTCATTACGGGATTGATAGATTTGAATGTCAATAGATGCCAATAGCTGTGAGTCTTTCCCTTTGACAACCAAGTAAAACAGAAACCATTACTATGGTTTTACTGACTTCGCAAATAGAAAAAGGAAACAATGAATAAAAATCATGAAAGAAGAGGCATCTCACTAACATTTATACATGTAACCAAATTATACGGCATTACACTCGTCATGACAAGAAAATAAAACGGATAATGAAAAGCCATTGACTGTCTAGTGGATACAACTACTTCAAACCGGATTACCATTTGTCCTATTTGTAACGACCCCCAACCTAGCATCAGGGAAAACCCTAAGACTCTACGGTCCCGCTAGGCTTACAGGAGCTTATCAAATTCCACCTATGTAGTGACTCGCATTCAATGTTAGTTGAGAGATGTAAGCCTGATTGGGTTAGGTAGAAAGACTTATAGAGGATCTCTCTCGCCAGCTCAATGACGATGCTTCTTTCCTCATTTAGCAGATTAAGTGAAAATATTGGACTCAATCACTCTATGAGTACTGTAAGTGGTACTACAAGGCATCAATGGACTAAGGACGGCCTATAGAAGAATATCTGCCCAGACATTGTGCATTGCCATGTCACAAACACTTGTCTTATACACATTTTATTTGCAATATTCTGATTCTAAATTATTTATTAGGCCTATTTCATTATTTTCTAATATTTCATTGAAAATTATTTTGCTTTACTACTACTTTCCATTGTTTCTCTAAATTGATATTGCAGTTTATATTTATTTCGATATTTATCTAGTTTTGGACCCTCGATATCTTTGTCGATACCGACATTTAAGTCCTTGTGCACAAGAAATGAAAGTGGCATTGGTAGTTTCATTGGTCAGGTCTTCCATCTCAAGACAATAAGGAGTATAAGAAATGGGAATCAGAAAACTCTGTTGTTATGTCTTGGTTGTGTAATGGTATGGAGTCATCTGTGAGCTCTAATTTCATGTTTCTTTCTACTGCCAAGGAAATTTGGGAGGCGGTCCAAAGATGTACTCCATAGAGAAGAATAACCCTTGTATGTATGATGTCTATGAGAATCTGCTTCATCTCCAACAGACAGGTGAGACAATGAGTAGTACAGAAGGGTTGGTAGATGAGTTGAATCATTATCACCAGGTGACAAGATGCAAACCCCAGAGATCAAACACAGAGCCTCTTCATAATAACAATTCCACAGTTGGGACTGAGAAGATGTACGAAATTCACAAGAGTCTCTTTTAAAAGCCAACGACTTTACAGCCCCATGTGACTCAACTTGCAACAAAAAATGTATAAGTATCTTTCCTTATCTTTTATGCCAGATATGTAAGACTTTTACATCATAGATGTTTTCCAGCTTTATCTAAACACTGGGAAGTCACAGTCTTATGCTCAATTCATTCTCCATCCCCTATTTCATGTTAAAACAAACAAAGCCTTAAATCAAAATAAATTAAATCAAAATACTTACAGGGTCTTTAAGACGACTCTCCTCAAGGTCAGCATCAGAGGCGAGAAGTGAATCTTCTATAGAACTATATTTGTGCAAGCAAACAATATAGTCAATGGATTTTGATAATAGGAAAAGATAAGCATGAAGTCTTACATTTATCAACATGTAAGTAAACTACACCTGCTATAATAACATGACTACTTTCTGCACACATATATCAAAAGGAAAAATGATATACATTGTCAAATCCTGAATTTAGAACATATAACAAGAGTGCTGGGGGTGTATTAGGCATCATGCAATGGTCACCGAATCTTGGAAACTGTCTACAGAAGAAATTGCAATACTATCCTGGAATATTTGGAACCACTGAAATCAAGTTGTTCTGAATGGAATCAAACCCAACCCTGTGCTATTCTTGAAAAATACTGCTGGTGGCTTCTTAAAATACCAACAGAATTGATCCTAACCCTTTATGTAATCTTGCAGGGAACAATCTGAATAGTAAACACAGGACAATAAAATCCATGAGATTTAACCATCCAATCAGTGCAAACACGACTGATAGTTCAGTTAAAAGTGGTGAAAAAGCAACAGTGGACTTCATATTCAGAGATGACCAAGGTATTCCAACTTTTGGTGTGGGAGAAAGAATAAAAAAGAATATCAATCGGATATAATTCCAATATAGGTCAAAGTATAACGGAGGCTAAGTGCCGAGCATGAATAGATGGTCTCTTTCACGCTTGGAAAAATGGCATACGGAGAATTCTGTTAAGTTTCCAAGCTAAAAGCCTAAGCTTATAGGTGGACTCTAAAGTATCCTAGGAAGCTATTATATTCCTTGGAGGATATGGAACATTGTAGCAGACATCAAACAGCCCTTGTCAAAAAATATATACAGGATTATGGTGTATTATTCTTTCATGCCATTAGTAATGATTTGGTTGGATTGATTGGGGCTTCACTACTGGGACTAGATTTGGTTACACTGCATTTGGTGAAATACCTCAATTCTCACAATATTTAGTTTCAATAAAATGTTTAGGTCTATAATCTATTTAAACCATTTTATGGAGTTGATTTATGAAATTTCAATTTTATTAGCATGATAAAGGTACATATGATGATAAAAGGGTGAAAGAGAATGAAACTTCCAAGGAGGAGGCACAATGCATTATTTTAAGCCCCTTGAAAACAAAGAAAGGTGCAATGGTCGCGAACTTTATGATCTCCAATGAGAGCCACTAAAGAAAGAGATCAAATTAAATAAACAGAAAGAAGGGAAAAGAGAAGAAAGAGAATAAGAAGAAGACCAAAAAGAAGATGAATAAGAGATGGGCATCCAAACCTTGTTTGTCAAATCAATCTACAAACCTCCTCAACTGGGGTTAGGACATGACTTTTAGGAAGTAAAAGGTCAAACACTACAACCCTATAAGCTTAAAATGTATAAAAACAGTCTTATAAAAAAATTTAATATATATACACACACATATAATCCTTATACTGCTTAGAACTACAGTCTCCCAGCACTTTATTCATTTTAAGTTGTCATGTGACAGTCATGTGACAACATTGGTGCAAAAGATAATCATAAATTCATAATAGACTTAAATGGTCATGGACTAACTGTAAGCATGCTATGAACCCCCTCCCCTCCCAAAAAAAAAAAAAAAAAAAAAAAAAAAAAAAAGGAAAAGAAAAACATGAGGCAATTCTTATCAATTGGATAATAACATGCCATAAATACAATCCCAAATATAATATCCAAAATATTATGGTAAGTCCTGCTATTTATAAAATAAATAAAAAGAAAAGCCCAGAATTGAAAATGGTCTAAACTACTACAAATAAGAATCCTAAACTACATCACATGATGCCCTTCTACACTCCAATGCCAAATTATCCAGGGACAACATAAAATTCTTACTATCTACATCCTTACATTTAAGTATTTGACACAGATGATGTCATGCCAAAGGCTATCCATTTCCAAACCAAATCTCCAAAGAAATTTGTGAAAATTAGCTTCGTTACACAGGATAACAAGACAGTTTCAAAGGCTGCTATCCATGTACGTTATTCAAACCCACCAAGCAATACTTGGAAACCTCCATTCAAATTTTCTAATATGTTGATTTATGTTCTTTTTGGATGTTAAAAACCAAATGCTTTTTCTTTTAAATGCTTAAACAATGTCATGTTCAACAGTTCACATCTTGGATAGCCAATCACAGTCACAGTGCCACACTTGGTTGCTTGTGCTCAAAGAGTGCATTCTTTACGTATATTAATATGGAGGTTCATTTTCATAGTCACTGCCATAGCTATTATTCGACAAGAATATCTTATTAGATGACAAAGGAGGAAACAAAACAAAAGAGCATTTCAATAGTGCCACCATTGCTGCATGTTATGATACATTCATATATCTCAATGATCTGAATGAATAGCAAGGGACAACAAAAGAATGATTGAACAGGTGAAAAGGTGATACCTGCATTTGCAAGATGCCCGTTTTAATCTAATAATGTTAATTGATATGCCAAACGTGAAATCCAACAAAACCAAGCATCCCTCTTTTAAGCATCGTAGAACCTGTCCCATAGATTTTCTAATTAAATTCATTTAGATTTATCAGAAAATTTTGAACACAAATAGCTAAGTTCAATAGTACACAAATAAATCAATTAACCCATCAAAATAAAGCAAACTTGGCTAAAGAGTTGCAGGGGTTTGCAAGAGTTTCAAATTCAATCCTGACCTACCTGCAAGTCCTTTGGGCCCATAGGTATATTCTTACAAATACTCTAGGATTGTAAATAAAACCTTATCATTGTAATTTGCAACCTGTCTAGCACAAACATAACCCAATATAGCCAAGCCAAACTCTGAAAAGTAGGGTACAAATACAGTGGGTATATTTTATACATATTATTATACTATGACCATCAATAGTTCTTAGTTCATGTTATAAAACATTACAGTTGTAATCTATAATACTTAGCAACTATGTATGTAACCCCATGCAGCCATGAATTGAATATCTTCACTCCCTTTCTTTTTTTTTTCACAGGGGAGGTTAACCCTATGCAGCCTTGTAACCCAGGCGGCAGCGTCTGTTGTGGAGGTTGGAAAGGGGACTTGTTTCTTGTGTTGAGAATTTAGAGCGAGTTTGATTGGTAAAAGAGATGGGAAGGTTCAAGCTTTTGCTGATAAGTTAGGCTTGTCAGTTGTTAGGAATGAGGAATTTGTTGATGTTACCAATCCTAGAGTTAATTGTAAGTTTTCAGGGCTTGTGTTGTAAGTTTTCAGGGCTTGTGTAGAGGAATTAGGGAGCTGAGGAATCTACAATTTTCAGTCATAATTTATGGGGGAACCACAAGTTGTAAATTGGGGAGAGTGAGGTGGCTCAATGAGGATTCTTAGCTGGAATGTTATGGGGCTAGGTGCTAAAAGTAAGAGGAGAGTGGTGAAGGATCTGATTTTGAAATCCAATCCAGATATAGTTCTACTTCAGGAAACCAAACTATCTATCAATGATAGAAAATTTATCAAGAGTTTGTGGGGTATTAGGAGTAGAAAGCGGTGCTCCCTCCTTAGTAAAGACACTATTTTGGGCTTGTAGGCGGTCTAGGAGGATAGTATTGTTTCTTGCTTGGAGGAGGTGGTTAGTAACTTTTCAGTTTTGTGGAAGTTAATGATTAGATACTGTGAGGACCCTAGTGTAATTTTACTAAGCCGATCGATCGAGGGGCCAAGTTGTAAGAACCCAAGGTTTTATTCATGAGAATATTGGGTTGGATTGTGTTAAGGTATGTTTTGGTGAGCTACATTCCTCTTGGTTATGCATGCTGAGCGTTATAGTTGACTATAACCCTTTATACTTAACTATAACAAACATAATACTTCTTTTTGTGCATGTTGGGTGTTATAGTCGACTATAACAACTTATAATCGACTATAACAAACAGAATGTTGCAATGCTGTTTATTGGGGAGTTATAGTCGACTATAACTCGACTATAATGAATTATAGTCGACTATAACACACGGGATTTCTGCTGAAAAACAAGATTTTTTATGGAGCGAAAAGACTATTTTACCCCTCCCTTATGTTTCCTATAGAACCCAACTTCTAGAAGGTTCGCACCCATTTTCTCGGCTGATAGAGAAGGAGAGAGGAAGAAAGAGAGAGAGAGTTGGGGGGAGGTCGGCAGTGGCTCGCCGAAGTACCAGAGCTCCGATCCGACGCCGGCAAGTGCGGATCATGTATTTCTTGGCCCGATCTACGTGTCTATGGCATTGAGTTTGCATTTTCTTCACCTATTTTTGAGGTAGGGGCATTTTCTCATCTTAAACCATTGATGCATGGGGGTTTTGGGTTTAAATCATGTAAAAATACATGTATTTGGCAATCTTTGCATAAATATCATGCATGTGGGCATATTTTATGGGTTTTAATAAATTTTGGAAAATCTAGGGTTTTGTATTATACCCTATTTGGTTATATGCATGTTATATTTCAAACCCTCATATGATTTGGGGTACGATGAGTTGATTTTGATAACCTATTGGGTTATATGCTTTCAATCAAATATTGGGGGTCACTTTTATATAAATGTTTTTAGAACCATTATTTTGAAAAGTGGTTGGGAAATGATTACCATGATTTATGGAATTATCTCATATGGTTTTCAAATTTCAAAGAACAAACCTATTATGTGGTTTTTGGAAAATTTGTGTATAATTTTCCAAATTATGTGAGAATTATGGAATTGAAAAATGAATAGACAAGTGGTGATGATATGGATGTGATAATAAGGGGTACTTTCCGGTCTTAATGACCGTAGTGTTCCCGAAATGAGGTTACTTTCTGGATCCATGTAGGATTCATAGTGTTTCCTCTTGAGGTTACTTTCTAATCCAAGTAGGATCATAGTGTTTCCTCATGATGGGGTTACTTTCTGGACCAAAGAAGGATCCATAGTGTTTCCCCTTATTTTCCCCACGCGAGGGTCCCGTATGACTTGGGGAGGATTTATCAGTTTGAAAGACTAATGTTATGGATTGCCAGATATGGCGGATAATGGTTATTGGCTTAAAAGGGTGTGATATGATATCAGAAAATGATGATTAATTCATTTGTAAAATGATGATTTTGATAATAAATAACTTGAGTTATTTCTTACCTCTTTAAAAAGAAAAAGGGGTGTTGGTATTTAATGATTTAACTTCCGCAATTATTTCTTTATACTTGTATCAGTTTTATTTACTGAAAAATTATATTGCAAACTAATCAATAGTTTTGCAGGGCTTTGGAAAAGTATATAAATTATGGTTTTTAAAACCTTAGGTTATTTTGAGAAATGTTTTCCTACTGAGCGTGTAGCTCATACCCCCACAGTTTTTCTTACAGGTCATATTTTCAAATAAAGCTTAACCTGGGGTTTTGGGAAATACATCAGCATGCATGCATTCATATAGAGGATCATAGTATTTTATTTCGGCTTTGAGCCTAGGCATGTATTAATTTTAATTCATGGCCTGTAATAAATAGATAAATAATGGACGTAGATGTGGATGAGACGCATGTGACTACGATATAGCTTGTAGTTTTATTTATTTTTGGAATATTTTGTGGATAGTTGAAAATGCTTATAAATGTGTTTTCTACAGGTTTTGTGACTAGTCGATAACTTGGTATGTCCTATTTATAGCCGGGATCATGCCGAATTTTCTAAAAATGTTTTCAAAAGAATTATTTTTATTAAACATCCACCAAGATTGACTTTAAAATTGATTTTCTTACTATATAACTAACGGTCCCCTTTTCGGGTCGTTACAGATACGGACCTTGAGTGGTGGCTTATAGTCTATAGCCTGAATAGGCCTAGACTCAGAGATGAGCTTTGGGAAGAGGTCTCTACCATTTATGGTCTTGTTAATCAACGTTGGTGTTTAGTGGGGGACTTTCATGTTATACGTTACGTTCATTGGAAGAGCAGTAGTAGCCGTGTTACTAAAGGCATGTGGGATTTAATAGCTTCATCCAAGAATGCAGCCTAAACCCCCACCCCCTTCAAAAACTCCACCTTTACCTATGCACAAGCTCACAATGAGCAATAGGATAGATTCACACTTTTAATATTCTCCAAAAGAGGAGGCCTAATAAAGCTCTTTCTCCTAATATGTGAGTTTTGAGTTGTGCCGCCAGTGAAATGGTAAATCATCTTTTTCTCAATTGCTCTTTCTCAGTCATCATTCCTTTAGTGGGCACCCCCAAGAGTTCTCCTTAGCACTTTTCCTCATTTTTGGAAGTCTCAATTCCCTATTCTAGGGAAAGAAGACGGTCTTATGGAAATGCACTACTATGAATACTATTTGGATTATTTGCGCCAAAAGGAATGTGAGGATTTTTTAAAATATAAGTATTATTGCAGCTGTTTGGGATAAGAGCCATGCTATGTCCTCTTGTTGGGTGCCTACATTAAAAGGTTTTAGTGGGATTCCCCTTTCCCTCATTATTACAGATTGGGTTGTTGTTTGTTGACCATCGAGGAATTCTTTATTGTGCGTTTGGACCCCTCTCCTAATGGGTAAATTAATTTTGATGGATGTTCGTTGGGTAATCCAAGCCAAATTGGTATACGCAGTATCTTTAGAAGTGATGATGGTAATGTTACGTACAACTTATCCAAGCCTTATGTTTATGGTTGTTCTATTGAGGCCAAGATTTGTGCTCTTTTAATTGGCCTTCATTATGAGAAGAATCTCTCATGAACTTTTGGTAGAGGGAGACACTTCCACAGTTATCTCTTGAGCCAAAGATGGTGAGAATGTAATTGGAGACATTGGTATCATATGCAAGAAAATTTTTACATTACTAGGTTAATGAGGACCACATTGTTTGGATCGTCTGTTTGGCTAGAAACAAGGCAAATATGTTAATTGTTAACACAAAGAAGAGCTCTTATATTTGAAAATTTTTGGGGACTTTTCTATCTGCCTTGATTTGCTGTATATTTTTGTCCTTCTTCCCTACCTCTTTTCTTTCCTCTGTGGGAACTCTCATCCTTTTTCTACATGGCCTCAAACTTTTATAATATATTTTGTTGTTAATCCAAAAATTAGGAGGTGGAACATTAGTAAAATGTCAAAGTCAACAAATGGTAGACACAAACAACAGTGACCATGAGCAACACTATAACAAATCATCTTAGGCATCATTACATCATAAATTCATAATATATGAGGATGCAAAAATTAACTACATAAAAGTTCCCATACAACATCTCAAATGGTTTGTGATAAAGGTGGACACAACACACTTATCGTTGTCTAAATTGATGTTAAAGTGTCTTTTATGGTAGGCAAATTGGTGTTTTTAAGTGTGGTGTCAACGAGTTCCAAACATGCTACCCATTGAGAGGTATAAGTGCCCAATATACCACAGAAAAAGAAAACCACCAAGGTCAAGGAGAAAGGCCACCATGAGCATGTGTCATCGAAAATAAAATCCCAATAAATGACAACACACCCACATCCACGCACACCTCCAACACACACACTAAGTTTCAATGCTCAAATTCTATCTATTTGATGCCAGCATTACTTTAGTTTGAAAGCACATTTTATCAGATGTCTCCAAAGAGACTTGAAAGCAAATATGGCACCCAAAAGAATTATACGAATAAATGAATAAAGAGAGGGTTTTTTTTTTACATAACTAGGTATGTTATATCCCTTTATACACAAAAAATTTAATAAAAACAACGAATCAAATGAGATAGCACACACAGCATGGAAAGAAGAAGCCTCTTAAAAACCAAACAGTAGTACCTCCAATGAAACTAAAGTTGATTGCAGATGAGTTATTCCCAAGAGCAGTTTTACAATCCACCATAAACAAGAGATCCGATGGCAAAATATTAAGTACCAGTGGTCACACTTGGAGAAAAGTAGAATGGTACTCTACAATTTTGTAACATTAAAAAAAAAAAAAAAAAAGAGTGAGAAAGAGAGTGTGTATTAAGTCCTCACATACAAATATTATAATATTGTATTATATAAAAAAAAATTTATAATAGTGCAAACAAAAATTAAATTTAAGTTATAAAAGCTTACCCAGACCAAGAATTGAGAACATCTGAAAAACCACTCATGATACACAACAGTGTCACCATGAAGTTCTTTCTTCAGAAGCAAAATCATGTCAAAAAATGACATACATGCTCCAAGGGCAGGTAGGAACCGTAAGAAAACCTTTTCCGCAAAGCATATCTGTGTATTTAGTAAACTATTACTATTTGAAACAACTCTAGTTAAATGAGAATCTAAAAACAAAGTCCTGCCAACAAATTAATATAAAAAAGGCCCTTGTATAATTCAGAACTTACTCAATTCCTACCATTATAATTATAAGTCATAGTACAGAATTATGAAAGAGTGCCACTGCAGAGATCAAACTAGAATTTCAGCCAACCAGTCAAAATAAATATGAAGGAAGTATACTATAAAAACTGTCGGCGTATTTAGTCAAAAGAGAAGAACAAGGATCATTATATGTTATCATTAACTAAAAAAGGTGCATAGGTTAATCTAGTGCATTTTCTAGAAGAAAAAGATTCCATTAAAATAGATTGACTCTTTCAACTATTGCGAGTGGGATTTTTGGAAAAGGGATAAAACAGTGCAAGAATAACTAATTTTTCACATTGGGATTAAGTTTGATCTCAAATCTTTACATGCAGAATATGGATTAATCACCAGGTCATATTCAAAATGAGACTCCAAGGTGTGTCATTTATGAAGTTTAAGTTATTGGTAGTGGTAGTGATGTAGGACTTTAAGGGGGATGCAGTTGATTTTTATTTTAAATCAAAATATGACTTCATGAAACATGTTTTAATATGAAATCAATGGGAATATATCCATCACAGTTTTAACCAAAATTTGACAAGGAAAGAAGTCCGGTAACCATTATGTGCTTAGAGATAGCACATTTAAGCTACAGTATCAGTTTTATCATCGTTGGATTCAGATATTGATACTGCTCAACTGTGACACATGCACTTAAGGCATATTAGTGCAAGGGGTATAACAGGGTTGAGCAAGCAGGATTTGCTTAGTGGTCAGAAAGTAGGGAAGCTGCACTCTGATCTTTGGGTCCCTTGCATGTTTCTTCTAAGTATCTACTGACTATCATGATGACTAATCTAGGAAGGTTCGGATATATACTTTGAAGCACATGGATGAAGTGTCTCTCAACTTCAAGCAGTGGAAGGCTGTGAGTGAGAAGCAAACAGGGGAGGACATCAAGTGTATGAGAACTGATAATGGCTTAGAGTGTTGTTTAGGTGAATTTGACGAGTTCTGCAAAAGCGAGGGGATCGTGAGGCATCACCGCATCACACAGTTAGAAAAACAACCTAGCAGAAAGGCAAGATAGATTAAATGTATAGGACTCTTTTCTCTAATGCTAATTTGGGTAAAGAATTTTAGGCTGAGGGAGTTTCCACAACTTGCTACTTGGTGAATCAATCTCCATCGAAAGCTATTGAGTGTAACACTCCTGAGGAGGTATGGTATGCTACCCCTGCAGATTATTGTGGTCAGAGATTTATTGGTCGTCCTGCTTCTGCTCATGTTAATGAAGGTAAGCTAGAAAGTCGAGCTAAAAAGTGCATTTTCATGGGTTATGCATTTTTGCCTCTAGGGTGAAGGGATATAGGTTATGGTGTCCTGATACTAAGTCACCCAGGTTCCTTATCAGTTGAGATGTTACTTTTGATGAATCTACCATGCCTCAACTGAGAAGGAGTGCATTAATGTAGGTAGGGGCCGTGGTATCAAAAAATATGTGGAGCTAGAGTGTGAAACTTCTGGGAAAGGGCAAAATGGCACTTTTGTTCAGCCTATAGAGGAAAAAGAGAAAAATGCACCAAAGAAGCAGCAATACAGTACTGCTACTGGCCAAGCTGCCCTCCAATCCAAAGAAATCAAGGAAAACAGAACCCCAGCAATAACTAGGAACCACATATCCTTGATAGAGGACTAGAGCTCTTCCTAAATTCTACAATTCCTTTCTAAGCAAATAAACCAGAGAAATGCGAAAAATACACGTCTCTAAAAACATTACCACTTCCTTTTCAGAAAACAATGAAAGAAAAAGTACATTATAAAAAATTTACCCTCTTAATTCCTCTTGTGTTCCTTCTAGTAATTCCAAGTACAGTAATCATAAGCACAGTCATTACATTAGCTCCAAAAGCTAAAACCGTAACCATAGTTAAGAAAAAACAAATCATATCAACCATTACTATTTCAAAAAATACAAAAATAAAGGAAAATAAACTGCTTATAAAAGGAACAATTTTAAAGCATTTTCTTTTCTCTTCTCCATTTCTTTCCAAAAACCAAAGGAGCCTTAACATTAAGGATATATGTTACTGAAACACTCTGAGAATCCATAGCCATCCCATACCTGTAAATTAAAAAGTGGAAAATTCCAGATATACATAAACTCGCATTATGAGAAACTGCAAACTATAATTTGTCAATACATTATTGCATGAATCTAAACATGGTGAAATCCAAATATATTTAAAATCAATGTTGTTTGCTTTGAAAAATGAGGAAAAGAAAATAAAACAAAATTATGATTGTTACCTTTGTGGTGTTATGGTTCCAACAAATGAATAATTCAAAACCTTTCTAATCCAAATAATTGCACTACAATAAGGAGAGCCTGTTTCCTTGGTTCCCATATACTGGGAAACTCTAAGTTCAATATTTGCATTCCTTCTATTTTTACATCACTTTCTCAGAAAAAAAACAGAGCTTTTTTGGGGGGGAAAAAAAAACTGTCATTTTTTACCCTCAGTACATAATTTCATGAAAACAAACATGGTGAAATCCAGATAAATTTACCTTCCATTTGACTGCTGAGAAAACTGAGGAAGAGAAACCAGAATGAAGTTTCAAATCTTATTTTATGTATATTTTTTCTTTTTCTTTTTTGGTAAGCAAAAAAAAAGGGGAAAAACTCACCTCACCTAAGACAAACACTTCTATAGTTCTATAGCACAAAGTTGAGTGGAGGTTTTATTTTTTCAGGTCCTAAATAATGAAAAAGCCTAAAATCCAAAACTCCAAAAATTTTAAACTTGTAATATTTGTCTACATTTTCTCATCATCCAAGCAGAATAAAGAAATTGATAAAGAAACAGTGTATAAATAGCGAAGTACATAAATAAAAAAAAAGTTTCAACATTCATTCCAACCCTTTGGATACTCAGAAAACCAAGGGGAAAAAATGGATAAAACAATTGAAATCTTATGTTTCTAGAAAAAAAATTTAAAAAAAAAAAAAAAAAAAAAAGTTCCAACATTCATTCCAACCCTTTGGATACTCAGAAAACCAAGGGGAAAAAAATGGAAAAAACAATTGAAATCCTATGTTTCTATTTCATTAAGCTCATACTAGGCTCATTTGAAATCTTATGTCCCATATAATGAAAAATATAAGATTAGATTACCAATTTCTAATGTTTTTTCTCAGCAACCAAACGGACCTTTTAAAAGAGAGAGAGATAGAGAGAGAGAGGGAGAGAGAGAGAGAGAGAGAGAAAGGAAGCAGAGTGCATATATTTTGCTTCAAATGATTGAATCAATCATACAACTTTTTGAAACTTATATTTTGCTTTATTTTGACCAGAGGATCAAAAGAAACCTGCACTCAAATGAGCCTTATACAATAACATAAGTGATTCAAAATTCCACTTTAGTTTCTTTTCCAAAATTTTCTCAGTAAACAAACAGACGGTTTACAAAATTTTAGAGGGAAAAAAAGAAGAATTACAGAAAACCCCACTAATATTTAGCCCCTTTTCACACAACTCTCATAAAGAAAATCGTTGCAACGTCTCCCCAAACCACATTGGCCATTTAATAGAATAATCAAAATTTACAAAAATAACATATCATCCAAAAATATGAGACCTAGCATTTCCAACTTCTATGCCACAAGTAAGAAATCCCAATATTTATAAAAGTAACACTATCCACAAAAATATGAGATCTAGCACTTCCAACTTCCATGCCACTATTAAGAAATCCCAATATTTACAAAATTAACACTATCCATCCAAACCGCAAATGTGGTTCAAAAGGACATTGCAACCATTTATTCTTTATGAGGATTATGTGAAAAAGGGCTAGACATTAGGAGGAGGGTTTTCTGTAATTTACCAAAAACAATAAATAAATAGAGAGTCTCGATATTCTGCTCGAAATGATCAAACTAGCAAAGAGTAAAAAGAAACATAGAAAATGAAAGTTTTAGGAGTTTATCTTCTTTTATATTCCTGAGTTTTCTCAGCAACCATACAGAGGGCAAAGCTAGGTCTTCGAAGAAATAGAAAATCAAAGAGGAATGAGGATGTTAAGAGAAAACAGAGGTGGACTCGAACGAATTATAAAAGAAAGAGATTTTAAAAATAAAATAAAATAAATTGTGATAGAGAGAAAGTGCATACTGAGGGAGAATTAGGGCAAATGAGATGCAATAATTCCATTGCTGTGCGTGGCTTCTGCTTCTGCTTCTGCTTCTCAGAGCGAGAAAGAGGGAAACTTATGAGACAGCAACTGAAAAATAAGGAAGACCGCCGGAGAAACGGTCGTTGGCATTACTTGGTGGGCAACTTTAAAGTCACGGCGAGTGCATACACTAACGTCACTCTGTCTATGATGCGATTAGCCCATGTGGCATGGGGCATGCTTGCGGGCGGATATTCCTACGGGAGTTTTGTTAATTTTCATTTTTTTTCTTTTATTTTTTATTTTTTTTTTGGGTAAAATACACTTTCATCTATTAAATAGTTGAAAGGTTTTCTTAACATCTGTCCTACGAGCACATATAAAGCCGCAATTAATAACCATTCAATGCATAAAAAAAAAAAATTTCACTATTTTTCAAACAACTTTCACCATTTATAATATATTTTCATTATTTCTAATACAATAATTGGATCATTAATTACAGCTTAACATGTGTTTTTAGGACACACATTAAGAAAACCCATAGTTGAATTAAGTACGATATCAAAATCAATTGCATCAAATCGTCAATGTGCGTCGTGAACTTTCGATTTGTTTCAATATTACCATCTATTTGCCGTTTTAGAAACTAACAAAATTCGCTCACACGATACATTTGGTAATACTTAATTCTCATGTTGTTCTTATAAATGGATATTTTAATGAAAAACTTAGAAGGGTATTTTGTCTTTTCATTATTCCGTTAAAGACAGATTGAGAAGTGGATCACATTGAAACAAATTAAAAGTTTAAGGGTCACTTTGATAAAATTATAAATAAAAATTGAGGATGAATAACTCTACTCTATCTTTACAAAGCTATTTTGTGGCTTATCAGTAAAATTTTACGTTCGAAAACACACTACGGTGGTCCAGAGCAAGCGAAATGGAAAAATCAGGTGCACTAAATTATTATTTTTTATTTTTTATAAGGAGACGATAATCAGTAGCACTAAATTGACCATAAGCTAACTCGCAATATTGTCTTCCCAAAAGTAAAATGCCATGCTCTAATGCCTTTGTATACCTCAAAAAAAAAAAAAAAAATGCCATGCTCTGGCCAGTAAGGACAAATTTTCTCATGGGAAGCACATAAGACCTTTGTGCGCTTTAATGGTGGCATGCAAAGGCCTTGAACGTGCGCTCCACATCACAAATCCACTCTTCTTTCTGTTAAAGTGGTGCTGCACAGTGGAGGGTATTTTTTTTCCCTTTCTTCCATCCCAAAGCCTGCTGAGTTCTACTTTTGGCGGCATTTTTGTTTGGACATCCAACCTTTACCATGCTTAGGAAATTGTAGCCAATTATAGGGTTTATAATAACCTTAGATCAATATAATTCAATATTCTTTGAGCCTCTGATAAGGACTTGCAGATTCCTGAAATAGATTACCACTAGAAAGTGTTAATGCCAATCTCTTATCTAATAATTGGAAAATGCTTCATGACACCACGGTCCGTCTGTTCGTCGAGCAGATCACGCGGCATGACCCACCCTCAATAGTTATGATTAAGAAAATTAACTCTGAAACAAGAACCCAAAAAAAAAAAAAAAAAACTCTTTAGTATAGGGGTATGGGTCAAGAATTCACTTGTCCATTGTGTGGGAAAGAGGAGAAAGCTATGGAACATATATCTGCTCGCTTATTGTGAAGTGTCTTCCCACCTTTGGGCAGGTTCACAAGTGGGAACAGAGTGGAGTTTTTCAAACATATGCCTCACCTAGACTGGTTAGAGACTAGAGAGACTTTTATCACTTACCAATCTCATAGGACTTCTAAGGATGATTTTGATGCCACTTCTTATAGAGTAGCTCTCCTCCTTTGGACTTGGGTCGATCTACGATATTATATATAATAGAAACATGATTGATTTTCAGAAGGATAGTTTCGAACTAAAGGAGATTTTGCTTTCTGCTGAACTTCTGTATTATCAGAACCAAAAGACAATGCAAAGACAACCTACCCAAGCCATCACTGCTATGGCTAACAATCAATTTTAAGGTATGCATCATTCTATACCAATCTTAAAGGACGTTGCCGAGCCCAGGAGAACCCAATTTTGGCTAGACGTCACAACTTGCTCTGGGCCTCAAAGATGGGGTGGAGAAAAGAGTTGCAACTACTAGCACTGAATGATTACAATTTTTAAAAGGAAAAATGTACAAAAGAAAAATCCTGAATTGAAAATACAAAACTCAGCAAATAATCCTAAATTGACAATACAAAACACATCAAATTGAAGAACACACCTGATTGTAGACTGTTCTAAACGGTGATCTCAACCCCTTTCTTTTTTTCGGTGCTGAGAATGGTGGATCCTAACCTAGAAAAACTCTCATCTCTCTAGAGATAACATCCTGTCCGGCGGCCTTCTTTCAGGTAGCTGATATAAACTTTTGGGATGTGTGCAATTTTCCAATAATCCCCACCTTGCCTGTCCTGCTTTAGCGTTGAGACTAATCCATCAGGCATATCATCCAATTCAAGCAATTTCAGGTTGGTGAGGCATTGAATACCCGATGGCACTCTCTCCAACAATTTACAGCGCTTGATAACCAGCTTTTCAAGATTAGGCATTGCTCCTCCCTCTATTTTCACCTGCCTCAATCCTTTTAAGTTAGTAAGACACAAATCCTTAAGACTCTGAAACCCCCTGGCCTCAAAGCGCAATGTCTTTCCATCATAAGCCTTTACAAGCGAAAGTTTTACCAGATTGGGCAAAGCTCCAAGGGATTCAAGTGGATCATCCTTTAACCGACTCCACCTGAGCATTACTTTGACAAGGCTATGAAGAGAAGGTATCCAGTCTGGTAACTTCTCTAAACGCCCTTTCAAGTATAGCCTTTGAAGGAATTGAGGAGGCGAAGAAAGATGTTGCAGATCTATAATCTCACCCTCTTCAATCGAAGTTACAGACAACGAGCGAAGGTTGCTCAACTTTTCAATGGAAGAGCAAAAAGCCGCGCCATCTCCTCTTCTCAACTTTAAAATGCCTAACTTTCTCAATTGGACCAGCATCCCTATCTCGCCCAATAAAATGCCACTGTCTTGGTTAGCCTCTATAAAGCTGAGCTTCTGTAAAAACAACAACTCGCCCATTTTCGGCGGCCCATTAAAACCAAGCAAAGAATGAAAGGGTACATTATGTCCCGTATCGTAACGATACACTAGGAGATGGCGAAGTTTCTGGAGTTTTAGAATCTCAGCAGGCAATTCAGTGACATGGGCATTTTTAAGATCCAATGTTTCAAGGTTTTGAAGCTTCCTAATAGAGCTTGGAAGCCTCTTCACCTTAGTATCCCTCAAGCTTAGATACCTCAAATGGAATAACTTGGTGATCTCATTTGGAAACGTTTCGAAAGTTGCACCTCTCAAATCCAACACCTTGATTAGACCACCACTCAACAATTCCAGCACCGATGAACTGGATTGTGGATCAAACATGAGTAAAGAACGAAGTTGAGGGACAACCTTGTCATGTTGCATGCTTCCCGAGGACTTGCAAACTGATAGGCGTCGAACTTTGTCAGGCCATCTTTTGCTCCGCTCGCTGGTTATTGCTACGAAATTTTGATCCGTTGATTGGGAAAGAATGATCTCCCGTAGAAGGTCATGGATGCGGCACGTTTTGACCCTTCCATCTATGGTAGTCCCTGCAACTTGGATCAAGTTTCTATCAAAGAGTTGATAGAGATAGCCTTCTGCAACTTCTTCTAGCGTCTTTTCGTCTTTTTCTTCAACAAATCCTTCCGCAATCCATAGTCGGATTAGTCTCATACGCTCGATCAAATGATCCTCCGGAAAGACGCTTAAGTACAGAAAACAAGTTTTCAAATAGCAAGGCAAGTCATTGTAACTGAGTGACAGAATTTTCTTCATACTCTTGAATCTGTCATTGCCTTCTATTTCAACACCAAGACTACGGTGAACCATCTCCCATTCATCTACTCTGCTTATGTCCCTTGTTGCCAAAACACCGCTGAGAGCTACAATTGCAATTGGCAACCCTCCGCATCTTTCCAATATTTTTTCTGAAAGACCCTTCAAATGTGGAGGGCATGAGCTCCTGTAAAATGTTTTCTTACAAAACAGAGTCCGCGAATCTTCCACCGATAGAGGCTTTAATTCATAGACTTTACCGTGGAACTCCTTGCTGGATGTGGAGGCCAGATCTCCACTACGCGTTGTGAGCATTACTCGACTGCCGCAATTGTTGTTGGGCAGTGCATATTTGAAAGCATCCCAATCATTAATGCTCCACACATCGTCGAAAACAAGCATGTACCTGCTTTCCCGAAGGAAGCCATTGATCATCTCTTTCAACCTATCGCTCTTCATAGTTTCCACCCCTGAAGGAACTTGTTGATTGATTTCGCTAAAAAGTTGTTGAATCATGTCTCTCAGGAGCTCCTCCAAATGGAACGATTGAGAAACGTTGATCCAAGCATGGTTTCGGAATTGCGTCTTCACTTTCTCATCGTCGTAGACCTTCTTCACGAGGGTGGTTTTCCCCAACCCCCCCATTCCCACCACCGAAAACACTCTCAAACTGGGGTCGCCCTTACCGAGCCATCGGATGAGGCGCTCTTTGGGTTTGTCGATGCCCACCAGGTCAGCTTCTTCCAGTAAAAGCGCATCCCCTCGACGATCGTAATACGCCTTGTTTCCAGAAGTGGAACTCGAGACTTTCTCCGGAGAATTCATCTTGAGTTGGTACCTCCGATGTCCGTCGGATATATTGCCGACCTTGGATTTGATGGACTGGATCTTAGAACCAATCCAATAACGGGCTTTCAAGTTTTTAACAGAGCAAGAAATCGTACGGAGAGGAGCGTAGAATCCCTGCCCATGATGATCCGCCAGTCGAAGCATGAATCCATCGATAACGTCTTCGATTTCGTATGCGATCTCTCTGACTTGCTTAACCCAGACTTTGATTTCTTCGTCGCTCTCTTCAGTGGAATCGGCGACTCTGAGGAAAGCCTTCATGCGCTCTAATTCGTCTCTGATGTTCTCGATATCACCCCGAACCCCACTCAGAAGTTGCACCTCTCCTTGGATTAAATTGGTGAGCCTATCGAGCAGAAAGGTTACCGCACCGTCTGCCATTCTCGAAAACTGTAAAGACGGCACCTCTGCTCTCGGATAAACTATCTCGTATGGATGATAATTTCTGAAAAAGCTTGCAAAATTGATCAATCTTTCACACTCCAGGATGTAGCTTATTTTATGCTCTGGGAAAATTGGATTGACCAAGACTAGTAGGTGTGAATTCCTGACCAGGTATTTGTTTATTTATTTTAGTAGCACCGGTCAAGCTGGGGGGTCTTGGTCTTTTAGAGAATAGCTGGTGGAAGAGAAAACTTGAAAGAAAAGGCAATAATAGACAAAAGGGGAAGGAAGCAGGAAAAAAGGATGAAATTGCCAAGGAGTATCCTGGCAAAGCCTCTGTTCCTTCCGCAAAGTGGAAGTTAATGAATAAATTTTTATTTTTATTTTTATCTTTGGTTACGTTGGAAGGAGCATGACCCTTGAGTTATCCCGGTACTACCACTAAGCCTGAGCTCGATATTATCTATCTATACTATCTATAAAAAGATGAATGTGAGAAAAATTTTTAATTGATTAATATACATTTATTTTAATTTTTAATTACATAATTACCCTTCTGCATATATAGGAAATATAGCAATATAAAACACAAACGTTAATAAGAATTTTAAGGAAACTATATAACTACCTTTCTGCATATATATAGGAAATATAACAATATAAAACACATACCTTAATAAGAATTTTAAGGAAACTATAATTCGTATTATAATTAAATAAAACCAAACTTAGATAGGAATTCTAAGGAAACGGAAACTACAATTCGTATATCTATACTACCTAAAAGAGTCTATATCTTTAAAAAAAAATGACAATATTACCATTATTCATTAATTAAAATATCTAGATTATTCCTAATTCTTTACTATACATGTTTATAAAAAATTCTTTGGAAAACAAGTTAGCATATATTTGGAGACCAAATAATAATATATAACCAATCAACCATACGTCTCCCTTCTCCCTTCCATATGCTTCTCCTCTTTTCTCTTTTTATACATTTAGTCTTAATTTACATTCTCCGCATATTATCCAGTGGATCTCACAAATAATCAACGATGGTGATTCTTGGCGTCCCTCCCTCCCTCCCCCCCCTCTTTTCTTTGTTGGCAGCATTCAAAACTATGAGCAAGTTTTGAGAACTACCCTTATTTTTTGTGGCCATCTTTTATAGTATTTATTATTTATTATATAGGGGTTTTTCTTTTCTGTTTCTTGACTTTGTATTGGGTAGGTTTAGGCATAAATAGTTAGCATTCAGAATTTTAGAATTAAATACCAGCGTATTTACTTTTATAATGCTTATTGAGTAACCGTCAACCAGTGCATCAGCTTGACATTAATTCTTTTCTCTTCTCTCTTATAAATTGAGTATTTAATCTTTCTCTTTTTCTCTCTTTATAGATCCAAAAACCCGTTATAAAAAGGTACCAATTTTTTTTATTTTCTAGATTCTTCGTTTTGATATGCGCGCTCAATATGTCTTTAATATAATCTTGGAGATTAAAACTCGCTTCGTAAGAGATTAATTTGCTTTATTTTTTGTACGTTACAATTTTTATATTATATATAATATTTTAGGTATTTTTTTTAGTGATTTGTTGAACAAAATATGTTTGTAAGAAATTTTCATTGTCATGGTTGTAAGTTATCGTTCCTTATAAATTTCACTATTTTTTTTTATATAACATTTATAAGATCAATTATAGTCAGTAATTTTGTTTATTAAAATCTGTTATAGCATACCAGTTGTATAATGGTTTTTTTTATCTTCCAGATCAATGAATTGTAAGTGCATATTGATTTTTATCATTCTCTTAATTCAGTGATCATGGGCGTGCTTAAAATTGAATGATCAAAGGTGCACACAAATTTTAATTTGATGGCCGGTTTTTTATTTATTTATTATTTTCTCCATATTCTTAGAAAACTTCAATGTCCTAACAAACGCTCTTCAAGTCTTTGTGTTATATCTTATAATATATATAGGTACATGTAACGTTATGTAAGTTTTTGAATCTCCTTATAGTTGTATAGCTGTTTTTCAAACCTTTTTTTTTTTTTTTTGCTTAAGTTCATCTGGATGTTAGTTTCAATATTGCATTTCGATCTTATTGGAATGAGAAATAAGCAAAATTAAAATAAATATTATTCTACCCAAACAAGAAAAGAAAAAAAATTTGTTACGTAAGTGAAAAAAATCACAATTTACAAATTTGAGTTATAATGGGGGAAGGATAAAAGGCAATGTGTGGAAACTAAAATTTGAGAAATTCTATCTAGAAGAAAAAATTATTACATGATTGTAAAAAGTTTGATAGTTATATGAATTAGAATTGTACTAGGAGATGAACAATGAGTGAATATAGAAATTTAAATTTGATTTAAAAATTATTTTTTACAACGCAAATATTGTCACATGCAACGCACGTATGCATCAACTAGTTAAATAAAATATACAAATCCCACATCTTTATTGAATAGGACATGTCATTAAACTGGATGGTCATTCACGCTTGGACCAAATTTATCACTAGATATGAAATATCCGTTAAGTCAAAGAAAAAGACAAATATGATGATAGATAAAAAGAGTGGGAAAAGAAGAAATTGCCAGTGGCAAAAGAATTCCCTACGTAACAAAGTTGATAACAAGTTTGATTGGAATAATCTAGATGATGTTCGATCTCATTGATTTCAGGAGGAGAAACATAAATGTATATCATATCCCATTGATTGGGATCATCATTGAAGGAGGAGAGAAAGGACGAGTTACATATACATGGAATGTGGGAGAGATCGTAGTATATCCAGTAGTGGAGGAAGTGGCATTCGGTTTGCCTGGGAAAATGGCCACTCCTCTTGTCAATTGAAGTGAAGATTTTTTAGCTTAATTATCTGTCTTTTTCCACCAAAACTCTCTATCTGCCTTTCTTTATGCATATACTGTGGAGGCAATATCATGATGAATTGTGCTACATTATCCCTTTTGTAATATGTGGTTTGGATTGAAATCTACTACTACTGCCTTGTCAGTCGTACATGGCTCATTCATTGATTGCTTAGTCAAGCCTGCTTATGCACTGGGGTTTGATTTAAAACCCTTTTAACCCAGACTGCTCATTCTTCACTGGGTTCGTGCTGCTTTTGCTTTATAATTGCTGTTTTACCAATTATTGAATCAGACCCTTGAGTCTATATAGTTCACGAATCCATTACTATTTCACATAGCAGTTTTTCTTTACACAAGTAGAATGGGCTAAATCAATTATCTAACTAGTTGACTTGCGAAGACTGAAGAGAAGACTGACAGATGAGATTAAAGATTAAAGATTAAAGAAGACTACTATATGAGTGAGTTTTTCAAATAACTGTGACACAGGCACGTGGTATCATGGGTTAATAAAAGCAAATAAAAATAAAACTGTGGGGCCAAAAAAGAGAGTATAAATCCTATTTTCTTCCACTCTAATTGGCTCGTGACACCACATCAATCGTATCATAATTACACATAAGTTTTTCTCCTACTATATTATATGCCTGTCACTCTATTACGTAGTTAATCACTAGAAGACTTTCATTTTTATTTTATTTTTTGGTAAGTTGCTACGAGATTTTAACCTACACCCTTCGACACCACTCAAAATCAACTGAACCGGACTGATTCCGGTTTGATCCATGAATAATTCTTCTTAACACAACTACACAACGCAGAGACAAACAATTAATATATGGGACTATAGATATACACAACCCTAATCAGATTAGCACGTATTAATATAAGTTATATTAGCACCATGCATTGGGGGTTGTACCCGTGCATTGACCCAATATACCACATAACCCACTAATGCACGAGATATAACTCCCAATACAGGTGTTGATATAAGTTATATCAGCACGTGCTTACTTGATCATCCTATATATATATATATATATATATATATATATATATTTTTACCACACCCACCCAATACATACCACAATCATAAAAACTCCTTCATTCATAAACCCTAACTCCCTCACAAACCCTTACCGAAAATTCATAATCTCTCCTAAACACTAACCTTTGTTGATATTCCTTACTCTTTTTTTATATATTATTTTTTATAGCAATCTATATGGGACAAGTAAATAGTCATTTAATTTGGAAGGATTCTAGCTGCGAAAATATGTTTATTTTTCTATTCAAAGTTGTTGATTTTCCATTTAAGAAGATATTATATCGTGTTTTGTCCAAGCTTGGTTGGTTGAACAAATGTTAATTGTTCTATCGATACATTTTAACCAAACATTTCTTGTTTGTTACCAATTGCATACTTGAATGGTTCGGATATAAACTAACAAAGAGAATATGTTCATCTCTTATATACCGAACGTATTCTATTTGTTCAGTTATTATGTATTTAACATAAACAACATGCCCATTTTGATACTTTGTTTTACATGGCTTTTTTTTTCTTTTTTAAAGCTGCATAATATGGACATTTTACTTTCTTTCAATTTCTTTCATGTCTATTGATAAATACGTAGAAAAGACCCTTCTAAATTTTATTGCGCAGAACCTGTAATGGTATATAAGAATTAAGAAGTTTAACCAAACCTACAACTTTGCTGACACCCTTTTACCTTCTTATAGTATGAATACAATTTACAATTTAATTTCTCCAAAAAAAACCAAAAAAAAAGTTCATAATTTGGCCTTTTACCAATGCAACTAGGTGGTAACATAGGTCACTTAATTACCAAAAGGTAATAAAAAGGATGTCACGGAGATGGATGGTATTAGAAGAAGGATAACATGGGGGAAGCCATCAATAAAGAAACTAGGGGTGTTAATGGTTTTGGTTAAAACCGAGAACCAAATCGAACCAAACCGAACCGAGCGGTTTGGTTTGGTTTTTTTGTCATTAGGTTTGGTTATGGTTTTAATTTTAGAAAACCGAACTCAATTGATTTGGTTTTGGTTTTCAATTTTAAAAAACCAAACCAAACCGAAAAACCGAAAAAACCAAAAAATATATTATATATATATATATATAAACTTAAAGTTTGTAAATTCCCAATTCTAATAAGGGTAAAATAGGTAATGTGCTTGTTTTGGTTGATTTTAAGTTTCTTATTGTTTTTCCTTTTTTACATTGGGATGTATTAAACTAGTTATTAATGTTGTGTGTGATATTGACATATTGATATATGTCAATATGTTTCTATTTTGATACAATGTTTGTTTTTTTTAGTTGCTAATGTAATGCTTTTATTAAAAATGTTTTTATTTGGAGTTTGGCATGTCATTTTTTTCATTTTCAATTATTTGTTGTTACTTGATAGGTTAAAACCAAAACCGAACCGAACCAAACCGAAATATAATGGTTTGGTTTGGTTTTTTTTTAGTTTGGTTTGGTTTTTTTTTAGTATGGTTTGGTTTTGGTTTTGGAGGAGTAAAACTGAAGTATAATGGTTTGGTTTGAAATCTCCCCTAAAACCGAACCAAACCGAACCATTAACACCCCTAAAAGAAACTGTCAAAAGCCTTGATTATAAATAAACAAGCAAATTATGGAAAAACAGACTAAACACATGCCTGGGCAAGTGTAGGCATGCCCAAATGTATCCAGAGTTTACATGTCCCGACATGATTGTAACAAAGTGAAAATTGTAAATAAAAATATAATAGCTAGAATCGTTTGTTTAGTTGAAATGTGCTAAACAAACTTGAAATTTTCAGTATATTGTAACCGAACAATTCAAGTTTGTTCCGTACGCTACAATCGAACAAACTCGAATTGTTTGGTGTATTACCCAACTTCGTTTTCCTTCTTTCTAATGTCTTCCTGGCATCCAAATGCCACATTATGTTTTATACATTGTTTTATACACACATATATATAAATATATATAAGAGAGGATTCCATTGACACCTAGTGTAAAACCTTTTATACTCACACCCATCAATATTTTTTTTATAGAAATCATATTTCGCCAATCCAACCATTGGATATATTACATATTCCTATTATGCACGTGATGCATGCTAAACTTCAAGTTAATCGGATATTAGGAAGTGTTTGATCCGTAAACTTACATTCTTTAAATAAATAAATAAATAAAACTTTAATTTCGAGCATTTTATGGATAACACAACTCCTAATCTCTTATTAACTTAAAAATGGGCATGCATGATGTGCTTGTCAAGAATATGTAATCTAACGGTTGGATTGGTGAAATATGAATTCTATAGAAAAATATTGACTGGTGTAAGTGTAAAAAGTTTTACACTAGATATCAATAAACCGTCCCCATATATATACATATATACAATCTTGATCAGGTCAGCACGTGTTGATATAAGTTATATCAGCACCATGCATTGAAGGTTGTACTCCATGCATTAGCTCAATATACCTAGTAACTTACTAATGCATAAGGTACAACTCCCAATGCGGGTGTTGATATAAGTTATATCCGCACGTGCTTACCTGATCATCATCCTATATATATACACACACCATATAGGGTTATATGTATGGGGAGGGATCCGTTTACACCCGATGTAAAGCTTTTTACTCTTACGTCCCTTAATATCTTTTTGTGAGAAAAATATTTTGTCAATCCAACCATTGGATTAGGTTTTCTTTTCATGCACATCATACATGTCAAATTTCAAGTAAATTAGATATCAGAAAGTATGTTATTCATAAAGTGCCCGAAATTATAATTTTTTTTATAAAAATAAAAAATAAAAAATAATTGTAAGCTTACAGATCAAATGTTTCTTGATATTCGATTTATTTGAAATTTGGTATCCATAAAGTGTATGAATATAGTACATAATCCAACAATTGGATTTGTGAAATATTATTCGCACAAAAAGATATTAAGGGGTATAAGAGTAAAAAAATTTACACTGGGCGTAAACGAATCACTCTCCTATATATATATATATATATATATATATATATATATATATATATATATATATATATATATATATATATATACTACCTATAAAAAGGTGAATGTGAGAAAAACTTTTGATTGACTAATATACCCTTATTTTAAATTTTAAATACACAACTACCCTTCTACATATATAAGAAATACAGGAATATAAAATACATACATAAATAGGAATTATAAGGAAAACGTATTTACATAAAGTTCTTCTCCTTGGAAAAATACGTTACCATACGAGCTTGGAAACCTAAGAATAATTTACAACCATAGGTCTCCTTTCTATGTCTTTGAATCCAGCTTAGGGCCGGCTTTCACTTCATTTAAGCGTAAAGGTAAGAAAGATTGTTATAGGTTTAATCTTTTTATACTCTCCCTTCTTCGATTTCGATTATGACGTTAATTTCAAGGGAAGATTGTTCATTCACGAAGAGAGAAAGAAATCTCGATAGTTCTATTAATAGTAGCTTCAAACTATTTTAATAGAACCCTCATTTTCTTTTCTTTCTCGAAATATAGGATTTTAGGGTTTGTTCTAATTGCTTTAGAAAATACTGTTTTCCATGTAGGTCAAGTATTTCATATATTTCTATAGATTTTGGTTCTCCTACCTCTATTCTTGTTAAATGCCCTACCTACAAGATTCCTTGCAAACGCAGTTGGGTTCTATTTTAGTTCTTTTGGATATTATTACTTTTGAGTTTTTTTTTTATTTTTTTTTATGTTTTTGGTGTAAGTTTTTGAAAAATCGTGATTCACAAATATTTTATGAGGATACCTTTCTTTTTATTTAATTATTTATTTTTGGAGTTGGTTTGTTTTTTCACATAGAACCTTTTATTAAAATATAATATAATAAAATCGAATGGGGTTCCTAGACTATCATAAACTGGCATTAAGAAACCAAATCCTATATGTAACAATGTTAAAAATTCTACTTTATCTGGTCAATAGTTAGAGCATCATCTCAACAAAGGACAACTCAGGAGGATTCCTATGTTTTAGTAAGCACATTTTTCATTGAGAAAATTGTAAAAATAAGTATATTTATCATAATTTCATTTAATTTTTTATATTATAAAAAAAAATTTATAAAAAAACCCAACTTTCCTAGTCATAAAATAATATTTTCAATGAGTTGGATGACATTTATTTTAATTTATTTCTTATTTTTTGAATTTAAACATGATGTTATTTGTTCAATTTATTTATGAAATATTTTTTTTTTAAAATTATTACTCTTTGAAATAAGTACATAACTAGGTTAGTTGCCAAACAAGTTCGAAAAAAAGGGTTAAACTATTTAGCTTTTTCCTTACAAAAATAAAAAATATATATATATACACTGACAGAGCTATGAGAAAACATTCTTTTAATAGGCAAGTGTACAACTGAAATTTACATATATTTTTTGTATTTATTTAAGTTATTGATGACACATTTAATTAATTTATTAGTTTTGGCACTGATTTTTTTTTTTTCCATCACAAAAATCTCTTCTTTAAAAGACAATTTATATGGTCCACTTCAACATAAATTCATATACCATTGATAGAATATTTATTTTACAATATAAAAATATTTACGTGCAACGCACGTGTGTACCAATTAGTATATATATATGGAGAGGGTTTCGTTGACACCCGGTGTAAAACTTTTTACACTTACACCCATCAATATCTTTCTATAGAAATCATATTTCACCAATCCAACCGTTAAATTACATATTCCTATCATGGACATTATGCATGCCAAATTTCAAGGTAATCAAATATTGGAAAGTATTTGATTCGTAAACTTACATTTATTTTAATAAATAAAACTTTAATTTCGAGCACTTTATGGCGTCAATATCTTTCTATAGAAATCATATTTCACCAATCCAACCGTTAAATTACATATTCCTATCATGGACATCATGCATGCCAAATTTCAAGGTGATTAGATATTGGAAAGTATTTGATCCGTAAACTTATATTTATTTTAATAAATAAAACTTTAATTTCGATCACTTTATGGATGACATAACTCCTAATCTCCGAGATGTAAATGTAAAAAGTTTTACATCGGGTGTCAACGGAACCCTCTTATATATATATATATATATATATAATGTTTTATATAGTGGTACGAGTGGTAGCCCGCACAATGAGCAGAAGAAATCCAATTAATCTAATCGATTGATATGGGTAAATCCAGTTTAGTTTAGTCTTAGAATCATCTTTGAGCTAATTAGTCCATTTCATATATAAAAATTGAAATTCAACTTCATCAATCACATCAAGCTTGTCTACTATTAATCTAGGGGAAATTAGCGGGAGATACATGATTTGGGGTTTGTTCCAGCCTCAAGTCACTTGTTAAACTCTTTTGGCGTGAAGTCCACTACACAACCCAAACGGCAACGTTTTTGAGACAGCTGCTAAATAATTGGCTATGAATACCAGCATTGCCCTTCCCTTCTAAACATATATGGCGATGGTTTAAATGGAAAACCCAGCCATGATTTCCGGAATCAAACCCATCCCATTAAGATTCCTATAACCGTTTCCATTTTTGGGATATATACACATGTTTTGCCCCCCTTTGAAAATTGAATTTCATGGTCATCTTCACTTTGCATCAACACGTTGTGAAAAAAAAAAGGATGAGTTTTTCAGAGAGAAAGAGGAGAACCATGGCCGGCGACAATGGAAGCAATGGCCATGGCTCTCTCAAAAACGTTTATAAAAATAAATAAATAATAAATAATAATAATAATAATAATAAAAAGAAAAAAGGAAAAAAAACAACTTGAGAGACCGGAGAAGGTTTGTCACAGAGAGAGAACCGGAGAAGGTTTTTTAGTTACACGAACAACAAAAAATAGGTCCTAAACGAAGGAATCCTCCATTTTCCAATTCCAATCAGTTATATGAAATGTAACTAATAATGCAAGAAATTTCACAAAACCCCATTACCCCAAAATCAGAAATCAAATAAGAACCCTAGGTTTATTTACACGAACAAAAAAAATCCCCAAAATCAGAAACTCTTTCAATCAGTTACATGCAATGTAACCCTATGTTTAGTTACACGAATAGCAAAAAAAAGGGTCCAAATCGAATGGACTCTCCAATCTCCACTTCCAAGTAATTACATGTAAGCCCAATGTAACTAATAATGCAAGGAATTTCAGAAACCCCATGAACAATGTCAAAATCCCCAAATTAGAAATCAATTAAAAACCCTAGCTAGGTTTAGTTACACGAACAACAAAAATTTGTTCAAAAGGAGCGAACTCTCCAATATCCCAACACAATCACAGAAGGGAGACGAAATCTTACGTTTTTTTTTGCCATTTTTCATTAGTTATTGATGTGGGAAAATCCTCCGCCTGACTAAAGCTCAAATAGTTACACGATGAACACCTTAAAATTGACTGATGCTCATCTTCTCTCTCGATGGGGACGACGAGGCAACTTGAACTTGCATCGCAGATTTGACGGCGATATGCGTGGGAGTAGCCATTGTTCTTTGGTTGATGATGTTCGACGAACCTAGGGCAGAATGACGCTTGAAGAGTTACACGACGAACACCTTAAAATCAACGACAAGCAGTCTTCTCTCTTGACAGGAATGGCGAAGTGAGCACTGGAGATTCAACGGTGATTTACGTAGGAGGTAAGCGTGATATTTGTGCGCAAACAACGGCCCGTGTTTGATGGAATGAGAAGTGAGATTGTGCTTTTGGCTGAAATGTGTTCTTTATAAGGCATTTTCGTCATCTCGTGCTGGTGTGTACTTAAGGCTAGAAAGTTTTTAATAAATGGACCTATGGCTGCAAAATTCCACCAATGTGGACTGGAGCCCAAACACCCCATTAATCTATTGCCCGTATGGAAAATATAAAAATAAAAATATTTCTCTTATCGTAATTATTTATTTTTTCCTTTGATTTTCTTATCTTATTTGATTAAGGCTTGGTGACTATAATGCCTTTGATTTTCTTTTTCTTCCCTTATTTGATTTTCTATTATTTTACCCTATTTTATTTTTTCTTTTGATTTTTTTGAGAGATGTGCTATTTTCTTATCTTAATTATTTTTCCTTTTTTTCCCTTTTGTAGATTATTAATTCTAACTGGTTTAATAGCTTAAGAGATGTACATGTGACATGCTATGAGTATTTGAGGGGAAGGCTTGACATGGTACATGTCTCATTTATATAATAGTACGAGGCAATGCATGGAAAAATGAACAATATTTTATGATTTTATAGCAATATTATTTATTAACTTTAAATTTGAGATCTATATAATAACACCTTAACAATCATTTTTTTTCCCCCTTTAAAAGATTCATAAGTCGAACTAGTTTAATTAAGATATGGTATTTTTTGGTGTTCAATATCACCATTCTTTAATTATTATATTTTTCCTTCTCAAGATTCTTGAGTTTCCTATTTAAATTTAATTTAAATAAATAATAAATAGGGTGATACTAGCGTGACAAACAGTCATTGCTAAAAGCAATCACAGTTAAATCATGACCACAAATGAGTTTTACTCCTCTTTAAAAAAAATCATGGTTTATTATTTTTTGTGATCATGATTTGATTGTCCTTGTTTTTGGCAATGACAGTTTGTCATGTAAATATTTTCCTAATAAATAATTCTATTAAATTAATTAATTTCTTGAACTAATGTGAAAAATCCATTTCAAATTTAAAAGTGGGGTCATAGTTAATGAGATAAGGGAATGAATGAAAAAATAGAATGAAAGAAAGTTAAAGAGGCAAACCACAATACCACATAAGTAAATTGGGTTTTATAGAATAGTATTGGTGTTGTTTGGCAAACCTTGAAAATTTGGCCAGCTGAGAATAAGTGGCCAGTTTTGATTTCATACTATTTGATAAATCTTTCTTTCTCTACTAATCAGTTTAGCTTTGTTCTGAAAACAAGACATAAACATAACACGGTTTTTTTCAAATCTACTAGTGACTTAGGTTTATTTCAAAAATCAGATAATAGTTATGGACCTAGACCCGATCTAATCGAGTTTTTGAACTTGCCAAACAGACCCATAGATAGTTAAATAAATGGGCATGACTATTTACATCCACAATTTAATCAATTTATTTATTACTATTCTACTCTTGAGTAAAATAACTATGTCCAACAAGAGAAAAACACACCGCATCCACTTGCAAACCTTTCTTTTTTGTGTGGGGTTGGGGGTAGAAGGAAAGGGACACCCACTTGCAATTTAAGTCGAGACAGTTGCGTATTAAATCAGTCCAAGACCCCACACGATATCTCAATCAGTGAATCGTGACGAAATTTGAAGATTTAACGAAGACATTTGGATGCCGAGATGGTTCCGTTGGGGACCCAATCAGTCATGCTAGCCTACATGACCTTTTCAAAGACCCTAACGAACTCTTTTGGCTCTTTGGTTTAAACTAAACACCTCTGCAAAGGTAATCATGAAAACAAGCTTTCAGTGTATTATCTTGTAAAAGGGTTGTGTGCCTGAACTGGCTTCAACTTAAGATTTAAAAAATAAATAAATAGAAAAGTAAGTAAAAATTTATGTCCAGGATTTCCAAGCCTTGTGCATTTTACTTCCTAGATATCTCGCAGCATTAACACCACCAACAGCCAGTAGACCAGAGACAGCCTGCCTCGCACTTGAAACCATAACAATACGCCTCACAACCTTCTGCATGCATGTTGCTGCCTCTTCTCTTGAGCCAATCACAACTTCATGTATAACTCGACCTGCAATTACCATGTAAAATGTTTGCAATCATCTAGTCATCCTTAGGGGTAAAGAGGGAAACATCTCGTTAGTTGAGTTTAAACACCAATCATTAGGGATTACAACCCAATTAGAGAGACTTAAGGCATAAATTTTCAAAGCATGCTTTTCCTAAGACGCTTCAAAATGCATAAAATTTTTGAGTCATATATAGGATTATAGATTCAGGCGGTGCTTTGGAAACCATTTAATTGTACTGATCCACTATGTATAAGTTGAAGTTCATACCAGATGCACTCATTTTTTCATTCTCTCCTAGCTTCCTCCCCATTTGGCTTCTGACCATTGGAGGAAGATAAGAAACAAGGGAGTGAGCTGCAGATAAACCACAATCCTGGTGTTCAGAAGTTGAAATGTATCAGAATTTTTAAAGCCAAGTCTGAAGAAAAACATATTGCAGCAGATAATTACTGAATATTTCCATGACACTAAGCATTGTCAGAATCGAAAAAGTTAAAAAATGACTAAACAATTTAAAACCACCACTTCAGTAAAAGAAACTATAGTTTCTACAAATGGCTGAAATGAGAGGCCTAAAGAAAGGACTGCAAATGTTATAACATTCATGGAACACAGTATAATGTTAAAGCTGAAAATAATTATTAATTTTATATTATAAAACAAAAATGTGGCTAAAAACATGTTGGATACAATACTCATGCTTATAGAGGCACTCTTCCTATTAATGAACAAATTAGACAAAAGAAAATAATAGTCTCTAGTTCATACACAATACTCAAGTTTATAAAGTATATTTCACGGCCAAGTTAGAGACCCAGAATTTTTCGAGTGTACAATAATAAACGAAGAGGTTTCAAGCTCCCTTTCGAAAGAAATTCAAAATTATGATATGTATTAAACCAGCTTTGGATATAGAACTTGAGGTTTTGGACAGACCTGATAAATATGTGCTGGCTGACCACCAGAAGATGAGAATCTCAACAAATCTTTGGCCACATACTCATCTAGAGGCGGCCCATACATCGTTTGGAATAAATCAAACTGCCCTTGTACAATCTTCATAACCTGGAGCAGATTATGTAAATGATAAACAGAAATTTCGAGATAACATAGAAAATGATGTAGGCCATTTGGCCTCCTTAGACAACAAAGTGTCATATCAGATGTAAGCCACCAATAAGGAAATAAAATCTCCAAAATAAAAATATGCAAAGAGCAGTTACATTGGAAGAATGT
Source organism: Liquidambar formosana (assembly GCA_039720395.1). Classification (NCBI taxonomy): domain Eukaryota; kingdom Viridiplantae; phylum Streptophyta; class Magnoliopsida; order Saxifragales; family Altingiaceae; genus Liquidambar; species Liquidambar formosana. The sequence goes on along the minus strand of CM077826.1, from coordinate 12,029,948 downwards.
GTGATGGGACTGAGGTGGAATCTAAACCTTCAGAACATTTCTGCCACGATAGTTGGAAACTTGGAATTATCTCAAGCTAACATCCAGAGGCATATCTTGGTTATACCAAGATGTTATTGGTGAGGTAAATTATTTATGGCAGAAGTTTTTTGTCAAAGTTGGTACGTAAGTACGAAAAGATATGCCTTGACTTTAAAAAAGAAACCAACCTGACTTTACAAGACCTCATATGCAAAACACTATCAAAAGACACAACAAGTTCCCACCTAAGACCTATGTAACTTTCCTCAAGTTCACCTTATTTCTGTCCTCTGCAAATAGCATCCGCAAGTCACCCATATAAGAGAGGCTACATATCTTGGCATACAGATCTTCCTGCATGAAGTTGGAATATACAGAAAATTCAAGTGATTCCCAATTGATAGGGCAGTGATAATAAAGCATACCTCAGTGAATTTGGATGGCAGTAGGAGGAGAGCAGCAGATATTGCAGCTCGTAAATTAACAGAGTTTAAAATTCCAATGTCCAAATTATCCGCAAGTATATGAACCTGTAAAAAATATATATATTTTTGAGGCTCCATTAAGGTTCAGATATAAACATGATTTATGAGTTGCGGAAAACAGATCAGAGGTAGCAACGAAAGGAGAATAGAAGAAGTGTGAATAGATAACTGCATGCAAAGTTTGTGTAAGGCAGCATCAACAAAAATCATCAATAGAATCTTCCTCAATTTTTTGTTTACACAATCTACATTATATTAATCCATATCTACGTACTCAAACTTATGACAATACAAAAGGTTAACATGTGGGCACGAAGTGTTGGCAGAGAAATGACAGCAATAGACGTCTGCTTGATGAGATAATTAAGTGGCACACACTCTGGATATGTCATCTTCCAGATCTTGCCAAGTCAGCATTCCGGAGTCCATGGTACATCTTTTGGTCATGGCTTTGCATCGATTCCAACGTCATAAAGGAAACCTTCCCAATATTAACCCTTATAATATAAGTCCCCTCGGTGGCAACCCGCCAGAGAGAGAAACACCAGGGTTGGCAACGAAATATAGAACAAGAAAAGGGTAAAATGGGTAAAAGAAAATAAAATAGAAATATAAAGCAATAAAAGAAAAATTGAGGCAAAAGGAAAAGAGGGAAGTAGAGAGCTAGGGTTTAAGTGCAAAGAAACAAGTTGAATGGAAGACAAAATAATGGCACCAAAGAGAAAACAAAGCTCAGGGAAAAACAGAGAAGATTTAAAGCTGTTTATGCAAGGATTACTAATAGAGCCATTAAACAGGCTAATTGAGAACAGAGCAGAAATCGTATCAGAGTTAACCAAAGTTTTATCAGAAACAGAATGTACAATTCAAGCCCTAGAGATTGTGGAGGAAGAAAAATTCCAACAAGATGACGTGCCGATAGTGAGATTTCAAGTATAGAGAAACAAATGGGGGAAATAACATTCACATTAATCAGAGCAGGAAATCTATCACAGAGGATTTGGATGGAATGGGTAAAGACGAAGAAGCAAAATGCCATAGCACAACAATACTAAGGAATCGAAGAATGTGGGATGCCATAGACCTTTTTTTTACAAATTAAGGACCTTTTTTTTCTTTTGGAAAAACCGACAAAGGATCTTATGAATTATTTCACTATATGTATAACACAATCTTCAGCTATAGTTCACCATTCTAATTCCTTTCTCATGCACTAGAAAAGAAAACTAACAGTTGGCACACCTCCACCCCCCCCCCCCCCTTTTTTTTTCCCTCCTTCCTCATCTCTGTTCCTCTTAAAACAAAGAGCAAGTTTGGTTTATCCATGACACCCATCAGATACTAGTAAAATCTTCCAATTTTCTTTAACATTTAATAAAACGAATTTCACATTGAACTTGCAATATGTTCTTCTGATAAATGTAACAAGGGTGAATGCAGGGATTAGTTACTACATCATGCTATTGTCCACTACAGAAGCTTTTTTCTTGTCAACAAAGATATCTTTGTACCATCCCCTCCCCCCCCCCCCCCACACCCCCCACCCCCAAAAGAGAGAGAGAGAGAGACATAAACAATATAAATTCCAAATAAAAAACTAGAAGAGATGGCATAAGCACTAATAGGGAAGACATACAGGTTTTTGTAAACGACCGCTCAAGTAGAACCTCTCCCAGTTCAGTATGTCCTCAACCAAGTCATGCATTCTAACAACCCCATACTTGACCATCTGTCCAAAATTGCTTTATGGTGAGTGATTATAGGAGATACTCAACATATGCATAACATGACAAGGTATATTGCCGATTACTACTGAAAAAACAAAAAACCAATGAGAATTAAAACATGGCACACACATGCAGCATATGAATGGTAGGAAGTCATTGAATGGTTGGTACCCCATCATTCCAAGTAACAAAAGGGTTGAAGTGTACTCCTACACCAATTTCATCAGCAACTTGAGTAATCTAACACAAACCAACCAAAATATAAAATCTAATTATTAAGAATTAATTGAAACCTGAGAGAGAGAGAGAGAAGAGAGAGAGAGAGAGTGCACCAGCTTTGCCCCGCCAAGGTACACCATCCATGAAGCATAGTGATCTCTGTTCATTTTCAGATTCTTGGTTGTACAATAAACAAATTCAGAAGCTATCAATACTACAGGTCATTGGTTCTTTGTAGCAGAAGATAGAGTTGCAATCCAAATCTTACCTCAGAATGCCATTGCACAGGATCTGATACACCAAGAATGTAATCCACCATGGATGACTAGAAATGTAAAATTCACATATGAAAAGTAAAATGAAAACAATTCAGGGAGAGAGAGAGATTAATAAATTAAAATAAATGCTAACGAAGCTAAATGAATCCAAACTATAGTCAGATATTATTAAAAAAATAAGGAAAATTGTGAAGAAGGAAAACCTTGTCACGATTGTTTTGATGGAGAGCTGAGCCATAAATGCAGCAGAACTCCACAGGGGGAAGAACTTGCAGAAAACTTGAAAGCTGAGCTTTGTTTTCTTTGTCCATTCTTACACTTGTAGTAAGTCCTGTAAGCAATTCAAATATGCATATCAGAGAAAGTAATTAGTTGGCAAGGTGGAAGTCATGTAGCTTTAAGAATTGCATGACAAGAGATGTATGTATGCCACATGCAAACGTAACACACACAAGCGAATGCCAACTTCTAAGAACTCGTAGGGATGATAAGTAAGATCTACAATGAGGAATGCATGGAGTAGATGAAATGTAAACTACAAAGCAAGTAGGAATCATTAGCACTCTATCAAATTATACTACTACTTCTACCAAAACCACCCATATGCTTAAAATGTAGAGAAAAGAAATGGATCGCTACACAAATTGCCAAAAATAAAATCTGTGAACACATTGGAATTGTGCCAAACACTAACCCATTTACCATTTTGCCCCGCAAGTACATTGCAACATATTGATCAGTCAAATAAATTTGTATGGTCATCCTAAACATGCAGTATAGGAGTTGGGAACAGAAAGAAAGCAAGAGGAATTTCTTCAAACAATTGAAGTGCACATACAAGCACTTACCCTCCAAGAAAAAAGTCTTTCGAATCAAAGGCTTTAATGCTGCATTGGTTTGCGTGGAGTGAAAGTCTGATTTTTTTGTGACCCAAAATGATGAAAGATGTGATATTCAAAACGTGGAGTAACATTTTCCGAGCAACTAAACGCCGGAGATTAAATTTGGAATGCGTGTGCTTGTTTTCCCATCAAGTACATTTGAATCCAAAAGCACTAAAGCTTTCAAGACGTACGTGAATTTTCTATTTCTAGTGTGACCGACTTGTGAGACCTCCATTGAGGATGTCATTCAAGGAGTAGAGGTAGAATGCACTTAATTGGTGGACAGAAACAGAAACAACAAAAACAAAAGGTGAAAGGAGCGGTGGCGCCGGTGTACCTTTACGTATGCGAGAGGTCTGTTTGCCCTTCCGACGGATTTCAAAGCAAACCCAGGCAATAAGAAGTCAATAACGCAAGCGCCGTCAAACATGCAACGCCGGTATAAATCAACTCACCAAACAAATTGTCGGGACTTCTTGTGTGATATATATTTTGGGTAAATTACATCCACACCCTCTATTTTTACTGATAAAAACACTGACACCCTCATATTTTTTTGAAATTACACTGACAGGATGATTTAACAGAATTAACAGCAACACAAAATGATGGAACTACCCTTATCAATTAAACACAGCGTTTTACATAAAATCACATCCTCTTCAATATCAGTTAATGCTACACAGCGTTTTGCTGAGCCTAACGCCAAAACACAGCGTTTTGAACCTTCCTTCTTAAATCATATATATTGCAACTTGCAACCGCAAGAATATTTTAAGGTTTGAACATTAATTGTGTATGATGTTTGTATAGAGAGAGATGTAAAGAAATAGAGTTGCAAAGACACATAAATTAACATTACTTGTATCTGTATAGAAAACTATCATTCTCTACACACTTGTTCTTCCCTCCAAGAAAAAAATTTTAAAAAAAAAAAAGAGAAAAGAAAAAGTTGCAGGAATGGTGGCTATAGATGCAAGAGAGATGGTGGGGCTTGAGTGGGTCCATTACTGGAAGAAATGGCGGTTTAAATGGAGAAGAGGAAAAAATGGGATGTAGATGGTAAAATTATATGGGTTTTGGATTGCAATTGCAAGAAAAATGATGAGGGCATAATCTTCTTTTTTTTTTGGTTTCCCGAGTGTTCCAGGCTTAGCCTGGGATTAACCATATGAGGTATTGTTGGGCGCCAAAACAGGGATTTTTCCCAAGAAAATTTGCTGCATCCACAAGGGCTCGAACCCAAGACCCTTTGTTTAAGCAACTAGAGCCCTTCCACTCAGGCGAACCTTCTTTGGTATGAGAGCATAATCTGCTCATCCCAAGTGGCTACTGACAACTCCACCAACACCATCGTAACCCACCTGACCACCATCTTGTCCATCCCCGCTAATAGCAACCAGCAACATGTACTGCTCATTCTTATAAACAAGTAAACAACACGCTTGCATCAGTTAAGTACCCTCCTCAATTGAACATTGTATAAGTTATTTTGAAAAAAAAAAAAAAGAAAAAGCAGGGCATAATCTACATCCCAAATAATTTTCGCTTATGTTGCATTCCAACTTAATCTGGGATCCCCTATATTTGTTGAGTCATTCTACTTCCTCTCCACTGAAGCCCACTCTGTCTCCAGCGAAGAATAAGATTGAATGCTTGGGACGGATATATTCATCAATATGGTTCACATATCAAATATTTAATATATAAAAAATACCTAAGGTCTGTCCTAAAGGTGTTTATTTTTTATTTATTTCTTTTTTTTGGAAATGGGGCAAATAAAATTGGATTTAGGTTTTACCCAATGGGACAAAAATAACTGTCTCATATTTTGCCAAATCTTCAACAATTGGGACTCATACACATATCCGTCCCAATTTAAGTGTTGCAACTGTTATGTTTTCTTGTTGTGAGTTGTGAATTGACTTAACACATTCTTTCCTAATACTCTAAGGTTCCTCATAAAAAAATTAAAATAAATAAATAAATCAAAATATCAGCAACATGAACCGATTTTCAGTAATTGAATCAGCGGTGTTTTTACATTTCATTTTCAGCCATTAATTCTTGGTACCCCTTCACCAGTTCTTGAATCCACCTAGTTTTCCATGTCTCTTTTTTTTATTTTTTTGGATGAAGTAAAAGTTGTATTAGAGAAAAAGGTTAAGCCCAAGTACACAAGGTATATACAAGCACTTTCCCTGTCATTGTCTGTCATTAAGTCTTGTTCATATGATCTGTTCATAGGGTCAATTTCCCACTAGATCCAGACAACTTCAGCATTCTCCCTACTGCATGGACTAACCAAAAATTTAAATTTTTATTCACATGTTGCGATTTGAATGAAAGGATACTTGATTTACTTAGGCTCAATAAGGTTGGTTCACAGAAAACTGGAAAGAAATGAAAAGAAAATATTTGACATTGCAATTTTGATTCTTTTCTTTTCTTTTCCCTCACTCATCCTGCGATCCAAACAGAAGCTTAATGAGTGCGTAAAATTGAACTAAATGGAAATAATTAATTACCACATCTGATAAAATGCATGTTTTTCCTTTTCTTGTAAATACACATGAGAAAGGTGCACAAACAATATTTAGCACCTCTTAAAATAATGAATCCGATAAGGTTGCCAAGGTTCGGCCCCTCTAAATTAATTCCACCAGGTTTTCTTACCTAGACCTATGGATGCATGTGGTGGACTTCCACAGCTAGAAAGTCGTCCGTCCTACAATCACGCTATTATATTGTGTGGATCACAATTCAGGCTGAGAAATTGTACAGATATTTTGACAAGAAACTAGAGAGATGGAAAAGCATGCTAAAGAATGCATGCACTCATGGCGGATCTAGGAATTTTTTTCAGTAGTTGCATATAAGAGCCACCAACAGTGATGACTGACCGACGAAGCTTTCATCAGTTTGACACCAAATCCCCCCCTTCTCCCCACCCGAGTGAGTCTCCATGTGACTGTGACATGCATGGCCACGTAGTGTCACGAGCCAATAGGAACCAAGCAAAATGGGATTGCAGGGCCAAAAAATACTCTGACATTAATATCACTTTACTTAGTTTTCATTGGTCCGTGATACTACATCAATCGTGTTGCAATTACATACAAGTTTTTCTCCTCCCACATTGACTACTGACTACTGTGAATGAGTGAATCCGTGAGAGAGAGAGAGCTTTTTTTTTTTTTTTTTTTTTTTTTTTTTTTTTTTTTTTTGTACAGCTTGGTATCCAATCCGGTAACTTCTCTAGACGTCCTTTCAAGTATAGCCTTTCAAGAAATCGAGGAGGAGAAGAAAGATTTTGCAGATCTATGATCTCATCTTCTCCAATCGAAGTTAGGCACAAAGAGCGAAGGTTGCTCAACTTTTCAATGGAAGAGCATAGAGCCACACCATCTTCTCTTCTCAACTTTATAATGCCTAACTTTCTCAATTGGACCAGCATCCCTATCTCTCCCAATAAACTGCCACCGCCTTGGTTAGCCTCTATAAAACTGAGCTTTTGTAAAGACAACAACTCTCCTATTTTCGGTGGCCCATTAAAACCAAGCAAAGACTGAAAAGGCAAACAATGTCCCGTATTGTAATGATACACTAGGAGATGGCGAAGTCTCTGGAGTTTCAGAATCTCAACAGGCAATTCAGTGACACAGGCCTTTTTAAGATCCAATGTTTCAAGGTTTTGAAGCTTCCTAATAGATCTTGGAAGCCTCTTCACCTTAGTATCCCTCAAGCTTAGATACCTCAAATGGAATAACTTGGTGATCTCATTTGGAAACGTATCCAAAGGTGCACCTCTCAAATCTAACACCTTGACTAGACTAAGGCCACCACTTAACAATACCAGCACCGATGAACTGGATGGCGGATCAACCATCCCAAACATGAGTAAAGAACGAAGTTGAGGGACAACCTTGTCATGTTGCATGCTTCCTAAGGACTTGCAAACTGATAGGTGTCGAACTTTGTCAGGCCATCTTTTGCTCCGCTCACTGGTTATTGCTGTAAAATTTTGATCTATTGATTGGGAAAGAATGATCTCCCGTAGAAGGTCGTGGATGCGGCACGTTTTGACCCTTCCGTCTAGAGTTTTCCCTGCAACTTGGATCAACTTTCCGTTGAAGAGCTGATTTAGGTAGCCTTCTGCAACTTCTTCTAGCGTCTTTCCTTCCTTTTCTTTAACAAATCCTTCCGCAATCCATATTCGGATAAGTCTCATACACTCAATCAAATGATCCTCTGGAAAAAGACTCAAATACAAGAAACAAGATTTCAAATAGTAAGGCAGATGATAGTAACTGAGTAACAGTATTTTCTTCATACTCTTGAATCTGTCGTAGCCTTCTAATTCAGCGTCAAGACTACGGTGAACCATCTCCCATTCATCTACTCTGCTTTGGTCCTTTGTAGCCAAAACACTGCTAAGAGCCACAATTGCAATTGGCAAGCCTTCGCATCTTTTCAATATGCGTTCTGAAAGATCCTTCAAATGTGGGGGGTAGAAATTCTCGCAAAATGTATTCCTACAAAACAGAGTCCAGGAGTCTTCTAGAGATAAAGGCTTTAAATCATAGAATTTACCGTGGAATTCTCTGGTGGATGTAGAAGCCAGTTCTCCACTACGTGTTGTGAGCATTACTCGACTGCCACAATTGTTGTGGGGCAGTAAACATTTGAAAGTATCCCAGTCATTTATGCTCCACACATCATCGAAAACGAGCATGTATCTGTTTTCCTGGAGGAATTTTTTTATTTTTGCCTTTAGCCCATGGCTGTTCATAGTTTCCACTTCTACCTTTTGATTGATTTCACTATGAAGTTGTTGAATCATGTCTTTCAGGAGTTCCTCCAATTGGAATGATTGAGAAACATTGATCCAAGCATGGCTTCGAAAATGTGCCTTCACTCTTTCATCGTCGTAGACTTTCTTTACGAGGGTGGTTTTTCCCAACCCTCCCATTCCCACCACCGAAAACACTTTCAAACTGGAGTCGCCCTCACAAAGCCATCGGATGAGCCGCTCTTTAGGTTCGTCAATGCCCACTAGCTCAGCTTCTTCTAGTAAAAGTGCATCCCCTCGACGATCGGACCATGTGTTGTTTCCAGCAGTGGAGCTTGAGCCTTGCTCTTGAGTACTTAATCTGTAACAGTATCTCCGATGTCCCTCGGATATATTGCCGACCTTGGATTTGATGGACTAGATCTTAGAACCAATCCAATGACGGGCTTTCAAGTTTTTAACAGAGCAAGGAATCGTTCGGAGACGAGCGTAGAATCCCTGCCCATGATGATGCGCCAGTCGAAGCATGAATTTATCGATAACGTCTTCGATTTCGTATGCGATCTCTCTGACTTGCTCAACCCAGACTTTGATTTCGTCGTTGCTCTCTTCGGTGGAATCGGCGACTCTGAGGAAAGCCTTCATGCGCTCTAATTCGTCTTTGATGTACTCGATCTCACCCCGAACCCCACTCAGAAGTTGCACCTCTCCTTGGATTAAATTCGTGAGCCTATCGAGCAAAAAGGTTACCGCACCCTCTGCCATTCTCCAAAACCGTAAAGACGGCACCTCTGCTCTCGGATAAACTATCTCGTTGTTTCAAGGTATGAATGATATTTTTCTGAAAAAGCTTGCAAAATTGATACTCCTACAATTTTTCACACTACCAGGATGTAGCTTTATTTCATGCTTAGGTAGCAGCTCAGCTTTGGGAAGACTGGATTGACCAAGACTAATAGGTGTGAACTCCTGACCAAGTATTCATTTATGATGGGTCACGCTGCGTGTTTCTAAGACCAGAGTGGAAGAGGAAAAAGGAAAAGGAAAGTGGAAGGATGAAATTACCCAGATGGTTCCTCCATTCTTTCCGCGCATTGAGATAAGTAAATACAAACTGCTGTTGTGCGTTTTAGAAGTGGAAGAAGAAAAAGAAAAAGACAATGAACACATTAAAAGAGAATGAAAGGAAAAGGAAAGTGGAAGGATGAAATTGCCAAGGAGGTTCCTCCTTTTCTTCCAGGGAAGTTCCTCCTTTTTTTTTTCCAGGGATGTTCCTCATTAAAATAAATAAATAAAAACTGCTACGCTACGCGTTTTAGAGACTACTGGAAGAGGAAAAAGGAAAAGAAAAAAAAATTCAGTAAATGAATTAAAAAGGAATGAAAGGAAAAGGAAAGTAGAAGGATGAAATTGTCAAGTAGGTTCTTCCCTACCCTTTTAGAATGGTTGGATGAATCCAAGTACTCAAGTACCTAAGTAAAGGATCCTATTTTTTTTTTTTTTGGTTTCCAAGGTGTTGTTCCTAGGTTTTGCCTAGGACTAATCCTTCAAGGTACTGTTGGGTATCGAAGCGGGGATCTCTCCCAAGAAAGTTTGCTGTATCTACAAAGGCTCAAATCCAAGATCCCTTACTTAAGCGACCAAAGCCCCTTCCACTCAGGCCAACCAAAAGAATCATAATTCACGAGTACAAAAAGCTGAATTAAATTTAAAACAATCGGCACATTTGAAAAATGCAAGTTCTTCCTTTTCTTCTAAACACACGATGAGAAAGGGGCAAAAACAATGCTTAATTGGTTGGCCCCTCTAAAATAATTAATCCGACAAGTTGATTGCCAGGGTTCGGCCCCTCTAATTAATAGCACCAAATTTTCTTACCCAGACCTGTAAGTGCATGTGGCGGAGAGGACTTCACCACAGCTAGAAAGTCGTTGGTCCTACAATTCAAGTTATCATATTGTGTGTATCACAATTGAGGCTGAGAGAAGATCGATAAGGGACAAAGAGTGCATGCACTCCCGGCCCCTTTTCCATGGAATAGTGGTTCTTTTGTTATTTTCTCCCGCAAAAAACGAAAGAAAAAATTAATACCTCTTTTTCTTAGCTTTGTTGGAGTGATATGAATATGAAAAGAAAGCATTACATCCCACTAGAAGTCCGCTGCGCAAATTGACTTTAGCGTTACTTCCCTACTGTGCAAGATTATTTCTGTTTTTTTAATGAAGTGTAAGTATTAAAAAAAAGACATAAGGGATATATCGTATGCTTGCCTACTTGGGTTTGAGTTTTCTCATCTGCATGAATATATATGCGTCTGAACTTCTATTCCCCTTTTCCCACTATCCAAAAAATTAATAGTCCCATTTCCAAAATAATGTCAAAAGTTTTACTTTGTCCAAAATAAACTAAATGACGTTCTAACTCTTTGTAGTTATGGTTGCTTATGTGGGTATGAAGTGTTTTATACGGATCATTAGGGATTAGTGTAGATTGAAACTTTGGCAAGACTAATTAAGACCTGAAATATCCTTAATTATTAATAAATAATTGAATAATATATATATATAGCTTATGTTGGGAGATTAGTGAAGAAAATTAATTTATATTACTTAACTAAGTTCATTCAATCATCATTATCATTTACTCTCTCTTTATTTATTTTTATAACATCTTCCTCAAAATAAATAAATAAATAAAAAATGAAGCGGTGGAGACTCACTAGGCAAGCTACTATGGAAACAACCGATTCCGAATAAGGTTAAACACTTTGTTTGGAAGCTGGGTAAAGATATTTTGCCAACAAGATGTAATCTCTCACGGAAAAAGGGTCTTTATTGATGAGATTTGTCCTCGGTGCTGGAAAAAAGCAGAAACCACCATCCACTGTTTTAAAGAATGTAGGGGTGTTAAGGATGTGTGGGAATTTTGCTTGATGGGAGTTAGCGTGGAATCCTCACCTCCTACTGATATACTCTCCTGGGTTCTAGAGGTTGTTAAGGGGATGGACAGAGAAGGTGTGACCCTCTTTTTTATGATGTTGTGGGCAATTTGGCATAGCAGGAATATGCTGGTTTTTGGGGGGGTACAAAGGGGAGCAAGAGAGATTGTGGATATGGCCTACCGGCTCCTCACTGAATACACAAGTGCTACTTCATAGGCCTAGGTTAGCAGTATCTCACACTAGATGGTACCCATCACCCATTGGGTTGTTTAAAGCTAGTGTGGACGGGGCCACTTTTGAGAAGTCCAAGAGTGTGGGGATTGGAGTGATTGTAAGAGATAGTGAAGGGCAAGTAATTGCTACGACATCTCAACATATTCACAGGATTTTCCAGCGAAAGTTGTGGAGGCAATGGGAGTTCATTTTGCAGTGCATTTTGCTAGAGATTTGGGACCTACATCAATGGTGGTAGAGGGAGACAATTTAGAGATCATTAATGCCACTAATCTATAGGAGATCAACTTGACGTCTCTGAGTTTAATCCTTGATGACATTCAAGATGCCATGTTTGGACACTTTGGCACTATTACATTTTGTCATATCGATAAAAAAGGGATTAAGGTGCCCATGGACTTGCATGGCATGCCAAGAATGTAAAGGATTTGATGATTTGGATGGAGGAAGTTCCTTATGTTGTTAAGGATCAGTATTTGGCAGACTTGTCTCAATGTGTCTATTAATTGTATGATCGCTCCCAATCACAGTCATTAATCATGTGTGCATGACCAGGTGCAAGTGATAATGTTTTGTACATATTAATCGGGCAATTAATTCGGGCCGGGTATAAACCCGTGAACCCAAAAAAGGGTTTTATAAAATAAAATAAATAAATAATAAAACATTTCCTTCGACCCTTCAAGTTCGTCGTCATCTAATCCTCTGTCTCACCTAGCCAACCACCAAGGCACCAACATGGCGAGGTCCATAACCTTCTCAACCCCAAACACACTCTCTTCCCCTTACCCTCTCTCTCACCTCCACCCATCTCACTCTCCTCTCTCTCTCGTCCCCACTCCTCTCCGTTTCCACTTCTCTACCTTTCGTGCTTTCCCAAGACTCCCACTTACTGTAATTCAATGCGCCAAGAAAGAAGCTCCACCAGGTGTTGATGCCAAGGTCGGAGTCTCAGTCTATAAGCCCAAGTCCTACGAAGTTCTCGTCGCCGACGCCGCCAATTGCCTCGCTTACGCTCTTGAGGACGGAAAGACCCGTCTCGAAATCGACTTCCCGTACTGTTTTTTCTTACTCTTTTATCTTTGAAGTAGTCGGTTCAAATCCTTATATAGCAGATTTTATGCCCATTTTGTTAATTTAAAGTTGTTAATGATACCCACCTCGTAATTTGAGATTCTGAGCAATTTTGGTATTTCAGGTTATAAAAGGGTTGTTACTCTTGTTAGTGATGCCCGCCTCATAATTTCAGCTTTTGAGTAATTTTTATTAGTTATTATGAAATTTCCATTTTTAGTACTCCCTTTTTTGGATATTTCAAAATTATTGTCATATTTCAAAAGTCATTGGTTTTTTTTTTTTTGATATTTATTTCCTAAAATATCCTTAAAAAGGTATTCTCTATTTTTCTAATGTTTTGTAGACTTGAGGGTAAAATTAGAATTTTAAAATCTATGCATTAATTTGAAAGTATTTAATAAGGTTTTCTTAAAAAACGTGTTTTTTCAAAGAGAATGGTCAATTTGAAACAAGGGAGTATATGGTTTTACCTTATGTTCGATTTGTTATTGTAATAGCAAGTGTGTGTGTGTGTTTTATTATTAAATTATATGTTTTTCTAGAGAGAATGTGCTCTTTTTGAAGTGTTAATCCAAACATGTTTTCTTCAAGAATGTTTTTTTCCTCAAGTGTATAAGACTGAAACAACTTAAAATCAATTTTATATCACTGGCATCTTTTTTAGGTTGAAATCATGGAGTGTTTGTTGGATTAATGAAAAATTGCAAGTATTTGTCAAATCAAAAGCTGCTGGTGAAATTTATGAGCAATCATTAGGATGATGGTGAGGAGATTGAGGATTAGAGTTCATAAGTTTTGCAATTAACAGTTATTGTGAAAATACTTTTTTAGAAGTGGCTTGCAGGTTCTGAACTTACTTTAATTCTGAAAATATTTTTCAAAATTACATTTTTATGTAGTCTCAAGTTGCGGTCCTGCACATCTGCTTAAGTGAGGCTTGGACCGGAGTATATTCCTAAAATTTTATATGATCATTGCATTTGAGTTCCAATTCATTGGCTTTTTTTTTGAAGAGGAGCTGTTTTCCTCAACATTTAGCTGACAGTAAAAGGAAGGAATAGAGGAGTAGTTTATTTATGGGGAAATTAGCGAAAAGTCTATTTTTATAGGACTTACAGAGGCACAAGTCTATGCAGCAAACTTATGCAGCCATAAGTCCACTTTTAAGTAAAATGAGTTTACTTTTGTAACCATAGTAAATGCATAAAGTCAAGTTCACCTTTAAGTGTTATTTTTTGTTTTCAAATTTTAAAATGACATAACTTTTTATTTAGATATCGATTTCCAACAAAATTTATATATTTGAAATCTATTCGTCGAGCTTTTCGAAACAAGACCCATGATGAAAATAAAATTATGTATAAAAAAAAAAATAGTTACATTGATTACATATTTACATGTATCGGTTTTAAAATAAATAAACATGTAACTATTTTAATGTGGGTTCAATTTTGTACAATTTCCCATACAAAATTATTAAATTTATTAGATGTAACTATTGAATCAGTTAAATTGATGTGTTTGAAACTAAAAATTTGTAAGATTTAAATATTTTGTGACTAAAATTCAGTCACAATTGACTTAAAAGTAATTGTTTTCATGTAACTATTTTTCTATGGGTTCAGTACATACTTTAGTTACAACTTACAAGTAGATGTTTGCCCAAATTTAATTGATTTTTTTTTTCTTTTTTGGAATATTAGGAAAAAGACACGTGATGAATATAAAATTATGTATAAAAAAATATTTAAAAAAAAACAGTTACATTGATTATATGTAACTTTCTAAGAGAAACCTTTTGCTACATAATATGAAGGGGTAATATCGTCTAAAAATATCTAAGAGGACCTTTGGCTAGATAAGATTTTATGATAAACTTATGGCTGCACAAGTCTAACTTTATGGACTTGTGGCCAAAGTCCCCTTTATTTATATATTTATTTATTTTTTGGTGCTGGGTTTTATTTACACCTGTTGGGTGCGAAATTCTTGATAACAAGCACAATATATTTTACTTAAGTTCTCCATTTAACATGAAAAATACATTTTTCACTCTCTATCCAAACACAAGTTGTGTACACATCTAGCATTATGATCCAACCCTATATCTTCTATATTTCTAGCATTATTTTTTTTTCTCTATAGTTGTGTTGAGTGTTGACTTCTTTACTTCTTCAAGTTCATTTGTATTATCCATTCGATATTCTTGGTGAAACATTTGGATTCTCAAGTAATTTAGCATTCAGGAATTAATTTTCAAATTTTCAGGAAAGGAATGAATTGCTTGTGGCAATGATTAACTTTGGTAAGATTTCAGGAGGGAAAATATAAGAATGGACTTGAATGGGAGAGATCCATGCTCGATAAAGGGAAAAATTAATTATTCAAAATATTTTAAATTTTTTGCAAGTAATTTGGAATCATTTGTGATTTATATACAGATAAATGATTGTAACTTGTAAGTATAGAGTAAAGTGTACTTGATTCGAATAATAATCACATATAATCTGGGAATTTTCAAAGTCACTGAAATAATTTGTATGGGGTGCATCATTTTTGTCTTTGGTTTTTGAATTCTCGTCATTTTACTTTTGAAGTTTTTTTTTTTTGGGGGGGGGGTGGTTGTTGTTCATGTTATGTTTTTATGGTTATCCATCTAATTATTTTGGCTTTTGAGTGGGTGCCATGAACTTCCTGACATCTCCTTTCTTTCTGTATTATCTTATTGGGCTGCATCATCAGGCCTTTACCAAGCAGCTTTTCTTCTTACAAGGTATCTCTTTTTGCACTCAAGTTTCTTAGCTGGCTAAATGAATGGCCCTTCATGATCCATTATCAATCTACAGTTCTTGTAAATATGAGTTTTTAAAATCGTACTTTTGGTTTTCTAGTATCAATATTTTCCTTTGGTAAATCCTTATCATGACTATGTTTTGGCTTGTTGGAAAAATGTTTTAAACCAGATGCATGATTTTCTTCAAATTCCTGAATGTTTGAAGGGATCTTCAGATGAGTTCATTGATGCCAACATTCAGCTTGCCTTGGCTGTTGTTAGGAAGCTCCAAGAAAGAAAGGAAACCAGAGCATGTATTGTAAGAACAGATCTTTCTTTCATATAAGTGTTCATATTTTTCCACTTCGAAAGATGACTTGTAACGAAGTATGTTAATATTAATCAGGTGTTTCCTGATATGCCAGAAAAGCGCAGGGCTTCTCAGCTCTTTAAAACAGCTCTTGATTCGGTAACGAAATTACTCTTTATATGCTTATTTTCTGTTTTTCTTTGCTGTATTATCGATGTAGGCTCAGTTGGTAATTGGGGCTGTTACCTATAGTGGAAGTTGGGTATTCAACTCCCCAAGTAGGCACTCATCCAGTGATAAATGATGTCTCTTCAGCCATGAATGGGATAGGGTTTGGTGGGGTGATGGGGTTTCAGGGTTAAGCTAATGTGCCAAAACGGGATGAAAGTATGCACATAGTACCAATTTTATTCTAATTTTTTAATTTGATTCCTTTTCTTAATATTCTAGTATAAAAATATACCATATTAGCAAAAAAATTTCTCCTCTTATCAAGTATGTTGTCACTAACACTTTATTAGAAACTGGTGAACTTTAATATCTGAATTGTCTGAATGCTATATGGATTTCACTTCTTAATTCTTTTATTTCAGATTGATGGTATAACGATAGGTACCCTGGATGATGTCCCTAGTGGAGCAGTCACCACATTCTTCAAATCTATAAGGAACACCTTGGATTTTGATTTTGACGATGATAATGAAGGTTGGTTGTAGAAAATTAGATGCTGTAGTGTTTTTCCTTAAGAAATCCACTTATTTGTCCTATACTTAGAACTGCAATTACACTGTGGATACTCTTGAACCCTCTGATGTTTTTCATGCAAATGTAAAATTAAAGGAAATGTAAAATATTATCTGTTTTTGTGTGTGTGTTGCTTTCAGGGTCGAACATATCACCATCAACTTGTAGTTTCATTTTTGTTTGTGTTCCTTTGCTTGCTGGGGTAGAATCACTATCTCTACGAGGAACAATTGTGGTCCATTTCTTTCTTCTGTACAGATAGATATATAGCTTTGCTATATTACTGTGGTCAGTCACTTAATTTCGGCTTGCAAGAATCCTCAATGGTCACATAGGAGAAAAGGGTCTTCCTTTTTCACATTCAATTATGCTATGTGTGGATGTAATGTTTGGTCACATAATAATGACCATAGGTTCATGAATGGTGGATTAGGTATATGATTAATACAAAGATTCCCTGTATACTTAAAAAGCTCGTGTCCTCTAATTGGTGCTAGGTGTTGTGAATTGTGACTATAGTTTGTGTTCTTTGGAAGGGTCCTTATGGAAGGAGACTTACAAGTAACACATTTCTATTCTACCCACACCCATTTCTAGTTTTCCTGTCCTAATTAGAGAACAAATGATGAGGATAATGGTTTGTCAATCCTGTTGGCGTTTATTTATTAAGGAGGCAAACCTTTCTGAGTTTCCGGTCCTAATGGCTAGTTGGTCTAATGGTACAGGCAAGCGCTGACAAACTTCCCTTTGGAGAGGTCAGGACTTCAAAAAAATTTACTGGTGTTAACGAAACTGGTCAGGATGGGGCGCTGGTGATTAGGTTTTTTTTTTTTTTGGGGGGGGGGGGGGGCTTAGGTTAGGTTATGGTTTCTTCTATTGATTGGAAAAAAAGAAAAAGAACAATGAAGAAAGAAAAAAAAAACAAAACAACGAAGGAAAGGAAAACAGAAAAAACAAAAAATTTCAATAGTTCAAGATCTCTCTGCTCAGTCATGACTCATGAGAGCATTGGTAAAGAAAACCATATTGTTGCTGGTGACTTAGAAGCAACTACATGAGCTGCAAGAGGACAATTTCTTAGTGAAATAAATCTCATTCCCAGCTCAACACATGGCCATGATTTAGGATGGATAAAAGAGAATGTACCAGAGAAAAGCACCAGTTTGTAGATAATTTAATAGATAAAAGGGCCCATTAATACTAAGGATTTATGAATTGTATAAAACAGTGACTTACGGAAACATCCCTCCTGGTTTCTAAAATAACAGTGACCTCCATTGAGGGGTCTGAAATAACTCTTGACTACTCCTGAGGTTTTGTACTGTATTTCATCTCCTCTTTTTTAACATTTAAATATATAGAACATTTTCTATCAGTTACGCACCTACCTAATTATTGAGGATGCAATATGTAAATAACAGTGATGAAGGAAAATATATAAACATTAATTTAGAAGAATGTTATCACTTTTACCATGTAAGTTAAAAGAAAATAAAGTTTATAAAGGTCATAAGATGGGTCCTTTTATCGGCCATTGTTGTGGTGATAATGATGTATATAATGCTCACTATATATTTTTTTCTAATTTTTAATGCTATGGCGAAACTGCCAAAATTTGGATCACTTTTAAAGTCAATGTATGGTAGGTGATCCAGAGATTGGTTGAAATCTGTTGTTCCCAGATGCCACCAACGAGGTTTCAGTAAATTGCCCAAGTAAATAGCCTCTCTTGTTTACTTAAAGTACTTGCTCTCTTTCTTGAAAATAAAATGGTCAGGTTCTTCATTGAGAAATATCTATGCATATTAAGGTCAAGAAGATCTTGATGATGCCATGCGGTTTGGTATTTTCTATGCATCATGTGCATGTGATGCTTTTTTCAGCATAAATAGATAAAAAGAGTTTGAACTGAACTTTCTTTGTCAACTGTCACAATGCAGGTCGTTGGGAGTCCAACGAGCCACCATCACTCTACATATTTATTAACTGTAGCACACGTGAGCTTTCTGCCATAGAGAAGTATGTGGTATGGAGTCTTCACTTTAAAAAGGTTCTCTTGCCTTTTTTTTTTTCTTTTTCTTTTGAATTCTTGACATGAAAATTTGAATTTAATTTCAATTTAGGAATAAACATACGAGCATTTGCCTGTCTGTAACTCGTTATATGATTTTAGTGACTCAATTACTTATTCATGAGAATTTTGCTTCATGGGTGTATAAACAAGGTGTCACATACATCTATTCTCTCTATTGATCTGGCATGGCAACCTTTGACAAACATATATTATTGCACTTGTAATCAAACTCTATTTAATGTTTAATTTTAGAAAGTGAAGGATATATCCCATTTTAATCCTGCTGTTCGCATTTTCTTGTGATTTCATAGGGAACAATCTGACAGAAATTGCCACTTTGTGTATGTCTTCTAGTGTGGAACTCTTCCCATCAGTGGCTAGTGAGTTTATTTTGTGCATAGCTAGTCTTTAACGGTCTGACCATACATTGGTTTCTTTAAGAGAATAAAATTGTCCTACAACAAACAGTTCGGGGAAATTTAGAAACTCTTCCTATTACATGGCTGTTGAGATGTTTTAAAGCATGTAGCCTATCTCTAGGGGTTTTAATTATTCATTGGTTTTTAGAGATTAGAATTGTCTGAAAACAAGCAGTTCATTCCGAAAAGGTAACCAGGCACTTCATCAGATGCCAAGCTCATGTTCATTACCATTTTTTATACTGTGAGTGTATAATAGTGTTTGAATAACATTAATTATGTGGTACCTGGACACTGCCAGGTTATTAATGTATTTGAATTTTACAAGGGTCTACAAATCAGTCTGTATAAACATAGGTTGAATTTGCATAACCTGTATGTATTTTAAGTAGTATGATAATTTCTTATCTTTTACCATTAGCTATAATTGTGTATACAGGGGTGATCTATCAGCTTCAGCTGATATGGAGGTATGTCAGCGGCGGTTAATCTGGCCGTCAATTCCCATTAAAAGTGATCCAACAGCTGAGTGAAAAAAGGCACTTAAAAGGACCCTGAATCAAACCATACGGACTCGGGTCACCCTGCTTAAATCAGATCTGGACCTCACCTCTCACGACCTCTCACATGATTTGGAGAGCTCCCATTCACCATTAGTGCTCTAGACCTCACCTGTCATGGCAGCCATGGCTAGCTTCTTCTTGGTGCCATTTTTTTTCTTTCTTTATCCCTCTTCAGTGGTTTAAAAAAAATACAAATCCATATCCATATCGGAGTAAATCTTAGAAAACAACAACCTAAAAGCCAAAAAAAAAAAAAAAAAAAATGGAGGAGGAGAAAGGAGAAGCAGCAGTAATGGTAGGTTGGTAGCCATGGCTGCTTCTTCTTCGTTCGACCTTTTTTTTTTTTAATTATTAAAATCTCCTCGATGCTTGAACCCAAACCCATTCACCGACAGACAAGATTCAGATCTGAAGCCGTCAGATCTGAAGCCCAAACCTTCCTCACTGATGGCGGTGCACCAGTCCACGACAACTCAATAGCGATCTGCAAACCGCCATCTGGCTATCGCTTTTAGTTGTTGCAGTTCTTCATGGCAGGTTTGCAGATCTGAACTGCCGTCGGATGCTCCAAACCCTCATGCCGGCAATGAGCTTCGTGCTTGGCGAGGAGAGGAGCAGTGGCGATGAGTGTTTGGGGGGAGTGAGGAGGAGGGGCTTCGCAGTGAGAGGAGCTGCTGGCGGTGAGCTTCATGCTTGGCGGGGAGAGTGGCAATGGCGGTCAGTGATTTTTTTTTTTTTTTGGGCCGCGGGGGGGGGGGGGGGGGTGAGTGTTGAAATGGGAACGAAATGTGAAAAGGAAAAAGAGAGAATTAGTGGGCTCAGATCCAGATCTGGGTGAAGAGATCCATGTCTGGGTCTCTTAGCGTGGGCCATTGGATGCCACTTAATGTGAGTGGACGGATGAGATTGGTGCAGCTGACATACCCTCAAGTCAGCTGAAGCTGATTGGAACATTCTTGATTGTGTGTATATATATATATATATATAGATATATATATTTTTTTTTTGGATAATTAGCTATAATTGTATATTTAGTCTCAGCAAATGTTGTTAAAATGAATGCTTAGGATATAATAGCCTAACATAATCTTCAAGTGGGGAAGGTGAATGGATACTGTTTCCTGTTCTGAAGCATTTATTTGACATTGCTCATACAAAATTTAAGAAAACTTTCAAATTTAGCATGGCTAGCTTTCAAAATTTATAAGATCCTATTATCATCACTGCCAACACCCTTCTTGGTATCAATTTTCTCATACACTCTGGAATACTTGTTTTCCTGCTGTAACTCTGTTTGGCATGTGTAGGAAAAATTTGCTACGTCAACCCCTGCACTTCTTTTTAATCTTGAACTTGAGACTTTGCGGTATGCTTATTTTATACCTTGCCTGCCTTTTACTTTTGATTATTTTATGTTTTATTCAGAAGTTAATTTTCTTTGTTTGAAAAAAAACGATTCACTTTGTAGAGCTGACTTGGGTCTTCTTGGATTCCCAACCAAAGATTTACATTATCGATTTCTCTCCCAATTCATCCCTGTGTTCTACATTCGAATTAGAGAGTACTCAAAGGTAAGTCATCTTTCTCTGCCTTTTTATTTTAAGTGAATTTCAATACTGTTTTTAAGTAACGATTTGATTTTAAATGTGGAAGACAGTAGCAGTGGCACCTTACATCGTGAATTACAGTGGAGCGCTTTTCCGCCAATATCCTGGTATGAAATAAATTTTCATAGATTTATAATGGATATAAGAATCCTATTCTTATTGTTTATATGTTTATCTTGGAATTAATATTTATTTTAGCGCTTCACTTAGAATATGGCCCTGAAATTATCTATCATAGATGTTGAGCTCCTACTGAAGAATAAAAAAAAAAAAAAAAAAAAAAGACAAGAAATGATTGAGGCAATTGTTTTGAACATGTGAATTCTTTAATTCCATTTTCTTAATAAGTAATACTGATCAATTCTTATTTGCAGCAAAACTTCCATGTGTTAAACTGCAGGTTTGGCAAGGGGTCTTTCTGGTGACAAATTTAGGAGACCAGACATCAACCTTTGTGGTTCTTGCTTAAAAGAATTCAGCATTTCATGTTTGACATATTATTGTTGTGCCTGCTTTCGATCAGGATTAGAAAATACCCACCTCACATTGAGAGTCTGCCCAACTATGAAAGGGTGACCGTGTCTACGTAAAATAATTTTTTTTTTTTTTATAAAAAAATTAATATCTTGTTTACACAGCATGTGAATATGAAGGATCCTCATTACCAGTCCAATGATTATTCTTTTGGTTGGCATTGATACACCTGATGGAAATAATCTCCATTTTGTCTCCTATAGTGTGTGAAGGTGAAAATCCATACTATAGAATAAAGTAATTACAGAACAAAATTGGAATGCTACAAATAATTGGATTAACAACCAAATGTGATAATAATTTTGGTTATAGTCTTGTGGGCTTAGTTTCAGACAGCAGCTGTTTAGTGACAATATGGCTGGAGAGCCGAAGCCTGAGTGGAGATTAGAAAAACCTGAGAGTGAGGTGGAGGGAATGGTGTGGTAGTGAATAGGTCAAAGAAACTAGGGACATGAATTCCATTCCAAGTCAGAATGTTGGCCCCGAGGATAGGAATTCTTAAGGCTTTAAAAGAGTCAGAACCGATACCGTTGAAATTAAGCCCCTTGGGCTTTATATAGGATGAAACTCGCGTGTGTGTCATTTGGGTTTGTAGGCTTGAGCCAATGGCATGGCTTGAGGTCTTGTAGGCAAGGTTGGCCCGCCCACCTACTGCCTTAGTGATTTAGGCCTTGGTAGAGTTGGTTTGTATATAAATGAATGAAGAAATAAGGAAAGAAGAGAAGAAGAAGGAGAAAAATAGAGTGAACCTTAGGGTTCCTTCTCTACTAGCATATTATTTATACTTCCTATATGCTACAATTACAAGAATACCCTTCAACTAAGTAGAAGTAATAAAGCATGAATAAAACACATAAAACATAACCAATATTCAACAGGTGGTAGTTGGGCTTGCAGGCCACCAATGGTATGGCTCTGGTGGCTACAAGCCCACCTATCACCTTATTGGTTCAGGTGGGACCTCTCCTCAAGCGCGAAGCTTCATTCAAGCTCCTTGGACCTTGCCTTTGACCCTAGATCGTTGTCAACCGTTTGGGTGCAATGTACTAACTACTAAGCACTCTAAAGGAAACCTTAGGGTTTTTCTTGCCTTGGCTTTCCCTGTTGAGGTGGGCATCCAACTTGCATGAGTGTCCATAAGTTATGAGCTTATTCTCAAGGGTCTGGCATTCCTCACCAAGGTTGGGTGTGATTCAGCAAGGTGAGTTGTTCGTTGTGCATACATGGCTAGAGAGCCACATGGGCACCTGTGTAAGTTGTCAATTTGTCATTGTATCCTTATCCTTTCATTGGTCTGTGTGTGCATTCAGGATTTTCTATAAAAAATATATTATGTCAACGCTTTTAGGTAGTAAAAGCTATCACATACCTAATATAGAATAGTATTATTTATTCAATTGTTATGAAAAAAGAGGAACTCATTTCAAATGCTACGAAAAATGCAATCTATAATTTTATTTTGTTTAAGCATCCAAACAATCTCTTTCAATTTCTATTCTTAGACAAACAACCCTTTACAAATTATCTACGCATGTTTGATCTATCTTATCAACTTATAGTGATTGTTAAATCGATATTGTTCTCTTTGATATCAATTCAATATCATACTCTGGGTTGGCTGGCATTTATTTGCATGGCCCCTTACCTTACTTAGCATTTGTGCAGGGCCTTGGCAGGTAATGCTTAAACAAGCAGATGGTTCTTATGCTTGCATAGCGGAGAGTGCAACTCGCTTTACACTGGGTGAAGTAATTATCTGTCTCATGCTTAAAGTATATTTGCTTCCTATTATTTGTTACAAGTAATCTGTTTGGTCCCTTGACTACTTATTTGGTGTGTTTTAGACCAAGGAAGAACTGTTAAGGGTTCTTGGACTGGAAGAAGAACAAGGCAGCTCACTGGAATTTCTTCGAAGAGGCTATAAGGTTTCTCCCCTTTCAAAGTAGTTTCTTTTATTTTTTTCATCTCTCTCTCTCTCTCCTCCCTCCCCCCCCCCCCCCCCCCCCTCTTCCCCCCACAAAAAAAATGGACTTAATTTTCTTTTCAGGAGCATCTTACAAGTCCCTGTAAATAACTCAATCAAGTGAAAGAATCCACGAGGTAGAGCCAAATCACTCTATACATTTTGAATTGCCAACATTCACATCATTCATGGTCATGCACCTTATCCTGCACAATCATGTCCAGTCTGATTGATTGTGCAATAATTTGCCTGATCAGAGTCAAAGGGTCGTAGACTCGTAGCCTAGTGGCATTTGGCCTCACTTGTTAAGTGAGTGATCTTGGGTTCAAGCTTATGGAAAAGCATTGATACCCATTTAGGGTAGTTT
This sequence comes from Liquidambar formosana, assembly GCA_039720395.1. Taxonomy (NCBI): domain Eukaryota; kingdom Viridiplantae; phylum Streptophyta; class Magnoliopsida; order Saxifragales; family Altingiaceae; genus Liquidambar; species Liquidambar formosana. The sequence goes on along the minus strand of CM077826.1, from coordinate 12,005,936 downwards.
CTATTGATAGCCGCTGAGGCTACAGAGCACTAGCTATGAGAGTGAGGTTGCTTCCAATCGGTAGCAAGAAGAACAGACGGGATCGTTAGACAGATGACTGCCCCATTCCATTTTCACTATATCGCCCAGCATATCTGCCGCCCTGCTGGGAACAGGAGTGTGATTGGTTATAAATAGATATGATTAAGTTTATTTATTTATTTTAATTAATAATTGGTTTCAGTTAGAGTTTATTTAATATGATTGGATTTGAATTGAGTTGTCTGAATGGATTATCCATTAGAGTGTACTATGTTCCCTTGCAGGTTTAACCCTACGGGTTGTTATAATTTTAAGTTGTCCATTGAGTTTGGTGTACCACCTTGCACCTTGTCTTTGGCAACACATTGTAGTTTTTGTTAAACTGGATCCAGAACTTGGCAATTTTTCATTTGAATTTATTCCTTATTTATGCTTTTCCAAATTCAAATTTGCAAAAACATTTTCTTTTTTTTTTTTTTTTTCTTTTTCCTTTTTTGGTATGATTTCCAAAAACATTTTCATTACTGAAGAAGACGTGCTTGAAACTCTGTTGTATTAACTTTGTGATCCATATTGCAGAGTTCCACTTGGTGGGAAGAAGATGTTGATTTGGAATTATCTTCTGCGTGGCGTAGCTGATGGCAAAACCAGCAACAGAAATTTCTCAAAAGAGAGATTTGATGGGTCAAGGAGATGCTGTTGGAGAATACTTAGATACAATCCATGCAAGAGAGGCACTGCAACACATGCCCTTTTTTCTTTTTTCTTTTTCCTTTTTTTCCTTCTCTCATTTTTCCCCATGTACGTAATGTGAATCTTACTCCCCTTTTTTCCCAATTGAGGGGTGTAACCCTTCACTTCTGCGACATGGAAGCTTATCCTATTGCCCCATTTCATGTATTTTGCATAGTTGAGGTGAGCTTTTCATTTATTTTTATTTTATTTTCAAAAATAAAAGCATAAAATTCAATATTCTATTTTCATTTCTTTCCCTGAGTTTTGTTGGCCACCAAAGAAATGGCAATGGGTTTTATTTGACTTGAGAAAACAGGACTTGAGTTAATACGACATTTTAGCCTGATCTAACCCCACTAGATTTTCCGGAACCAAATGGCTGTCCATGAAAACCCATTAACGGTGCTATCTGAGAGCTACCTGCAGTGCCAGCTTATTCAAGGTTGAACTCTGCCTAGCCAATGACCTTGTAGTCTAGTGGCATATCTATCTCATCCTCACAAGGTTCTCAATTCAATTTGCTACAAGCCCTTTTGTAGGCTTAGTGAGGGTGGATTGGGGCCCATACTATGGGGTGGGAAGGGACATTGTTTGTTCCTAGCATACATGTATAGATAATATACTCTGCCTGAGCTGCACCTTATTGAGCCGAGTCTACCGGGAAAAGAGTGGAAGAGCAGAGAGCCAAGTATGTAATGCCGTCCTATTGAACACAAGCATGTCTCCTTTTCAACCTGGTGAGTTCATAGCGTACAAAACATAGTACGGCACCCTCTTCATCTTAGTTATGGCAGTTAAAAAAACACATTATAATAAGCAGTGGCAGCGAGGGTGATGCACTGATGTATTAGAGGTAATTACTATTAGTGTTGTTATTGTTCTCATGTAGCAAGACGTGTGATCGTTAAAGGACTTGAAAATTTGGGTCATTAAAGTAAATCATTGAAAGCTAATTTGCTTGAATCTGTAAATGTAAAATGATTCCACCATAATTGTTAGTGATCATCAAAACTTGGAACTATATGGTCCAAAATCAAAATGTCACCCTTCCAAGTCTACTCCCTCTTTTTTCCATACCAATCATGACCACCACATGCACTCTTGGGATCCCCTCAAAACAATATAGATAGAACTCCACTAAGCACAAACTCTACAATTGGAATTGCTCGAGTAATTTACATTGCTCATAGCTAGAGAAAGCAAAATGAATTATATGGTTTTCAACATCCAATGTGGCTACAGTGATTAATCCGCATCGTCGGCAGTGAAGTCGGGTTCCGGAGGCTTCTGTAGTTTCACCACGCCCCTAGGACTTGGCATGTTCCGAAGCCTTTGAACCCCACGAAGAGCATTAGCTGCAAATCGAGATGCTAAGATGGTTGCACCAAAGCTGGATGAACTACCCCCAAAACTATCACTAGGCACTATCAACCCCCTTTCTTCTTCCTCTTCCTCTTCCTCTTCCCCTTCCTCTTCTTTGCGGCGGAGTTCTGCAATTTTCCTCCGGGAATACCGGCGCCATGTAGCTTGGATAAAGCAGGCAGCCCAAGTCCTCCACTGCTGTGAGTAGAAACGGAATGTGTGCTGAACCTGTCTACTGTGTAGGCGCCTAAACTGACTGGCAACTAATTTCAACTCTTCTGCTATTAAAGCAAAAGCCTCCACCTCTGTTAAAGCTCTCACTGTCCGAGTAGATGATGGTAAGCTAGAACCAGCTTTGGGGTCCAGTGCCCAAGTAAGGAGCTCCTCCCCACAAAAATCTCCTTCTTTCAACAAACCACGGTTGAAAAATCCACTCCTCCCACCATCTGTGGTCACACTCTCTAGGCGGCCACGTATAATAAAGAGCATCTCATTGACTGGGTCTCCTTCCCGAACGATATAAGTAGTCTCCGTGTATAAAGTTGGTTTCAGTCGCTCACAAATGGCATCAAGCAATCGTTCATCCATATTCTCGAAAAGAGGAACCTGCAACCACCAGAAAATAAGATTGACATGAATATAGAAGAGGCTATTAGGATAGAAAGAATAGGCAGAATGCCAAGAACTGATGGATCTAGATGCTATGGAGATGATGGCTAGGGAATTTCCTAACTAAAGAAAGTGCAACCTTATGGGCTCAAGTTACAACCCAGGTATGCTAGATATCATATATTAACTTGATTAATTATGGTGACTCTCTAAGGTTCCTCACCAAAACGCACTTGGACTCGCCTATAAAGTACGAATCTATGCATAGAATCTCCATCCCATCATCTAGATTTTTAAAGGACACATGATATCACTGATAAGAATGAAAAAAGTATAGTGAAGAAAACTAATATACTTACCCTTCTCACCAAGTTCAAACAGAGATGCCTCTTAATATCCCTCCTAAGGTCTTTTGGTAGACTCTGGACCAAGCTCTCTTCATCTACTCCTCGTGTCTCCAGCCACTTGTATTGATCATAGCGTCTAACTCGTTCCCTGAGATCTTGTGGAAGTAAGCGATGATGCATCCACTGCTCTGAATCACGCCGTTTGATCCTCATCTCCTCAAGCCGAACGGTAAGGGACTGAAGATAGGTCTGTTGCAATTGCAAGACATCTCAAACCTCAGGATTTTTATAATATGTTCTTGCTTAAGATACCTTAAATTCTCTTTTCATCTACTTTAAACAGTGGACAAGTAGAAGTCATTTGTAAATTTACTTGTAGACCTATTTATATCCATGGTACAGTAGGGTTCGGATATTCCATTAACTGTTTCCAAAATTAAAAGCGAGAAATAGAGTTTAACTAGATATCTGAATTGCTGATAATACCTTTCACTTATTCAATGATATGAACAAGAAGAAATATTGACACAAATTCATAATATAAGATAGAATTCTATTCCCAAAAATGTTCTGGAATCATTTTCTTCACCATATGTGTCACAGTTGAGCAGAGACTGTGAATAAGACAGTGAAAATATATAAGATTTAGAGACTTAAAATTATATTTTCTGTGAGGCAATAAAAATCAAGAACTTAGTGTAACATGTATCCCAATCTTTCTGCAAAATGGGAAATAATGGGATTATAATATATCTAATGAGTAATGACACAAGTAATTTTGTAGAACAATATTTCAGCCAAAGATGAAATTCAAGAAGTGTGGTTTGTTTAAATGAACCAGTGCAATGCAACATGATTGTACTGTGCCTAAACTGCAAGAAAATGCCTAATTTAATTTTCAGCATTAGCACCCCAGATCATCTATAACACTTGCTGTTCCTAACCCTCTAAAGCGGCACAACACTAACTTCCCAATACTTGTAAGGGGGCCTCCATATAGGAGGAGCACCATAAGCACCAAAAAACAACCACCTCTCTCTCTCTCTCTCTCTCTCCCCCTCACACACACACACACATCCCTGTGCGCACCAACATCATTAAATAAACGGCTAGTGCTGGGTTACTACGCAACCATTGCTCCCTAAATATTCAGTAGACCTCCCATGCCAACCATTGCAGTTAATAGCAGTATGCAAGCTAAAAGTTAACTCTATAAAACTGATATCATAAATTAATAAAATCAAAACTGCCAAGAAGATCGATCATATACTCAAAAGAAGCTTATCACAAATTCATGATATGCTGTAGAAATCATCTATTTGTGCCATATTAGAATTTTCCACTGTAACATAAAGGCAGAATTTCCCTGATTTTACAATCAGCATGGTCAAAATATAGTTGTAAAAACTGATTCACTCAAATTTTGAACTTACCTGCATATTGCCAATCAGAAGGGCAAAGAGGATAAGCCCAAAAATGGCCAGTGATATGGAAAAGAGAACCTCCCCAGGATATGTACTGGTTTGAAGCCCCTGACCAAGTGTGCTGTGAAAAATGAAATACCAATGGAGTCAAACTAAGGAGACTTTTACAACTTGAATACACTTCGATTAGCATTTTAACTGTACTGAAGTTCTAACATGCTTGAGCAGATGATAGCTAAAAGTTTTATGAAATATTACATGCTGCACCAAGCAACAAAATATGGCAATGCATTGGCTGGAATATTTCGGACTAATTAATAAATCATGTCATCATTATAGTGGGGACCACACCTAACACACATATTGAGTTTACTGCTCAACCATGAGTTCAGTAAATATCTGAAAGGGTTTAACAAGTAATCATGCCAAAATTAATTTCTTCCCCATATTATTTTTTTTAATAGAAATTCTTTATTCTTAATAAAAACTTAGCCAGGTATCAGATGTTTAAATGAAATGGAGCTTGTTCCTATAAACAAAGGTAAGAGATGGTTGCACATTTGGGCTTAAACATGACCTGATGGGGACATCAAGCACAGTTTATAAAAACCGTGCCTGTATGTGCTGCATCATGACCTTTCCACAAATTAATTCCACTGAGTGACCAAGGTAAAGCTTAAAATAAAGAAGGGAAAAAAAATAGAGAAATAGTTACCAATATTAGACACACACAACCAAAAAGAAAAAAAAAAATTCATATATACAATTTATTATGCCAATTAAAAGAATCTACACAATAACTATAAAATTCAAGGTCTTTATTTTCACAAGTTAATATAAATAGTCCAGAGCAGAGGACCCATGAAATCATAAAGATAATTGCAATCATAGAATTGTGAATATTCTCATTTCTTCAGTGCATGCCACCCCCCCCCCCCCCCTCTTTTCATTTGCTCTCTTTCCTGCTCCCCCCTACTCCCGCACCGCAAAAAAATAAAAGAAAATAAAAGAAAAAGGGCAATTCCAAGTATAAATATAATATTCTATTTTTATTAGTAACAATAATTTTTAATAATTGTAGTAATATTATTTATTGATAATAATTATTATAATATGAATTGCAGAACACAAATAATTCATTAACTTTGTTCAGATTTAGTGAGCCCCCACATTTGGGTAAGGTAGTTATACTGGGATACTTTAATGCTGGCTATTCTATATACTCGTTTATGTTTCTTGCATTAGTGTCTAGTGCACTATCTGAATTTAAATATGTACTCAGAGTCTCAGAAGTTCCCCTCATTAATGAATGACACATTTTTTATTACCAAGTTTCAGTGCCAAACATGGTAATACAGTATCACAGAAAGATCACAGGTCTAAGTCGTTGCTTGCGATCATTACTGCAGATAATTGCAGATTGAGTATTTTTAAAGTTGGATCCGACTGCAAATCCACAAAGTGCATTTTGGCACATGTTAATAGCCATTTGATGATACTGGCCTCTTTTCGCAGTTGAGTGGTAGGGCCACAGGGTTAACACTTCCATTGTTGATGGACAAGGAGCAACAGAGATATAGAGCATGGACTCATTCTTGGTATCATTTCTGAGGCATCTCATGGTAGAACTGAAACCACTAAAGACTCAATCTAAAATTACAAGTTCTCTGATGGTTGTTCACCAGCAAGTACAAGAGCCAAAATATTCTATGCATGGCAAACACCAAGCCTGGCTCAAATGGATTTCAGTTCATCTATATTATAAACTTAGTTGCTCAACACGAAAGACTCATGTTTGACACGTTACTGGGAGGATAAAAGTAATGTATGTCACAATATTGAATCCTCCACTATGAGAACAGCCAGGCCCAGTGAGTTCAGTCGCTACAGTCAGCTCTCTTGAGAAAATTCCATGACCTTGGATGTGGGGTTTCTTTGAGTAATTTTGGAGAAAGTAGAAACAACTTCTAAAGAATCATGGTGTACATTATATTGATAATTTTCTTCCACTATTATAGATTTATAGGAAAGGACTCACCTACATACAATATCATACATATACACCAAATGAATATGGTAATATACAACAATTATCAGCCAAAACCAACCAGTGCCACAAAAAGCTCAGCTTTCGGCTAGCCTTCAGCCTGGGTTCAGCAAGTGACCAATTGAGCTCACAGCCTTAGTAAAGGTATCTACACATTTGCTCAGTCTTTCAAAATCATAAAATTAACTAGTAAAAATAAAAATTCCCCAACAAATATAAATGGGCAATTATGATGCTGTTTCACTAATCTAAGCCAAGAAGGGGAAAAAATAGAAAGGTGTTTTGTTTACGACAAAAGAGTATAAGCTATTGCCTTATTATACATTAAAAAAAAAAAAAAAAAACATTTAAAAAAAATCCATGAACAAAAGTGGTTTACCTCAAATTTTGTAGGCCCCACCACAAACAGTAACAGAATTTGGAGAAAAAAATCCTGGATGCCACAATGTTTGATGATATAGCCTGTGTGTAGATTCCATAATTAAATGGTGAATTTTCGTCATCAACAGAGCACTTCATACCAAGTACAGACTCGCTGATGTCTCGCCAACCATAGTAACCTTCCATATGCCGGTTTCCACAATACAAGTACATTATATTACATTTTCTACTGCCAATACAAGCTTGCTGCCAGCATGTGTCATAACGTTCTACAGCAAATAAGTACCAGAAAGCCCCGACTATCTGTAATATTCCATCTAACAGTGGTCAAATGAGTTCAATATGAAGATTAAGAGCATCTTTATTTTATTTTAGCTGGTAGTATTAGGAAAAGAGAGACAGTTACAAAAATTTAATATTACAAGAGGTTGAAAGGACATTGAACCAGTCCATTGTGTTTTACATAGGATTTAAAATGAGCCCATTCTAGATTTTCTAAAGACAATTTTTATCCAAGTTTAGTAATCTCAAGACAAGCTGAATAAAAACGGTCTACTCAACCTCCTAAGAGCATGTTGAAAAACCAACATGGCCACATGGGTCTTCCAAGTCCAATAAGTAGTAAGTCACAATTAACCTTCATAAACTCACCACCTGGTATGGAAGATGAAATCAGGGTGATCCAAACTAGCCAACTGACTTAGCTAGTAAATCTGATATGACAAACAAATTTTAAGAAAAGGAAGAAGCAAGTTCTAAAAAGAAACAGCCAAGTAACCAGAAGTAGCAGCACAGGCATCTAATAATTTGGTTATCTATTCCATCGTCCTCGAATCTGTAACAGCATTTTTAGTTAAGGTTTTGGAAATGATAGGTATAAGGGGCAAGAACAAAGCAGTATGAAGGGTCCTTTAGCTGTCGGCCTATAGCTGATGAAATCATTAGCAAAGCTCTGCAGATGCTTTTAATCCACCATACTGCTCATTACCACAAAAAGGATAATATTGCTGCATCGGTCAATTTAGTAAACAATGGATATAGGATAAAAACCTTAAAGAAGCGAATCCTACCCAAGTCAACTCAACAATGCCTATAGCCAACTACTTGGGATTGGCTACATAAACAAATTTCACCATTCAGCCCAATATAAGGACATATTCTCCATTGAATCATAGTGAATCATGCATTTCCCCACCTCTTGGACCCAGATTCGTTTTGGTCTTCCTCTCATCCTTTTGGCACCTTCAACTTGAATCAAGTTGAGGGCCACATGAACCCTATTTCACCATTTGGATCCATCTCCTTAATGCCTCATCTCTACTCCTAATTTACCAAAGTCACATTCCAAACATTATCTTATTGCTGCTTGAACTTAATAACTTCAATTTCTAAAGTATCTAACTTATATTCTATTTTTAAGTAAATTAGAACAACTTAAACTATCATCAGCAGAGCGATTGGGGGGGAATTCAGTGAAACATAATTATGAACTAATACCAAGCTAATACAAGATTACACAAATACTTACATGACTGGCAAGCAAGTACCACAGCAAATAGTATGCAGCACCAGCCCAAGCAGTTTCAGGCAAAAACACCCGCACTCTTTTTCAGTTCTGAAGTTAAAGGTATAAAGCGGACAAACCTAGGAATATATTGAAGAAAGACAATAACAAGCAATGACTGTTTTGTTGCCAATACTTCTGAACCTTTTGATCTCTGAAAATATTTCCATACCGCAATCTGCAGATAATGGAACTGTAATTAGAAGAAAACCTTTTTTTCTAATCGCTAACTTGTGTGCACCATAGAACAAATAATGGATACATAGAGCTAAGATAATGGATCCTATTGATCTTAATTACCATACTTTTATCGTAAATAGGAGCACAACCAAGGACTAAAATTTCACCGAAATATTTTGGTTAAAATTTCAGAAAACGGAGGTATGCAATAAGAAAAACTAATATAATATCTTTTTCGCCTATATTTCAGAGAATTATCACCGATACATTGGTTGATATCTAGATATCGGACCTGACTAAATGTTTGGGAGAGATTTTCCTCGAGAGAGGCTGTCTGGGATAGAATTGTGTTCCTTGCATCCCTTTGGGCATTGGTCACTTCAGCATTTGAGGGCATTCCTCTTGGTGTTTTATCCAGAGATTGGATTTCGGTTTGTTCCTTGCAGAGACAGGTTTTGAGGCCTTTTCCGGAGTGGACTCTGCCTCTTAGTGGATCTATCAAATTCAACTTCGATGGTTATTCGCTTGGGAATCTGAGTCAGGTGGGGATTATGGGGTTTTGAGAGATAAAAGAGGGGAGGTTGTGTTTCTTTTTCTCAACCAGCAGGCAGAGGAATCACTTTGAAGGCAAAACTGCTTACTCTCCGACAATGCTTAAGAGAAGCATCCATTTTAGGCTTCTCTCAGTTTTTGGTAGAGGGTGATCTCTCCAATGTCATGTTTTTCTTAAGATCTAGTTCAGTGGGGGCGTGGAGATTTGCACGCTACATAAGAGAAATCCTAGATTTGGCAGGGGCTTCAGAGATTAAAGCTAAGTGGGTGGCTAGGAGTGCTAATCAGATGGCAGATGATCTGCCTAAGAATGAAGCCTCCAATTTACAGTCTTTTAGTTTTAGTGGACATCTTCTTCCTCTTTTGAGACTACTTTTTTTTTGTTATTTATACCATTTCAGCTCATATAGCTTTGGTACAGTTTGTATAGATTTTGGAATAGTTTGTGGGTATATTGAGAGAATAGTGTTGTTCTCTTGGGTTTATTTTAGCCTACATAGGTCCTTTCTTTTGGCTTCTGAAGGAAATCCCTTCCTTCTTCATGTTATTTCTTTATTTGGTATATAATATGTCTTTTTCCTATCCAAAAAATAAAATAAAAGATGCATATAAAGCACAAGATAAAGTAGGAAATTTAATGATCAAGGTAATAGAAATAAAAAGCCATGCAATCTAGTAAAGAAAAAAAATGCAAGTGTGGTTTCTCAAACCTGTGGTAGGGGTAGTACAGAAAGAAAATCAATGATGAAATATCGCCTTAAATATCGTGCAGCTATTTTTGCAGGATCTATCACAAGTTCACCTCGTCCAAAAACTCGAGATGATGGTGCAATATAAGCTGTGCGGAACTGAAGAGCCATGCGAATAAGGTAGAAAACATCAATTATTGTACGCAAAGTTGTAGTTTTGGCTGCTAAACTTTGATCAATACCAAGGCAATTTGATTCATGATTGAAGATAGGAAGATAAAAAAACAAAGGATCCACTGACACTGCAAGAATACATGATATGACAAAAAGCCTATTCCACAATTGCAGGGATTTGTCTTGGGGGTCAAATATCTTTTTCTCAGACACTTTAAGATCTTCTGGGAACACTGCACGGGTGACTCCAAATCTAAGTGATCGACCAAATGTCTTAAGTCCTTCAGATCCCTTTTTCATCCCTCCCCTAAAGGATTTTGATGGATTATCATGTGCTGTGAGCAGGACGAAATCCCTCTAAATTAAATCCACATCTGTTCATTCCACCCCTATCAGGAGACATCGACAATGAAGAATCCAACTCTTCCAACCTGTAATAAAAAGTAACAAACAGTTGCTGGTATATAGCAAAATTAGAGGCCGGTTTCACTAAACTCCTCAAGAAAAGAAGTGTAACAGACAATATTGAAATCATCATCCTTTAATGTTTCCATTAGTTGGAATAGAGAAGAAAAATAGCTACCATTATTAAAATAACAAGTGCAGTCATCCCTAGGACCCTGCTTAGTGAGACCAACACTTGGTAATGGCCTTTTTTTTTCTCTTTCTATTAAACCCAAGTCTTTTTTCAACATAAAGCTACAGCCTACAGGGTTTTGGCACCTAATAGCATGACAAAGAAATTTCTAATGTTCACAGTACTTGGTCTACTGGTTCCTTGTGCAACTTCATACCAGTCAATATTCTAATTGTATAATTTTTTGCACTTGACATATATACAATTACATGTGAGTCAAATGTGTGGCATTAACACGTTAATTCCCTTTTTGCCAAAGCAAAGTGAAGTCTTGAATTGTGGTCAATATGCATAACATTTAGCATAAAATGAAAGATGTAATGTCTAAATTGCTAACATAAACTGAAATAGAAACAAGATTCAAAATTATCAAAGTTCAATCTAATTTGACTTATGCCACCACACCTTACATATTGCATAATAATGGATATAAGGTTGCAAGGGCTCTCCACCTAATAAAGGTTGCATTCTCAAGTAATTGATGCCTTAGCTCTAATTTCTGAAAACCCATGAGAAAGTCCAGTAAATAATTCACCACTAAATCCTAAAATATAAGTCCCACAATCATGTTCTTATCTTAGCACCATTCATTGGCCTTTTCTAATAAGAAGCAATTAAAACATAAGTTCAAGGTCGTACAAGTAGTTGAATAAATAAATCATAGGCTTACCAAAGCCTAAGCCTTCAATTTTTTTTGAATTATTTTAGAAACCAGGAAGCCTCAGAATGGGAAATCCTTCAACAGGAGGAATATAAAACTATGATGCCAACCTGGGAGAAGGAACCAAAACAATGCAAACTTCTATAAAATAGGTTAAGCACTATCTCTCGAGGAATGTATCTCAAACGAGGCACAATAGGGTTATTTAATGTACCAAAAAAAAAAAAAAAAATCCATCAAACAAAACTAGAGGGCATTATAAGCAGCAAACATCTGCATCCAACCATCAATACTAAGCAATGTCCAAGAAATGGAATTCAGTTTTCGAGGGAACAAAAGTTGATGAAGCTTCCTTAGTTCCTTGTGATCGAATTATCAAGTCTCAAATATAACCTATGTGTTTACGATCACAAATTCAAGAAAAATAAAAAGAGAATGAAATGATCATACTCATTAAACAACGACATAGATACCATACATTTTGTACCTTACAAATTTCTCCCTCTCACCATCAATAAACTGTGACTTGTAACCACAATCAAACATTTTGTATAACTGATAACATAGATACCAAACTTGAGTGTCAGGATCCACTGGAAATTTCAAGACACTAACCAATAGTTCAACTGGCATATACAAATGTTGAACATCATTAAAAAAAGTTCCTGCAACATAAACAAAACATGTCAGATGCTACCATGGAAATTTTAGTACATAATAAAGCGCATACAGCATTCAAAAAATTACCATATTAAGTCTTTGAGCTCTACTTCTCAGCCAACAATGAAAAAGATGTTCAATATCTATAATTTTAATATACCAATGCAAAACATGCCTCCACATCCAGTGAAATGCAGGAATATGCATACTTAACAGTTCAATATTCTACAAGACTTTCAGACAACCAAAAAACTACAAGACGATATGAGATTTCAACAGCGGCAGCAGTGTTGCTATTGTTGTCCTTCTCCTTGTAGTAGTTGAGAACACTAGAATTTTGATCTCTTTTATGGCACATTCGTTTGGCTGGAATCGCGGAGCTACTATATGAGGCAAGATAATGATAAAGGAGATGAATAAGGAGTTCAGCTGATTAAAAAGATAGGAAAGATAAGAAAGTCTTTCAAGTGTAATAAATAAAGGGGCTGGTAAAAAAAACTCCATCCACACTTTTTCACTTATATAATTGGAATATACTTATTACCATATCCAATAAATCTTTGATTTACAAGGAAACTCAGACCCCATGTTGGTGCTTCTTACATTTGATCATATCTCAACTTTATCCAGAAACTATAAGTGATGCTACCCTTTGAATCTCCTTTGTTGTTATAAATTAGATTTTTCTCCATTCATCCAACATTTTTCTCTATCTTTATAATTGATGAACACCTAGGTCAACCAAGCTACAACATCTATCACCCATACATTTCCAAATCTCTATTAAAATAATTTTGAACTTTCAAGTCATCATCTTTTTCAGTGACTCTCTTACTGCTTTAGATACCCTTTTGCTTTGAAACACCTACAGTATCTAACCTAGTGAGAATAATTGAGTTCTATACTAGCTACACCTTAGTAAATTTCATTAAATAATTCATGGAAGTAACTCTTGCACCTTCTTCAATCCTCTTTCACCTTCTCTATCTTCACCCTTCATACATCTAAGATAATCCATGTTGCCACTTCTCCTTTTTCCTTACATTAGTAAGTTCGTAAAAATCATCCATACAATTTTTTGCACCAAACAAACAATCAAAATCACTCTATGCCCTATGGGCTGCTTAAAATGCTCAAAAAGCAAACCAGCCAAATCTGAACCTAACTAGAACCAGCCTGCTGTTTTTCAATCAAATTGGCACTTGGTTCCATCTTCTTCCATATAATTCATCTCACAACTATAGTCTTGAAATGCTAACTAGATCATTTGACCATCTCAACAATAATTTACCTCTCTTAGTGGCTAATTGCTATGTTATACGTCGACCCTTTGTTTCAACACATGAAGACATGGGCATATGCACGCATGCCTAACACTTCAAAATAATGGGATATCTTTAAAAAGCAGACAAATCCACCACTTGGGCCTGCACCAGCACCAGACATCGATACCCAATTCGTCATGTTTTGGTTTCTCTAGGCGTCATGTATAGAAAACCATTTTTTTTCCTAGCCACTGTTGTTCCAAATCCTCGACATTGATAATGACCACATCCAAAAATTTATTCAGAATCAGAGCCCAGTGATTTCAAATCTCAAATCATGGGAAGATCATCTATAGACCCTAACCCATTTCCTTCTATTATTCCCAATTCAAACAAATCTAGACCCAACCGCCCTCCGCCCCCCCCCCCCCCCCCCCCAAAAAAAAAAAAAAACATAATTTGAACCAGAAAAATTGCATCCTGTAATATTAGACCCCCAAAAATAAAAAATAAAAATTGTACACATTATATTGAATCATACTTACTGTAACATCCGTCAGTATTGATTCTCCATTAATATCCTCTGTAAATTGATGGAGAAGAATTAGGTTTTGGGTAAGACGGAGATGATAGAGAGAGAGGGGCGTGTATGTACGAGGCTTATTTTTAGGAAAGAGACCGTTATGAACGGTTTTAACGGTTTTATAAAAGTTGTAGGATGGCTCCTCGTGTTTGTGTTCGGGCTTATCCGCGAAAGATCAAAAACTCCTCATGACGTCAATGATAAATAAGTGATGCCCAATTGCCCACAGCAAGCCGGCAGGGGTCGGTCTGGTTCAGGATTCGTAAGGGTTTTGAGGAAAGAAACATAAATAACCAAATAAATTTTGGGGGGGTGTTTGGGGGAACAGAAAATTTTTTTGTTTAAAGAAAATTGAAAAAAAAAAAAAAAAACCTCTTTCCTTTTCCACTGTCGTTTCATGTCTCAATTAGGAAAGTAATTTTGTTTTAAAAACTCACACGTGCCTCATAATTGATCCTCAAATTGTGGATACCACTGCAAATGGATCAAAAAAAGGGTTTGTGAATAAATTCCGTAATAGCTCATTTAAACTCCTTCATTATTAAAGGAGCCAAATTCAAGCTTGGAGTTTAGACTTACTTAAAATAGATGAGCCAAACATAAATAATCCCAAACTCGACTTGATAAGACTCGTGAATAAACTTGTTTTAGTAATCATGAAGGAGATTTTTATTATAGTATAGTATAGTATAGTATATCATTTTAACTACTGATTCAAATAAATATTTTTTGGAATGTTGATCATTGATAGGGTTGCAAATGAAACAAGTCATTCATGAACAACTCGCAAACAAATTTGGTAAGAACTTATTTAAGTTGGAACATTTACTAAACAAGTCATGATCAAGCAAATCAAAGCTTGTGTAAATCTATGTATTATTATTATTATTATTTTATATATATATATATATATTTGCCTTTATTATCCACACATAAGGAAAATAAACAAACAAAGAAGCCCATATAATCGACATAACCTAAAAAGACCCAAGAGCTAACAAAGTTAACCTATACTCGATCTCTAAAAGGACCTAACTCTGTATGCATGCTAAACTCTTAGTCCCTTCCCTCTCTTTAAGACGACATACTTATCCAATTGTGCTACATCGCCTTTGATATGTTTATATGTTTATTCTACCAATAGGCTGGATTTGTTTATTTGGCTAAGCTGACCAATAACCCAAAATTATTTAAGAGAAAACTTATTTAATTTGGGTTACACTAGGTCAAAGTAGTTGCTCAAATTTGATGGGATGAGTTTTGGGCATGTCAAAATTGTTCAATTTAAATAATTTCATTAGAAAAATAACCTTAAAACTGTAAGTGCTCGCATAAATTGTGATCTTAATCTACGAGCCGGAGATCACTAGGCAAGTTTCTAACTATAGAGGTGGTCTTGAGAGCTAGGATTCAACGTTGAGGTGAAGAAACTCAATATCGCAATAGCTCAACGTTGAGGTACAAAGCAATGGTTCGTTGCACGAATTCAGAGAGCTTTACTGAAATAATCAAAATAACCTTAATGAAAGTTCTTTCTAAACTTGTGATCTAAGTCGTTGATTTGCACCTACTTAGCGCACCTGCCTAGCGCAGTTGTTGCCATCTGCTTAGCGCAACATAGTGCTTGATTTTTTATACCTCAGCACCAAATCCGAACTCGTGGTCTTTGGTTTTCTTCCTGATCGAGAAGGAAGTTGCTTTAGTCATTTCAATCCTCTTTTTTTTCCTGGCTAAATCAGTTATCTTAGTCAAAAGTAACATATTTGTTTATTGGCCCATGTAAAAGTCTCATGTAGTGTCATTGTTTTGTTTGAGTCAAGTTGTTGGGTTGATCTGCTGTTGATTGTTATTGCTTTGAATCCAAGTGCTTTCTGAGCTGCTGTCATCAATCAAACAACAACAACCACCACCAAAAAAACAACAACAAAATAAAACCCAATAGATTTCCACACTTTTGTCGTATTAATTTCTTTTTATTCAAATTTTGCACTAATTTTTGAAGGTACCACAAGAGGATTAATAAAATTAGTGGCAAGTTTTCTCTCTCTCTCTCTTTTTTTTTTTTTTTTTTTTAAACCAAAAAATAATAATAATAACATTCGTCACACAAGATGGGCTTCAATTAAGAATATTGTTAGTGCCTAAAGCTTATCATGTTTGGATGATTTAGACCACTTATTTATTTCTTTCCTTTTGGCGACATGGACCCACATTCTTTTGATACTTTAATTTGACATCCACCTTTCTCAAAAGAAGTTCCATCATCTCAAATCCCATCTTTTGAAGTTTTACCATATGCATGGATATACTTTTGGGTGGAAGCCTTTTATTGTTGGAATCCAAGTTGCCCTTTTCATTATGTTTAAAGTAATGAGATCTTTAATTATCTTTTCATCTATTGTTAGAATATTAATTATAGTAAAATTTAAGTAATGATCTAGCACCAGATTGCTTATAAGATTATTACCAATAAAAATTGCCTCCAACTACCCACCACTATCTCTTCAAATCTTATTCAAAGCCTAATTAAACAGCACTCTAAAGGGTTAAAAATAATGGTTAGAAGTCCAGAATTTTTATTAATTTAGTTAACTCAACAACAACAGATGTAATAATGGAGTTTAGAAAAGGAGTTTGGATTTGGTGTTGAGTTTTTAGAAATGTGCTGAGTTCATTTAAACCATCAGATTAGGGATTAGATGGCTCGGATTAAAAGTTGATAAAATTGCTACTAAAATGACTAAAATGACCATAATGGACAATTTTTAATCTGAGCTATTTAACTGCTCATCCAACGGTATGAATAAACTCAGCATGATGCTGAATTTTATCAACTCAGCACCGAATTCAAACTCTTAGAAAATATTATATTATTGATCGAGGCATGCTTAATAGTACTCTCGCGCACATCCTTTTTTTTATAATGGATTACCAACGCTCTACTCTTATGATTCAAAGATCTCTAATATATGCAATTAAATTCTTCTTATGAAGCAATCATGCACCCCGCTCAAACTATTCAAAATAATGTCAATAAAGTCTATAAAAAGAAATTGAAATTATATGAGACACATGGAAGAAATTGAGAAAAAAATAAATAAATAAGGCTATAAACTTCTATCCTATTTTCTCTTGTTATCATGTTATTTCCCCATCGCCCGCACAAAAACACATAAATAAATTGATAATAATCCCAAAAAGTAAGTAACCTGTCATAATGAATAGATAGTGGAGAAGGTAGTGGTAAAAAAAGTCACCTTTAACATTTCTATTTTTACATTCTTTTGGATGGTTCAATTTTTAATTTTATTTTTCCAACTACCCCTTTCCTGTTTTTTTTTTTTTTTTTTTTTGCTTTTCGTTTTTGATTGTGACAGGAGTGCAAGAAAAACATCTGGATAATCCAAATATAAAAATGACGACACAAACAAACACCCACAGCATAAGATACCAAGAACAATGGGCACAAAAATGCAAGAGATCACCCAAAAGGAAAATCCAAAGTCCCACTCATCAAAACTCACCTCTCAGCTGGTGAATTGGTCCCACCTCCCACCAGCACTTGTTCTTTTGCTTGCTACCCTCTAAGCACAAATAAAGCAAACTCTGCTCAGTACACACACCATGATCATAATAGCAATGTGGCACCATAACCTGCATTTTCTCTTTTGAGCAAAACAATAGCACAAAACTACACGAGCAACACAACACTACATGAGCAACAAACACACACGTCCACATTGCGCGTGCATATAATTGACAGTTCCAGAGCATGGCATGCCATTATCAGTTTACCACATTGTGCGCTCATGCGGTGTCTGCATCCACAGGTAAGGAATGCGGACAATGGTGGCCATGGCCCTGGCTTGGCCGTGCTCGATGGAGCTGGGGCCTTACACTAAAAAAGTGGCGACAACACGTTACTTGGAGGCCCGACCGATCGAATATTGCGGCTTGGATGTTTTTTTTTTCCTTCTTTTTCTTTCCTTTTTATGGAGGGGGCGCTGTGGGTAAGAAGGGGATGGGAGAAAAGTTACAAACCAAACATTGGACCCGGATGAATTTGAGAATTGGCCAATCACTGCAAAAACCAGGACATTTTGCTAATATATCAAAAGAACAACAATTAATTGAGTATAAAATTGATATAAAATTTGTGTTACTTATGAATCGGTGAACTCGAACTTCATTTTCGAAAGGAAAATACTATGTACGACACTTTATGTATAGTATTAAAATATATAACTTTCTATTCTATCAATTTGGATTTGATTCCTCTGGGAAGCACTCCAAGAATTAATTCTTGTATACATCAGGCTGATGTGGGGGAGTACGCCCTTTAAATCGTCCGACAAGGATTTTTAGTTGAGTTGTGCACAAATTGGCACGAACACCCTGACCGTCAAACCCAAAAAAAAAAAAAAAAAAACCACTTTTATGTGACACAATGTATATGGATTAAAACTCCTTTAATTTATTTAAACCATCAATTAAAGCATCACTAATTTTGTTAAACAACATCCAAAATCTATTTTCTTACTTTGATCACACTCGTGAGTCGTGAGAATGATATAACAAAATTGTGTGAATCCTACTCCTTTTTAAAATAATAAAATAAAAATTGGACAGTAGAAAATTGGTGCATGTGACATTTTTCAGAATATAGAGTGAATGAGACACGAATAAAGACACCCCCATGGTAGGTTTTGTCAAAGACAAAACCCAGTCTGTTCATACCAGCGAGGTTGCCAATGGGTAGGAGCCAAAACCCATGCATAGAAGAATCTCTGACATATGACCCCTCCTCCTCCAAAATAAGTCCACGCCCCTGACGCGCCCCACAAAAACGCGTATGACCGAACCCCTTCTATAGAAAACTAAACATTTCACCAACACCAACACCAACACCACCACCACCACTGTAATCCATCTTTCCCTCCATTTTTTTTTTCTTTCCTTCACCATGTCCATCCCTCCCACTTTATCAGCATTATACTTTCTCTTTAGTCAAAAGCACCTTGGGACCCTCCCCCTTTCCTTCATCTTTCAACACCCTTTCTCTCTCCTTCACATCTATGTATCTAACTCTTTTATCTTCTTTAATATACAATCATTATGTTAATCACGCGTGTATATGACATAAGTAACACAAGATTACAATTAAAAAATAAGAGCGCTTGTATTCAAATATTCGTTCTTTTATTATTAAACACATATGTTTATTAGTAAATTTTATATCATATGAGATTAGATTGGGTTTAAAATCTTGAAGAAGTAAATCATTGTTTGTTGTTTTTTTTTAACATCCTATGCTATAATGGCCGTTCGATTAACGAACGATATTAAAGTTTAAATTTATGAAAAATCTTGATACCTATCTAATAATATTACGAGGATTTATTAAGAATATAAAATATTAAGCACGAATGTGCTATACAAATCACAAATATCAAAATAAAAATAACAATAATAATACTGATTTTTTTTATTATCCAACTGTAAAGCGACGCCCTCAGTTCCCTCTTATACAAACATGAAAAAATCACTCCCACCACCTTCACCACCTTCTCTCCACCTATCTCCCAACTCTCACTCCTCGCCAAACCCACCATGCCTTCAAGACCCTTTCCTCCAAGCCCTAGCCCTAAACCCATTTCCATCTTCAAAACCAAGCCCTTCTTCTTAGCTGTTTCCCTCTCATCCACTGCCCTCATTCTCTTCATAATCCTCTACTTCCTCTACTACCTCTGGTATTCTTTAGTCCACCGCTCTCGCACCATCCCTTTCGACGCCAGTGCCCCCTTGAAACTCCAACGATTCTCATACAAGGAGCTAAAGAACGCCACCAATTCCTTCGACATCTCTAACACCATCGGCAAGGGCGGCTCCGGCACCGTCTTCCGCGGCGTCTTGCGCGACGGCAAGTCCGTCGCCGTCAAGAAACTCGACGCCTCGTCGTTGCAGGCGGAGCGCGAGTTCCAGAATGAGTTACAGATTCTGGGTGGACTCAGATCGCCGTTCGTCGTTACCCTCTTGGGGTACTGCGTGGAAAAGAAGAAGAGGATATTGGTGTACGAGTATATGCCCAATCGGAGCTTGCAGGAATCGCTATTCGACCACGAGGGTTTCAATTTGAATTGGGAAACGCGGTTTACGGTCATACAGGACGTCGCCTGCGGCGCTGGCGTTTCTCCACCTCGACTGCGACCCGCCGGTGATCCATGGGGATGTGAAACCCAGCAATGTCTTGCTCGATTCGGATTACAAGGCGAAGGTTTCGGATTTTGGGTTGTCTAGGATTAAGGTGGAAGGTGAATTTGGGATCGAGATGTATAGCCAGGAATTGGGTAAGAGTCAAGAGCTATGGAAGAGCCAAGAACTTTCGGGGAACTTTGCTGGAGTTGGTGCTGATACGCCGGTAATTGGGACTCCGGTGGAGAGTAGTAATAATGAGGTAGATTTCGCTCTCGCTTTGCAAGCTTCTTCTTCCTCGAAAAATAGTAGAAAATGTTACAATGTGAGAGCTTTGAACTTGAATTCTATGAATTATAATGGTAATATTTTGTATGAGAGTACTGGTGGTAATGCAAAGGGGAAGGAGGTCTCGAGTGTAGATATTGGTGGAGAGGATTGGAACAAGTTTGGTCCCTATGATGATGAGTTCTGCAGTATTGAACATAGTAAAGAGTTGAATGGTAATGCTTCTTGTGGTGTCGATTACGCGGCGGAGATGAAACAATGGGGGAAAGATTGGTGGTGGAGACAGGATGGGAGTGGTGAATTGTGTAGTAAAGATTATGTAATGGAGTGGATAGGGAGCCAGATTTGCCCGGCGAATCCTGATTGGGATGATGAAAAGAAGATCTCTCCTGAGAAAACTAGCTTGGGTAATTCAGCTATGTTGGAAAAATTGGAAGATGGGAATGAATTACGGGGACAAGAACCCGGGTCTGAATGTGTTGAGCAGGTGTTTGAGAAGAAAGAATTGAGGGGCTGGAAAAACCGTAATAAGAAGCACAGGAAGATGCAAGAATGGTGGAAGGAAGAGCACCTTGCAGAAATCAGTAAGAAGGGTAGTAAGCTGAAGAAGCTCGAAACAAGGTGGAAGAAAGGGTTCAAAGTGCCACATTTTGATTTGGGTCGGCGGCTTCAGTTTAGGAGGAGAAGAAAATTTGGGGAACAGAATCAAAATGACTATGATGCAAATGGAGAATTCAGTTTTAGAAGGGGTTGGAAGAAAAAGAACAATAATTCCGGTGGCAGTGAGATGTGGAGTGGCGATCTCTTTAGCCGCGAGCTCAGCAGCACAACAAGCATGCGAGGGACTCTGTGTTATGTTGCACCAGAATATGGTGGGTGTGGTTATTTGATGGAAAAAGCTGATATTTACAGTCTAGGAGTCCTGATCCTCGTGATTGTGTCCGGTAGAAGACCCTTACATGTTCTTGCCTCACCAATGAAGCTTGAGAAAGCGAACTTGGTTAGCTGGTGTCGGCAGTTAGCTCAAGCTGGAAACATTTTAGAACTTGTAGATGAGAGATTGAAAGATGGGTATAATAAGGATCAGGCAAGCTTATGTATCAATTTGGCACTCGCTTGCTTACAGAAAATGCCGGAGTTGCGGCCAGATATTGGGGAGATTGTTAAGGTTTTGAGAGGAGATATGGATCTGCCGCCAGTCCCATTCGAGTTCTCTCCCTCTCCCCCTTCGAAATTATTCAATAAGTCGAGGAGAAAACAAAAGGCCAATGCAGAATAGGGCCTAAAACACCCTCTTGACCTCACTTCTTATCATGTCAAATTGGGTTTGCGCCCAGTGTAATATAGGGGGGAAGATGAATCTGTTTGATCAGAAAATCACTTGGGGACTGGTGTGTGTATTGTGAGGATTATGTTGTTGTACTGTATATTAGATGAATGATTTCAGCATCCTTTTTTTTAGCCACTTGATACAAATATTAACAACCCAAGTTCTTTTGAGACCCTTTTGTTCTGCAATTCCTATTGTTCTTCAGTCAGGTGGTGTTCTTTGGAGACATTTCTATTTTCATAATATTGAATACAGGAACTGCAGCTGATCATCAGGTAAAGAAATTCACTCATTAGTTCATTTGGTGCATTGATCATTTCATGAAAATGCCTGATAACTGATGTTTCCCCAAATTATGCTCCATTTCAATCTAGAGGAAGCTTTTCTTTAGAACTTAGGTGGAGGTAGTTTCTCTGATGTGTAGAAAACCACATGTATCATTAATCCTTCCTTTGGACCCAAGAAAGAAAGGACGAGGGAAAAGTCGAGGAAAGCGCCAAAAAAAAAAAAATGTTTAAGAAAAGGAATCTATTTTTTAGCAATTTTTTGGCGTTTTCCTTAGCAATTTTTTTGACGTTTTCCTTTGCTTTCCCTCATTCCCTCATTCTTTCCTTCATGAATGCAAATATCTTCCCTCATTCTTTCATAGATCCAAATATCCTAGAGATCACATTGTTATAGCCTTATAGGCCAAAATCGTATATTATTATTTTTCTTTGGAGGAAATCACTAAGAATTTGCAACAGGCAACCATTTGGTTTAGTTTTTTTTTTTTTTTTTTTTTGTGATATTCCTAGATGTCTATGCATTCAATTTATTTTTTGGGCACATATAGTCCCACATGTACTAAGAAATTTTAGAACATAAATCCATACAAATTACTCTAAAATGAGTGGTAAAAATTAAATCTAAAATCCTATATTAGACTAAAAACCTTAAAATCACTCCATCCACTTCTCTACTCTCTAATTTTATATAAGCAACAAGGAGCTAGGAAGTTTTTTTTTTTTTTTTTTTTTCTAATGAAAAAAAAAATGTAAAGAAAAGAAACAAGGTTACTCTTTTTCACTGATTGGGATGCGAGGCAACACGTGTAACAAATTAAGTGAGGTCCTATAGTCAACAAAAAACTGGATATTCTGGAAGCTTTGGGATAATTTTGTAATGGAGGACAGAGCATTTAAAGTTTAACTGGCATTGCCGTGCCCGAAAGGAAATTATTGGCTTTTTAATTATTCCCTATTCAAAAGGGTTTTGGACCGTCTCTGTCCCCCTTAAAACCCGTAGTAATTGAGACAAGGTTTTAGGTCACCTGTCATTTTATTATTATTATTATTTTTTTATTATTTTTTTTTTTTGTATATACATATGATTGCTCCTTTAATTTTTTGTTTGGTTCTTGTTTGACCTGTCTGGAACCACCCAAGTCATAATCACGGGTTAACACTAATCACCACTAAAGTATGTGCCACATAGTTAGGGATCGTGGGTGTATTATATTTATGAATCATCCTGCCCAATTATTGTTGGCACCTGGTTGCATTTATTTTAAAATCTTTTTTACTTTTAAAAGCAAAAAGTTGTAAAAGCAAAAAACGTTGTTTGGTTAAAAAAAATAAAAAAGACTTCTAAAAAGCAAAAAAAAAAAAAAAATTAATTTTAAGCAAAGGTAATAAAGATTTGCTTCTAAAATTCATTTTTTATTACTCAACTCAGAATGTAGGTTGCGCAATCTCTTTTCAAGTTTTATATGTGATATTGTTCCTTAAACTTATACTCACATATTTTATTAACTAGAGAAACTTTAAAGTATCAATGAAAGTCCATGATTTTAAGATAGATATTGTAATTTTTGAAAAGGTCTCAAACTGTTAGGACTTCATTACCCAATGACTCTCTTGCAGTCCAGCACTCCAGCATAATCTTGACCAAAAGAACAATATCTCTTACAAGATATTCTAATTCTCCACCCATCGCTAATTTTCAGTAGGTCATAACCTTTTTTTTAATTTTTTATTTGTTGTGTCTTACTGTGTGTTGTTGGTGACCTTCTTAGCATGTCAAAAATTTGTTGAGGTTTGTGGAGTGGACAAAGCTTAAAGCATAGTTGTTGTTGTTGTTGTTTTATGCTTCTTTTTTTTTCCTAACATTAGGAGGTTTCAGATGCTTTACATCTTATTAGTTCTCCTGGGTAAATGCAGTCCCCTACCGTCCCGGGCAATTATAGAACAAAATCCATACGGGTGGCCTTAAGGAGGGAGTGGTGAGTGGTGAGAATTGAACCACCCAAAACCTCTTTCCAAGCAAGAGACTTAAAGCATAGTTTTTAGTCCTTGAATTAATGAGCTTACGTACTTTATTTTTTTTCCTCCTTGGCCTCAATTTAATTGCTGTATGTTTAAATACCTGAATTATTGATTGATTTCCCCTTCTTTCTTTCTTTCTTTCTTTCTTTCTTTCAATCGATAAAACCCACCCCTCCTCATAACCCCCTTTAATATCAACAATTGGTTATTAAAGTTTCTCCATCAGATTGAATCTGAGATCACTCACTTAAATAAGGCAAATACCACTAAGTTACTATTCCATCGGCAAATTAATGATTGATTTAGATTGCCTAAAAGTTTGCGAAACTTTTTTCTGTTTTTTCTTTGTCTTGCCAAATTTTCTATTTCTGCAAAAAAATTTAAAAATTACTCATCCAAATTTTTAGCTGAATCAGGATAAACATAAAATGATCTTATTCTCGAAAAAAATTTCCCACAACTTTGACCATTTTCGGCACGGTAACAAAGGATCTCCCTTTGGCAGGACATCCAATGTTCAAATTATGGAAAAAAAAAAAAATTTCCATTATCGCTTTCTGACTTTACGGTGCCGGTCTAAATCAAAATGCGGTGATGATGGGCCAGAGCCGATCAGAAGTGACTTCCAGCTTGAAGAATGATCTCAAAGTCAGCCTGCTGACCCCAAAGTGACTAACCCAAATTTCAAGCTGAATGCGGTCATTATGGGCCAGAGCCCATCAGAATTGACTTCCAGCATGAAGAATGATTCCAAAGTCAGCCCATGTCAAAGAAGGCATTGCTGACCCCAAATTTCAACCTTTGTGAGCTTCTTGGGTTTTTTTTTTTTTTTAATTAAAAAAAAAAAAAAGCTTTTTTTTTTCCTCTGAGTGCCCAATGTGCCTTTATCCTATGCAAAGGAGTAGCATATCCTCCTCCATCCCCTTAAAGTGGGAAATGCGCCAGCTGACCTATAGGCCATTGGCAATGGTGATTTTATCTCTTGTACCACATTTTTCTTTCTTTCTTGGTTGGTTCAAAACTCAACAAAGTGTCCACAAAAATGAACGCAATTTGGTGGTCAAAAGTCCAACCCGATAGGATTGGTTTCATGTACTCTTGGGCCGGGTAGCATTGAGGAACAACTTCGGGTGTACTTGAATTATAGAAATCAAGTTCCCCGGCCCAATACCTTTAACGATCGGGCTCATATTATTCGTTGCGACTATGCATTTTAATGATATTGTTAATTGGCATCCGTTCAACATTGATTTCATTAACAGTTCCTTGTTTTTATGTGGGAAGATAAAAAAAATCTCACAAGTACCCTCATTGCATGGGAGCCTCCTCCTCCGTCTCGGGTGAAACCTAATTTTGATGGGTCGAAAAAGAGTTAGTGGGCACTCAGCGACAGGGGTTTTGTTATTAGAGACGAAAGTAAAAGACCTTAGTGGCATCAACATTTCTTGAGTTTTGATGTTAGACTATATAATGGTGGTCAGGAATGGGTGGGTTATTCATGCCTTCATTTTTCTTTTTCTTCCTTTTTTTTAAGAGGAAAAGGGGTGTCGGGGATACAATCAGCATTGGAGATCACAAATTTGTTTAGGGATATACTCCATAATACATAGGGAGGGGCTATTAATTATTTTGGTTTTTAAGTTCAAGGAAGTTGTAGTGACGCATGTTTAGTAGTCAAGCAAATAGATACAATATGACCCAAGCGGAGTTAGTCCAGTTGGTAGGAGGAAAACCTTTTTATTCTATCAATTTTGGTTCGATTCATCTGAAGAGTACTGTAGGAATTAATTTCTGAATGCACCAGGCCAAATATAGGAGAGTGTGCCCTTAAGATCGTCCGGGTAGGGATTTAGTCGAGGTGTGCCCAAATAAGCCCGGACACCCTAACCGTCAAACCAAAAATAAAAATAAAAAATAAATACGATATGATATCCCTTTTAAAAAATAAAATTTTAAATAAAAAAAAATGTGTCAAGCAAATAGAATGACAAATTTTACTATTAACTTGAGACATAATATAGATACAACGTGGTTTTGAATTCTCAATCTCTCCGAATTGGAGACTCAACACTAGCTTAATCCCATTACGCATTGAAACTTGGGCAGGGTATTTTTTTCTAGCTGGAAGCCTATACACTTTTCCATTTATGATCCATTATTATTAGCATCAAGCTATGCGATAAGAAATTAGAGTCCGGAAAAAGTGGACTTGTAAATTGTTTAGTCCATCCGAAAGGAATGGGCTCCTCCTCTATCAACTAGGCTCAAAAAACCAATGAAATAGAATTGTGTAAACCAATCTACTATGAAGTAGGATTAGGCACAATGGCCTATTATTAATTTTCATAATGACAAAGATACAGCCGCTTGCTTGATAAGTGAAGTCACATGTTTTTATAAACACGTGTTGGATATACATAATTAGGTTTTTTTTTTTTAAAAAGAAATAATTACATGACAAATTCCACTAATTTATTTTCTTAGTTTCATGTTTTATTGAACACTCAAGAATACGAGGAACATTTTGAAAACAATGCTTCACAGAAAACACGCAGAGCCTTAATCAGTCGAGCTTTACTTAGCCGAATCAACCAAACAAAAAAAAAAAAAAAAAAAACAGCAGATAAAATCCCCGGAGAGTTCCCCTCCCTAAAAAGGCAAAAGAAGAAGGAAAGAAAAAAAAAATTAAAAGAAAGAAGATAAACTAATCAATACAACTCAGCGATGGCAACTTGCTAGAACAACCAAGACCTGACCCACTACTAGATCCATCCAAATCCAAACCAGATCGAAGCGACCAAACCCATCACACCCCTCCAACCCACCACGCCCCTGCCGGAAAACCGCTTCAGCGGCGGAATCCGTCGAGGAATTACCAGAGACGGAAGAGGACGGCGGCGGAGGGAGAGGATGGACAAGAACAGAGACCTTCATTCCATTGAAACATTGGCCGTTGCCACATATGAAGTAGTACCTCTTGGCCTTGTCTAGAAGTATGAAGTCCTTTCCACTGCTCCAGTTGCCCACAGCTCCTTCAGTGGTACAGTTATCGTACCCAGTTTGGTTCACTTCGAAGACGTTGTACTGTGTCTTCTGGTACCGAAATGCTGTAAACGAAGAAAGAAAAAAGAATGGTGATACAGATATATAGCATTGCTCATATTAAGACATTGTGAGAGAAGGGAGAGAGAGAATACAGATGAGGTCGTTGACATAGAAGGTGTGGTTGTTGGCCCAGAGAGTGTAGTTGATGCCGGGGTTCCAGCCACGGTTGGCTCCGACGATGTGGTCGGTGGCGGCGACGGGAGAGATGGTGGAAGAGGCAGAGATGAGGGTGAGGAGGAAGAAGATCAGGTGAGCTGAGGTGGACATGGTTAGTGTTGCTCTGTGGTTGGTGGATGCTCTGCTTCTTTGCTTTAACTTTCTTCTGGGTTTGCGAGAGGAGATGGGACGCTTTTTGACCCTACTACATGGGTACCACTATGAGACCAGTGGTACCGTACCCACACATTGCACCGTTGCTCCTGGTCCATGATTGGATCCGAAGAAAATTTATAGTGTCACAGGTGTTGTGGGGCTGTGATCATTTACCACCGTAGATTTTGAGTAAATTTGGTAGGATAATTTTAGTCATGTGCAACAAAAAGTGAGTAGTAGTAGTGCAGGTGACTTATTCAAGTAGAAAGCCTTAAAACTGATAACATGATAATGTAATAACATTCTTCTCTAGTTAGTGATTTTAGGTTTAAGTTTATAAATAAATATTGATGACTTTATATTTGATATTAGAGAGGTTAGAAATAAAAATAGATTTCATTGATTGTTAGGGAAAAAAAAAACCGTCAAGGGTCTAAAATAGAAAAATAAAGTATCAAAAACCGATATTGTTCACTTATTCTAACGGATGATCATGTCAAGTATCCTCTCGAACCAGTTATCCAAGACTATTAGATTGGAGTTGTCACTTGTCCCACATTCTTCGTGGTGGAAATTCATGCAATTATTTCCCAGCCAATTGTGGCCATTCCAAATCAATGATTAATATTCTTGATGCACCATCACTTGAGCTTGGGAGCTTTATCTTGTTTGATACTTGGGGGATTATATAATCCTCATGCCTAATTTTTTTCTTGTTTCCTATTCCCTTTCAAAAAAACATAAATTAGAAACGTAATCGATCTAGTTGAATTAAGATATTAATGAATTGAGTTGGATTAAGTTGGCGTGAGCTAGGTTGAATTTATTCGAATCTAAGCATGATCAAGTGGGCTATATATGTCTCCCACATAGCTGACAGTGTCATTGTCATTCTAAATCAGATGGAAGAGTAATATGCACCTATGCATCAGATATTAATTCTTAAATTATTATTATTTTTCTTCTTGATCCTAGAGAAGAGTCTAGATTTGAATTAAAGTGACATGAAGTGGGTCCTAGACATTACATCCTCTTTTGTTCAAAGGGTTGCAGACATTTGGATAAAAGTTTTAGGATTGTTATACTATATTAATATTATATTGTTTTTGGTACAAGATAAGATTGTCAGGTTGTCTATCTGTCTTTTTATTTATTTATTTATTTTCTCTTTCTTCTCTTGGTTGGGTAAGACTGTAGGAGTATCAATACTGTAGGAGTGTCAAGGCTATCAGAGTCTATTTCATATATGGAGTAATTGCTTTTACATGGGTGTAAAAGAATCTCCTTCTATTTTCACCACTTATTCAAATAAAAAAAGAAAACTAATTTTATGCGTGCATTAAAATTATAGACATGCTTTTACATGTTCATGCGAATATGATTACGTATTATTGTCTATATTAACTAAATTGTATTCTCAAATTCATATTGTTTTTCTTATTTATTGCATATGGTAAGAAATGAATGAAAATCAAAAAGAGTTCCTTTACACTTTTGTGGAGACAAATAATGAAGAAACAATAAAAAATACACACAGGTCTCAAAAACCCTTTTTGTATAAAAAGGAGAAAGATACTATTGGCTACAAGACAACTGCGCTTGTCTTCTTATTAGTAGCTCTCTACGACATATTTAGTATGTGGTTAAGAATTAAGTTTTGTGTTCCCTTCTCGAAAAAATTGAATGCTCCATTGTATTTCATACATCATCGAAGATGCCAATCCATCATCTTAAATAGGAGAGCTGATCAGAGAAGGGATGGGATCCCACCCTATTAGACCTTATCCAATTAGCCTGGGTAAAGGATGCATGTGTCCACCTGAAATAAAAAAAGAATGCATGTGTCCTACTAAAGCTTTTTACCTTGGCAATGTTATGATGGCTCAAGATGTCTGCTAAAAAATGGGGAAGTTATGGGAAAATAATTACAATTTAATGCTATTTTTACTAATTTTTAATAAATAACTGTTAATTTAATTAAAATGATTACTAACTGTAATTATTTTTTCGTAACCCAAATAATCTAAAATTCCCCCCAAAATTATAGCCCTTCCTAAGCTCCTCTCAAAGTATGCAACAACATTACTTAGAAATTTTAGGGAGCTGTGAAATTAGATGAAAGTTGGACCTGTGCATTCGCAGTTAAAGCCATCCTTTTGTGGGAAATGTTTGGCTCATTGGCAAAGGCTTGCTCTTTGAATGATACAATAAGCAGATCCAATAGAGGGAATGTTAGTGCCAGTGTGCCACATGCCTCGAAAGCCACGATCCAATAAAAAGTCACGAGTGCGAGGCCTTAATGATTTTTTTCCTTTTGTAAGGTACACAGACCAGCAAGGAATTAATAATTCACCAATACTTTCTCGGGCACCTAACCATTCAGTGCATTGAGGTAAGCCTGTGGAACTTGCCTCAGTCAAGGATGATATAGGTTATCACAGGTTATTTGGGCAAATTGGTAGGTGATAGCTTATTTATTTGGGCAAAATGGTAGGTGATTTCTTCTCGTATTAGGGCTCCTCTCTCCTAAAAGACAAATATGTGGATGGAGACTACACATGCTTTCAAGGATTAGTTAAAGACAAACTATTGGACACCCTTTTTATTATATATAAAAAATATTCATATGACAACATAACTCATAAATTTAGGGATCTTAGATTAAATGAAAACTAAATCTGCCTACCCATTACAAAATTAAGGGAGAGACGCATTGTTTTAGGTTTAGGATGGCACAAGTAGGGTGAGCAGGTAACCAGCTCCACCTCACTCTTATTAGGACTTTATGTTTTTAAACCATTGTAGGGTTTGAGGAAACTTTGGGTTTCAATGATATTTATTGATTTAATGTTATAGGATGTATATTATTTATGAAGTAGGATCAACTTATATAAGACATTATCGCCATGTTTGTTTGGTTGGAATGGAATGAGAGGGAATGGAATTCGATTCCATGCTCAAAATAGTCTGGAATGGAATGAGATTGAAATAAGCACTGCAAAATGAATATCATTATAATTCACTACTATTATTTGATTACATTCCTATTTAATTACCTCATCCAAACATATTGTTTGGAATGAATTGGAATGTGATTCCATTCCATCAATTCCATTCCAACCAAACAAACATGGCCAATGTTCTTATACCTCTCAATATATTTCTTTTAGTAGAATTCACATTTTGTCGAACCCACAGTTAGATTTCATATTCCTCTCATACACATTATGGATATGCATGAGACCAAGCTCCATGACAGAAGAATATAATGTTGCTACATCCCCCCAACGATGTTCCTTGTGACAACCAATTGACAAAAACTGGAAAGTAATGGAGGTTGGAACTCTCTCATTACAATCTCCATTGCCCAAAATCAATGTAGAAGCAAATGCTATACATCACGACCAGACAGCACATGAAAATTATTGGGTTCTCTAACCATTAGCTCGTTCTGGGTCCTTCGAGGAATTCTGGAGTTTCGGTTCGCCTGAAAATTTGTTTGATCTCCTCTCAGCGTAAGACCCCAAGCCTTGACCAAAGAAACCACATTGCCAGCCACCCTACCGGCATTGTGTTGTGGGCAGAATCCAGCACAACCTCATACCACTTCATATCCAGCGAAACCTTCAACGCATTCTCAGTTTGTTCCAATTTGGAGAACTTACCAAGTATTAGGAGAAAGGCATCTACATCACCATAGCCAGCTTTCGTCAGTTAAGAACTTTCAACAATCCTTTAAAAGCTTGCACCGATCAAGAGGTGCATGATAGATAACAATTGTCGGGCTGAAATTCTTCCTTAACAGTGGCCCTTATAATTCTTGCCTCCCCTAGCCTTCTTGCTTACTGGAGAGGGAGGCATAATGGAGTTTTAAATAACAGAATCTGGTTGCAAACCATCTCCTCCATTTCGTCAAGTATTTTAGCCTTTTGACAGGTTCATCCGAGTAGTTCTCACGTGATTGTACAGATACCATAGAATTTTAAACCCCATGGTTTTGTTAAAAATCCTTTTTCTGTGGTATTCTAGCTATCCTAATTGTAATCACCTCTCATTTGTTCATTTTGTTGACTCCCTTCAATTTTAGAGAGGTCTTTCTTTAGTGTTTGTATGTGTCACATGTACTTGGGCTAAGCTCTTTTTTTATTAATTCATATTTACTTCATAAAAAAAGAAAAAAAAAAAAAAAGGCCCAGGGTCTAACCCTTTTTCTTCATATCTTCATACACTAGCAAGTGAAACAGATTCCAGACCTTTTAGAAGCAGGCAATCATGTGGGGATCAATACAGCATGTTGACATTTCTCTCCAGACTCTCGGCTTCAAACACATCAATTGATAACTTAGGCCACCTGTCAAAAATTATGTTCAAGCCCTCAATTTCCAAGGGGAAGAGCATCTTACTTAGAAGCATAAACTTCTCAGCCTCTTCAATGTTTCCATGATCACAGAATGCATTCATTAGGCTCTAAAAAGCTTTCAGATCAGGGGTCATTCTTCTCCATACCGTGTAACAACCTAATGGCATTGTGTCTCATTCACAGCTGTGGATCAATTAAAATACTTAATGAAAACAAGAAACATCCATGATTTAAATTAATATGTGGTGGAAAAGAAGTCATAAAGTAACATGAACAAATAATGTTATGTTAATCACTGAAGAAGCCTAGCATTCTAGCCAAATAACAAAAATAGAGAGAACGGAACCAGAGCAAACAAAAAACTGATTTTGCAGTAAACCAAGAGAGGAGATGCGTCAATTTTCATCCCACTCAAAAGCAATCACTAAAACTGAAAGAGAGAATCTACTACCAAATTCCAACTGAGGACTTCCTCATTTCATGTAAGGCCATAGTACAAACTTTAGACTTAAGACAACAAAAGGAAATAACAAAAATTGAAAGAAATAATAAAAGAAAAGGTCACAGAAAACATGGGGTGTTTGGGCATTGCATGGAAAAAAAATCATGCTATTTTGTTTTTCATACTATTATTAATTTTGCTTCCCGTAGCATTTAAAAGAGTCTATTTGTTTCTCGCAACATAAATTGAAATAAGACACTTCAGAATTCAAATTTTCATGTGGTATCAAACATCTAAGTGAGCCCAAACCATGGTAATATATGCGGGTTTCAGCAATTAACGAGCAGCAGGAAGAATTTCAGTTAGAAAAATACAAGACTAACTACGGAAACACTGGTAAACCAATAAGGAAACTGAACCCTACATATTAAGAACAAATAAAACAAAATTACTAAGGAAACACTGGTAAGCCAAGAATGAAACTGAACCCTGCATATTAAGAACAACTGTAACAAATGTTGTCCTTTTGAGGTGAAAGTAAATGATCACAGAAACCTTAAATTCATGCAATCTCAAAACATTTACCATCTTCCAAACAATATTCAGGTTCCATATGCTTAATTCAAAGTAGTCCATGACCTGGGAATTTTCAGAAGTTTCAAGCATTTTGGGACGATGGTTCAGACCACGAAATTGAACAAATAGACAAATCTATATTGCTTCCGACAGAAGAATGAAAGGGTGGGTGGGTGATACGGTTGCAGGATCATAAGGAGCAGCTTAGAGCTTTTCTAGTGCTCTATATAGCCTCCAAGCAAAGATAATGAGTGCCATCAAATATCCAGAACTTGGGAATAGGCAAGCAGGGGTATGTGGTGAGCAATTTGAGAGGTTAGTGGATGAAGTTGGTGTCCAAGCTACAGAGAAGACCTGAACCCAGGTCTGGGGTACTGCCACCACCAAACTTTACCAACCCTTGCATAGCTAGCACACCACCAAATTAACTATACCAAATTACATTGGGAGGCATTGTTTTCAATAGGCAAATCAACAGAAAATTTTTTCAAACTTGTTTAAATTGCCAGATTTATGGCCACATTTTCTGGATTGAGTTTTTAATTTCTAAATATCTAGTCCAATTTCAAAATTTTTTGCCCAAACCTTTAGATTCTACCAAATTTTAACAAAATGCATGTCCAAAGAACCCCGTAAGGAAATTACTGCAGAAGCCACCTATAATTTCAAGGTTAAACAGAACAATATGTGACATACACATTAAACTATTAAAATATTCAAATTGGACACTGGGGGTACTACATTCCATTCCTGAAACATAATTCCAACATTAAAAATAGTTGAAGAGCTAAATGCCTAAGACCTTTTTTTTTTTTTGATAACGGGGACCACCCCACAACAGGCCCTTTGGACCCACCCATGGAACCTAAACCCCCGAGGAGACGCAGCAACCCACCGCCATGGCCCCCACTTAAATTTTGGGTTGTCCTAGCGGGGAATCAAACTTGTGACTGTGCAACTAACCACACAATCACAACTTCGCCCTTACCAACTAGACTACCCAAGGGTGGGTAAAATGCCTAAAACCCTTTCATTGGGACAAAAGTGGGTAAGAACACTTATAAGACCACCGTCAACAGCTATCCAAACCTATGGTATAACTTTCCACCAACAGTTGCAGTAGAATGTAAAGCTGGAATAAAAAGTTACTCTCAGCAATATACAGCGATTATGAATGGTTGCCTTTAAATAAACTTGTACATACAATCTATAGAATGGTTAGATTTAAATAAAACTTTTATGTATGATTTCTAAGTATATTAACCAATTGACAAGCAATGAACAGAACCACAATCCTGGCTAAATTAAATGTATTGTGTTTGGGGAAAAATACCAACCAGAACAAGATAAGAAGCAGTCGCATAACTGCCAGGCTCACAAAGACAAACAAATTGCAAAATAATTTCAATGAGCCAGTTACCATAAATTGAGAGTTTCTATCTAATGGTGCATTATAAACCACATGGATCAAACAAGTGCATACCAGGAAACTATGTTGGCAATCGATGAAAGAAAATAGCCCATGTATTTCAAGGTTGGGGAAGAAGATTTCCTCATTATATGTTGCAATCTGGAAAACCAAAATTGCTCCTCCAACAGGATGCCAAATACATTCTGTTTAAATAGGCCATTATCAACCAGCTGGCCTCAACTGTAGGGTTTAAAAGTGAAAACCTTTTGCACCACCAGCTCCTTCAGCGATTCCACAAACAGCAAATCATGGTATTAGCAAAACTGGCAATTTTTCATGAGCACAAATTTTCCCAGTTATTGATACCCATTAAGTCAGCGTTTTACATTAGACTGTTCAAGTGATGTCTTCTTTTTTGATTGGTACCTACGTTTTTTTCCATCTCATCATATTGCTTTTTCTATGCCGTAACTGAGTACCTCTCTTTACTAGCCCCACATGTCCTTTTCTTCGATCACTATTGCCACATGTTGGTTCTTTCAACAGCTTCATGAGTTTTGGGTCGTCTAGAAACCCCTTTGATCTCATCTCAGCATAAAATTCCCTAGCCTTGATTAAAAACCCACATGTTGCCAGACCTTGTACCAGCACCACATAATGTGAAGAATCAGGCACCACTTCATACTGCTTCAATTCGACCCAAATCTTCAATGCGTTCTCAGGTTGCTCTAATTTGAAAAACTTTCCGAGAATAAGGAGAAAAGTACTTGCATTAGGACCAAAACCAGCTTTCTTCATTCGGTTAAGAACTTCCAAAGTTCCTTCAAAACTCGTTTCCTCAAGAAATGCATGATAAGTCTCCATGGTTGGGTTAAGATTCTCACCTATCATAGCAGACAATATAATTCTTGCCTCCTCCAGCTTTTTTGTTTCACATAGAGGACGTATCATGGAGTTGTAAGAGGTACAATCTGGTTGCAAACCCCTCTCTTTCATCTTTTCCAGGATTTTGAGAGCTTCCTTCAAGCAACTTCTCACGAGTCAGCACATATATCAAAGAATTGAAAACATCACGGCCTGGGACCCAACCTTTTTTGTTCATTTCATCATAGAGTCTAAGTGAATCAAAGAGATTCCCAACCTTTGAGAAGCAGGAAATCATGTGGGTATAAGTAGCTGCATTCGGAGTAATACAACAATTTGACATTTCTCTCCAAACTCTCTTGGCTTCAAATACATCAACAGATATATTACACCACCCATTGAGAATTATATTGAAGCCCTCAGTTTCCAATGGGAAGAGCTTCTTATTTTTAAGCATAAACTCTTCAGCCTCTTCAATGTTGCCATGTTTACATAGAGCACTCAGAAGGGTAATAGAATGCTTTCACATCTGGGGACATTCTAAACTTCTCCATAATGTTGAATGTTCTTATGGCCTTACATGGATCATTGGCAGCTGCATATCTATTGAAACAAAAAAGGGAAACAATAATCATAATTTGACTTAATAAATCTAAATAGAAAAAATGCAAGGCCACAAAACAGAAGTGTATATATATACACAGAGAGAGAGAGAGAGAGAGAGAGAGAGAGAGTATCCAAAATAAGTGGTGGGGTTTTAAGTTTTAGCCAGACAACTAGACTGACAGTAAAATGATTAAAGAGCTTCTCACTAACTAAAAAAGTGAAGACAAGGAAAATTTCTCTTCTCTACTGCAAAATTCTTTATGTAAACAGTAGGAAAAGTTGACATGCCAAAATTGGTTTGCCAGAACCCCCTAATGAAAAATATGCTAATATTCATCCACGCCTTGGTGAGCCTTGGTGGTTTTTTTCTCTTGTATATGTCTCATGTATGAGGGTTTTGGCCCCTTCTTTTTATCCCAATACATACATTACTTGATCAAAAAAATATTCATCCACACCCAAAAGCAACTACTAGAACCACAAGACATTGTAAATTCTTTCTATGGCAATAGTAAACAATATGAGAGTGTTTGAGCACCACATGAAAATTAAGTCATTGCAATGTGGGTGAATTTCACGATGATTCCATTTTACCTGATCCAGATGCGACAGCAGGCCCTACGTGAACTGAAAATAAATAAATCTAAATAACTCCCAATCCACATTTACGTGTTCAACATCTGGTAATTAAAGGGCAATGGGAATAATAATAATAATAATAAATTCAGGAACCATATGGGAAATATATATAGTAATATCGGTAAACCAATAAGAAAATTAAGCAGCACATCTTGGAAAAAGCTGAAGCGCATTCAGGAACCCCTAGCAAAATTCAGTCAGTAGGCAATTAATTCTAGAATTACTACATCATACAGAACGAAAAATCTGGTTTATCTAGGACTCCCTCCCCACCCCCTTCTCCCCCCGCCCAAAAAAAAAAAACTGCAGGAAGCTTGTTCATCAACCTTACTGATTTAAAGATGTACACCTAACTGTTCAATTCTAGGATCTTTACCTTGTACATCAAACGCAGTACTATATAAATATTCAGGAATTATAAAAAGCTCCGAGCAGTTTGTGCCTTCAAAGTTCATTTCCAAGAAGATGTGAATTATATTATAAACTATAACTTATGCCGTACATAACCACATATCAAATGATATACAAAGAAGAACACACTCCGTAACGACAATGGAATAAATTTTTTTTAAAAAAAACGGCTCTCACCGATCAATCATGATACTCATCAGTCGTCGAGTATCCGCTGAAGACCGATGCAACTCACGAATCAAACACCAAGCAAGACTGAACTTTTTCTTAGTACCTAAAACCCAAACCATTAAACTCCATGCCTTTTCACTATCACAGCCCCGTTTCTCACCCCATTTGAAAACCAAAAACGCAAGTCTCCATTCATCCTTCAGTGCCCAAATTGCCGAACAAACCAAATTCGAATCCGGTTTTAGGCCGGCCTCGTCGAGAAAGGCCACGGCTTCGGATTCTGAGGGAAATTGCTTGGCCCGTTTAAGTAATTCGAGAAGACCCGATTCCAGTAGTTGGTGAATTTCGTTTGTATGCTCACTGAAGTCAATTGGGTCGTAGGCGTTTTGAGTGGAGAACGATTGGAGGGCCAAGAAATGGGGAATTTGTGAGAAGGTGTGATAGGGTATGGGAACCGTTCGATGAAATGCCTTAGAGAGCGTGTGTAATTTGCTTAAGAAAGCAGAAGTAGGAAAAGTGGGAAAGGGTGGGTGGGCGATGGGGCGAACAACAGGAGGCAATAATAGGTGTGAGGGTGTTCTCTGTAGCCTCCTTGCAAAGGTGAGGAGTGCCATCACCAGTCATTGGCGTCGTCTGCATTGATTGCTCATTGCATTTTGCGTACTACAAGGGCAAAGTGCTCGCTAGCTAACATTTTGCGTGGGATCGTTAGCTAACATTCTCATGGGCGCCATCATTGTGCTCGCTATAAGAGCTAGATTGTGTGCGTGGGTGAGGAGGGTATTGATCCGAGAGGCAATGTCCCAACTCCCAAGAATAAGTGAGCGGTTACTGTGAAGGTAGTGGATGAAGGGGGC
Organism: Liquidambar formosana; assembly: GCA_039720395.1. Classification (NCBI taxonomy): domain Eukaryota; kingdom Viridiplantae; phylum Streptophyta; class Magnoliopsida; order Saxifragales; family Altingiaceae; genus Liquidambar; species Liquidambar formosana. Next base: position 11,968,175 of record CM077826.1, on the reverse strand, counting down.
CAGGCTAAGATTTTGATTTGGGGAACGGCTATTGCAACCCCCAAATCCCCTAAGTTGCCTCACATATTTTTTAATTAAAAAGATTATCATGCAAAATTACCAAAAAGGGCTTAAGTACCCTCATCCATCCCCTCTCTCGCACCCCTCCTCATCGGCAACTCTTTTTGGCACCCCACCTCATCGGCGATGGTGAGCACGACACCCCTCTTCTTCCTTCCTCCTCTTCCCTCTCCTTCTCTTCTTCTTCTCTTTTTTATTTTTTTTTTCTTTTCCTTCCCAGAACCCCTCTCTCGCACCCCTCTCTCGTCGGCAACCCTCCCTCCCCGTTGTCGGAAAAAATGGAGGAATACACAAATTTGACCAGCAGAGAAAAAAAAAAAAAGGAAAGAAAGAAAGAAAAAAAGAAAGAAACAAGAAGAGAGAAGGTCGCCGGAAAAAATGGAGGAACACAAATCTGACCAGCAGAGGAAAAAAAAAAAAACAAAGAAAGAAAGAACAGGAGAAGAAGAGAGAAGAGTCGCCAGAAAAAATGGAGGAACACACAGATTTGGCGTCGTCACCGTCGCCCTTCCTAGCCGGTCGCCGTCACCGTCACTCTTCTTCTTCTCGCCGATCCACTGCCATGGGGTGTGAGGTGGGTGAGAGGGGTGCGTGAGAATGAGGGGTATTGAGGTCTTTGAGATGGGTGGGTATGAAAATTTTAGGGGTTAAGATATTAGGTGGGGCAACTTAGGGGATTGGGGGGTTGTAATAGCCGTTCCCTTTGATTTGGATCATCTTGTGGATATGGATATGAGAAACTTCTATTTTGGGTTTTGGGTTGCCAATGGCCTTGTTGAAGGGAACGGCTATTGCAACCCCTCAAAGGGTTAAGTTGCCCCAGCTGATATTCCCACCCCCCAAATATATATACCCACCCCTTTAAAAGACTAAAACACCCCTCTTCTAAATAACCCTAACCCTCACCCACCCCTTCACCCACCCCACTCCCCCCCCGACGGGAGAACGGCGACGAGAACACGGCGACGAAGGTTCTCTTCTTCTCTCTCCTTCTCCTCTTCTTTCTTCTTCTTCTTCTTTTTTTTTCTTTCCTTCCTCTGCTGGTCAGATCTGTGGGGGGAGGTTTTTTTTGTCAAAACCTCCATTTTTTCTGGTGGTGGGGTGGGGTGGGGGCGACGGGAGTTCTTCCTCTTCCCTCTTCTTCTCCTTTTTTTTTTTTTTTTTTTTTTCCCCCTCTGTGGTCAGATCTGTGTATTCCTCCATTTTTTCCGGCGACGGGGAGGAGGGCTGCCGACGAGGGGGGGTGCGGGAGAGGGGTTCTGTGAAGGAAAAGAAAAAAAAAAAAAAAAAAAAAAAAAAGGGAAGAGAAGAAGAGAAGAAGAGGGAAGAAGAGGAAAGTATGGGAAAGGGGTGAGCTGCCGACGAGGGGGGGTACGGGAGAGGGGTGGGCTGCCGACGAGGGGGGGTGGGGTGTAGGAGATGGGTTCTGGGAAGGAAAAGAAAAAAAAAAAAAAGAAGAAGAGAAGAAGAGGGAAGGGGAGGAAGGTGTCGCCGGAAAATGTCGCCGGTGGGGTGGGCGCCGGAGAAGGGTGCCGGAGAGGGGTGGGTTGCATAAGGCCTTTTTTGGTCATTTTGCAGCATCATTTTTCTTTTTAAAAAATTTGGGGGGGCAACTTAACCCTTTGGGGGGTTGCAATAGCCGTTCCCCTTGTTGAAATATCGGGTTATAGTAACATGAGACGGCCCATTTTGATGGCATACCTGTTTGGAATTAGGCTAGACGCTTTTCGTCACATTTGGTAGGTTGGTGTGCAACTGTCGATTAGCCTTCTAACCTGAAACTTATGTCCTAAGGGATTAGTTGAACCATAAGTATAGAGAGACTCTTGTGAGGCAAATCAAGATAGAGAAACTATGTGACTATGTATTAAAATTTGGTCAAATTTTGACCACACTTTGACACATATGCCACCTATCTAAATTATTTATCACGTATGGTTGGCAGTATGGGTAGGTTTTTATTTTTATTTTTTTGAGAGGGAGTGGCTAACAAGGGTCCTTATATTTTTGGTTTCACTAATCTCTTATCATAGATAAAATCATTTTTAATTTAGAATAAACTAGTGATTCAATCAAAAAGAATAAAAAAATCAAACTGAACGATTTAAATTTCAAGATACATGTTATCATATTTTGATTGGCGTGCAATTTTACCATACATAAATAGATGATGATGTGAATTCATGAAATCACATTCAGTGTTCTCTCTAATCAATGATCTTATAGCCTAATAGTGCTTAGCTCCCAAACTAAAGAGAGGTTGCTGGTCCGTGTCCGTATGATGATATAATGTATTTTTGATGCTATATAATTATGTTACCCATTTCTCTCCGAGTATAGCTGCTACGCTGCGACCTGCAAAATACAAGCGTACCCCTTACTAGAGAGAGAGAGAGAGAGAGAGAGAGAGAGTAAAACCCTAGTGAAAGAGAAAGAGAGGGGTTTTAGCTGCAAGCGTAATATGGGAAGCGAGGCCAAAACCAATGGAAGCAGTGGAGGGGGATTCAGGTCACGAATGGAGTATTACCTCTACAGCGGTGACAAAAAGCACGTCATGGCCGGCATAGCCATCATCGGCGTCGTCTTTGCCGTCCCTTGGATCCTCATGAACCGAGGTTCGTTTCTTTTCCCCTATTAATTATTGTACTGCTGTTACTAGTAACTCTGTTGTTGATACTTGGATTTGTGGTAAAATTACTTGTTGGAGACGGTGAATTTCCATCAAGATATGGCAAAGCTGAGTATTAGTGGTTCTGGTAAGGTTTAAGATCCTTGAGGGCTTGCTCAGATGCAATTTTATCAGCAAATGTTATGTTTTTTTAATGGTGGAATTGTTGGAGACAATCTGTCCGGTTTCTGAAAAATTATAAGAAAATTAGGCCATTGTTTTCCTTCAAGACTCACAAAAGGTTTTGGAAACAAGGTTTAAGATCCTTGGTGTATGCGTAATAAGAAAACAAGGATTTCGAAAAACGGGATACACTGCCAAATGAATCCTAAGCTTTTTATCTCTACTGGTGAAGTTTATTAGTTGTTCTATTGTTGTTTACGTTCTTCAATGGGTTGTTTTGATGCAATTCTCACAAAATTTTCTCTATTACTAGAATTGTGGAAAAAATTTGGTGAAAAGTCTTAGGTGTATGTGAGTTTTTGAAACATGAAATGTAAAAATAAATAAATGAATAAAATTTAAACTTACTACTAAATAGGCTGACTTTTTCTTCTTTTTTGTGGTAAGTTTTTGGGTTTGTAAGCATCTAGTTAGTTAGTTCTGAGTTGGCAATATTTTTGTAAGTCCTAGGTTCATATATTTGCACCTTAATGTGTCAATATGAAAGCTCTCTAGATAAGCCCTAAATGGTGTATAGCAAGGGAAATTGATCATCGATGATTCATGGGGAAGATTAGAAGAAGCTCTATTGACGAAAATGTTAAACATTGAGACAGTTGATTCGTGGTAGGGCAATAAGGGGGAAAGAAATCTGTTACATGGCTCGTTATAGACTAGTTCTAAGGGAAGAGTCTCAATGAAAATTGTTTTAAAAATGGAATTTTTTGAGGAATTGTGAAGTGGGGGTTGAAATTTTGTGGATCATGGTGACCCACTGCCTTTGAAACTTTGGTGCACAAAGGAATGTCATGAGATCAGTGATATTTGTGGCTTTGTGATGGTTGTTGATAAAAAAATCCTCAAGAGGAGTTTATATGGGGCCATGCACCTTATGAAAAAGCAACAATTCATGCAGGGAAATTGAAGGGAAATGGTGGCATTTACTGTCTCAGTTTCAGGAAATGGCATTCTCGTTCCCCCTATTTTAATTTTAGGCTGGTAGACAAGGGGTATACAATTAGTACATATACATGAAAAGAGAAAAGAATAAAACCTAATTAAATCAATCAACAAAATCCAAAAACAGAATTTGACTTGTAGCTTAAGAAGCTCTAAATCAAAGAAGATTTTTTTAAAGAAAAAAAATCCAATTTGTTCCTCATTTTTTAAGATTCTTTTATTTATTTCCTTCTACTCAATCCACTCAAGGCAAGGAGGAACGACCAAGCTCTCTATTGAAGTGGGCAATGCCATGTTTCACTTGCCAAATAATCCACACAAGGCATTTATCTTTACCAGCAGTCTACACCAAAAAAAGCCAAAGGTGTATGATAGCGCCAAGCCCTCTTTGATGGAAAAGACTGTTTCACTGGTCTTTTGGAACAACTGAGTGCCAGCAAAAAAAAAGAAGAAGAAAAAAAAAGAAGAAAGATTTATTCATAATGACTCCCTTCCACACCAAGTAGCACTCATCTTTCTATGCATATTAGCTAGCTACATAAAGCATATCCAAAAAAGGGACACACTTTCCAGTTCCCAATCATGAAATGATGAACAAATACCATATTCCAATGCATTCCTTTCTTCGACCGCATCACGTAATTACTCACTCAACCCTCCTTATTATAAGGAATGGCATACAAATCTAGAAAAGTAACTATTAGTAGGAACATTACACCAAGCATCACTCTGAAACCTCAACCTCTTTCCATCAACCCCTTGTAAGCCACTCCTCTTGAAAAATCTTTAAAACCTTTCAGAAAAGCTTTCTAAGAGCCTCCCCATGCCAGCCTCAAACTCAAAGCCATTAAGCGAACCTCCTTCCACTGCGACACCGCTTTTCTGAAAAGCTTCGACAAAGAATCCATTACTAAGATAAAGAGAAGAGGGGAGAGCGGGTTCCCTTGTCTCAACCCATGGGAGCTCCTAGAAAATCCATTAGGAGAACCATTCCACAAAATTGAAAATGAAGTTGAGGAAATTACACAAACATCACCTTTACGAAAATCCCCAAAACCCATCATTTCTATCATACGCGCCAGAAAATTGCAAATTGCATGATTGTAGGCTGCCCCACATTCAACGTACCTATATAACCCTCAGGCGTCTCAACTTCAATCTTGAATCCAAACAATTATCCTTTAGTAATAAGGACCACATCAAGAATTTTCATACCTTTAACAAAAGCATTTAGAAAATGAGACAATCTCTCCAACCAACCTCTTAACCTCGAGGCCAACACTTTAGCAATGGGTTTATAGATACTCCCCACAAAACTAATTTGTATAAAGTCTCTCACATTCAACGCCTCCCTTTTCTTAGAATTTAAAGAAATAAAAGTAGTATTTCAACTCTTTTCAACCCTCCCTTTGAAAAATTCACCTAATACCTTTATCGAGATATTAATTTGGACATTGGTGTTAATTAGATTGAGGTTGAGGGATGTTGGAGGGAAGTGGGAGTTCTAAAAGAAGAATAGAATGTTGCGAAGCAAAAGAGGGAGTGCATAAGTGCATCATTAGGGGTGGAGGTAGGAGAAAGAGGAAATGGGCAACCTGTAGGTTGTCCTATTTCCCTCGTCACACAGATTGGGAATTTGATTGGACTCATCTCATGGAAAATACATACAACCATTTTTATTTTTTATTTTTGGATCAACAACAAAGTTTTTTTTATTAAATAAGCAAAAATAAAAATACAAAGGAGGACAAGAAGTCCACCAAAGAGCAAAAAAAGTAAAAGAAGATAGAAAACAATGCCTAAGAAGCACAAGCGGCCAACCAATCACTCTTAAGAATAAATAAAGGAATCCCCTGAAATGAAGCCCAAGAAGAAGCCAAGAAATAAACTCTATCCCATAACGCATCTACCCATTCCTCCTTCTCTTCAAAGATCCTAGTATTCCTTTCGAGCCATGAAACCCAGAAAATTGCCATCAAAGCACATCTGCACAATGTATCTCCCTTATTATTTCTTCCAAAGCCCTCAAAATCCATACAACCATTGCCACAGTAGATATTCTTTACTCTTGACACTGAAAATTGAATGGATCGGATTATCACAGCTGTACTATGTAGCGGAACACTTGTAGAAAGCTGGGTGTTTTAAGGTCAATTGAACTTATTTTTGTTTGGGAAATATCTGAAATTGGACCACTGTGTTGTGCATCCTGTATCTGCAAATGCTTGATGTTCAATATTGATGGTTGCCTCTTTATCAAAAAAAAAAAAAAAATATTGATGGTTGCCTTTCTGAGTTGCTTCCCAATATAGAATGTGCTGCTGGTGGTTTCTGATTGAATCTAACAAATTTCTGTCCACTTGAAGGATCAAAACATCAGTCCCATCAAGATTACTTGGAGAGAGCTGATAAAGCACGGAGTGAAAGACTTTCTTCGGGTTCATCTTCTGCTAAATGACATTTGAAAGGCTTCCATTGATGGGGTCGGCTCTTGTTCAATGAGCATTTTGACAGTTGGAAGGTGTACAAGCTGTCATTTGGCACTATGGATATTTGCCTTTTGTCTTGTTCTTTATTCCTTCTTTCTTCCTACACACAAGACATGCTTCTCTTGATCCTTAAAGAGTAGTTATAAAAGCCCAGTTTGGGATGGAACTTTTGTTTCTTGTCTTCTTGTTGAGGCAAGATACAGAACTTTTTTTTTTTTTACATATAAAGACTCAGACAGAGGGTTTACATTTCTTCTTGAAAGAAGTCCTTTAATTATATGAAAATTTTCCTAGGCACCAATTTGGTTTAGCAAAATGGAAGGCCATTCTGTCCAAGGGATGAGATGATTTATATGTTTTTGTGAGAAAATCTGTTGTCTAATGGGTGACATACTGACATTGTGTATAGAACAAATAAATTTGCCTTCAACTGCCAAAAGAGAGCAAAACTACAGGCAAATCATAATTTGTTTTCAGCTCCAAAATGTTGAAAGGAGGTTAGTTGAGTTGAGAACATAATATAGGAGCATATAGCATTTAACTGAGGATTGGAAATAAGAGAAAAATACCTCATTAGATGCCATTTATCAATTACCTTTAATTTTCTGGGGAACTGTATGTTCATTGGCTTGGACTTTTTATTTCATGATCCATGTCTTTAATTTGTTTTGTCATTAACTATGCCTAATGCATGTGGTACTGCAAAGAGGATTAGTTGCATATCATATTGGAATGTGTCTTCAACATGGGGATAAACTGTTGAGACCAAAACTTTGGCGATGTTTGATCAAGGGAATGAAAAAGGGCAATCGAAGTACATTTTGTATACAACGTTTGGCAAAGTTGTTCTATGGTTGGCTTTGATCGATTGATGGAGCCCCTTAGTTATATGCGAGGACTTGAAAACAGATTATATTCCTCGGTATCTCTTAATACGAAATCTATTGTCCTTTTCCTTTTGTATAGTGTTTGTGCCCAGTGCCAAATAATAATAATCATGATAATAGGGTATTACTAGGTGGGATAGGCTTGCCCAAACTATTATGACGGCGGGCTCATAAAAATCCAACGCTTAAAAAGGTTGATAGCTAATCGTCCAATCATTACAAAAATAAAAGCCCCAATTAAACCTATGCACAAAATAGCCCAATGATTATAACTTGAGGGCCTCTATTGGCATTTCTAAGACTTGTTTTGCACTCTCAATTTTTATGGTTTCTCAAGGTTTTATGAAAAATATAAAAAGTTTAACAAAAACTAGTTACATAATTCTATTAGAAAACTTCATTTTAAACAACTTTATAAAATGAAGTTTTTCCAAAAATTGTAGTTTAAGTGGACTTATTGGATTTTTAAAGAAAAATAGACTATAAATGACAAAAAAGTTCACTTATACGACAAATTTTAAAAAAAGTTTATATTAAAAAGTTGTTTACAATGATGTTTTCTAATGGACAACGTGGTCAATTTTATGAAAATATTTTATATTTTCATAAACCCTAAAAAACGACAAGAACTTGAGGATGCCAAGCAAGTCTTGGAATACCAATAGAGACCCCCTTATAATTTTACAAGAATGATCCATTAAAATCGTTGCATAATTAGCTCATAAATTAAACCACATGTAGGCACATCACATCTCTCTTACAAACCACATTATGACATGATTTGCTAATCCAAATCATGATGGGCAACTGGCATACATACACATGTGTGCCTACTATGTGGTTTGAAGTTTTAAATCCCCTAAGTAAAAACTCTCATTTTTACTAATTATCCAGTATTTTCTATGTGACTTCCATGTATCTCAAAAACAAAAACAAAAACAAAAAGCCATAAAAAAAAAAAAAAAAAAAAATCAAATCGACAACGGTTAATGATTTCCATTGCCCCAACAAATAATTAGGGGGTAAATAAATAAAAAATATATACAACTGTTCAAATTTACGGCCACAAGTGTACGACACCTTAACACATCCCACTTTCTTCAAAACGTGAACCGCTTTCCAGATCCCAACCATAAACGCATCAGCAAGAGCGCGTCTTGCGAACGCTGCGTTTTGGTTACCTTTGCGTTATTTATTTGAATGGTGAAAAGGCGGTGAATCAACGATCAACGGCTTCCTTCAACAACGCCACACCGGCTCCTTGCGAAGCTTTTGTTGGCAAAGAAAAAGCTGTCTTAAAATCTTCTATGGGGAAAAAGATCATTCAATCCCCTCTCTCAACGAATCTCTCTCTCTTTGCCTCGCGAATTCTGGACCATCATACGATTATCCTCTGCCTCTATGATTAGGGTAAGATCTCTAACCTTTCATGGCTATATAATTTCGTTTTAATTTTGACTCGAAATTAGGGTTTCTTTTTTCTTAAATTTTTTGTTTTTGATGTTTAAAATTGTTCAATTTGGTTTCTTTTGAATTGAGTGAGGAATTATTTGGTTCTATTTTGCGAGTCAAGTTCGGCCAAACCTACCGTCTTGAACTCACAGTTCTTCTCCAATCATAGGCTAGAAGTTTTTTCTTTATATATTTCTCTCTCTAGATTAGGGTTTCTCTCCCTCTCTCTCCTCCCCCCTATCTCTATACACACATAAACCTATATGGTTCTGTTGGGGAAATTTCTGTGTAATTGATCTAAATGTTCAAATAATTAATAGAAATTGAAAAATTTCACAATATAAAATATCGAATCACACAAGTAATAACAATTAAAATTATAAAGCATAATAACATGAGAGAAAATTAAAGAGATAAAGTTAGAATAGCTGGCCTGTGGGAAGGCACGTATGCTCACGCTGTCCTAAACGAGTTATCGCCTCCCTACGTAGAGGTTATGGTGTGCGACAACACCTCCAAGATATAACCCCAAAAGCTCACAGCTAGCTAATGAGTACGTTCACAGGAAGAGTAATTTGAACCGTCCTCGATCAGTTGCCCCAAAATATAGAGAAAAGAATGAAGAATGTAAACTGTGAAGAGCAAAAAAGAGAAGAACGTGCATGTCTGATATGTTTTAAGTCTCTTGGTGTGTGTCTTTATATAGGCATCTAGGTCTTGGGCTTTAATGCCCTAACGGCTAGTGCTATAAAGTTATAACAGCCAAATTAATTGGGCTTGTAACAACCCAACAGTAATATGGGTTAATTCCCAAATTAAAAGCCTCATAGGTTACAAGTTTTGAAACTTTACTCACTAATAATTCTTATAATCCCCCACAAGATTCAAAACTTCAAAATAAAATAAAATAAAAATATATAAACATATGAAATATACATATGGGCAACTATATACTATGCAATGGGCATAGGTGTCTTCTGGACTTGAACCTACACTTAGTCTTGACAGTTCTATCTGAGGAGTCATAGTGTCAAAGCTTGAACTTGACCCCTTGAGCCAAACTTCAACATGTCACACACATAGTATTGATACGGGACTTGGTTCGATGCGGGTTAGCGCTATTTATGACCATGCACTAGTATCTTAATTCTCATGATAATTTCTAGGTTAACCCAATCCCATAGCCGCGGCCTCACGGCGGTTCTCACTTAGGTAAGTCTTCTAAGAGTACTGTGACTGTACCTTGCAGGAGTGTTCCTGCCTTGGGCTTATTCAAAGTAAAACTTTTTCTTACTGTCACATCAATAGCACCTCTCACCATAGGGATGGGGAGGAGATGCTTTCCTTATAAAAGGTGCTAATAATGAGTCATGCTCTGCGGATTGTTTCTACCCATTGAACCTCCTTCATGAGATCTCCAATCACAAAGGTTGGGTTACTTCCGTTGGTGACTCCTTGTGGGCTTAAGCCCCATCCCCCTCAATGAATCTAGAACTGCATTCCTAGAAAGACCTTTGGTCAGCTGATCAGCAACATTTTTCTCAGATTTAATAAAGTCAAGAGATGCAATATTTTTATTAAGCATACTTTTCACAGATTTTAGGCGCACATGTATATTCCTGTTCATCTTCTTATTTGTATGAGATTGATTCATTAAATCAATAGAAGCTTTACTATCACAATGTATAGATATAGCAGGCACACTATCACTAATTAAAGAAATTTCTAATAACAAATTTCTAATCCAATCAGCCTCAGTACAGGTAGTATCTAGAGCTATTAATTCAGACTCCATAGTGCTCCTAGATATAATGGTTTGCTTCTTTGAACCCCATGAGATAGTAGCTCCTCCTAATAAGAATATATATCCTGTAGTAGATTTTAAATCTACACTATTAGTTATCCAGTTAGCGTCACTATATCCTTCCACTACTCCTGGAAATCCTTTATAACATAAAGAATAATCTAGAGTTCCTTTAAGATATTTAAATATTCTCTCCAAAGCAACCCAATGTTCTTTACTAGGATTGTATGTATATCTACTTAATCTTCCAACCGCATATGCTATATCAGGTCTAGTCTTATTTGCAATATATAGCAAAGATTCTATTGCTTGAGAATATTCTAACTGGGATATAGGTTCTCCAACATTTTTGTCAAATATATATTAGGATCATATGGTGTAGACACTGGTTTAACATTAGAATATTTAAACATTTTAATCATCTTCTCAATAGCATTAGATTGATCTAAAAATATCTCTTCCGAATAATAGTTAGTGTAAGTTGTAGCAGAAGCTATTTCCTTAGTGGAATGCAGTATCATTATCATTAAGCTATGTAGGATCTTCAAGTTAAATGAGGATTGAGGAAGCTTTGTGAGAGCGGATCATTAGAAAGACCAACCTGCACAACATTTGCAGACGTTAATTAAATCTCGACCAGTTTCCTTCCCTTCAAGTCATCCTTATCATCTCAACGGGCATGCTTCCCAAAATGACATCTATGCCCACCACCTCAACCACTTGCCAAGTGTATAGGAACATGTGTGTGCACACTCATTAGTGGTTTTAATGGTGTGGGTCTAAAGTAGTATGTTGCATAATTTGGCCAGCCACGGAAACTTTTGTCTTCTGATGAGAGATAACTATACAAATTGGAACCATGCTCACCATGATCCATACACAAGAAAATATGAGGTCTTTCCTGCATCTTGATGGTATATCAAGGCTCTATTTAATTAGAAAACATATTGCATTTTGATTTTATCTATACTTTCAGAGGAGAGATTTTAATCGAGATCTCGACTTTCTTGTGGAGATTTAAGAATATTGATAGTATGTTTATCCTCACATCTTTAAGGGAGTGGATTATTTGGTAGAGTTTGTGAGTGAATGAATGCCTTTTGGAGTTCTTGAATCTCTAATTTTTAGGTAGTCCTCTTGAGTTTAATGAAATTTTGGGACTCTCCTATTTTGTCATACTTGGGTCTCCTTTTTGGAAGTATTTTCTTCTAGTGCTGTTAAGTTTCCAACCCAAGAGCCTAAACTATTAGGTGGAGGGCTCAAACAGGTATATAAAGCCATATTAAACTTAACATTTAATCTATTTAGGACGTGGAGCTTCCCAACACTTCCCTTCACGTGTAGGCCTAACAAGACAAGAACAGGCCTGTCACGTGGACAACAACAACAATATTGGGCTCTAATACCATGTTAAGTTTTCAACTTAAAAACCTAAACTATTAGGTGAAGGGCCAAACAGGTTTATGGAGTCATATTATTAAACTTAATATTTAATTGATGTGGGACATGGGACTTCCCAACAAGTGCCTATCAAAGAAAATTTATCTTTTAGTGCCAGATTCATCACAAAGAAGAGGTCTTATTGAATGGCCTAGACCCATGTTCTTTTTGGCCGCCTCATATTTTTGAGGCATTCAACTTGAACCGGATGACTACTCCATTTCTGGGTCATTCATTGGTGTGGGTTTGTGGCCAGCCATCTTTAGATGAATTTAGCTCATCTTGTCCCCAATTGATGCCACTTTTAACTCTTCTTCATCTTTTGATGAATTTATCTCATTGGTGTGGGTTCCAGCCCAGTTTGGGGTGGAACTTTTGTTTCTTGTCTCGTTGTTGAGGCAAGACATGAGAAACATTTCTTACATATGAAGATTCAGATATTGTCTGAGTGACACATTTCTTCTTGAAAAAAGCCCTTTAATTGATTGAAAATTTTCCTAGGCACCAATTTGGTTTGGCAAATTGGAAGACCATTCTATCCAGGGGATGAGATGAGACGATCCTAACCATATGGTGTATTTTTTAGTAGTACTTTTTGATATCTATTTGAATATTTATTACAGATACAATGCCAGGGCACCATGGTCAAAATTTCTATCCAGTTTTTGTGGGGTTTATCCTGAATATATGTCTGTTTTCTTTATATGATACTGTGAGAAAATATGTTGTCAAATGTGTGACATTAGAATATTTTGTATTAAACAAATAAAATTGCCTTCAACTGCGAAACTGGAGCCAAATTGTAGGCAAATCATAATATTGATTTCAACTTCAAAATGTTGAAAGGAGGTTAGTTGAATTGAGAACATGATATATGAGCTGATGAGCATCATTTGACTGATTGGAAATGAGAGGAAAAAAAAAAAATACTTCCTTAGATGCTAGTTGTCAATTACCTTTGATTTTGTGGGGAACTCTATGTTCAATCGCTTGGACTTGATGCATGTGGGACAGCACAAAGGATTAGTCGCTTATCACATTGGAAAGTGTCTTCTAAACATGATAATCAACTGTTGAGACCAAAACTTTGGCAATGTTGATCAAGGGGATGAGAAAGGATAGTGGAAGTAAAATTTGCATACATGGGGCAAAGTTGTGTTGTGGTATTTTAATAAAAATATTATTTTTTAATTATAAATGTGACTATATTTTGACTGTTAGCTATTATTATATTTATTGAAGGTGGATAGCTTTAACATGTATTGAGGGACTTGAGCCTTTGTAGCTAGCCGCCACTTCGCCTTTACTGGTTAGATTGTTCTATTTTTATTTTTTATTATAATTTTATTTCTGATTATTCTTGAGTTTCCCCTACAATTTTAAGACAATTTTCCAGGATAGGAAATAGTGTCACCAAAGGTTGCATGTGTTCTTATTTCTAGGAATCCCAGGAAATTTTATAATGAGAATTTGATAGCTTGTTTTTAAATTATGCTACAATTAAAAAATTTCTTGGTAATTCTAGAATGCACAAGGTTAGTACGGTATCTTTACCAATAAGGGGTGAGATCCAAGGACCAAGAAACCATATTGAAAGAAATCTGAGCCACTACTCAGTTCATAGAACAAGGGAACATTAGGGGGAAAAAAAAAGAGAAATGAATCTTTTATATATTGTTTAGTGAGTGGCTATTCATATTATTGTTTCAAGCTCAATCCTAGCGCATAGAAGTATAGTGGTAAATTTCATTGGATATTTATACTCATTTGAATGCAATTAGAAGGGCACCCCTGAATCTTATTGGTATAATTGTTGAGTTGAAATATTTTGAATATTGGGGGAATGTTGGATTATTGGTATATTAATAAAAAAATAATGTCATAAAGAACCTGTTTGTATTAGATTGAATATATATATAATGTCAATAGATGGTCTTTCTTTATTATCTTTTAGCTGTTGGAAATGCATGTTATAGTGGCTGTGGAAGTTTAGTGGATTATGATTTCAAGTCTTACGTTAAAATGTCTTCAGGTCATTAGGTTGTTACTTTGGTTGGAAGCCAATAGTCACTATTATTTTAATGTTTTGAATCTTTTTGAGTCACTCATATATACTAAATACTAATATAAGCACGTACAGCAGCCATTTTTGGGATATGCTCGTGCATACTCATAGATTGTTTCTATAGAAAATTTCTCTTTTTCTTTTTCTTTTTCTTGTTCTTTTTTTTTTTTTTGGATCACTTGCTATATGGAGTTTAATTCGGCAAGAGAAGTTTAGTGGATTACGTCCTTCAGGTCATCAGGTTGTTACTTTGGTTGGAAGCCATAGTCAATTATTTTAATGTTTTGAAGCTTTTGAGGGTCACTAATATATACTAATAATATAAGCACGTACATCAGACATTTTTGAGATAAAAATTGATCTCCTCTTTTTTTAAAAAAAGAAATAAAAAAACTTTATCACTTGCTCTAAGGAGTTAATTCGACCAGAGAAGTTTTAGTGGATTATATTATAGTTACTTTTAGTGGTGATGTCCATGATCTTTAATGGTCATGAATATTTTGATTGCAAAGATTTAATTAATTAAATCGGATTTTATGAGTTTTAATTGTCTGCTAGTCGGTTCCGTTAGTGATGTTAATTGGTACACCCAATTCAGTGATTTTGGTTTTTATATGAGTGCGTGTGTGTTCTCCTATTGTTTGAGGAAAAAAAAAGTACATATTGAAAAATATATACATTATATTTGAAAAAACAAAAAAAAAACAAAGAAAAAGATTATTGTTCTTATGTTACGTGTTATGGCTGCAAAATGCATTGGGCCTAGTTAACAATTTCTTTTGCATAGTGGGGGCATACTTTGTTTTCTCAACATATATATATATTGTGTGTTGATATCTTACTAGAGGTTTAAAAAAAGAAGAAGATTTTTTCCTTCTATTTTAGAAATGCAGATATGTCTCTTTAAATCTAAAAATAATCGTGGTCTATAGATGTAAATAAATAGTTCTTTGGACTACTAATTATGGCTTATTACATAATAGATATCATCTGGTAGGGTTGCAACTTGTATGGGTTGAGCCCGCCCAAAACAAACCCAACCTAGTCAATAACAAGTTTGGGAAATAGATTTTTGGGAGCGGCTATTGCAATCCCTCAAAGTAATAAATCACCCTCACCTGATATCCCCACCCCCCAAATATATATATCCACCCCTCTAAACGACTAAAATACCCCTCTTCTAAATAACCCTAACCCTCACCCACCCCACTCCCCCCCTCCCCACACGAGACCCTCGAGAAAGAAGAGGAGAATGGCGATGGTGATAGCGACAGTGACGGTTCCGGCGACAGGAGGTTCTTCCTCTTCTCTTTTCTTCTCCTCTTCTTTTTTTCTTTCTTTCTTTCTTTTTTTTGTTTCCTCTGCTGGTCAAAATCGTTGGGGGGAGGGTTTTTTTTTTCAAAACCTCCATTTTTTCTAGCGATGGGAGGTTCTTCCTCTTCTCTTTTCTTCTCCTTTTTTTTTTCCCTTCTACTGGTCAGATTTGTGTGTTTCCAGCAAGGAAGGCTTTTTTTTCAAAACCTCCATTTTTTCTGGCGACGGGAGGGAAGAGAAAGGAAAGGCCGACGGGAGGGAAGAGGAGAAGAAAAGGAAAAAAAACAGAAAAGAAAAAAAAAAAAAAAAAAAAAAAAAAAAAAGAGAAGAAGAGGGTTGTCAACGGGAGGGAGGGTCGGCAAGCCAAAACCTCCATTTTTTCGATGATGGGAGGGAAGAGAAAGAAAAGGAAAGAAAAAAAAGAGGGCTGCCGACGGGAGGGAAGAGGAGAAGAAAAGGAAAAGAAAAGGAAAGAAAAAAAAAAGGAAGAAGAGAAGAAGAAGGGTACAGGAGAGGGCGACGTCGCTGGTGGGGTGGGGTGCCAGAGAAGAGAGAGTCGCCGGTGGGAGAGGGGTGCAGGAGAGGGGATGGGTGGGGGTGCCCCCTTTGGTAATTTTGTATAATAATTTTTCTAATTAAAAAAAATGGGGGGCAACTTATCATATTGGGGGGTTGCAATAGCCGTTCCCTAGTTTTTTTATACATTTTGTTGGGCTTGGGTTTGAAAATCACGACATGATTTCAACTTGAGTTGGGCTTAGGTAGAGGGGTTGGGCAACCCAAACCCAAACTAGACCTAACCTATATAATACGTTATATAATTTGTAAAATATATTTTAAATATACTGAATAATGTCTTTTAAAATGGTTGCTTATGTACTCAATTTTATATATTGTAAGCACACCAATTTTCATGACGCGCTCTTTTTTACCTGTATTTTACCTCTTATTTTTTATGGTGCTAACCCCAGAGGATTAACATATGAATGAGAGTCGTCACCTAGAAGGGCCTAGGACTAATTTTATTAACCATAGAAATGTTTGGAACCAAGGTACATATTGGGAAGGTGTTAGGCACCCAACAATGTCCGGTAATAAACCGGCCCTCATTTTGTATTAATTGACCATGTTTAGTATTTTAATTTAATCTGGATCACTTTTTAATCATGCAACAAATAAATATCACACACAAATGGCAGGTTAATACCACAAAATAATAAATAAATAATTGATGGCAAAATATAAACAATAATTGAAACTAACACATGTAAACATATTATCAATATGCATACGCATCACATGTCATGCGTACACACGATTACATCATGCATACAAATGGCATCACTAGTTCATCTTTTTCACGACGAAACTAGCTCACCTGCAAAAAGGGTTAATTCAAACAAATATTGTATACAACAAAATAACAATTTGAACAACCTATACAATCCTATTATCAAATATATAATTTATATAAATTGATTGGTGTTCAAACCATCCCTCAGGTCCACTTCCACTGTCAATCCGGCAGGATCTCCCCTATTGAGCCAAGCAAGCTATCTTCAATTCTTTCCTATTTTCTCCTTCTGTGTATTCGTCCCTCTTTTCTCTCTATTTTCTCTCGTTTACTCTCTATCTGTTCCCTTCTTCTCTCTCAAATGCTCAATCATTTTTTTCTCTCTCTCTGGCCATCCTCCATGCCCGTGTCCAACCTCTCTCCCCAGTGTTTAACCCCTGAAATATAACATTTCTCCCACTTCCCTTTTTTTAATCCTATACCTAACTTCTCCTTTTTTAATTATATACCTAATTCCCCCACTTCCATCTTCTGCGTTCCCCCTTATTCTCCTAATTTCTCTATTCTTTTCTTTTCTTTTCTTTTCTTTTTTTATTCTCCCTCACCTCCTTTTGTTTTTGCCATCTAACACCTTCCCCACTTTCTAAGCATATATATATATATATACACACACATATTTTCTACCAAATGTACATAACCCACTTGCTTGTTTTGCTTACAGAAAATAAACTTAGGTTGACAATAAACATTATGGATCTCATCATTGGGAACTCACCATCAAATATAGGGACAAAATGGGGTGTCTACAGTTGTCCCTCTTTCGAATTCTTCCCACTTCGTGGGGAGGATTCGGAAGAAAATCCATAGATGAACATTTTGTCCACATGCAAATCACATGCAATCATGCAATGTATTAGGTCGTGTGCATTCAGCTGTTTACGTATTCCGCAGAGATCAAACCTTCACGTAATTCGAAATGATCAAAGTGGGATCCCCGTAGCAAATCCCAAAAATTTAACTAATATCTTGTTCTCATGTATGCAATCATGCAATGCATTGAGTCGTTCTTGACGCATCTAGCTGCTTACGTACTCCGCAGAGATTAAAGGATAATGGATTCCTATTCTAACAGACTTACGCCAAGGGTCGAGGTATTGGAAAAGCTTAGTGATCAAATCATTGAACGAGAAAGGATTTCGAAAAACCCACAAAGGCAACCTCCAGTTAATCCCTCTAGTTCTACCCAAAATGCTACTATTGAGAAAGGTTTTTTATTTATTTATTTTATTTTTAATGTAATGGTAATGACTCTCTTTTCAACTGAAGCACAAAAGGTAAACAGATGAACACAAAGGAGGAATATCATTTATTCACATACACTGACTAAAATACAAATCTTAAATCTTACAGTCCATCAAAACACGTTACATGAAGTCAAACTCCTAAAATTCTAAGAATAAAAGAAATACATCAACATGGGCAACATTGCCAGAAATGCTAAAAGTAGTATCGTCACTATACATGGAACCCTTTCACGTACACAAAAGTTGACCACTTGGAGAATAAGAATGAATTACAGGATGACGGACATGAAACACTTTGAAAAAACCATGGTTGCGGAGATGTGAACCTAGGAGGTACAACAATGGGTATTTATAGAACAAACCTCCAACGGCTAGGAACAATACACTCCAATAGTTAGGAACAGTGGACATAGATAGTAGACTTCCAACAGCCATGAGCAGTGGACTCTTAATGGTTACACACAATGGACTCCTAATTTTTTGATAGATTTAAACTGTTTGCAAAATTAATATTTTAATTGGGCTTTAATTCAACAGACATTAAACAATATTTGGCCTCGCCCCATACCCGTATACTAACAAAAATAAAAATGATGCATATCACACATTCACATAGAGTTGTACAAAAAAAAGAATTTGATTTTGATTTTTTTTTTTGAAATTTTTTCTTTTAGTTTTCTAAATTTTTTGAATTTTCTGGATTTTTTTTTTTGTTGAATTTTCTGGAAATTTTTTTATTTTTTATTTTTTTTTGAATTTTCTCAAAATTTTTTGGAATTTTTTGAAAAAAAAATTTTTTCTTTGAATTTTCTGAATTTGTTTGAAATTTTTTTTTTAAATAAAAAATTTTTTTGTTTTTTTTTTAAATTTTCTGGAATTTGTTTGTTGAATTTTCTGGATTTTGATTTTATTTTATTTTAATTTTACGGTTGGACTTCTTTTTTTTTCTTTTTTTTGGGGTTTTTGGTTTTGGGGCTCTTTTTATTGGTTTGGGCTCCTCTTTCTTCTTCTTCATTTTTTTTTCTTTTTTTTTTTTTTTTAACATTACTCATCCCTTCGTCCCATTAAGATAGGCCATATTTATAACTTTTTTTGTCCCAAAATATTTATCCACTTTGAAAAGTCAAATCATCTTTTTTTTTTAAGTTTCCTACAATACCCTTTATTATTTCAATGATAACTTTTGACACAAAACTCAATACAAAAAAATTGAAGGTATTTTTGAAAAGATGAAGTTTAACTAATATAAGTCAATGCAATGATAACTCTTTCTTAAACTTCGTGATTTGTCAAACCTGACCTATCTTTATGGGACGGAGGGAGTATAAAAAAGATATAACCAAATTGTTTCAAATTATACCTAAACACAATGGGCTTATTCAATTACCACAAATGCCCAAATACCACCAAAGCCCAATCATCCATCCAATTTCATGACAATGGACTCATTCATTTACCACAAAGACCCAATCATTCATCCAATTTCATGACAATGGGTGTGGCCTTTAAGAGAAATCTTTTTGCCTTTTGTTTTTGTTTTTTTCTACATAGTACAGAATGCCATTAAGAAACAAAGTGGCCCCCGATTTTTTTTTTTTTTTTTTTTTTTGTCTGTTGAAATTGAATTATTATTTTTTAATTTATTTTTCATATGGAAAAACAAAGTAGAATCTGCAAAAGACATGGAGTCTACCGAGAAAAAAAAAAAAAAAAAGCCCGGAGGCCCCTTCTTTTATTAAACAAAAAGTGGAATCTTTCCAAAAGGTGAGATTTTTATTTTTTATTAAACAAAAACTATGATTTTTTTTTCTTTAATTATGATATCTCTCTCTTGCTGTCTCCCTCTTTGTTTTCTCTCTATGATACTCTTCTTTATGAAACTAACCCCACTGGCTCTTTTTTTTTTATAATCAAAACAAATCGAAGCATGAATAAGTGGACCACTTTTTTTTTTTTTTTAAATTATTAAAAACCTTTCCACGATTTGTTTCAAAAGACTCACTCCACTTTTTTTTTTTTTTTTAAACAAGAGAGTTCTCACCGACTTTCATCTTCTTTTTTTTTTTTTTGAATTTTCTCACGACATTTTTTTTTTTTTTATATACACGTAACTTTATTTATATATATTTTTTAATGGGTTTAAACCATTTATTCCTTTAATCAGGTATACTTACGTCCTAATGAATAAAAATAAAAATAAAAATGATGCATGACACACATTCACATAAAACTATACACAAAAGAAAATTTAGCTATGTTTTTAATGTACAGTTCAAACCAAGGGTCTCCTTGTATCCTCCGCCTTCAATGGGTTATCTGAGCTAAGATAGAGAGCAATCTGTTAACATACTTACAAGTTTATTACAGGCTAGTAGCATAGGCTGTGGGCTGATGGAGCAGGTACGAATTACCCAAGAATCGAGTGAAATTTGGGAACCCTCACCCAACTACCATCGAGATTTAGACAAAGGCCGGTGTGTGTGTGCAGTATTTTATTGTAAAAACAATTTAAAAAAAAAAAACATTTATTCATTCTTCTTTTTTTTTTCTTTTTTTTTTTTGGCTTTTCATATTAAATTAAAATACTAATTATGGTCAATGAATACTTTAAGCTTAAGCTCATTAGTCCCTAGTGCACCAATTTTCACCACGCGTTTTTTTTTTTTTTTACCTGTATTTTACCTCTTTTTATTTCTAATGGTGCTAACCTCAAAGGATTAACATATGAATGAGAGTCGCCACCTGGAAGGGCCAAGAACAATTTATTAATTAGAGAAAGATTTGGAGTTAGGGTATATGTTAGGAAAGTGTTAGGCACCCAACAATGTCTAGTAATAAACCGGCCCCTCATTTTGTATTCATTGACTATGTTTAGTATTTTAATTTAATCTGGATTACCTTTTAATCATGCAATAGATAAATAGCACAGACAAATGATAGGTTAATAACATAAGATAACAAATAAATAATTGATGGCAAAATATAAACAATAATTAAAACTAACACATGTACACATATCGTCAATATGCGTATGCATCACATATCATGCGTATGCACGATTATCGTGTATACACATGGCATCACTAGTTCATCTTCTCCACGACGAAACTAGCTCACCTGCAAAAGAGGTTAGTTCAAACAAATATTGTATACAACAAAATCACAATCTGAACAACCTATACAATCCTATTATCAAATATATAATTTATATAAATTGATTGGTGTTCAAACCATCCTCAAGTCCACTGTTAATCCGGCAGCATCTCCCCTTGTTAAGCCAAACAAGCTATCTTCAATTCTCTCATATTTTCTCCTTCTGTGTATTCGTCCCTCTTTTCTCTCTATTTTCTCTCGTTCACTCTGTCTGTTCCCCTCTTCTCTCTCAAATTCTCAATCATTTTTTTCTCTCTCTCTGGCCGTCCCTTGCCCATGTCCAATGTCCAACCTCTGTCCCCAGTGTCTAACCCCCTGAAATATAACATTTCTCAATTTTTTATATCCCACTTCCCCTTTTTTAATCCTATACCTAACTTCTTTTTTTAATTATATACCTAATTCCCCCACTTCCATCTTCTGCGTTCCCCCTCGTTCTCCTAACTTCTCTTTTTCGTTTTTTTATTCTCCCCCACCTCCTTTTGTTTTTGCCGTCCAACACCTTTCCTTTTCTAAGCACACATACATATATATATATATATATATATAGGATGATGATCAGGTAAGCACGTACTGATATATTTTATATCAAAACCTGCATTGGGAGTTGTACCTTGTGCATTAGTGAGATGTGAGATGCATTGAATCAATGCAAGGGGTACAACCCCCAATGCATAGTGCTGATGTAACTTATATTAGCACATGCTGATAGGATCACTTCTGTATATATATATATATATATATACACACATATTTTCCACCAAATGTACCTAACCCACTTGTTTGTTTTGCTGACAGAAAATAGACCTAGGTTTACTATAAACATTACAGGCCTCATTATTGAGAACTCACCATCAAATATAGGAACAAAATGTAGTGTCTACATATATGTTAATTTTTTAACTTCTTTAAGTGTTGTTTTTTGATGCATTCATCTTAATTTATTTTTTTTGGGTGAAAAATTTGAATTGACAAGAATTCAAGGGTAATCAATAGAATTTTGATGATTGAGATTTGTGCGCATATGCAATAATTTATTTTTATTTAGATGGTTTCTAATTTTTTTTTTCTTTTTTAACGGAGGTTTTCTAATAAATAAATAAATAAAAAGAAAAGGAAAAGATACTGACTTGCTCAACGTGGCCTAACCTCATTCAATCCGTGTAACTCGTGCCCAACCCGCATATGGGTTGAGCATGTGTTAGGGAACCTCAACCCAAAGAACGGTGTGGGCTCAAATTGAGTCGAGGGTTTCATCCTTAGGGCGTTAGGGTTAAGCTTGGGATCACCTTTCAACCCACCTAAGTTGTAGCCCTAAAATCTGGTGATTTTATGTTTACCACTAGTTATGTGTTTTTATTGGGAGGTGGAGCTATTTGTTGGAAATTCTACCATGAAGGTAGAGCTATAACTTTGGCCTCAATAAGAGAAGAAACAGACTAGTTTTTTGGAATTATTATTTGAGATATATATGTGGGACAAACAAAGACTAGTCTTAATATATTTTGAGACTACTGCCGTAATTGGCAAAGTCCATAAAAAAAAAAAAAAAAAAAAAACCAATATAATGGAAAATCTAGATATATGGTATACTCTTGAATCATATTGAGACAATAGTCAAAGGCTCTAGCTAGAGAAGGTCTAGAGTCTATCTTGGGGATGAGACAACTAAAGCTAATGATTTTCATATAAACTGCCTATAAGTATATCTAACCTGGGGACTAGAGATCCCAAAAATTAGGTTTAATGAGAAAAAAAAAATTATAGAGTGGGTTGGTGATGAGATGCAAAATTTGGAGTTTATACTCAGTCCATCTTTATGGTGTAGATGCATCAATTATGTAACAGTTAGAAGGATGAGATTATCTCTCAATAAAATTTATAGTTCTTATGAATGGGTTGTTATAGTTATGAAAACATCATTGATGAATTTTACAAATGCGAGTGTAGGAATGGGACTGCTCTCTATGAGAATTTGGATTTTTCTCTAGATCACTCATGAAACTAGGATAGATCTCAAATCTTCATATCTTAGTTGGCTTCGCCTTCCATTAGCACGAATAAGCGGATAAAGACCACAGAAACCCTTAGCTATCGCCAATGAAACCCTCACTTGTTACCACCGATGAAAACCTTCCACTGATGCCTATGAAAATCTCCAAATGCCATTAATGGACGTCGACCCGAACCCTCTCTCTCACCGAGATCTTCTTGCAAATCAATGATGGGAACCTCAAGGGACCGAAAAAAATGGAAGATCTCCAAATACAAGATCCATGATGGAAACTCCACCCCCCATCTTGGGACGGTGGCTCAGATTCTGAGTTTTACACCGTGAGTCCTTTGTTTGTGTGCTTAAACAACCTCATATGTAGCGTTTCAACTGTGGTTGTCCATTGCTTACCGAACACCACGTGTCAACATCCTAGCGGTTACAACACCTTGCCGTAAAATGTGCCTACATAAGCAAATCCAGACGTATTGTCATTTGAGTCTCTTTAGGTACTCATATATGTTGTGAACAACATATATATATATATATATATATATATATATATATATATATATATATATAAATAGTTATGCTCTCATCAGCATATATTGATATAAATTATATCAGTACCATGTATTGGGGATTGTATCCCTTACATTAGTCTAATGTATCTCATATCCCACTAATGCATAAGGTACAATTTTTAATACGGGTGTTAATATAAGTTATATCAACACGTGCTTACCTAATCATCATCCTATTTCTCTCTCTATATATATATATATATGCATTCCTTCTATTATTAGGTGCACCTAATATTACATAATATCAAGTTCACTACAAAACTCTACCTTGTGATTTGTATTTTGTGAATCTAACCATTGATTCAGATTGCCTTCTCACGTAAGTGTTCCATGCCAAAAATCAACTTGATCTAAATTGATTGCTATTTGATCCAAAACATGCATTTTTTAATTAATAACAATCGTTCATTTATGAACATTTCAAATGAAACAGCTTTTAATATTAGATCAACTTGATTTTTGACATGCATGACCAACATATGAATCAAATTTAATCCAATAGTTGGTTTGGCCATACGAATCACATGTAAGAGTTTTTTACTGCATTTGATGCAAAATTGCATCAGGTAAAGTTGATAATAGAAGGACTATATATATATTAGATTTCAAATATAATTTCCCAATCATTAGTTGATTTTCACTCTCATGCCTATTTTTCAAATATTTGGACAAAAAGTTGGTAAGGTCTCAAAAAGGTATAATTTTGGCTCAAAGCAAAAAATTAAAAAAAAGAGAAGAATGACGAAATGGTGGATCACAATAAAAGTAACTCCAAATAAAGGGATAAATCTTTCTTATTTCATTCAAAATGGTAATAATGGATTTTAATCTCTAAAAAAGAGGATCCACCATTTTATAATACTCACTCTACCCGTTTTACTTTTTACGTTTTACATTTTTTATCCACCTAAATGCTTTTCTGACATTAAAATATTAAACTTGTTGTAAAACCAAGAATTTAGAACAAGTTGTGAGGAGAATAAATTTCTCATTCATCTTTTTTGATTTCCATCTGAATGTATAAACATTATACAAGGATCAGCAAAACTCTTTGAGACACACTGTCTCAATCTCCTCACTTCATTCTCTCCTAACTCTCCGAATACATACTTCTCTTCTTTCTCCCCTTCCCCTTTTATCTTTGTTTGAATTTGGTCCTCATGATGGAATTACCTAACCCACTTATGAAGTGGTGTTCCCATTATCAAAAGTGGAGGGGGTGTGGACATCCACTCAATGTTCACTCAAGGTTTAATATTTATAACACTCCCCCTTGGATGTCCACCACACTAAGATAATGTGCCTCGTTAAAAACCTTACTAGAAAAACCCAGTGGGAAAAAACTAGTGAAGGAAAAAGAGTACAACATTTTTGTAAATCTTAGAGTGGTGTTGGACGTGTAGACACCCCATTTTGTACCCGTTGTCATCTTAAGTCCCGTGGCCCCGATGATGAGTTTAGTGTGGTTATTTACGGATTATCCTTGAAGAATTAGTGTGAATCACAGCATAGGATTTTTGGTTAAGATGAAAAGAAAATTATTTTATTAAATTAGCCATTTTTATCATGCCACTAACACGTGTACGTATGTGATGAGTGTGTGTACGCACATACGGTACATGTGCATGCGTGTTAGCGGTCAGTCTCTCAATTTTTACAAAAGACAATTTCCCTTTCCTATTCAGATTAGAAGTCTTTTATCATTATAAAATACCTTTTGATTATTCTCCAAAGAAACCTAGTCTAGGAAGGAAAGGGAAACTCCAGATTTCAGCTATAAATGCTCACTTAATGCCTTAGAAAAAGGAGGAGGAAGATAGGGTTTTTAGGGAGTGAAATTCGTCATAATTCAGCAGCAGATTTTTGGAAAATCAGCAATCGTATTTTAATCATAACTTTTTCATCCGAAGTCGGAATTGGATGAAATTGGTCTTCTTAGAAAGATAATTCAATTTTCTACAACTTTGTATTTCACGAGTTTTGTCCAATTCGAAAGTTTTCATACCCAAAAACGCGATTGAACTTTCTGCTGTTGCAAAGTGACGGAAATCACTTTTCTTTTCTCCTGTTCTCTTTTGTTTTCTATTTCTTTTCAAAGTTGAGTGAGTTTTGATCTCGTTGCTGTGATTACACTTTGAAGAAGAGGAGGATTCGTGTTGATTTGATTTAATCCAAAGACCTGAGGGGCCACGAACAAGCATAAAGTCGGTAAATTTAGTTTAACTTAGCTTTTGATTCTAGTTCTTCTTTTATTTTATTTTATTTTATTTTATTTCTGTCTAAAGCATGATTAGCATGATTTAGGTTTAGTTTTCATATTTGTATTTATTTCTGTATTTTATTTATTCTGGGATGCATCATGTAGTGGATTCTCCATAGGGAGAAACTAGGGTTTTATTATGTGATAATTTGTTAGTATGTAGGTTTATTGTATGATAGTCTGTGGAATTCACGTGTATACCTTCTCATGGTATATAGGTGAAGTTTCGAGAGATGACATAAATCGCCAATAGGTGCGTACGCAATTATTTTATTGCGTACGCAGTATATGGTATGCGTACGCAGTAAATAATACTGCGTACGCACATAAAGCATTGGCAGACAGTTTCTTTCTTTATTGTAGTTATTCTGATAATTGCTTAAGCTCGTATTTCATTTCTTTGTGTTTATTTCGTGCTTTTATCTGTATCATATCATCATGATTTGCGTGCTGCTATGGTTGAATGAATAGGGTCAATTTTGAGTAAACATTAAGTTAATTAAAGCCATTAATCATGTGTGGGGGCCGGTTTCGACCGGGCGTGGCTGGGTGCCTGACACCTTCCCAGCTGCGTACCCTAGCTCCGAACCCGAATCTCTGGTTATGACGAGCTAGACCCTGCTAGGGTTCACTCGTTCCCATTATTGGGTGGCGACTCCTCTCCGTGTTAGTCCTTTGAGGCTAATGCGTATTCTCGAGCTATGTGGTACCGGGCGTGGCGCTCACAGGACGCACTAAAGAAACTGCCTCATTAAAACCTTGCCAGGAAAACCCAATGGGACAAAACCTAGGCGAAGGAAAAAGAGTACAGCGTGCATATGTCCAAAAATGAATACTCCCCTTGATAAGAAGATAAGTATCAACTTAACTGATCGCAAACCCGACACATTCCAATGCCATATACCAATTTCTTGAATGTTGACGATGGTAAGGCCTTGGTGAATAAATCCGCAAGATTATCAGTGGAACGTATTTACTTCACATCAATTTTATGCCTCTGCTAGAGTTCATGAGTGTAGAAGAACTTTGGTGAAATGTGTTTGGTTCTATCACCTTTGATGTACCCTCCTTGAATTTGTGCAATACATGTAGCATTATCTTCATAAATTGTTGTTGGCATACCTTTAATCAGAGGTAACCCACATGTGTCTCGAATGTGATGGACTACAGATCTTAACCATACGCATTCACGACTTGCTTCATGGAGTGCAAGTATCTCAGAGTGATTAGAAGATGTAGCAATTAAAGTCTGCTTTGTAGATCGCCAAGAGATCGCTGTATTGCCACATGTAAATACATACCCTGTTTGTGAGCGAGCTTTGTGAGGATCAGAAAGGTATCCAAAATCTGCATATCCTTCTAAACAAGGACCATGGGTTAATTCCTTTGAGTAAAACAAACCCATATCTGTAGTTCCACGAAGGTAGCATAAAATATGTTTAATACCATTGCAGTGTCGTCGAGTTGGAGCAGAACTGAATCCTGCTAATAAGTTGACTGAAAATGCTATATTAGGCCTAGTGCATTGTGCTAAATATAACAAAACACCTATTGCATTAAGATATGGTACTTCAGGACCAAGTAGCATTTCATTATCTTCTTTGGGGCGAAATGGATCTTTCTTAATATCAAGAGATCGAACCACCATGAGAGAACTTAGTGGATGTGCTTTATCCATATTAAAACGTTTCAATACCTTTTCGGTATAAGCTGATTGATGGATAAGAATTTCATTTGATTTATGCTCGATCTGCAGGCCGAGACAATATTTTGTTCTCCCTAAATCTTTCATCTCAAATTCTTTTTTCAAATATTCAGCAGCTTTCATGAGCTCTTCAGGAGTCCCAATTAAATTTATATCATCAACATAGACTGCAATGATGGCGAATCCAGATTCTGATTTCTTTATAAATACACAAGGGCATATAGGATTATTAATATATCCTTCTTTAACTAAGTACTCACTGAGACGATTATACCACATTCTTCCAGATTGTTTTAATCCATACAAGGATCGTCTCAGTTTAATTGAGTACATATTTCGTGGTTGTGATGTATTTGCTTCAAGAAATTTGAATCTTTCAGGGATTTTCATATATATATCTACATCTAACTTTCTATATAAATATGCAGTAACTACGTCCATAAGACGCATGTCAAGTCCTTCTGAGACTGACAGACTAATTAAATATCGAAATGTAATGGCATCCATTACAGGTGAATATGTTTCTTCATAATCAATCCCAGGTCTCTGTAGGAAACCTTGTGCTACTAAACGAGCTTTATATATGACGATTTCATTTTTATCATTACGCTTTCTTACAAACACCCATTTGTAACCCACAGGTTTCACATCATTCGGTGTTAGGACTACAGGTCCAAATACTTTACGTTTTTCTAGCGAATTCAATTCTGCTTGGATTGCTTCTTTCCACTTTGACCAATCAGGTCTACTGTGACATTCGTCTACAGTGCGTGGTTCAAGATCATCATCATCTTTCGAAATTTCAGTAGCTACTGCGAAAGAAAATACATAATTAATAACCACTTCTGAGCGATCCCACAATTCTTTTGTACATGTATAGTTTATGGAAATTTCTTCATTTCCATGTACATATGCCTTTTTATTGTTTTCTATCTCTTCAGGGACATTTTCCTCTTCAGGAGTTATTAAATCAGAATTTGTGGGAATATTTATTTTTTGTTCAATAGCCTCTTACGGAGTACTATTTTCTATATTTTGTTGCCCTTTTATTTTCCTCTTCCGGAGAACTAAATCTTTTAAACCCAAGGGTCTACCACGCTTCAGGCGTGTAGTAGATGATTCATTTGTTTCAATAATAGTAGACTTACCAATTGGTACATTGATCTTTGCTGGTGTACCAATAAATGATTCATTAATAACCACTTCTGAGCGATCCCACAATTCTTTTGTACATGTATAGTTTATGGAAATTTCTTCATTTCCATGTACATATGCTTCTTTATTGTTTTCTGTCTCTTCAGGGACATTTTCCTCTTCAGGAGTTATTAAATCAGAATTTGTGGGAATATTTATTTCTTGTTCAATAGCCTCTTCCGGAGTACTATTTTCTATATTTTGTTGCCCTTTTATTTTCCTCTTCCGGAGAACTAAATCTTTTGAACCCAAGGGTCTACCACGCTTCAGGCGTGTAGTAAATGATTCATTTGTTGCAATAATAGTAGACTTACCAAGTGGTACATTGATCTTTGCTGGTGTGTTTGCAGCCGGTATATAAGACTTAGTTATTTTTGCTGCGTCTGTAAATGCATCTGGCATTTGATTAGCAATCTTCTGAAGATGAGTGATCCTCTGTACTTCAGTTTCACATTGAGCAGTACGTGGATCAAGATGGGACAAAGATGGTACATTCCAAGAAAGTTCACGTCGTTCTTCTATCAGTGGATTTCCTCCTCCTAATGACGGGAACTGTGTTTCATCAAAATGACAATCTGCAAATCTTGCTGTAAAAACATCACTTTGTGAGTTTGGGTGTGTGAATTCTTACCATACTGTGATTACCATCCCTTACCATCATTGTGATTATGTTAAAGTATAAAGATCTTTATGTTAGAGCACTTCTGGTGCATTACCACATGTGTTTTAATTGTGCTTATAATCGTATAGAAGAGAAAATATTTAATATGAGCTTCTACCCTAAAATCATAGAGGTAATATAAAGATATTCCTCATTTCCATTGTTAATGGTTTTAATATGATAACTATTTACGATGTAAATTTTAAAAACTCAATAAATTTCTTCTACTTCTGGTAGAATATAAAGAATTGTCAACATAAATTTTTGTTCTTTTTGGCAATATTATATTTGCTCTTCTGGAACCTTCAATTAGGTTTGATGAACCTCATATGGTATTGACAATAGTTTTGAATAATGATAAATATTGGAAATTTAATGATTGTGTGAGTTATAGCACTGTCTTCCAGACATATATTTTTAACAATCATCTTGAAATTAGATCTGCAATATCATATTGCAATTCATATTTGATTTCCCGTATACTAGTTTATAAATTATGCTTGTTTTCAGGTGAGTATATAGGGAAGCATATATTCACTAGATATAGACGTGAAGTAATTAGTACACCTACAATAGTACTTACAAGGTAAGAATTATTAAAATATTTTCACAATCTTGCTACTCTGTTCAATGTATTGTCACATTTTGGTATCTTGAAAATATTTATCTATATAAGATTTTGCAATAAATCGATCATTTTCAAAAGAATCAAATATCAAAAGAATTATGGTCACAAATATTTAATTTCAATGGTCATCAAATTTAATGATGAAATGGTTTTGATAATAATCAAAAAAATTGGCCAACAAATAATTTCAAACTCATAAATCAAAATAGATTGTTATCACGTAGTAAGTAAAACCAATTTACTTGTTTTATAAAGTTTTATGACCATTTTTTTTTAATTTTAATATGATAGAGAAAATAATTCCATATTGATACATATGCCAAGGTATCTTTACCACGGTTAGAGTAACTTACCCAAAGCACTAGTACTTCTCCAATGGCAGAATAGAAATAATAGATAGCCTTTCATCAATTCTTCAAGGTTTGCTTAGGCAATTGGCACTATTGGGAGTGCCTTTAATTAAACTAACGCATGCCAAAATGGGGCTAGGATTCTTAATAGGCTGCAGAGACAATCTCCAGTTGGTCTCTCTAGTTCTCAAAATGCTACTAATAAGTAGAAAAAAATCTGTAATCTGCTCCAAGTACAATGACCAAATCTGAAATTTTAGTGAAAACAATTTGTGATGCGTATAAATGAATTTTTTATATGTTCAATCCAAAAAGAAATGGGCTTTGGGGTTTATATCACTTAAAAGTATATCAAATGTACTTTGTAACCTCAAAATTTGGTAGAGAAATACCTAGCAAAACCCATTCA
Organism: Liquidambar formosana; assembly: GCA_039720395.1. Classification (NCBI taxonomy): domain Eukaryota; kingdom Viridiplantae; phylum Streptophyta; class Magnoliopsida; order Saxifragales; family Altingiaceae; genus Liquidambar; species Liquidambar formosana. Next base: position 11,937,339 of record CM077826.1, on the reverse strand, counting down.
AAAATATTTTTCAATATTGAGTTAGTGCTGTCTAGCAGAAATCCCAGATTCAGGTGTACCACGAAATAATTACACAAAAAATATCAAATGGTCACCCAATGACACGAAAATTGGTAGGATGTTAGCCCAACAAGTCAGTGACAAAATCCAATTCGTTTCATCTCAAAATCATAACTAGAACTAAAGTTATGAATCAAATGGTAAAATGGGTTCGTGCTGTCAACACAGTATAACACACAAAACCTCAACCAAGTATTTACTTAAAACACTTATCTCGTAGGTTTATTCTATAAACCGATGCTTATTTCTTCAGTGTCATTCCACTTCTAGTGGTTTGGTATTTTATTTTTCCACACCAAATATATCCATTCCACTTCTGGTGGTTTGATATTTCATTGCTCCACTTCTAGTGGTTTGGTATTTCATTAATCCACTTCTAGTGGTTTGGTATTTTATTACTCCACTTCTAGTGGTTTAGTATTCCACTTCTAGTGGTTTAGTATTTCATTGCTCCACTTCTAATGGTTTGATATGTCATTAATCCACTTCTGGTGGTTTGGTATTCCATTATTCCACTTCTGGTGGTTTTTATCACAAAATGACATACTTTAAGCTGACACAGTGAAGTTACCAGTAATCTGAGAGAAGTTGACTGACAACAGAGGTGACGTTGACAGTCAATTCGTAGTAAAACAAAAGCAGATTTTTGTGTGTTCTTCTATGCTAACTAAAGCAAAAGTTAAGACGCATCCACGAATTTTCACCAAAATTTTACAAGCATCTAAAAAAGTTGCATAACACAGAATAGAGAAATATATTACTCAATTTAATTTGGTCATCATTGACCATCACTTTATTCAATTAAATTGAGACTTTATTCATTATTTCTAAAACTTCAGGTTTTGAAATTTTTCTCTTACTTCAAGAAGAGAAATATGAATAATAACCCCTTTCTTATAATAGAAAACTTCAGGTTTTTATATTTATCTCTTGCTTCAAGAAGAGAATATATGAACAACAACTTTTCTTATAGAAAATTTTGGAGATTGAAATTTGTTTCTTCCTTCATGAAGATAACATGTAAATAATAACTTTTCATATAGAAAACTTCAAGTTTCCAATCTTTCTCTTACTTCAAGAAGAGAAAATGAATCATCACTCTTTTTATTTATTTATAAAATTTCAAGTTTTATTTTTAAATCTTCTCTTGCTTCAGGAAGAGAAGATGGATTCATCCATTCAAGTATATAATTTAGAGTAAAAACCAATCCACAACCAAATTGGTTAAGAGCATACCAACTTACCACAATCAAATTGGTTTAGAACGTACCAACTTACCAACTTACCACAACCAAATTGGTTAAGAAAGAAGATGGTGGTAGTATGATATTGCTCACAAATTCCTTGAGCAATTCGTGTTGATAACGTGTTGTAAAACCAAGAATTTAAAACAAGTTGTGAGGAGAATAAATTTCTTATTCATCTTCTTTGATTTCCATCTGAATGTATAAACATTATACAAGGATCAGCAAAACTCTTTGAGACACACTGTCTCAATCTCCTCACTTCATTCTCTCCTAACTCTCCGAATACATACTTCTCTTCTTTCTCCCCTTCCCCTTTTATCTTTGTTTGAATTTGGTCCTCATGATGGGATTACCTAACCCACTTATGAAGTGGTGTTCCCATTATCAAAAGTGGAGGGGGTGTGGACATCCACTCAATGTCCACTCAAGGTTTAATATTTATAACAAAACTCATCATTTCTCTCTTAATTTAAAAGTCTTAAAACATACTTTGAAAAAACTGCCATATTTAAAAAATAAATTAAAAAAACTTAAACAGTAATAATCTACACATTTGGATTAGGAAAGCTTTTTATTTTTAAATTTTTCTTGGATAGCATCCTTTTAAATGATAGTTTCCAATCCCTTACAAGTAACACACTTTTATGTGGTTCTATCCTCTCACGTCCATTAGTGTTGAGTTCAGTAATTATTTTATTGAAAGGTTAAAATTTTATTTGATGGTGTTACGGACCATTATAATAAGTTTAAAATTATTTTATTTTATTTTAAAGATAGTAATAAATTTTTAAATGTTTGTCACAAATACACAATGAATAGTCTAGAGATTGATAACAATGAGAATATCAATTTTTTGAATAAAACAATAGTTATAAATGGATCTAAATCATAGATGATAAAAATTAGGGAGTGGTGGGTTATTATTATTTATTTTCTAAACAATCTTCATCCAATTATGGTGCAAAAAGTATAAATGAGTAATTTTGGTGACCATGTTTGGTCTCCTTCCTATATTATTGACAGCCTTCTTTAAATAGTGTTGGTGGCTATAATTTATATGCTTTTATTTTGAAGAAAGAAGACTATGCATGGGTAGGTGAATTAAATTTAAATCATCTTTTTCTATAAGCAATGACCAAAAATCCTTCTTTTTTTTATTTTTTATTTTTGTCAAGTCTCAACACATAGGAGAAATATTATGGTCAAGTTTTATTTATTAAGGAGAGAAGAGATCGGTTTGATAGGATTTGGGTAGGGTAAAAAAAAGGAAAATTGTTTTTTACTAAAATGGTATAATGAATATTTGCCCCTCAATCTTCACTTTTTGGAATTAAAATTCAATATTACCACTTTTAATGGAATAAGAGAGTTTTAACCTTTTTTTTAGGATTACTTTTATGACTCATCGTTTTGTTATTTTCCCAAAAAAAACAAAAAAAAAATAGCACGACTTTGCAAATTAAAAACTATCTATAAATAAAAAATGGGGCGTGTGGCCTCTATTTTGCATTCCTGTATGGGATGGAGTCCCTTTAAAATGATAATTAAATCTCAAGTCCACATTTTGACCAACAGACAAAAATGCCGTTTCGTCAGTTATAAACAATGTCCGTTTGAAATTATTGTAAATCAAAATCCCTTAAAAACAAGAGATATGCTCCTCGCATAAACTGCAAATTTCAATCTCATGGAATCACAGAACTGAAATTGTAACGCCCCAAAATTTATAAACCATAACACGTACAATTTTTTTTTTAAGAGCTCCGTACAAATAAACTTTTTCAAAAATACATTCCTTTCAAAATACAGAGTATTGCGCAGCTGCGGGTAGCCATGGTTAACCCAAAACTCATCATCAATATACATTGGCCAACCAAATAAATAAAATTACATCAGCTTTAAATAAAAATAAATGTACGTGATAACTTCTCCAAGTCTCGACCCCAATTCTACTACGTGCCGCCAACAATTATCACCTGAAAATATATTGGGGTGAGCGAACAACTGCCCAGTAGGAAATCGAATTCCTATACAATAAATAATGTTTCAAAATCACATGCAAGCATTTATATATTCAAAATAATATATAAATCAAATAATACGAACTCCAAATCATAAACCTCAAATATAATCCAACTGTCAATGAAATCAACCATCATAAACCTCAAATATATCACCATCAATAGTTATCACCTTACATAAATCAAATCTTAACATATGCTTCAAAATAATCATCATTCACTGTACAAGAATTAAACCCCCTACCTCAAAAATAAGTGAATAAAATAAGTCGGATTAAAACTTCCCATGCTCCGGCCGATGGACCGTCTGGCCACTGCCTCTCTCGGCTTCTCCCTTCCTCTTTCTCCCCTTCTTATTTCTTTCCTTTTCTTCTCTATTTATTTCTTCTCTTCCGTCCTTTCCTCCTTCTCTCTCTCTCTCTTCATTATTTCTTCTTTTCTTTCTTCTACACCTACTTCCCACCTTTTCTTCTTTTTTTCCTTCTTTTCCCATGTTCCCACGCCACTTTTCTTCTTTGTTGCCCATTGTCTCTTTTTCTATACCTACCCACCATTTTTTGTCTTCCTTCTTTGACTTTTCTTCTCTTCTTTTTCTTCTTTCTTCTTTCTTTCTCTCTTTTCACGTGCTCTCTCTCTTTTTTCCCAATTCTTTTCTTCTTTTATCTTTCCTTCCTTCACATCTATATATATATATATATATATATATATATATCTCACAAATTAATTATCTTTTTTCATCCAAAGCAATTTAATGCAATGTATCCCAACATTCAACTAACCTCAACAATATTTAAGTACAATTCCACTAAGTATACACGTAAAATAAATTAATAAATATTCAGGGTATTACAGAAATTAAGGTAGAAAAACGTTTCTTTGGGTACACTGGTTCAATGTTGCGGCTCAAGGGTGGAATGTCTTGCCATTTTTACATCCTTGATTGAGATTCACCGGTTTGATATTTTGGGAACTACTTATTCAGCAGAAAAATGGCCAAAAAACATAAGTGCAAACTTATTGAATACGTTTATGTAAGTAGAATCAATGTTCTAAACCCAAAGATTGGACCTTTATGTCTTGTTTAGGTGTTATTGATGTAACTTTATCTAGGGCTTCATCTAACAAAGCAAAAATTTCAGATTAAACTATGTCACTATGTTTGATCTATTGTGTACGAAATAGTTACAGCAAGGATTGGGTGGATTGATTGTGAAATCGAAGTTATTGTTCCATGGGTGTGCATTCTTCCATGTATGGTTCCTGTAACTATATTTTTTCTTATTGATGTAACTATTTACAATCGGGCTTATGTAACTTCGATGAGCTTTGGAAATAGAAAGTGTTAATGTCTGTGTTCCACTACGATGTATCTGTTTGTGGAAACGATTAGTAAATATGAAGTAACTATTTAGATGCTACATGTTTTTGGAGTTATTGTTGCTTTATTTAGTATGTTAATAGTGATCAAATAGTGAGGTAACTCTATGTGATGTATTTAGTTACATTGGGAAAACGAATAAAAAACAATGAAGACGTTAATATGAAAAATTTGATTAAAAAAAAGGAAATGACTAACCTAGTAGTGAAATTGATATTGAATTCAAATTTGAAAATCTCAGCCGGATGTTTAATTGGATAACTATGGGACTCCCCACGGATTGCCCTGAAAATCTTGGACATAAATGAATGAAGAGTCCCACTCCTTATTTAACATCAATAACTTGGTAATATACCATCCCTGACAAAAGGGCATCTGTGGTATTTGCTTATTTAAAAATACCAATGATGGTACCGTTTCCACACCTAAGTGGACTTCTTGCTAAAGAAAAAGTTTGGCAGGATTTAATGCTTTACAGTACAATGGAGTTGGCCTTCTGCCTAATTTCCCCCTAAAAAATTTACTTTGACCCTTCCAAGAAGAAACTCTTGGTTCCGCCTTGTCCATAACGTTGTTCTATTTTTATTTTTTATTATACTTTTTTATTTCTAATTATTCTTGAGTTTCCCAAACAAGGTGTTCTATGGTTGGCTTTGATTAGTTGATGAGTTTTTCGTCGTCATATGCAAGGAGCCAAGGACTTTAAAAACCAATTATATTAGATATATCGCTATCGTCCTATGGGTACACCCGTAGCTGTCCATTTCGTTTTGTAAAGGCTGGCATGCTTTAAGCCTAGACGTCGGGTCTGGATCACAAACTCGTCAACTGTATTGTTCTCTCCTTTATAATTTTGCCATATAAGAGGCACAAGCACTCAAGGGATTTTGAACCCATATAACCCCCTTGAAACCCTTCCACCCTTGTGAGGAATACATTTCAAAGCTTGATGGCAGCCCACTCCCCTACAATAGCCAAGAGTTTCGTGCTAATATTGGGCATTTTGATTAAATTTCTTCTTCTTCTTCTTCTTTTTTTTCAATCACTTTTTTTTTTTTGTTTTTTTTTTTTTTTTTGTTTTGGAGACAGACAATACTTGTCTACACACCTATGTGGAGGAATCTCTTCATCACCTTCACTCATATTCCATCACTTGTCCAAATAATCAATGAGGACCTAATGTGCATGTGCATACAATTTTAAATAATTTATGATAAGTGGCACGAAATGAATGGTGGTCCTCAAGAACTCTAGCCTCTATAGTAGTGTGAAGACAAGTATTGTCCAAGATCGACCTTTTGAGACTTTCACAAACAGAGTTTTTCTATAGAAATGGGATCTGAAATTGCCAATGATAAGAAAACAAATTCAACAAATACACTATCAAGGAGCCTAAACAAACATTGGGGACCAACAACCTAACATCAAGCTTTCCACAAACGTAAAACAATGCATTTTATCCAAACTGTTTCTTATAACTTAGAACAGACATGATGGTCTGTACCATAGTGAGAGCTATGGCAAAGGCAGCAGAGAACACCGCGATGAATGACCACGGACTGCTGAAATAATTACGCATCATGGTCGCCCAGTTGCTGCTGTAGTAGGCCTCTACTTCCTTGATATGCTTAGAGAGATAGGAATCTCTAACATTCATGAGATCACTACTTCCCAAAGCATTAAACAAAGAAGCCACAGATTGATCATTCTGGGAAAAGTTTGTGATGATTCCATCCGAACAGAGAAATGTGACATCTCTAGTTTGGCTAATGAGACAACTCATGAAACCCACATAATCTGTAAAGTACTTGACTCTATCCCCTCGACGTTGTTCCAATGCAACACAGTTTACAAGCATGGATCTAGTGAAATCATTCATAGTTATGGCTGGGATTTCAAGAACACCGCGTCTGAAATTTATATCCAAGAAAGTATCGGCTGCTCCTGGCTTGAATTTGATTCCCGAGAGCTTGAGTTGTGTCACGCTTGGCATTGATTGAGCAGATGGACGATACATATCTTGTTTCCCAATACTTTTGACATTAATCAATTGACGATGACTCAAGTGAAATAAGTCCAGTAAATGCTTGCCTTCCAAATTTTGGAACCAGTCAATTGCTTCCAAGGGCAATGGGTGAACTAGATCAAAAACTTTGAAGGCAAGTATGCGTAAATCATGTTTAGCAACATCTTCCTTAGCTTTGGACCATACGAACAATGTTTCAAGGACGAAATAGGGAAGTTGGTTCTCCAGCTTAAGGAGATCCTTGATGAGAAGTGGGATGAGCCATGGCTTTGTGAAGATGGGGTCACCTTCGTCGATGACTTCTTCGCTTTTGCCAAGATGGCGTAAGAGCTCAACCACAAAGCAGCCATCGAGTAACATCATTTCTACAAAATCATGGCTCGACAATGGGACAATTTCAGAGTAACATTCTCTTGCGCGTTTTTCGCAATCCATCATTTCCTGGAGATACACGCCTAAATCCTTTCCCCGAGCTCTTGATCGAGAAAGAAATTTCTCGAGGAAGGACCACTTGTGCTTTTCAAAGCTGAGTAGATGAGTTTCGCCCCTGTGGTGAGGGCCTATCGATACAATCTCAGGCTCAAATTCCTTTTGGAATGATGAAAGGTTGAGAGGGAATAGAAAGATGCAACTGGATGGACTCCAGCCTCCTTCACCTTCACCATGTTGACTTCCTCTGAGACGGCGCTCTATGAGAGCCAGAGAATGTTTAAAAGCCTCATCATCTTGCTCTTGCTCCTCTTCCTGTTGGCTTTCCATCGCTCCTGCAACCCCAGATCCTCCTCCTCCTCCTCCGCCGTTTTCTCGGCTTGCCCCTGCTTCTTGGGCTTTGAACTTCTCTTTTGTCTGGCTTGAACTAGCCACATTTGGTTCTACCGATCTCGTCCCCTTTGTTTGATGGGTCTTGATCATTTTCTCCTCCTTGTCAGGCATGTCAATTACAACAGCCTGGTCTTCCATGCTCTCAGCACTCTCTCTGCTCAACTCTGTGGGTGGGTTTTACAATGGTGAAAAAGGCAACAAACTCAATGGATGGGAAGGGAAGTATACTGTAGTGAGGCTTGGAATCAGCTGCAAATGTTTTTGATGGGAAGAAAAATTTGTCAAGACAAAACCCAACTACAAGGTAAGGTGGCAGATACATTTTTTGCAACCATAGACGGAATATATAGGAAAACAAAATCTGTGTGCTTTTTTTTCTCTCTTCATCACCCTCCCCCAACGTCTCCATTCTAAGAAACTTCATTTAATCTTCTAGACGTGCCTTTGCGTCGTCCTCTGGTGACTTTTGAGATGCATCTTTGTACCGATATGATATGATTATGTCTCCCTTTTCTATCCAAGAAAAAAAATGCTTTGAAACCTGTGGGAAAATGCTTGATACCAGCACCAAAAGCATCCCATTAATTCAGTCAACCAAAATGCCGCGTCAGAAAATTAGCTGGCTGGCCTCGGCTTACTACGCGTTTCGCCTGTATAACTAATGAGCAATCGTTGAGCTCAATTGGAAGAAGACTGACAAGCTTTGAGCCTAGGCCTTTTGAAACAGAGCCAAACTTGGCCAGTCTCGGCAAGGGTGAAGCTAGCCCTCCTCGCTTATTACATGACTAGAACTGGTGGCACCTACGATGTAACACCCTAAATATCCCATTACAATGCAGAGAGAATAGTGGGATTGTGAGAAGTACCTAGTTGATTCGAGTTCAAATTAACATGATATTACTACGGTGAACCATGGTTTGGAACGAATAAGCCACCAAATGCAGTTTTTTGACCTTGTGGGAAGCGCAGTGTAACCTACTTTCAGGTTAGTTTCAGAGGAAGTAAGTTTCGAAAGAAGCACTAGAAGAAAGAAGCATATAAGCTTACTGCAGGTGAATATAAATTACTTCTAACATACTGCTACTACTGCAACAAAAGGTTTCCAAATTATTCCAGCCTCATTCATTAGGCAAATTCAAACCCTACATTTATCTAGTATAATTCAGTAATTTCCCTATTATTCACTCACATCTCAAAAGCTGTGGTAAAAATCCACAACAATTTCTGAAATTTCCATTGCCTAGAAACCAAAATTACGACGACAAAATATCCACCTCATTTACTTAATATGCATACTTCTTTCACTAAATTACTATTCACTTCTTTCTAAAGGCACAATGCCTTAAAGAGCCCAACTTTCCCATAATGCTCTAAACTCCTATCATAGGTGGGGAAAAAATGAAACAGAGGGAACATATCTGGCATCCTCTTTTGTAAATTATCTGCCAATTCTTACAGAAAATACATGATAGAAGGAATTCCTTACAGTTAAACATTGAGAAATCAGATTGAATGGAAAGAATCGCTTTGAAAGCAAGCTGCTTTTTCATTTTCTATTTCTTGTTCAATCTGTAAGGTACAGAAGTTGATAAGAACAACAGAATACAGCATTGGTATTCTTTTGATTCCCTAATTGCCTAACATCTTCTCCTCTACAGCGGCATGAGTCTCCTGTACTTGAAAAAACACACAAATGAACAAAATATGATAATCCCACATACTCCTGTGATTATAATGACCCACTTAAATGCAGCTTCATCATCAAACAACGCTATCGGAAAATTCATACCAAAGATCCCTGCTACCACCCCAAAGATGGCAACAACAAACGTTGCAGTAGTGAGTATCAGCTCAAACTGGATTAGCTGGTTTCTAACATTATCCTGCAAGCAAAAAATTTCAACTGATTTTCAACTTTTGGATATTCTTTTTCAATTTATCATTCAAAATACCGACAGGAAGGCCATAGAGCAATTGGCCATCCAAAAGAATCAAACTGTTACAATTAGTAATACAAATCGACCTTAGAACCTTAATTTTTTAGTTGAACATCAAGGAGATCCTGCCAATATGTGAGCATAGACTATCATTTGTTCTCGGAATTCTACAACGATTTTTGAAGTCGTAATTATTAAAATAGCAAGTAGAACACATACTATGGTATTTCCTTGAGCGCTTTAAATACCAGCGCACAACTCAATTAAGTCAACTTCAAACGAGGGGTATGATCAAGTTGAAAATAAAGGGGCGTCACTATGAAATTGGTAAATTTTTGTTAACTAGTCAAGTTTTAGATCAGTGCTCTAGGTGCAACTATGAAAAAAAAAAAAATGACACATACCAGTTGAATGTTAATGAAATCTTCTGTGTCATCAATGTACTCCTTCAGCTGAAATGAGGGAGAGAAACAGATTGATAAATTGTTTCCACCCTACCCAAGGGAACATGAGGAGACTCTAAAAAAAAAAGGGTGCTGTAAATACCGATGTCAGTTTGTTGAGGGTGCTATCAATGACAACAAAGTATGCTTCTAACAACATCTCCAGCTCTTCTATACTCTCAGTAGCACTTTCTGAACTCCTCATGCTTTGACGGCTCCTTGCAATGCTCAAGCTTTTCTCAAGCTTCCGAGATTCAGGAGGTGAAGAAACTGGAGAAACTGGAGCAGAAACAGACAGCCCACCGTCAGTTGATCGATATCCCATCAAAGATTGATCACCATAGAAGGATGACTCCATCCGCCGTTTCTTTTCAGTAAGATACATTTCAGCCATGTCTCCATCATCGTCCATTAGTTGCTCTATCTCATCCCTAACCTATGTGAAAAAAGCTCAAAAATGAAAGAAGAGGTTGGCTACCATTTACCGTCGTAAAAGAGGAAAAAGATGAAATGTACATATACAAATATAGAATACCTTTTGAACTCTCCGAGTCAATGCAACAAGTCTGCTTTTCAAACGCCGCACGCGTTCCAAGTTCAAGGTACTGATCTTGGACGTAAGTTCATCTAGCAGAGGATATGCTTCAATTTCTAATTCTGCTGCCTGATTGATTAAAATAAAAGGCAAAATCAGATGAGTTACTAACTTGACTTGCTCATGTGATCAACTTTTAACTAGTAAGAACATGATCAAAAAAGATATGATATCTAATTCTGCAACCGATTCATTCGGATATATGAAGAACATTTTCAGTCCAATATGGACAAATTGTTCACATATAACAATAATTTTTAATTTTAGAGTAAGATGCGTGAAGTCATTCTAATTATTATGTGTCTGAATATTATTTGCATTCTTTCATAAACCAATATTTCACATGTAGATCATGCGGCTGAGATATCCAGAAGAAACAAATGATTAGCAAAACAAGATACATGATTATACAAGACAATAATTTACAAGCATATATGATTGCTTCACCCAAAATGACAAAAATGTTGATGTAATTTCAATTGAGGAAGTCATTATTCAATTGAAAATATGTTCTCTTCACTAAGTATTTTGTAACATCATCATTAAAACAGAACCGGGGGTTAATTTAGAAGCATATACGATTGCTTCACCCAAAATGACAAAAATGTTGATGTAATTTCAATTGAGGAAGTCATTATTCAATTGAAAACATGTTCTCTTCACTAAGTATTTTGTAATATCATCATTAAAACAGAACCAAGGGAGAAGCAGAAGATTAAAATGCATTTTTGGTTCTCAATGGCCCCTTTTAATCACAAAATCTAACCTTATTTTAAAAATTAAAAAAGAAAGGAAAGCAGCAATAATTCAGAAGAAAAAAAGAAAAAATCTAACCTTATTTTGAAGGCCTGCATCTGGAAAGAAAAAAAAATGGGGGGCAGGGGCGTGCAGGTGGGCAGAGAGAGACCTGAACTATGCATCAAATTCCTCGTTTGTTTACAAGCACCTTATTTAACTCGCTTAATGAGGAATTATCCAGAGAAACACATTCATTCACTTATTAATTCCTCGTTCGTATACTAGCGCCTTATTTCAACTTCAACTATTTTGACTTTTTCCATCTTTCAATGTCATCAAAGCTCATTTTGGCTCAAACATCCTGTTGAATTTAGATCCCTGTTAAACCTCAATAACTTCCACAAAATAGTTCCACTTTCTTAATGACAAGACCTATCAATGTCTAAAACTTTGCATACATTATTGTATTAAGAAAAATATAATTTGATAAATTTCTTGAATTCTACAAGTTCAACTCAATTGCTGAACACATCCCAGTCATAGATGATACGACAAATTATTGAAAACCAAGTTCACCTTATTCTAGGATGATAACAAGCAGGTCTATGTCCAGAAAGTGAACTTGGGACATCCCCAGCCAGCCCACCTAGTCTTAGAACTATGTTATTCATTGGTCATGCCTTTCCCCATATTGGGATATCGCACAATCAAGAGATGAAAGTAGTTATGTATTCTAAGTAGCAGAATCCTTCCATAATAGGTGACATCCACCACGGAATAACAATTCAATGCTTCTCACTTAAAAGCTTGTAACAGCTGTGATTCTCTTCCAACACAACCTCTATTGCTCCAAAACCTTGAACTGGCTTGTGACAAGTTTAGGTTATCAAGAAACTAAAATTTTGTATTCATAAAATAGTTTATGATACATAAACGAAACAATAAGCATCTAAGCGTGAAATTTAGCAGGTAAAAGTTCTGGTAAATAAATCCAATACTGCTTTCTTACTCCAAATTTCAAATATCATAAAAAAAAAGAAGTTATTTTATAGCTAATTTTTGTGAAACAATTAGCTATTCCCCTTTTATCACTAATTTTTATTCTTTATATATTTCCTTCATGTGTGTATAATATGGACACTTTTTCCACTTGCTTAACCATAGAACCTTCTAAGGGCAAGCACTTATTCTCTCCCATCACCAACCCACTTTTTCCCTCCATCTACTTTCTGCCTCAAAGATTAAATCATCACAAATACTGGTCCTTTTGATATATATATAGGAAACGAAAATTTAGTATTAAAATAAATGTAGAAAGGAAATACAAGCAGAAGGGAAAGATTTCCTTCCCCTTTACAAAACAAAAAAGCTAAGTGCCCAGACAAGCTAAACCAAAACGCAAGAACCAGTAACCTCACCCAGAATAGCCCAATTCTATAACCTGTGAGCATGGACTAAAATATCCATGATATCTTCGATATATCCACGATATATCCGTGTATCCGTACCCCTCGATACGATATCTAATTGACATATCTTTTTCGCAAAATATCTTTACAATATTGTCAATATTTTTTATATTATTGATAAAATCTCGATATATTTCGATATATCCATAATATCTTCTTTATTCCATATGGTATCGTCAATATATCGAATATATTCACTATATTGACGATATCGAAATATTCATTTTCTTGTTATTATGTCAAAATTATCACCTCTTACTCTTTTAGTATTGATTTATATAAATATTTCAATTATACTGGTGGCTTAAACTAATGTTATAAAGTAACAACTTTCATTGACTTTGTTAAAATATTCATTCTTGTCTAATACATATTTAAATTGTTTATTAGAGTCTAATCATTATTCCCAGAGTTTCAATGGAAGTATACGTGTTTAACTAACAATATCCGTCATATCTCTGAATTGATATCGAAATTATCGATATATCCATCGATATATCCGATATATCCGTATTTTTGGACCCTCAATATATCCATCGATATCAATATTTAAATCCTTGCCTGTGAGTGTACAAAAGGCTACACCAAAACAAAGAACCATACAGGAATATTATGTACAAAACCAATGATGGCCTTAAGGATGGAGAAAAGATCCTATAAAAGACTAACGAGAAATTGCTCTTTTATAAGCCAAATCATCAGCCATCCTATCATCACTCCTATCTATCCACAATGCATGAATGTTTAAGTTCTGTGCCAAATCCGAAATCTCTCCAATAGTCTAATGTAGTGTGCAAATTTCCAGGCTCCCACTGAATTGGTGTGCAAAAAACTGATGACATTCGAGGAATCACCCTCTACTAGAAATTGAGAGAGACCCAACTTAGAAGCTTCCCTTAATCCTTCCAGCAAAACCTTCAATTCACTGCCATGAATTTTAAAATGGTGTCTAATACCGCATTACATCTTCAATAAGAGGAGCTATGAGTAGGCTACTTCCCATCAATTAGGTCATTCAATCAATTAAGCAAAATATTGTACAATAAGGTTTTGATGTAAAAGTGAAGATAAAGGATGCAGGGTGAAAAGAAAATATCATGGCACCGTAGAATGGTGAATTGGTGATAATATATATCCAAATTACCCATTTAATTACACAACTAAAATACTGCGAGAAGTAAGAATCATCACTACTTTTTAGTACCATTTAAGAGGAAAAATATGAAATGATGCCTCTTCTCTGCCTCATTTGAAATAGGATCTAATAGTCCACCAGGAAGATAAGAGGTTCTTAGGATTCAATTAGCAGAATTCTTTCACATGAATTGAAATTATTTTCGTTTTTAAGGTTTTTTTTTAGTCATTCACTCATTCATCATGAAGCCTCTCAGATCTCCATCAACATACATCATTGAATCAAACTAGAATTAGAAAGGCCATCCTTTCCAATATAAAACCCAAGTGTTGGACTTATGATTTCATTGTGTTCATCAGGATGCTCCAAGAATAATAGAATCATCAATATAATTTCAAATATTTGAACACTTCTAAATAAGTCAAATATTTTTAAGTCAATAAATGATAATTTTTTCATGTCATATCATAGTAAATATGGATTACATTCTATTGTCTAAACATGTTGATTGCTACACCATGTTGCATATATTGAGTTAATTATTTGGTTAATCCCTACAAATTTCTAAAGGTCAGATACAAACATATTGTGCAAGGCTATATTAATCAATACACATTATAACGTTTTTTGGAATATGTTTCTTACATAAAACTATAAAGCACTCATCTTTAGAAGGATCTTACAACTACCAATTGTTTCGAGCACATAGCACTCCCTCCGTTTCTTAAAGTTTGTCCTCATTTCCATTTTGGGCTGTTCCAAAATTTTTTTCCCAATAAAAAAATCAATGACTCAATTTTAATTGATTTCCAAAAATACCATTTCCCATGGTATTAATTACACAATTAAAATATAGTAATACCCTTTGCCATTGTGGGTAAACTTGGAATACTAAAACAAATTAGCGGGTGTGAATGCGTTAAGTGCACTTTCTTTCCTCTCTTTTTTTTTTTTTTTTTTTTTTTTTTTTTTTTGGTAAGAAACATCAATTGTATAAAGTTTGCCTCTCGTCCTTAAAGACGATTACTCCTCTGGTATAGGGTTAGAAAGAGAGAGAAAAAGAGCCAAATGGAATTTCTAAAACAAAATGTGTTCTTTCAAGGGGGACAGACTTTAAGGAATGGAGGGTGTAATAGTCAATACATAAATGCAAAATATATGTGTGTGTAGATAGAGAGAAAGAGAGCGAAACTTTGGTGATTCTCTGCACATACCTGAGAATCAAGAAATGTACAAGCAGACTCCAGAGCAACCTCAAGAGCCCTAAACTCGAAGGGCAAATAATCAGGTGATGTGCTTCCAAACACATTGTCGAAACTTCTACTTCCTCTCCTTCGGCTCAAGTCAGCACCTTCCGACTGCCAAACCTCACCTACCCCAGCTGTCGTCAGCCGTCGTTGTAGTTCCACCACGTACTGCAATACATAGCTATCAAGAGAATTCAAGAGCAGAACCTCATCAGCTGTGATTATACATCGAATCTGCTCTAGGTTTACAACAATAGCCTTCTCTCTACCAAGAATTGTTGAGGGATAAACGAACAGCGGATCAAGTAGACGTAGATCACGAGCGGGAAGATCACAACGACGCATCATAGTGAACTTGTCAACCTCAATGATCTGGGAGTTCCCAAATGAATCAACACGGATCCATGATCTTACGCCTTGGCCTCTCTTCTTCAGCCCTACAACATCCACCCCTTGAAAATATTGACGACCTGAGGCAGAAGGTCGATAAGATTCTCTAAGATTTACAGCTGATGCAGGTTTTGGCGGGAGTAGGCGTTCTTTCAGATCCGCCATTAAACGAGATCTTTGAAGTCTGCAATAAAAGAGATGAAAGAGTAAGACACTTCCTATAACAATAATAGTAACAACATCAAAAACCACAATTAATAATAATGAGATGAAAATATGTAACAGGATGGTACCTGTCACTCCTAAACCTAATTAAGTACACATTCATCGGAGGGCCTTCATTCCAAAGCTCTCCTATCCATATTCTACTAGTGGGTACAGGAAATAAAGGATCTTGTACAAGCAATTGATTAGGAAAATTAAGATCCAAAAAATTATGTCCATTATCCATCGGTTTACTTTACTGGAAACATGGATTGATCAAGGATTGGTAAGCATATATTCAATGGTTAATATCTTCATACTATATTAAAAATCATCATCTCATCCTTTTTGTCCTTGAGCTGCAGATAAATTTTGAAATTGTGGGCAAAACATGAAATTCGAAGCCTAAAAGTAAGTTACAAGACAAACAAATTTTTCCCAGGCCCCTGACCCACCCAGTTGGACATGGATTTGGAAATAAGGTATAAATACCATCAAGACAACCTGAGCCTGCTTAATGTTTTCAACATAAACCCGCAAATTCAATTGGCAATTTTCATACAAATTCCTCACCAACATGCTGCAACTGAATTATTATCAACATCACATAAAGAAGTCACAAAGACAACCGATACATCAGTTTTAGAAACCCATTACCAAATCAACCAAATACAAACATCAATTAAACTTCAGAAGAAAGTCCAAATTAATTTAGCAAAATGGTACCTATAAATACGCCATGAAATCAAAATTCTCAAAAAATGATACATGAAAAAACTCATCTCAAATAAGCCAAAAAGCCGTTTAAGTACAGCCGAGAGAAAAATTTTGCTTTCTCGCATCTACAATAAATAAACAAACCAAAAAGAAAAAATCAAAATCAAAATCAAAATTCTAACTTTTTTTTTCTTTCCCAGTTTCCCCACGTTTTACCAGCAACCAAACGGAGTACTATGCGATTCAGATATGAATCCTAAAACAAATATTGGAATGAATTTATCATAAGAACTCAAAGAGGATTCAGATATGAACACACACAATGCTCGCTTGTTGATTACGTGCTGCTGCAATATATATATATATAACTGATGAACAATATTGATTGAGGTAAATAATCAAAAATAGGCTGTGAATTACTCATTGCTTCGCAATATATATACATATAAAGACAATCCAAGGCGAGAAAATGTTTTACCTCCAATGAGAAAAATCGGGGTTCCTCTATGATGGTTGCGTGATGGAAGTTGAATCAGAGCCCTTGAATCGTCCGTTGGATGATGATGTCAGAATCTGTGGATGAACAGGGACTGATTGGAAGGTGTGAGAGAATGAATAAACCCTAGATTTTAGAATCAGAGAAAGTGCATGAAAAGTGATTCCGAGAGGAAGACGAGGATGATGAGACAAGGTCCACGGCCAATTGGTATCGAAACGCTGTCGTAGAGGTTCTGAGGAGCCAACTAATCTCGTTCTGGAATGTCTGGATTTGAAATTTGACGAGTACGTTTTAAAAAGTACGAAGCACACCTACGGACTATGGCTTTTGTTTGGGATTTACCAATTCAAAACTCAATCGTGGGCTTTGCGATGGCAATGGGTGAGGTTAATTTAAAGCCTGCTTGGTTGTTTAAATAGAGGCACAAGTAGCGCAGTAAACGCAGGGCCGGTTTTGGGGCAAGGCGGGTAAGGCGGCCGCTTGGAGCCCACATTTTGGCTCAAAAATGAGGATCTCATTTTGGGACTAACCTTTGTAGTAGGTTTAATTTTTTTTTTTCTAAAGAAAATGGTTATTGCAACCCCTTAATTTTATTTGCGCATCCTACTAATTTTTATTTATCAATATTTTACCAAAAATATAAAAGGTTTTTATGAAAATTTGTTACGTAATCCACTAGAAAACATCATTTTGAATAACTTTGCAGAAGAAAGTTTTTTCAAAATTTATCGTTTAAGTGGATTTTTTTATCATTTACCGTCTTTATTAATTTTAGGCCAAAAAATCAACTTAAACGAAAAATTTTGTAAAAACTTTCTTCTGCAAAATTGTTCAAAATGATGTTTTGCTAGTGGATAGTGTAGTTAATTTCTTAGAACCTTTTATATTTTTCTAAAATCTTAAGAAATTAAAATCAGTGGAATGTGCAAACAAACTTTATGTTTGTACTGGGAAAAAAAAAATTGAATATGGAGGGTCTCATTTTAAGAAGGGGCCTCTATTTGCATCCCAAGACTTGTTTTTCATCCCTCAATTACTTTACATTTTAAGGTTTTATAAAAAATATAAAAGGTTTTCATAAAAACTGATCACATAATCTACTAGAAAACATCATTTTGAACAATTATGTAGAAGAAAGTTTTTAAAAATTTATCTTTTAAATGGACTTTCTTATAATCATTTTATATAACAACTACTGTAAATTGCCAAAAATTTCACTTAAACAATAGATTTTGGAAAAACTTTATTCTACAAAGTTGTTCAAAATGATGTTTATCAATGGATAGCGCATCCGATTTTTATAAAAATCTTTTATAATTTTCATAAAACCTTAAAGTGTAAAATAAGTGAGGGATGAAAAAAAAAGTCTTCAGGTGCCAATAGAGGCCCCTTTTTAAGAATTCGCCTAGGGCCCCAAAAATCTCAGAACCGGCCCTGAGTAAACGTAGGATCAATGACACGTGGTAAGTAGGATAAATAGAGGGTTAAAATTCGAGAGATATATTTGGCACCTAACAGTTTTCTATTTCTCCTCTTTATTACGTCTCATCGATCCTATGTTTAATGTACTATGCAGTAAAAGTAATCAGCTGCACCAAATCCAAATCCAGGGGACTATTGATTGGTTGGATAATTACGATTTAGTAGAAATTTCTACTTAGCTTCTTAATAAATGACTATTAACTTAATTAAAAATAATCACTATAATTGATGTTTTTGGACATTGGGAAACCGCATTTTAAGGTCCATTCACATTGATGTGGGAGTCACCACTTTATTTTTAAGGAATAAAGAAACCTTAATTTCATTTAATAAAACCATTTTGATTCCATGTTTGAAAAAATGGGTCAAGCTAGAACAAAAAATATGGATTTAGTGGTTAAGTTATGACTAATTGGAAGGTTTCAACTCGAAATTTGTGGGCACTCACCTTGTTCGAGTTTGTCTCATCTTATCAATTACGTTCATTTAATTTCAGCACGCCATAAATTGTATTAAGTACATAAATATTTTTAAAAAAATAAAAAAAAAATACCTATGGTGAACTTGGGCTCAAATGAGCTATTTACACACTTTTTTGCGAAGATCAAAGTCCACGTAATTTAGCATGAATTAAAGTTTGAATGAAAGTTTGGTGAGTGAAATGATTAAAATACCTTTGAAGTCGCGTAAACTTTTGTTCTCATTAAAAATTCAATCAAATTAGGTTTTAGAAGTTATAATGGATTCCATAGGATATGTAGAGTCTCATCTAAAAGACATAATGTCAAAAATGACTATCATTCACTTGAATCACTCTTTAATTTTTTAATATACATTATAATGAATTTGTGCCTTTGATACCATATAGCTAGGGAAAATAGGCGAAAAGTCTATATGCATAAACTTTTAGAGACATAAGGACATGTCTATTTTTTATGAAGCCACAAGTCCCTTTTTTTAGTTAAAACAACATCTTTTGTTATGGGATGAGGATTCTGTTTTTTATAATGGCAAGATTACCCCCTAACAGATTTGGCCTTAAAAAATGCTGTTTTTTTGTTAAGTTTTCAAAATTAAATTTCTCCATGAATATTAATGTGTGAGATTTCATATTTCTATATACAAGAAACATAATTTTTTCTCATCTTTTTCAAATTCAAATTTGAGAGGCCTTCCATCATATTGTGGAAGGTTTTTTTGCATCTTAGTTTATTTTAGTTTTGATTGTAGCTTAATTGTGAATATATGAAAACAATTACATCGTATGTGTTGTATAAACAATTTTTTTTAAACAAAATAGTTGCATATAAGTTCTCAAAATTATATGTATGCATCGTAAAAATGAATTTGTTTTATAAAATGGTTCCATATAAATTTTTGGAATTATATGATATACGCTGTTATTATATGCAATTTTTCCAAATGATTTTTATGTTTGAAAACATAATTTTTGAATGTTTTATTAAAATGAAAATTGAAAACAGTTACATTAAAAAGCCTTATGTGAAATTTGTTCTAGCATCTACTAAACAAAACCTTGAGCGATTCAATATTTTTGAAGATTTGTTTAATTTATTTCGTTATGTTGTTTTAGCCTTAAAATCTATTTACTATTACTTATCTATAATTATAATCAAAATAGTTACACATTTTATAAAATTATAACTCTTTCAAACAAAATTCCGATATTTTAGCCTTAAAATATGATTTAGATTTGCACGAAAAGGTCTTGAACATTACAAAAGTCCTATATTTTAGCCTTAAAATAGGTTAAGATTTGTAGCACAATCTTAGGGTTTGATCATCATCAAACGAAATGCAAGATTTTATTCATAAATGGGGCACATTAATAAATGGCAATTATGTGAATATTATTTATATTTAAAGGGGTACTTTGGTATATTTATTGTACATGGGTGATGGGACTCTTGACCACATAAGAAATCTCCATGTCCTTATGCCTGCATAACTCCTATAATATAGACTTGAGGCCAAATCTCCATTGCAAGGGAATAGTTGAATGGGATGGCTATTCCTTTTAGTCACAACCAAACATAATCAGTGAGAGTGATCATTCTTTTCGTTCCCATTCTCATTCCATTCCCAATTTCATTTCATTTCCATTATGTTTCTCATGTGACAGTTTTTGTTTTTAATTTTTCTTTTGTCATTTGGTTAGAATCCAACACCCCACCCCAAATTTTTTTTTTTTGCGGACATTGATGTATAAACGACTATATATAATATGTGAGAATAATTGGGAGAATGACAAAATGATTGGTCAAAATAAAAGTAATTCCAAATAAAAGGCAAAATCTTTATTATTTCACTCAAAATGGTAATAATGGACTTTAATCCCCAAAGAGGGGATTTACCATTTGCCATTTTGATAATAACTGTGCTACCCTTTCCACTTTTTATTTTTTATTTTTATCCCACTTAAATGCCCTTCTCACATTAAATTCATCCCTTATTTACTAAATTAAAAGTTTCAAAACATAATTCAGTAAGACCAATCATATATATATATATATACTAGATATAGCACACGTGCGTTGCACATGAAGATTTTTAAATAATATTAGTTATACAAAATAATACATACATAAACATTTTATATTTTTTCATAAATATTTTTAAAGATAAACATTTTATATATTTTTATATTTTATATTTTATATTTTAAGGTATGTGTTTTAGAATTATAGTTTCCATATTCCTATATATTTCTATTTATCATATAGGAATTATAGTTTCCGTTTCCTTTGAATTCCTATTTGTATTTTATATATTAAGGTATGTGTTTTAGAATTATAGTTTCCATATTACTATATTTCCTATATATGCAGAAGGGTGGGTAATTGTGTATTTAAAAATTAAAATAAGGGTATATTAGTCAATCAAAAGTTTTTCTTACATTCATCTTTTTATATGTAGTATAGATATAGATAGATATATATATTTCAACTAAAATAATAATCATCTACAATGAATAATCCGGAAATTGATAACAATGAGAACACCAATTTTTTGAATAAAACAATAATTATAAATGGGTCTAAAAAGATTATGGAAATCAAGGAGTGATGAGTTTTCTTTTTTTCAAACAATCTTCATCCAACTTAAGAGAAAGACGATTGTGCAGGGGTAGGTGAATTAAATTTAAATCATACTTCTCTATAAACATCGACCAAAAAATAAATAAATAAATAAAATAGAGAACCACTTTTTATTTTTTTTCTCAACACAAAGGAGAAATACTAGAGTTAAGCTTTATTTAATAAGGAGAAAGGAGACGATCTGATAGGATCTAGGTGGGGTAAAAAGGAAAAAAATTTACTAAAATGGTATAATGGACATTTGACCCTAAAATCCCTTCTTTTTGGAATTAAAATTCATTATTGCCACTTTGAATGGAATATGAGAGTTTTAGCTTTTTTTTGGATTAATTTCATTTTGACCCATCGTTTTGTCATTTTCCCAAAATAATTCAATAGTATGTCAACTACATTAAATAGGAAAATCAAGGGAGAAAATATGTATCTTTTAACTCCAGCCTCTTCATATTCCTTCTCTTCAAATTTTTGATTCTCTCAATATTTTTATACCCTATTTCTTATAACAATCTGTTAATTTATTTCCATGTTCTTCCCATTGACTTCCCATTGTAGAATTGCTTTTGATTCTCTTTTAATTTCTTTCCATAAAAAAAATAAATTCTTTCCATATTTTTTTTATTTCCTTAATTAAAAATAAATAAAAAACCCTAGTCCCTGGCTTATAAATTCTGTGAGAAGTCTATGTATCTTTCAACTCATTTGAGGTTTAGTGTGAAATATATTGCATTTTTGCTTCCCAACATGAAGTTTTCTTCTGGTCTTCCTGTCGTTTTGGTGTTCTTCCTGATTTTCTCAGCTGGTAACTTTTCCCTCGTTTGCATAATTGAAATACCTTTTTCCCTCGTTATTTATCGTCATTCATACAATTTTCTTATTATCTTGAATTCTGAACAGATAATAAGGCTCTATTTGGTTAGCGAATTTTATCAAGGAAAAAAAAATATATATATATATATGGAATTGTATTTTTTATTATTTGGTTGCAATGGAAAACTGTTAGAAGAAAAATAATTAAAATATGTATATATATTTTTTGGGTAAGTAATTGAAATAATTTTGACTTGATATGATTTCATCTTTTCCTTTCATTTTCTGTCCTCCACACCTTTTTTCCCTTTCTTTTTTTTTTCCATGGTAAAATCAACGAACCTAATAGAGGGTAAAGCTTTGGCATGCGTACATTAGGAAATGCGGCTACACATTTTCTTGTTGTATAAATAGTATTGTAACTCAGAGGTATTTACTATCCTTGTTAAGTGAGTGATTTCGGGTTCAAAGCATTGATATCCATTTATTGATATTAAGGCGGGGCGTTAAAGGCATGGGTAGATACCATTGATTGTCAAAAATAAATAGAATGTCTTGGCAGAAAAATAAACATATCGTTATCAATGTTTTAATTTTCATAATGTATAAATGGAATCGTTATTATGACTTTTGGTGTCTCACAGCCTATTACAATTTTGCTTTCCAAGAGCCTTAGACTTAACACTTAACCTTGTTATTATGCTTAAGAGTAATATTATTCTAATTTTTTTTTGCCTAAATGACATGACATTTGGGCAAACCAATCAAACAAATTTATTTAGAAAATAACTAGTCGTATTCATTATAAGTTGATGTGATGACTACCACGTCATTTGGGCAAGAAAACATATGTAAAAAAATTTGGACAGTTTAATATTTTTCTATGCTTAATTAATAAGTATTAATATGGTATATTGCCTATGTAAACTTACATTGCGGTGAATGGAATGAATTTGTTTTTGTGAAATAATTTTTAACTTTTTTATGTTTGATAATAGGTAACATGTTTGGAGAGGCACAAACATGCACTGAACCTCCTTTTCATCTTGGAGGGTGCTTTAATGAGGAATGTGTCAACATTTGCAAATCAGTACGTGGGGCAAATTATACTGGTACATGCGTTGACAGCAGTGATTGTTGTTGCATACTACAATCATAAAATGTATTATTCATCTTATGCCATGTTTGTTTGGTTGGAATGGAATGGATGGAATGGAATCTCATTCCAATTCATTCCGAACAATATGTTTGGATAAGGTAATTAAATGGGAATGGAATCAAATAATAGTAGTAAATTATAATGATATTCATTTTACAATATTTATTTCAATCTCATTTCATTCCAGACTATTTTAAACATGGAATGAGATTCCATTCCTACCCATTCCATTCCAACCAAACAAACATGGCCTTACATCAGAAAAAAAAGAAAAAGAAAGAAGAGGTACTCATCTGATTTTGGATGAGCCCAAATGAATAAAATAAATGTTTCTTAGGGTGCTTGACTGTCATTAATTAATGCGCTCTCTCTTTCACTTTTTGGGTCCCTCCTTCACATTTCATTTTGGACGAGTCTAAATAAAATAAAATAAATTTTGTGTGCTTAACTGTCAGTTATTTTATTTGGATATTGAGGTTTGGGATATGTGCGTTTTCACTCTTTCGGTATCAAAATTTTGATCTGACTAATTTTCGAAACACGAATAAGGTCGTCGTACACTCTAACGTTAAAGATAAACGGAATTGGTGATTGAAATCTTGAAAAAGTAAGAAGTTGAATTCAAAATTTTTTATTCTTTTGAAGTATACGCTATAGAATCCATTGATCTACCCTTCGGTATTTGATTGGGCAATCCTATTCATTTATGGCTCAATGCATGGCAAACATAATTTTAAAAAAAATAAAAATAATAATCATGATTTTCCACTTGATTTTTCATTGAAATAATTTAGAAAATTCTTAGTTCTCACAGTAAAAAAGTAACTCCTCCTTTCTCCCACTCATGTTATGTCACGTGTCCAATAAAACAAATGAGAATTGATTATGTACAATACCCTTATGTTATGTAATTATCTTATCGTTCATATGTCCATGTTTATATGTTTATGTGTCAAAATGAATATAAATATATATCTATATATTTGTATTCATGTGTTCACATGTTTGTATATCTTTATTTTTTAAAATTAATTATGACATATGAAATAATATGAATGGGAGGAAGAAGGAGTGCTCCTCAACGTATCTATATATTACTTTTTTTGGGTGGTGTTGCTAAGTGAGTTAGGGTGTGTTATTACATGAAATTTTACCAAGTAACTTATGGGGACAAAAAAATTAGGCATTAGCCAAAAAAGAAGAGTTAAGAAAAAAAAAAAGAAGAAGAAGAAGAAGGAAAAAAAAAAAAAGAAAAGGAAGAAAGAAGAGAATGGTAAATTGTTTCATGATCCACTGAAAATTTAGCTCTACTTGTGATATATGTATTACAGGTATGCATACAGCAACTCTATTTTTGCAAATTAATCATAAATTACGATATTCTTTTATCAATTGCTTTAAAGGGAGACCAAAATTATAATTGAGAGTTTTCATGAAGACGTAAAAATGTAAGTATGAGAACAAGAGTTCTGTATTATTGTTACAGTCATAGTCGTCGCTTCTAGTTGTAAGTCATTACACAGAAAGAACAAACTTCGCGATCCACTCTCAGCATGAGACCATAAAGTGGCAGGATGCATTAGGATTTGGGTAGTCTTAGATTTAAGGGAGAGGAAAAACTTCACAACCCAACCCCGGACATAAACAAGCAGCAATAAAAAATAAAGCACAGTCCTGAATTCCTGATTGTGTGGAGCAAATCATAATCTTTATAAATCATCAAATAAGGATTGTAACTTTTGAAAATGAAAAATACTATTAATTTTTCAGTATTTTAAAAAAAAAATTCTTAAAATTTTTCAATTCTCTTGATCAAGGAGTTGGATCCATCATGGATCTCAGAAAACTAAAAGAAAATTTTGAGAGAAATTCGGAAAGAATAGCACTGAATAATCACTGATCATCAAAATCCACTGATGGCTGTGGTAACTTCTATTTCATCCGTCATAGAAGCATATATATATGCACTATAAGAAGCCTTCTTTCACCGACTCCAATAGTACCCAAAGAGAAAAAACAATCCATGAAATCCAAATTCAGCCAATCAGTTTGAATCAAACCGCCACGTGTCATTGCCATATGAAAATAAAACTGATGGGATGAGAATATGAGATCCTAAAAGAGTATCGATCTCTCTCTCCCAAGTCCCAACCAAAATGCCAGCAGCAGCAACGGCATTCCACTCTTCCCTCTGCTTCTCTTCCCAGAAACCATCAATCCCACCTTCAAATTCCCATCCAACAAACACCCCCTTAACCCCAAAACCCAAAACCCTCCTCCAAAAGCACCTCCTCTGTACACCTACCCATACAAACCTCTCCCTCCAATTCAAAGAGAAAATCCTGTGTCTTGAAGTAATGGGTGTTGACTCGGGCAAGGCACTCTCCCAAAACCCATCTCTCCACGCAGCCACCCTCCACTCCATCCACTCCATAATTTCCTTCCTCCAATCAAAAGGGGTTCACCAAAAGGACTTGGGCAGAATCTTTGGCATGTGCCCAAAAATCCTAACCTCCAACATCAAAACTGACCTAAACCCAGTCTTTAATTTCCTCTCACAAGACCTCCAAGTACCAGACCACAGCTATAGAAGGGTCATCAACAAGTGTCCAAGGCTGCTAGTGTCTAGTGTAAGAGACCAGCTTAAACCAGCTCTGTTTTATCTACAGAGACTTGGGTTTAGGGACTTGGAGGCTTTGGCTTACCAAGATTCAGTGTTGTTGGTTTCTAATGTGGAAAACACCTTGATACCTAAGCTGGAGTATTTGGTCAGCTTGGGGTTTTCCAGGGGAGATGTAGTGGGTATGGTTTTGAGGTGCCCAGGGCTGTTTACTTTCAGTGTGGAGAATAATTTTAAGCCCAAGTTTGAGTACTTCGCCGGGGAGATGGAAGGGAAGTTAGAAGAGTTGAAGGAGTTTCCTCAGTATTTTGCTTTCAGTTTGGAGAAGAGGATAAAGCCTAGGCATATGGAGGTTGTGCAGACTGGGGTGAAGGTGCCTTTGCCAGTGATGCTTAAGAGCACTGATGAAGAGTTTAGGGAGTTGATAAGGCAAGGGGGTGGATGATGACTAAGGTGGGATATTGATTATTATTTTTATTTTTTTTAGTGCAAGTGTAAAATAAAACCTATTACCCATTTTAATGCTGTCTTATTATAGCTTTTGCTTATTTTAGAATTCTAACTATCATGTCATGCCTGTAACATTATTGTTTGTTTATCTCTTACATTTGTCGGTGGAAGTATTATTGTAAATTTGGAAGGTACATTTTCTAAGGGTATAGCAGTGTAGCAAATTTTACTGGAGACTAAGGCAATTGGGGATTTTTCCTTTCCTTAGTATATTGGAATTTGCTTGATCTTACACCACAAGCTCCATCACAAGGAACTATTAGGGGCTGTTTGGCAACTTAGAAATCTGTTTTTTTTTTGGGTACAAATATGTCCAACTTCCTAGACCAAGTGTTTTCTAAGGCCACTCAAGTCACATATCTGGTTTTTATTTATTTCAATTTGGGGTACAAAAGCAGGTCAGCAGATAGCTATGTATATTACACTGGTTCTCGTGGACAGCCAGATTTCAATTTGGTGGGTAAAAATCAAGGCTTACAGCTTAAAACTTGAGGGCTTTTTCAATATGGCTTTGGCTCAACAGTCAACACACATTGAAATCCTAAATAAAAGAACAAATGACTCTTTTAATCTAGTGCTGAAATCTAATCCAAGTAGATTTAATATCAAATGCAAAAGCTTTGACCTCAACTCACCCCCCAATATTTTTAAATAGCTCCAATGGAGGAACGCTGCTTTACTAATGAAATCCCTTGAAATTAGAACAACAGAATTATTCCTTACATTATTTATTATTTTTTTTTCACAACCTAAGAAGGACTAATTGATTAATACATCATTTAAGATGTTAAATTTGGAAAATATTTTTTTTGAGACATATAAGAGTAGCATTTTCCAAAATATAATATTAAATTTCATTAAAATGTGGGTAGATTTTTTTTTTTTCTATTTTTTATATACCAAAAGGTAGGAGAATACGTACCCATACATGCATCCGTAATAGCATTTTCCAAAATAAAATATTAAATTTCATTAAACCCACTCCTGGTATTAAAGCCGGTTCGAGCGGGACCGGCTCACCACCCTCTCTTTAGAACCCCGCGAATATTTTATATTTGTCTGTCTGAGTGTCTGGCATCATCGCGCGCCGAGTGCTGTCTGCTTCTTCTTCGTCTTAGAAAACCTAAACAATAATCAATGGCCTTGAGATCTGTTGTGAGTCAAGCTTCTCTGACTCGTCGTTTGATGGAGTCGACTCGGAGAAAAGCAACAACAACTCACTACTTCATCAGTGATGGCAAAGGTAGGATTCTGAGCGAGGAGGAACGTACTACTGACAACATCTATATGCAGGTCCTTACTAACTCTTTACTTCACAATCCGTTTGGTTTCTGAGAAATTGTAGGAAAAGAAAAGAAAATAGGAAATTTAAAATTTGAAAAGATCAGTATATTTTCCCTAGTGTAAGACCTGAAAATGAAGGCCGAATAATAGTCCCTGTTTTGTCTGTTTGGCTTAGCTGAGTTGAGGTTTATTTTTATTATATTTTATTTTTTGGAAACCAAAACAACATGAAATATGAGATTTAGATATATTATTTTTCTGTCTTTTCCTTTCTTTTCCTCAGGTTTCTCAGTAACCAAACAGAGTTCGTCTATTTGATTTCTTTATGTGATCTTTTATTTTTATTTTTGTTGATCGTTGCTCCTTGTTTTTGACGATTTTACTTACCTCGCGCGTGTGAAGAAAATGGAGAGGGAGAGGATGCACAAACTGAACGTTGGGTTCTGTTTGGTTTCTCAGAAAGATCAGGCAAAAAAAGGGGAAGGGAAAAGGGCAGGGAACGACGGGAAAATAAAAATATTTCCTTTGTTTGGTTTGTCTAGGGAAAAATGAGAGGAAAGGAAAAATAAATCCTTGATATAAACACTCAGAAGCAACGGACAGTGAAAATGCAGAGCTAACACATTCTCTGCCTGTCTGCTTCACTGCCTGCCACTCTGCCAGTTCCTAAATTCAAAACAACTACTTCAAATGACCATTGAGTCTATTGAACACAACTTAGCGAATTGGACAACTCTAATCCACAATGGCCTATGGCTATAAGGTGTTGCATAGTCTACTCAGACTACCCTCTAAGGTTGCAATACAATTGGCTTTACCAATTAAAAGCATAAACGAGTGTATTATTTCTCGCTAGTTGCAGGTCCAGGGTTGCAGAGAAGTTTATTCATGGGGTTTGCCAGCCTTGCATGGCATCCGACGACGAATTCATCATAAGAGCATCTCCATAGTTGAGGTTCGGTGTAGATTTCTTGTTTTTTTGCTTAATCTCCTTCATCTTCCATTATTTTTTCTTGCGAAATTATCTGCTGGCTTATATTTTTCCTTTCTAAAGGGACTATTGATCAACGTTTCAATGTTTTTCCCATATTTTGTGCAATCGTTAACTTTTCTCGTACAATTTTTAAATACAGCTCAGATTTTGAGACTTGTTTCTTGTATAATAATCCTGCTCTACTTATTCAGAACTCTCTCTCTTTGAGTTTATGTGTATATATTGGTTTTGTTATATTCTATATAATATATATATATATATATATATATATATATATTTTAAAAGTTTTGATACACAAGCTTTATGCATTTCAAACTATAAATCTGTCACAGTTATTTATTTTATTTTTTTGGGCACATTGTGCCAGTTACCTCATGTCCTTGTTATTTGATTTGTATGTCATATACTCTTATATACAAGAAATTTCTTCACTAATGAGCATATATATATATATGCTCATTAGCAAGGAAATTTCTTGCCCTGTCTTAGATGATCATGTTCCTTTTCTATTTTGGATTTTACATCCCAAGTTTTTGACGTGTTCTAATTTATCACTTTGAATACCCACTGATTTCCACTTCTCCCAAGTAAATCATGAAAAGACACAACTTTGGCTGAACTAGAGTTTCAGTTTCTATGTGATTCAAGCAGACATTTATATTTGAGATTTTATACCTCCTTTTGCTGAAATAGATCTTAAACCTTGAGTTTCTTGGGAAAATGATGTGGCCAAGTATAATGAATTTTAATTTTACTGAAAATAAGCATACTTATTTGTGTACTTATCAGGGAACCTCAGTGTTGAAAGATGAGAATAATATGGCTCCCCTGCCCCTGGGGTGTGGGGGTTGCAGATGTTGAAGGATGAGAATCATTTGATTTCAAACCTGAAGTAGATGAGTAATAGTATAGGAATAGGAGAAGATCTGTTGGGTATGATGTTCTAGAAATGATATTTCTGTAGTTTGCAAATGACATTTGCTCATGTGGGATGCTTCCAATTGTCCACCTTCGAAATTTAGGTACATTCTAGTTTGCTTTGAAGTCGCTTCAGGGTTCAGAATTATCTTGAAGGGTGGTATTATTTTCAGAGTTGGATAAGTCGTGGTTTCTTATAAAGCTAAGTTTGTGGGAGACCTAGTGATTGATAGGTTTGAAATCCTGAGGTCGGTAGCTAGAGTTTATGAAAGGTTGTAAATGAAGATCATACAGGATAGAAATGTGGGTGGATTCATCGTCATTCTTGGTAGCTGGATGATGTTAGGTGTAGTTGGGCTTTTGTTTCCTTAGTATCATGTTTAGTCCCTCCCCTTCTCTCTCTCTCTCAGTACAGTGCATGGGGCTCTTCTGGTAAAAAGGACTCTCATGGAGGAGCAACAGTTCCTGTGAAGGGTTATCATAGTGTTGTATAGGGTTGTTGAGAATGCAGGACCAATGGGAGTTCCAAGCTTCTATTCTCCTCATTCTTTTTGGTGTTTGAGCGCTAAGAAGAGTATTGGCTCTGAAATAGGACTGGTTTTAACGAGGCTTATGTTGTGTTAAGGAGCAAAGGATCTTTAAGCTAACTTTCTCCTCATGTTTTTTTGGTGTTCTGAGTGCTAAGAAAAGTACAGCAGTAGGTAATAGAGGATTGATCGAGGTGTTGTATCTCATCCTAGATTTGAAAAGGATCTTTATGTTGAGGTGATTTGCTCTATTGAATTTTTCTGACAGCTTTTTTATGATAACAAATTTGAGGATTATGTTGGGTGGATTTGGAAAAAAACATGGATTCAGCATGAATCTAATATGTTGACAGTGAATTTCAGAGATAATATGATATGGTAATGGAAAACACAAGGTGCTACATATATGTGTTTATGAAAAATATAATACATATTTGTGATCGAATCCTCCCCTCTTCAGTCTTCTCTAATATGGCAACATTTTCCCAATGTGTATGTTTTAATCTTGATAGGTAGCACTGTTGCCACTGGTAGAACCCATCCCTTTAAAATTCATTTTGTATGGTTGTAAGGTGAAACCTTGTTCCACTTTAAAAAGAATTGTTAATAGAAAATGGGATTTCTTGACATGTGCCCTAAGGTAGGGCACAGGTTAAGATATCTTTAATTAAGCAATAATTGCACGGCAAATATATTATAAAAAAAAATTCCCTGTTTCTGCCCAACCTGTGTTCCCAATCTACATTACATCTCTTTTAAATTTTAGACAGGCCTAACCATGTCTAGGATGTGTCTAGGTGCCTCCAAGCTGTGTTTTTGTTTGACATGGCAACAAAACTTTGCCTAGGCTTGATGGATTTTGTTGTAATCTTCATGTATTTTTTATTGTGTAGATAATATATGCCAAAAAATGTGATTTCTTTTTTTTTATTTTTTTTATTTTAATTTTTAAATTAATATATGCAATTGCATTTTGGCTTAGGCTTAATGCGTTTTCTCATGTAATAGTGCAAGAATTATGTCATTCATAATGTTCTATATTCGGTGTTTCTGCAGAGATCAAACAATTGTGTTTTCTATGGTCTTTACAAATGCTATCAATACACATTTCTCTTGGCTTCCTAGCACATTCCTTGAGTGTTGTGTTATTTTTTAAAAAATATCAGTAAAAAACAGGCTCCTAAGATGTTGTAAATATTGTCGCTGCTAAGTCTCTTAGCCTCTAGGGATATTTCAATCAATGCCCTTTCTTTAGAACATTTTGTTTTTGGTGGTGCAGGCAATTAGAGGCATCAGGCTTAAAGAGGAGAAATATTGAAAATTGGTTTTATGTTAAAGTTGGGCCCACAATCCAGTTCTGAAATAAAGCCAAAGCCCACATGTTCCATCTTAACAAATTTCATAAACAATTTGTTCTTTCATAAGAAAGGTACTTAGAAGTCAATCCTTTTCTTGTAAATGTTTACTTATTATAGAATTGAGGTAGTTATTTGCCTAAGAAGTAAAGTAGTTACCTCCCCCTGAAGTAACTTTTGTTATAAAAGAATGTAAATGTTCTTTATAAAGAATGACTTGAGTGTAACAAAAAAAAAATTGTTTTGAGCTTGGTGTGATGCCCCTCGCTTTCTCTCTCTCTCTCTCTCTCTCTCTCTCTCTCTCATAGGCACTGGATTATTAAAGAGAGCAGAGTTTAGAGAGTGTTGACAGAAAAAAAAAAGAAAGAAAGAGTGAGAGGGAAGGCTTAGATCAATGAGAGTAGAGAGAGGAGAGAAAAAGGGAGAGAAGGAAACAGAGAGATTTAAAAACAGGAAGCGACAAAGGAGATAAAGAGAGTGGAGAGAAAAAAAAAGGTGCAAAATAATGCTTCTGCATGCTCCTGTTTAATTGCATAGATGACCTAAAGTGAGAAATGGGAGAGGGACACAGAAAGAGTTAAAAAAGCAGGAAGTGAGAAAGGAGGTGAAGAGAGCAGAGAGAAAAAGGAGGGAAAGAATGGTTCTATACACTCATTTAGTTATATAGATGACCTAAGGCTTCTAATGGTTCTTCGTGATACTCTTGTCCAATTACATAGATGACCTTTCTTGGGGGATGGTTCTAATTTGTCACAGTTTCCATAAACTGCAAATTTGGAGGTTGACTTTCTACCTTAGTGGGGGTGCTGTGGTAATGGAAATTTCTATTGGGCCTTTCACTATAATGTGGTCCAGAATGCATTAGCATTCTTTACTTTCTTTCCTCTAGTTTCAAAATTATTTGGTTTCTTTTGTCCTCAATTTTCACTCACTTTTTTTTCCCTCGTCTCTTCAAGATCCTCTCGTCTTGCTCTTGAAATTTCTTTCTGTCCCAATATATTCTTTATGATCATTTTTTTAAAGTGAATTTTGACTGTCATTTCTTAAATTTAGAAAATTTTCGTTTAGAACATGTAAGATTAACATTTGTAGGAGGCAAGGTATTTTTACAATTGAAAGAGGGCATGGTACAGGGAATTTTAGAGTAGTTTGGATATGTTTAATTGGGATTACATTTTCCCTGTCAGAGATATTTTGAATGAGGATGCTAATTAAAATTCAGGATACTTTACTCAGCAAGGATCTGCTTCATGAATTGTCTTTCGCCAGCCAGAAAACAAGTTTTCAAATAACCTTCTCACTTATGCAGACAATTCTCCCTAATTGTGGATCATACAATCATCTTTTGAAAGAGTAATTTTTGAATGGTTTATTGTTCTTCATGGTTTAAATATGAAAGTAGTCCTATAATGTGAGCCTCGAATTGATTGTGTCCCCTCCTATGCCTTCAGTCACTGTTTTATTACCATCTTAAAATCCATAAGACAATATCTCAATTAGTATCACACATAATCTTAT
Source organism: Liquidambar formosana (assembly GCA_039720395.1). Taxonomy (NCBI): domain Eukaryota; kingdom Viridiplantae; phylum Streptophyta; class Magnoliopsida; order Saxifragales; family Altingiaceae; genus Liquidambar; species Liquidambar formosana. The sequence continues at coordinate 11,904,118 of CM077826.1, read as the reverse complement.
TCTTGCTTACTAAGCATAAGACTTTTTCTGTTGAGTTATTTATGTTTGATTTTTCACCTTTTCTTCTTTTACCCACTCTGATGAGATAGTGATATATATTTTTTTTTCAGGAACAACTTGACCCATTTTCACTTGTTGCCGATGAACTATCAATCCTTGCTAATAGGTTGCGGGCAATGGTAGTTACAAAGGTATCTGATTGTTTTCTCATCTGTCGTTTGACTTGAGTGTTGAATTTTATATTGGAACATGTATGCTTGGAAGGAAGAGTAGTATTAATAGCATTTCATGAAATAAGTCAGATTTTATTTCATACAGGTCCCTAAGCTCAGCTCGGCTGCTGAGTACTTCTTCAAGATCGGGGTGGAAGGAAAGAGGTTTCGTCCCACAGTATGATTGCTAGTGCCAGTTTGCTAAATTTAAGGGTCTTAACCCTTCTTTGATGTGGTTTATTATCATCCTATGTTTTTAGAACTCTTTGCTTTGACTTTGAGTTGAATCTTTACTTCCCTTCCTTGCTTGTGAGAGGGATCCATTCCCACAAACTAATGGGTCATTCATCCGAGTATGTCATATATATAGATTTCTGTGGATAGTTTATATATATATGTTTGTATGTATTTATGGTGAAGCTTAGATTAGTGTGTTTCTTATTGAGGAAGGCTTCAAAATTTATCAACATATAGCTCAATGAAAAAGCTTCAAATAAACAGATGAACTTATGTCTTTTGTAGCTTTAGTTTTATATGTGAAGTGGTTAAGTGTTATAATGGAGAAAGGAGAGCAACAAAGAATAAGAGAAAGAAAAAATCCATGAAATATCTTGAACTTGTTTGGCTTTTCCATTTTAACTTTGTCTAAATTTAAAAATTTTAAAAAAAAATTATTGCAAGAAATTGTATTCTATTACTATAAGCAGTGGATGAGGTAGTTAAAATTAATTTCCCGCTCACCCTATTTGTAGGACCATATCTCTATGGTTATACATATCTATTGTTCACACAATGAACATTAAGTTTTTGATATTATATCCTTCATCAATTTATTTATTTATTTTGATTTTACATAAACATACTTTTCTCCAGTGTGTGTGAAACTCCCAAAACTTGGTTCATCTCTCTTTGTTTCAATCTCTCTAAGGCCACCATTACTAGTGCCTTAGGATTTGAGTGTGGATATCATAAGAGAGATTTTAGTAGCCTCTTTTGTTGACGAAAGGGTGCGCGACACAGTTTGTGATCGTGTGAGGGTTGACTTAGCACATTGGAAAACTATTTCTTGGGTGCACATGTCAGCTAATGGGGTAGTGGACATCTTGGCAATAGTAGGAGCTATGAGTTTGGAAACTTTCATGGAGAGCAATTAGTCCCCTTAATGTCTTGTCTTCTTAGTTGTTTGGGTGTTTTGGGTCTTTTTTCTTTCTTTCTTTCTTTTATGACTATACAATCAGGATGTCGACCTTCTTGTATCTCTTCTAGTTTCTAATAAATTTGTTTTTTTCCAAGAAAAAGAGAAAAGAAAGAAATAAGCGCCCGATTTGGTCACTCATGCAAACAGGAATCTTGTTAGAATAACAAGAATCAGAAAAATATATATAATTTGTTTTGTTAATTTTAATCCAGCTAATTGATATATATCTAAGTCATGATGTTAATCTTAATCCAGCAAATTTTCAACCACGATTTTGCCGTTGTGATGTTAATCTTAAACTAGCTAATTTTCAACCATAATTTGCCACATGAGGCTTCTATATTGGTTGTCCAGGTTAAAGGTACTAGCTGAAAATTCTATTATTCTAATTTTGGAACACATTATATTACTATTAACTTTGCTTCTTTGTACTTGTCATAAACATTGCTACTTGTTTATACACTATTCATATTCTGACCTACTTATTTTACTTTGTTTTTCGTCACTTCTTTGTATACAAATAACAGACGTGTTCGATGCAGGTTCTATTATTGATGGCAACAGCGTTGAATGTATCTATACCTGAACCGGCTCACACTGTGTTAGGAGATACTTTAGCAACGGAACTACGTACAAGACAGCAGTGTATAGCTGAGATCGCAGAGATGATCCATGTCAGTTTGTTAGAATGCTGTTTTTATCATTTTAATTTTTTATCTCATGCTTTGTTTTACAATGCTGATTGATTCTTATTATTCAAATTGCTTCTGTGTTACACTGCTGATTCTTATTATTCAAATTAGTGAACTTTTGGATTAGTAGTTCTTTTGTGGGAGAGATCCCAAAAACCATTGCATTTTAGGTTAAAAACTGTTCATCTCATGGGATCATGCAAGAGGAGTGCTTAATCAAGTGGTTGAGACTTGAGAGGGAATGCTTTGTCAAAAACAGTGTTAACTAATGGATGCAATTTTATATTTTAACTCTTTGATGCCACTTCTGGCTTTCCTTTCACCTGTTTAGAGCCTTCATGTTGCAAGGAGAAGTGAGATGTACCTGTAGCTTCAAAATTGCAGTTTGAGTAGGCTTTTGTGTGTGTGTGTGGAAATTATAGAAAATATTATTATGGTAAATAAAAATTGAACTACAATTTTTTTTATAGGAATAAAAAATAAAGTGAGACTTGGGTTTATTTTTATAATTAAGTGAAGTGAGATAAATACATGAACTTGAGCCTTGCAATACTACTTGCATGAACATCTCTGTCAGTGCAGTGTGAATGTTATACCAGTCACCAAGCCACATTCCTTAATGTTTCTGCTTATTTTATCATAAAGTTCTGTTACCCGAGTAATTTGCAATCAAGATCTCAGGATCATAATTGTGGGCTGTTTCCATTCTATAATGTTAGTTCTGAAGATTTTGAAAGTTTTCTTTTATCCTTTCTTTCTTCTAAAGACAAAAGATTTTGAAGATTTTCTTTAATGCTTTCTTTTATCTGTAGAGCACAATTTTAATACTCTCATATTGAAAATTCTGTTTTGTTTAATTTTACTGATGATGCTTCATAAAAAATGGTTGAAAACAATGAATAGGATTTATGTGAATAGAAATGTTGACATGCATGGTAATTGGTACGTGTGTATTTAAAATGGCCAGTTACAGAAACTGGATGCCTTTGTTTTTTATTTTTATTATTTGTCTTGTTTTGTATTTTTTGGTTCAAAGGAGAGCCCAATGGGCCCTTGGGCTATAAAATGGGGAGTAGCCCATCCCCTTTCCATAGCCCCTCGCCCCTACACATACACACGGGGGGGAAGGATTTGAAGCCACAACATTCTCCAAGCCCTCTTGCTTAAAGGGGAGACGTGCCAACAGTCTACATGTCATTAACCTTTGTTACATGATAATGTTTAAGCACCCCTTTTTGAGAATCAGGAGAAAACCAGGAGTGGAGTAGTGGACCATCCTGTTAGATGAAGCTAAATAGTTGATTATATACTGTTTGCTTTGTCAAGAAAATTCTTCATTACCGCTGTTACATATACCTACGGTATTTCGTATCTTCCTATTCTATATATATATATCAAATACGCAACTGATGGGATGATAACAAGATTGTCCTCCACAATTTCGAAAACTCCAATTTACAACTTTACATGGCATCAGAACTCTCATTTCCAGGAGATTCTGGGTTTGAGTCTTTTTACCCCCATTCGTTTGTTTTCCCTATCAGTTTGTTTGTTTGTTGGTCGGTAGTCATCTGTCTATCTACGTGTGGGAGGGGGCCACACATGAGGGGGTTTGTTGGCTTTATATACATTGTTGGCCCATTCCGTAACAACTTAAGCTTTTTAGGTTAAGTAGTGTTTTAAAACCACTTCCAAACTAACTTAATCATTTCCTTATCTTAGGTGGCAAGCCTTCTTCACGATGATGTCTTGGATGATGCAGATACAAGGCGTGGTATTGGTTCGTTAAACTTTGTTATGGGCGATAAGGTACCTCTTTTTTCTTTTCTTCCTGAAGGGTAATATTTTGCTTTGTATTTTTATGAAATGTATTTTTGTGTAATGTACTTTTGATTTTGTTAATAAATTTTTCTTAACTTGTCCCTGTCATCATAAAGGATAAAATTTCTCATTGTGGCATATAAAAACTATACGTATGTTTTGGCTTGATTTCATTTGAAGTGTAGAAGTTGAAACTGGGTTTTCTTAGGAGACATGAGAATCATGCTTGTTGTAAGGAGAGGACAAGTCCTTAATCATGGATATCAATCATGGATATCACCTAGTAGATATCCATGTTGAGCAAGGAAAGATTGTGGACTCTGTCTCTCTCTCTCTTTTAGATGGGTAAGCAAGATTTTACTTATTTTTTGATGAAGTAAATATGCATTAATAACAAAAAGGCTTAGCCCAAGTATATGAGGCATATACAAGCACCAAACAAAGATCCCTCTAAAGCTTAAGGGAATCTACAAAATGTGCAAGAGAGAGGTTATGAAAATTAGAATAACTAGAAAACCACAAATAAAGATTCTTAACCAAAAAGGATTTGAGATCAATGATCGACTTTTCAATCCCTTCAAAAGGATATGAGATTTTACTTATAGGTCTTAGAAAGGTTAAAATGGTTTTCATGTTCGGGGTAGAAGATCTCTTTGTGGGGGGCTGGTGGATCATGTGTTATGTACCAGCCCGATGCATCCCATGTACGATGGACAACATGCCTGTGGATCACTTAGTCCTGTCAGCCAATGAAATTCTGATTTTATTTTTCAACTATGAAGCATGGATACTCCAAACCGTCCAATGTGTCCCGTATCATATTTGTATCGGTAGACGATACTCCTCGGATACTTGGGGATACGTATTAGATACATCTTATGCATATCCAAAAATAAATGAAATCCGAGTAGGTGAATGTATTGCAAAGAGGCTCGGGGCTTCTTTTATGAGTTTTTGAATGTATTTGTGCGCTTATATATATATATATATATATATATATATATTTTTTTTTTTTCCTAAATGCATCCATGCCATACCGTATCTTACATTTTAATGAATTGTTGTATCGGCATATCTGTATCATATTGCATCTGTATGACTTTATCCCGTATCCGTATCCATGCTTCAAAGTAGTCCTCACAGGGACAGATTTTGAATGTCTTTGTTTTGTATGATAAGCAGTAAAATACTGCAATAAGATTCTTTCTACCTTCTTTATACTGTGTAAATGAGAGGTTATAGAGGAATGCGGCCTAAGGTTGTTTTCTCCTTTGCTGAAATGCAGTTAGCAGTATTAGCAGGAGATTTTCTGCTTTCCCGAGCTTGTGTGACACTTGCCTCTTTGAACAACACAGAGGTATGCATTTATGTTATATTTTTGTGAACATGCAATTCTAGACTGAGCAATGATAGACATCACCATCTTTTACCATTCCATTTCACCATTACATGGTGAGCTTTTAATTTATTTAAATTCGCTGAAATTCATTTTCAAATTTTTTTTTTTTGAAAACACCCTGAATTTCCTCATTAGAAAAAAGGAACTTATCACAACCTTTCTTTTCCCCCAGTTAAAATAAATAGTAAAAATTAAACAATGGTTACATCGAGCGTTGTCCTTGATGGTTTTCTATAGGCTTCTATCTTTTTCTGGAATGGATGTTCAGATTTTAGCCTTTCTTTACATGAAATGGATGTTTACATTTTAGCCTTAAATTGTATCCATCTGATTCTTCCCTTCACTCTTACAAATTTGGGGACCAACTCAACAAATGTACAGTTCTGCATGTTACAAGGTCCTGCTGGTTTAGCTTTTGTGGTACCTTTGTCCAACCAGTCCAACTGGTCAGACACCAGTTTGAGGGAGTTGCTCAATGAGTCCATGCACCACAAACTAGAGAGAAAAATATTGCCATGATAGTGGCAGCACAAGGAATCAGATCAAATTGCAAGTTTTGTGTCTTTATTTATATATTGGTTTTCATGTGGTTTTGTGATTAATTATACATTTACGTTATTTGTTTTCATTTGTTCTCTGTGCCATTCTTGTGTATGTGTAGGTTGTAACATTAATAGCAACAGTTGTAAAGCACCTTGTTACAGGTGAAACCATGCAAATCGGTACATCATCAGAGCAACGTTGTAGGTATGCTGCTCCACTGTTACTGTCATTATTTCTATTTTTTGTATGTTTCTTGCTCTATATGCTATTAAATTAGACATGCAGAGTCCAATAAAACATAGTAGTATGTTCTCCAACAAAGAAGCCATACAACTTAGTAAACTATAGTACTAGGATGCTGGAAAGAGACTATAGGTATGTTAGTATGTTTGACAATATGGGAGTCAGAACCACCACTCCCCTCCATGTACACAATTTGTCATGTTTGAAGTAGCCTAGCTGTCTGACCATCTTTACAGAGTTTAATATAGTACATCTTCTGTGTGAAGGAACCATGATGGATGGGATATCTGTAGATGAGAGAGAGAGAGAGAGGAAAAAATTTCAAGACAGAAATTGTGTATAAAATGAGAGTGAGGAATATCATATTTTATCAAATTTTGAACAAAATCTATTAATTTTTCTTTTTAAGTTTTTGATATCTGACACAAGTGACTGCAAATTAATATGATAAAACAAAGTGTTCAATATAAACAGAGGAAACATGAGGCACTCACTTGGTAGATCACAGGTACAATCACCTGTAAAAGACAAGTGGCACACATATAGATCTGGAACCACCACTCAGTTGGTCTAGCAAGATATGGCTATGGAATTTTTTTTTTGCCATCCCCCTCGCTCTTTCTTTCACTCTCTCTCTCTCTCTCACACACACACACACTCAATTCTCATTTTTCCTCTTGGGATTTTGGATGCTAAAAAAATTGTTTAAATGTTTTAATATGTTATTCGCTTATTTGCCAGCAAGCAAGGTTGCTCCAATGAACTTATGCTTGTTGTAAGTATTTTTCATGCTTTTATTCTGAGTCATGACTGGATTAATATATCTTCTAACATTTCATGAGGTTCTGATGAACGTTTGCATGTTTTAATTTGTACAATTGTACCACATATTCACATGTGAGGTTGAAATTTTCTTCAAAATTGAAATTTCAGATTTGTCTTTGATATAAGGTGGGACCCATGAGAGTTTTTTAATTGTTAGTTGCTGTGAACGCATCCTTGTAAGTAATCTTTAGACGTTGAGTCCAAGCCTTTGTGTCTGAGGATAATGGACGATGTGTACAAATCATCCTAACAGAGCCAATCTTTCCCAAGTTTGTATGGCGATGGTAGTCTGCGGTTAATTTCTACTAATTTTTCATTTTTTGCATTTCATGGCTTTTCATCACTCCAGAATGACAGTGTGGCGCTTTGTCCATCATGGATGAAACTAGCCTTACACCGTGAATGTACCAAACCCTCCCACATGCACCAAACCAATTCATGATGATGGAAAATTTTCCTCTTTGGTCTCCTCATGCCAACCTTCTCTTGGAGGCTTATGTATTGCATTCTCGCCTGAACTTGGCTCTCACCTAACTGTTTGTGTCTTATGTCATCACTCATCAGGGCCCTCATTTAATGCACTGTCTTGTTAGGGTTGTTGACCAAATCAGCAGCTTCACATATTTCTCACATTTCTATTTTTTGCTTCTCTAATATCTCAAGGGCCAACATGCATAGTGAACCCACAACACTGCTAATTTACATCTAATTCAAAGTACTTGAACAGGATTGCCTGTTTTACATATGCAAAACAGGCAATGAAATCCCTTCGACCTTTGGCACCTGAAAATTTTGTTTGCCTAACATCTCACTAAAATTTACAAAGAAATGATACTTACTGTTTTCCTGTGAGGCAGAACTACTTGAGCCCCTGAAGCCATCGCCCATATTGCTAGCATAACAATTGTTATTTCTATGAAGTCTTTATTTGTATCCTAGGACACTTCTTAGGTAAATTATGGGAAAATACCTTTTTATGATTTCAGCATGGAATATTATATGCAAAAGACGTACTACAAGACTGCATCCTTGATTTCAAACAGCTGCCAGGCAATTGCACTTCTTGCAGGGCAGACTGCAGAAGTTGCACTGTTGGCTTATGAGTATGGCAAAAATCTGGTTTGTAAATTTCTTTAAGTTCATCTCGTGTATGTTATTTACTTATATATAGTACTGAGCAAGCTTAGTAGTGGAGTCTTTGAGTTCTTGGGCCCACATTATATAGAATTCTCGAGAGACTGATGGAGACTCTAATGAAGTTTTTCTTCCAAACATTAAATAACCAGGCATCTATGCTATTGTCTAAGCTCAATACACATGTACATCAGCATAAAAGTTAGCTTTATTCTCGAAATAAACTCTTTAACCATCACCTTATCGAGTTCTCCAACTCCAAGCATATTAATTTTGTTTTTGGAGGACAAGTTGTTAGGTTTGGCTCCATTTGTTTTGTATTGCAGCTGTTGCAATTGCCAACTTGTTGCTTGACTTTAGCGTCAGTTACATGAGGGAATTTAATTTCTTTTCAGTGAAATTATTGCAGCACCCACTTGTATGGTTGTACCATGGTGTGGCATGCAGTGATTTGATAAGGGCTTGCAATTGCGCCAAACTCAAACTGATTGTCTCCCTCACATGCCATCCTCGGTGTTTGCAATGGTCCTTTAATATATGTCTCTTGTGGGCTGATTATTTTCTGTTTCCCTCTTTTACCCTCTTTCTTTTCTCAGGGATTGGCATATCAGTTAATAGATGACGTTCTTGATTTCACAGGCACATCAGCATCCCTTGGAAAGGGTTCTTTATCTGACATCCACCATGTACTGCATCTTTCCTTGATATGACATCACAATATTTGGAAACACTTAATTGTCTCGAGCTTGAAATCGTTAATTGAATCATATGCTATAGCCACTGTGAAAATCCTTGTCAAACTCTCTCTCTCTCTCTCCCTCTCTAATGTTTCTTTAATTGTCTCGTAGAAGGTACATATTTGAGCTAACTATCCTTTTGTGAAAATTATGCCACAAATGAATTGATATGGATCCTTTTTTTTTAAATGTCTTCTTACCTCCATCCATTTGTCTTTGTATCAAATGGTGACATATATCACTAACATTAGCCTTAAGTATAATCAACCCTTAGTGGTAAGTTTCCTATTGTTGACATGTGTCACTATTGGCCATAATTTTAGTAGTGTTCTGGTCATTGTTGTATTAAATGTCTTGTATTCAATTTACAACCATTCTTCAAGGTTGGACTACGGACTTGATCCTACCATTTTGAGCCCAACATATCCATTGTACACCATTTTTTATGTTCATTTGTGGTGTTTCTATGGCTGAGTTTACATATGGTTTTCACAATGTTTTTTCTGTTCAAATATATAATCATATTACATATATTCTGGGTATCAAATTTTCGGCCCAGTTGTCAGAGAGATTGAATTTTCTCTCATCTCTTCCTTTGATGTAGGCACATTTGTCAACTGCATAAATCTTGTTGTATTTGTATATTTACATTTAGTTTTCGTCCTTATACCCTAGGGTTTGCCTTATAGTGACAGCCTATTTAATGAACACCCTATCCTTATCTAGTTGCTACCTCAAGCTTGAAATTCATGACTTTGTTGAACATCATTGTTCTATACATTGATCCTTACTATGGCTTCTGATAAGGATTATATTTATCGGGCCCAAAGAAAGAACAATTTGAGGTTCACAATTATAATTTATTTTCTTTTCCTATCTTTTTCAGCAGCTAAATTGAGTACTCTTCCTGATTCTTGTGATAAGTACCTATCGTTGATTTGAATGACAATGTTAATACAGACACTTGCACATAGCCCTTTTTTGTGCCTTTTTTTTGGGGGGGGAAAGGGCACCTGCCCAGGGATTATATATATATATATATATATATTTTTTTTTTTTTTGGGGGGCGAATGTGTAATGTGCATTTGATTTTAGGAGCTACTACAAAATCATTACTTTATGTATTTGATAATTTGTGATTCATTGATGTTCAAGGACACATGTTATGTTGCATACCTAAATATGTTTTGGGTGATGGCTAGTTCCTTTTATCTGATTATTGAATGCAATGATCAGTAATTGTTCCTCATGCACTTATTCAAGGATGTTTTGGGATTGACAGCTCATATCTATGAATATGTCCGCATATCATGGCATGATTTCTATTTGATTGTAGCCTATATGAATGGCGCCAGGTTTTCATTATATATGTGCTGAGATTCCAATTATTTTGTAGGGAATCGTAACGGCTCCAATATTATTTGCCATAGAAGAGTTTCCGGAATTGCGTACAGTTGTTGACCGTGGCTTTGACAGGCCTGCGGATGTTGATCTTGTAAGTTTCCATGTCATACCATACATTTTGTATATGATAATTGATGCTTATCCGTTGAGCAGTCAGGTACTCAAGCTACAATAGAAATCTTGTGAAGATGTCCATTTTTTTTTTCTTCCTAGTAAAGTTTGCCAAAATCTGACTCTAGTGCCCGACCCAACATAAAATCTTACAAAGGGAGGAAAAATGATCTTCTTGATCAATGAATTCCCAAGGAGAACAATGAGTGAAATGACTGTCAACTTTCGTATCCCAACCATAAGATCTGGATCCTTGAATGCTAATTATATCAGCATGTCACAGACTTGTAGGCTCTCTTGGAAATCTTTAGAATCATTTGCCAACCAAAGCCATATTTCTAGCTACTACCCTCTCATCCCCTAAGCCTGACCAGAGGACATCTCTCTGAATCTTCTTAATACTGTTTGCAACTTTCATTGGCATCTTAAACATGAACGTATAATACACCGGCAGATTAACTGGGGTGGACAGGATGAGGGCAATCTTACCCCCAGGGGCGGATCCAAGAATTTTTTTTCAGTGGTTGCACATAAGAACCACCAATAGTAATAATTGGTCGACGAAACTTTGATCAGTTTGACACCAAATCCCCCCTTTCTCCTCACCTGAGTGAGTCTTCCATGTAACTGTGACATGGCCACGTGGTGTCACAGGCCAATAGGCTATGTTACATGGACACTTCAAAATGTGTGAAGTACCCGTGTCGGACACATATGACATGTGTGTACTCCTACCAGGCACTTTAAAATAGTGAGAAATCTTTGGAAAATAGACGAATCCGACACCTAGACATATACCCGCACCCGACACCCATACCCAAGTCCATGTAACATAGCTAATAGGAACCAAGCAAAGTGAAATTGTGGAGTCAAAAGGTACTCTAACAATCTCACTTTACTTAGTTTTTATTGATCTGTGACACCACATCAGCTGCATCAAAGTTACATACAAGTTTTTCTCCTCCCACAATGACTATTGACTATTGTGAATGAGTGATTCTGTAAGAGAGAGAGAGAACTATTTTTTTTTCCCCTTTGGATTTATTGTACAACTTTATTGCTTTGGGAAGGAACCAAAGTTCCATTTATACCAAACAGATCTAATAGAGCCATAGAGCATTAAGTGGGGTAACGCTGGAAAGTTACAAAACAATAAAGAAAAAAGAAAAAATCCAGTGGTTGCACGTGCACACAGGTGCACCTGTGCGCATACGCCCTTGCTTACCCCATAAGGAAATTTAATTTCTCTTCCTGAAGGGAAAATGCTTAAAGAAATTTTCCAAGATTGGATTTTAGAGTGACCCTACGTTATGCATATATTCATTTACCAAATGTAAAGCACCTTATATTGTGCATCTAAATCTTTTATTAACACATGATGCTAAAACTTATGCATAGATATTGTCATCTTTTATTGAGATCCGGTCTCATTAGTGCATTGGATTTTTTTATATTATCATGCATTGGGGAGTTGTACTCTATTCATCAGTGGGTTGTACCATATAACCAATACATGCATGAGGTAACACCCCCCCCCCCCCCCAATGCATTGGGTTGATGTTAATAATATCAACATGTGTTGATGAGACTAGACCTCATCTCTTATTAACACATGGTGCTAAAAATTCTGCATTAAGTATTGTTACACTGTTGCTCATTCGCAAAAAGCTTGTGTTCATAAAAGTGTTGTGTGGAATTATCCTCCTTTTAAGCTTGGTGAAACTTAATTTTGATGGGTGTTCTTTATGAAATCTAGAGCTGTGAAGTCCCGCCCCCACCACTTGCATGATATTGTCCATTTTTGGGTTACCTCTCACAACTTTAAAACGCATCATACCAATTGGGAAACAAAGTCTACATATATAGCGCACACACTTCAAGACGATGTGAGATCCCGGGGTATTACATTTGTTTCCCCATATAACGACACATCCTCGTAGGGTCAATGATTCGACCACGTGTTACCACTGCCCAAAGCCACTGTCCGCCAATCTCAATGCGTTAAGGGTGCATAGTCTGTTCCAGGTCAGTCTTGATACCATTTGTAATGCCTCGCCCCTACCATTGGCATGATATTATCTGCTTTGGGTTTACTGTCACAGCTTTAAAATGCGTTATATGGGGAACGAAGTTTACATATATAATGCAGACACTTTTTCTAGCCAAGCGATGTGGGTCACCAACTAGAAAAAGTGACATCGATTATCCTGAATGATGATCTCATGAATTTCCTATGAGACCACGATCAAGTGATAGTTTTTCAAGAGGTCAAGTGTAACATCAACAATGAGAATTATGCTTTTTTTCATTAGCGTTCCTACACTCGTGGGAAACTGGACTTGCATGTTGTGCCTGCTCTGTTGCACCTACGGTGATTTGGTTGGATCTTACTGAATAAAGTGATGAAGTGGCACATCTTGTTAAATTTGATTACTGACTATTGATGTACAACTGGAAATTTTAGGCTCTTGACTACCTTGGGAAGAGTCATGGAATACAGAAGACGAGGGAGCTGGCCATGAAGCACGCCAATCTTGCAGCAGCAGCAGTTCATTCTCTGCCTGAGAGCGATGATGAGGAAGTTCTAAGATCAAGGCGGGCACTCGTAGATCTCACTCACATGGTCATTACAAGAAATAAGTAAAGAAGAATACGTTCCATTCCCACCATAATGGAACACATTGTACGAAAGCTTTTGTACAACTTTTGTACCAATGTTCCCTTAAAGTGAGAACATCAAAATACTGTTCTTTCAATTATTCCATTTTTGTCTTTCAATAATTATCCTCAAATGAAAACTCTTCCCCTACAACTTAAAACTTTCTGTAGGGAAAGGATAGCATATTGTAATTTTATTATTCATTCAGTCACACTTGATGTAACTTTATCATTCCAGCTCACAAAGGGTTCGTATGGTTGCCCAAATGAGAATTAAACGATTATGGTGTATTTTACATTCTGTTGAAAGTATAAATTTATATTCTTATGAGACTAGTATATGAAAATTGTAACAAAGAGGATGCATTATTGGATTGCCATTGCCTTCTATTAATTTCACATTTGTAGTACACTTTACTAGCAATGGTGACCCATGCAATGCATGAAATCTAATGTATGATTGATAAATATAAGGATTAATATGGAAAGAGTAGTGAATTCCTGCTCCTTCCCATCCCATCAACTCTTTTCCCAGAAGTCCCAATCTGGGTCGTTCATCCCTCTCATCGCCTCATCCAGTCCATCGTACGGCTGGTACATCTCTGATGTCATTGATTCCCCTCAATACTAATGAGATCCCTCGAAATTTAAAAGGCCAATTGGCATATGCCTTCCGGCAAGATTACCTGGACCATAGATGCAATTAACTGTCCCAGAGAGAGAGGGTACATGAATCAAATACTAGACGTGTTTTTGCTTATTCCTAACATTCCACCAGTTTTTTTTTTTTTTAATAAATTTTTAAATGCCTCACCTCATAGCAGAGGACTTCATCACATTGATTGTTGGCGTAACATTATCGAGGGGAGCATTTTTTTTAAAAAAAAAAATACTCATAAAATATTTCCATATGTAAAATTTTGTTTTTAGATTCAAAAGAAGGTGGGATAATCACAATTGGAGGTAGATTTTGAACTCGGATTGTCCATCTAAGTGGGATATTTTTTCATTAAGGCTATGATACGAAACTTTAGGTAGAACTCGCCCTTGAAAACCAGCTTACAAGGAAAGGGTGTCCAAGAAGTAATGTACACATGATTAAGCTCATACTTAACCGATGTGAGATATTAAGATCGTAACAGGCTAACCTAATGGTGAGAGAGGATGGGATTAAGGATAGAATTAAGATAGATTAGGAGTTTGAATCCCTCTCATTTTAACCAGAACCCAAAAAAAAAAAAAAAAAAAAAAAAAAAAATGGACATATTTGTGTCTACATATTTTTTGCTCCGTAATCAATTGCCCACCGTATGTATGGGCTATTGCCCTAAGCCCCTAACTTGATAAGGATGAGTTAAACGAAAGTTACACAACCTCCGGCTCATGTAGGTTGGGGTCCCCGTTCTGCTAATGGAGTTGTCCCACGCAATGGCGAAGTGGGCCCTACCTAATCATGGGATTCTCATGCTTCCTCACTGCACGGGGCGTATCTCCGGTCCAGTCATTGGAGCATGCAACACTGATGAGCGATGATCATGGATTATGGTTGGGCATGTTTTTTTCATGTGATCTTCAGTTTTTTCTTTTCTTTGTTTTTTTTTTTGGTTTTGTTGTCCCTTTCCGGTTTTTTCTTTTTTTCTTTTTTCTTCTTCTTCGGTGTATTCCGTTTCGGTTTCTTTTGGATGGATGGTTATAAAAGGGGAATGTTATTGCCACCCCCAAATTTTTTTCCACCTCCATTTATTTCCACCCTCCCCTTTTTTTAATTTACACCCTTCATTAATCCGAAAATACCCCCACCCTCCTATACCATTAATGCCAATTTTTCTCTACAACCCCCCCCCCCCCCCAACCCAACCAAACCATAACTACGGCTGTTTAATGCAGAGAAAAATGAAAGAAAATAATAAAATAAAACCATAAGGCAACTTTGGTATTGTAAGTTTGAATATACTTGATATGTTTGATTTGTTAGCTACAACTTGTTCGGTTGCTTATGATTGAATGGACAATAAATGTTTGAATACAATGTATTTTGAACAAAATTGAAATGTTCAACTACCAACAATCAAACATCTCGATTTTGTTTGAACCATTTGCAGGTTTGAATAGGTCATGATCTAGAAGAAAAGAAAAAAAAAACATATGCAAAAATACTTACTTTTTCAATGCTAGAATTAGACCTATCAAAGTATCAATGGATCATATTTTGATCCAAAATCAATCCAATAATTTACATATGATAGGACAATTGTAATTCGTTAACGATCTAAATTTAATAATCTTTTGGTTAACAAATCAAATTCGAATATTGCTTTATCATATCTGATAAATAAAATAATATATTAAAATATATATTTTATCCATCGCTATTTACCACATATGTTTCATTTTTTTTTTTTATGAAGAAAACACAAGGTGAAAATTTTAAATTATATTACTTATATATTTTAATCTCGCCAAATGTTGAAATTTACTCTCAAATTATATTAAATTATAAAAATTTAAAATTGTTCTCCCTCCCCCACAAAATTCATGTATATCCATTGTTTCTATAAAATTTGTAAGTTTATCAAATCAAACATCCAAAACTAATAGATTTTAATAAAGATTTAGATATTATAACTCAATCAAATTACTGGATTGAAACGGATTGGATTTGAATATATGTTAATCTTGTCCAAATTTGCTCTGTTGATGAGTTTATCTCGAATCATCTTGGATGATTATTTCCTTGTCCATTGCTTAAAAAATACACTAAAACCACTAACCATGGTTTGGTTTTATGGATTTGTACTAGTGATGAAGATGATGAGAAGGGCTTATATTGGATGGGAGGTGGGGTGGGGTGGGGTGTAGATTGTAAATAAGAGAGATGGTTTTAGTCTTTTGTTAGTAAATTCCCTAATGATAAATTTGCACAAAGATAAAAATGTAATACGGAGTATTAAATTAAATTTCATTAAAATGTGGCGTAGGAAACAAATATGGGGTGGCAATAACGCACCCATGCACCCCGTTTATCAAGACCACTCCTGGTCTTAAACCCGGTTCGAACGGGACCGGCTCAGCCTTCCTTTAGAACCGGCGAGTATTTTATATTTAAGTTTTCTGTCTCGCATCGATGTTGCATCATCGCGTGCCGAGTACTGTTGTCTTCTTCTTGATCTATTTGTGAGTCGGGTTTCTCTGACTCGTCGTTTGATGGAGTCGACTCGGAAAACAGCAGCAACAACTCACTACTTCGGTGATGGCGAAGGTAGCATTCTGAGCGAGGAGGAATGTGTTACTGACATCTACATGCAGGTCCTTACTAACTCTTTACTTCACAATTTCCGAGAAAATGTAGGAAAATAAAAGAAAAAGGAAATTTAAATTTTGAAAAATCAGCAAATTTTTCCAGAATAATTCTTGGCTATTAAATGTTAAGGTTGGGCTCCTCCTTACCTTCTCCTTGCTCCATGTGCTCAAAAAGGTATATGAGAAATGATTGTGTTTATGTGTTCTTATGTTTATGTGTTCTTATGTTTATATGGGATTGTGTTTATATGAGAAAAAGATATATTTGTGTTCATATGTTCGTGTAAAGATGAATGAGTGAGTATATATTTATGTCTATACAGGAACGAAGTCAGGAAACTAATTCCGGATAGACAAATTTTTACAATTTATTATGTTTTAGTGATCACTTTTTAAATTAATATCTTATAAATGATATTTTTTGTCAACTTATTACAAATTGATTGTTTATGTATTTCA
The DNA here is from genome assembly GCA_039720395.1 of Liquidambar formosana. NCBI lineage: Eukaryota > Viridiplantae > Streptophyta > Magnoliopsida > Saxifragales > Altingiaceae > Liquidambar > Liquidambar formosana. The sequence goes on along the minus strand of CM077826.1, from coordinate 11,887,382 downwards.
AAATTATTACTAATTTCTTTTATTTGGTATTAAGTTGAGAAATAATCATCAAAAGAGAAAACTATTAAGAAATTTTTTTTTTTTAATAGAAATTTTCATGTGGGGTGTTTGCCCTACCCCTTACAAGGCTGGCTTCGCCCTTGTGTCTACATGTTTATGTGTTTATATATATATATATATATTTTTTTTTTATAACGATAAAACAATCCCATAGTATAACTTTTTGGATCCATCTATGAAATCTAAACCCCCGAAAAACCTTTGAACCTACCATAAAACCTTCACTTCTAACCATTTTCTCGAGTATGTTATGACAGTCCTCAAGCCATTTTTATTTTTTATTTTTAAGGCAAATATAGTTTAGGATTACCTCAAACAAATTATATTTGCCTTACCAAACATATCACCAATTGAAACAGCACCTACTTTTTATACCTGAGATAAGAAGTAGTTTTACTTCACGTTATACTTCATGGTGGAAGATGGTCTAATAGTGACACTATTTAGCTTAGTTGAGTTAAGATTTTTTATTTTTATTTTTTAAAAACAAAAAAACATGAAAAATGAGATTTTAGATTTTAGGTACTTCGTATATTCAGGTTTCTTAGATACCAAACAGAGTTCATCTATTTGATTTTGTTATTGTGGTCTTATATTTTTATTTTTATTTTATTTCTATTTTTGTTGATCGTTGCTCCTTGTTTTTGACGATTTTGCTTACCTTGTGTGAAGGAAATAGCGAGGGAGAGGCTGCAGAAACTGAAGCTTGAGGTGGAGAAAGAGACAGGCGAGAAGGTATGGAACATTTGGGTTCTGTTTGGTTTCTCAGAGAAAGAGCAAGGGAAAATAGGGGAAAGGGAAAAACACAGGGAAGGAAAGAAAAGGAAAGGAAAATAAAAGACTTTCCTTTGTTTGGTTTGTCTAGGGAAAAATGAGGCAAGGAAAAACAAAGGGAATTTAGGCCATACTGTCCACAATGGGTTTGACTCTCGAGGAAGAAGGGGTTGTCTACACAGAGTACACAATGGGTTTGATGCAACCACTCAGAAGCAATGGACAGTGAAAATGCAGAGCCAACACATTCTCTGCCTCTCTGCTTCACTGCCTGTCAATTGCTTAATTCAAAACAACTACTTCAAATGACCATTGAGTCTATTGAACACAACATAGCAAATTGAACAACTCTAATCCACAATGACCTGTGGCTATAAGGTGCTCCATAGTCTACTCAGATTACCCTCTAAGGTTGCAATACAATTGGCTTTAGCCATGAAAAGCCTAAACTGAGTGTATTTAGAGATGAAAATGAGTACAATTCGGTTAATTCATCTTACAAGGAGCCAGCGGCCTAATGAATGGTCATCGGGATCGAGCCAAATATCCCATTCGAAGTAATGGTTCGGCTTCGGCTTCGGCTTCGGCTTCGGCTTCGGCTGGCCCGCCTGAATTTTCTTGTTTATTTTTATTTTATAGATTTTACACTACTCCGTAATAAATTTTTTTAATTATTAAATGTTTGGCCATTCTCAAATTTTTTTGGCCCTCAAAAATGTTTTTGACTTTTTATCCCACCTTTATATTTAGGTTTTTTTCTCCTTTCCTTTTATAAATTTCCTAATTTTGTACCATTTAAATTTTGTTTTTGCCTCATATTTCTTGTTTTCAGCACTTTCCTTTTGTTCCTTTGGTCCAAATCAACTTGCACAAATGATCTAGCAGCTGCCTCATCGATTCATTATGGACAATATTCTTTTCATAAAATAGCTTATTGATTTGCTAAGTTGCCACCCCATTTGGGCAAGTAGATTTAGACAAAAAATTTGGCTCTTTAGTATTATAAGCTTCTCTTCTCGTTGTTTATTAATAAGAAAAACTTATTATTAATTTAAAATTTTTCTTTTTTCTTGTTGTGAAGTAGGAAAAAATGCAAAATAAATTATTGTCATGTTTTGAATTGGGATAAAAAAAACACTAAAAATCAATTGGAGTTTGGCCCTTTTGGACCAAATTCCTAGCTCCACCACTGGGGATCTGCTTCATGAATTGTCTTTTGCCAGCCAGAAAACAACTTTTCTAATAACCTTCTCACTTATGAAGACTATTTTCACTAATTGTGGATCATGCAGTCATCTTTTTTGGAAGAGTTATTTGTTAATGGTTTATTGTTCTTCATGGTCTAAAGATGAAAGTATTCCTATAATCTGAGCCTTGAATTGATTATGTCCCCTCCTATGCCTTCAGTCACGGTTTCATTACCATCTTAAAAATCCGTAACGCAATCTCTCAATTAGTATCTCACATAATCTTCTTTTTGCTTACTAAGCATCAGAATTTTTCTAATTGGAGTCACTTATTTGTGTTTGATTTTTCACTTTTTCTTCTTTTACCCACTCTTATGAAATAGTGATATATTTTTTTTCAGGAACAACTTGACCCATTTTCACTTGTTGCCGATGAACTATCAATTCTTGCTGATAGGTTGCGGGCAACGGTAGTTACAGAGGTATCTGATTGTTTTCTCATCTATCGTTTGACATGAGTGTTGAATTCTATATTGGAACATGTATGCTCGGAAGGAAGAGTAGTATTAATAGCATTTCAAGGAAATAAGTCGGATTTTATTTCATACAGGTCCCTAAGCTCAGCTCAGCTGCTGAGTACTTCTTCAAGATGGGGGTGGAAGGAAAGAGGGTTCGTCCCACGGTATGGTTTCTAATGCCAATTTTACTAAATTTGAGGGTCTTAACTCTTAACCCTTCTTGGATGTGGTTTATTATCATCTTATGTTCTTAGAACCCTTTGCTTTGACTGTGAGTCCTTTACCTCTCTTCCTTGCTTATGAGAGGGATCCATTTCCCACAAACCAATGGGTCATTCATCTGGTTATGTCACCTATATAGTTTTCTGTGGATAATATATAAATATATACATAGATATCTGTGGATTGGAAAGGAGTGTGTTTTTCTGGATGTGGTGCAACAGGAAAGATTGTGTGGACTCCTCCGCTTCATGGCAATATTAATTTTAATTTGATGGTTGTTTGCTTGGGAAACTGGGAACTTAATGTGTGGGATGAATTTTAGGACTTGTGATGGAGATGTTTGCTATCGAGATTCTCACTCTTTAATTAGGCCTTAAGTTTTCTAAGGCTCGTGATCTTGGTGACATTTTAGTTGAAGGGGAGTTCTTAAGATTAGTCATGGGGTAAAGATAGGGTGTGGGGTAGTTGGAGATGCTAAAGAAGGATATACAGCATACCTTTAATGGAAGTAACAAATCCACAAGTTTGGATGTCTCTGCTTGGATTGCAGCCCCCTCACAAGATCACAAACTATAAAGCGCACCCTTTCATCAAGGCTACTAGAGTCTCCATTATGATATCCACACTCCAAATCCTAAGGCATTGGTGATGGTGGTCTTGAAGAGATTGAAATAGAGAGACATCAACTAAGTTTTGGGAGTTTCACACACATTGGAGAAACTTAATGGTCATTGTGTACAATAGATATGTATACCCATAGAGACATGGTCCTACAACTAGTATTTTTGTATGGGAAGAGGATTGGATGCGAGATAGCGAGGAGACAGCTGGTGGACATGGTGCCCAATATAGACGAGTGGGAGCTATTGGAAGTTGGATCGGGTTAGATCCGATCCATGAACCATAGATGTCCACATGGGCAAAGTGATAAGGCCATGTTTTTTAATTTGAATTGGGAAATTATATAACTATAAGCACTAGATGAGGTGGTTAAGAATAACTCCCCACCCACCCTATTTGTAGGACCATATCTCTATGGTTAATCGGTTGTACATATCTATTGTACACACAATGAATGTTTAGTTTTTGATATTATAGAAACATACATTTCTCCAATGCGTGTGAAACTCCCAAAATTTAGTTCATCTCTCTGTGTTTCAATATCTATAAGGCCACCAGCACCATTGCCTTAAGATTTGGAGCATGGATATCATAAGAGATACTTTAGTAGCCTCTTCTGTTGACGAAAACATGTGCTATGTAGTTCGTGATCATGCAAGGGTTGACTTTGCACCCTTTGTTGGAATCCTATCTCTTGGGTGCACAGGTCAGCTAATGGGGTAGTGGACATCTTGGCAAAGTAGGAGCTATGAGTTTGGAAACTTTCATGGAGAGCTATTACTCCCCTTGATGTCCCATCTTTTTGGTTGTTTGGGTGTTTTGGGCCTTTTTTCTTTCTTTTTTTGTTCAAGGACTGCTCATTCAAGATGTCTACTTTCTTGTATCTTTTCTACTTCCTAATAAAGTTGTTTTTTATTGAAAAAAAATGAATTAAGTAATAAGTGCCATATTTGGTCAATTATTTTGAATTTAATATGGTATTGATCTCATGCAAACAAGAATCATGTTAGGAAAACAAGAATCAGACAAATATATCTAATTTGTGATGTTAATTTTAATGCAGCTAATTGATTTATATCTCAATTGTGATCTTAATTTTAATTGAGCTAATTTTCAACCTTGATTTTGCCATATGGGCTTCTATATTGATTGTCTAGGTTAAAGGTACTAGCTGAACATTCTATTCTTCCTAATTTTGGAACACAGTATATTACTATAAATTCTGCTTCTTTGTACTTGTCATAACTACTTGTTTACACACTAATGATATTCTGACCTACTTAGTTTAGTTTGTTTTTCAATACTTCTTTGTATGCGAATAACAGATGTGTTCTATGCAGGTTATATTGTTGATGGCAAGAGCTTTGAATGTATCTATACCTGAACCTGATCATGCTGGGTTAGCAGATACTTCAGCTACGGAACTACGTACGAGACAGCACTGTATAGCTGAGATCATAGAGATGATCCATGTCAGTTTGTTACTTTGTTAGAATGCTGTTTTTTTGTTTTTATTTTCTATCTCATGCTTTTGTTTTACAATGCTGACTGATTTTTATTATTCAAATTACTTCTGTGTTACACTGCTGATTCTTATTATCCAAATTAGTGAACTTTTGGATTAGTAGTTCTTGTGAGGGAGAGATCCCAAAAAGTAGAGGCTGATGATTCCAATTCCATTTTAGGTTAAAAACTGTTCGCTTATGTGACTATGTGAGAGGAGTGCTTAATCAGGTGGTTGAGAGGGAATTCTTTGTCAAAAGCAGTGTTAAAATGCAACTTATAATTTAATCTTTGATGCCACTTCTGGATTTCCTCTCACCTGTTTAGGGCATTCATATTGCAAGGAGAAGCAAGATGAACCTGTAGCTTCAAAATTTCAGTTTGAGTAGGCCTTTTTTTTTTTTTTTTTTTTTTTTGGAAATTGTAGAAAATATTATAATGGTAAAGAAAAATTGAATTGCAATTTCTTTGTAGGAATAAAAAATTAAGAGTTGGTTTATTTTTATTACTACGATAAGTGAGATAAATACATGGAGTTGAGCCTTGCACTATACTTACATGAACAACTCTGTCTGTGCAGTGTGAATGTTCTACCAGTCTCCAAGCCAAATTCCTTTCTTCACCTTTTTTGCTTATTTTATCCTAAAGTTCTGGTACCCAAGTAATTTGCTATCAGGATCTCAGGATCATAATTGTGGACTGTTTCTATTCTATAATGTTAGTTCTGAAGATTTTGAAGATTTTCTTTTATCCTTCTAAAGACAAAAGAGATTTTCTTTTATCCTTTCTTCTAAAGACAAGATTTTGAAGATTTTCTTTAATGTTAGTCCTTTTATCTGTACAACACAATTTTACTATTCTCATATTTAAAATTCATTTTTGTTTAATTTTACTGACAATGCTTCATAAAAAATGGTTGAAAACAATGAATAAAATTTATATGAATATAAATGTTGACAAACATGCATAGTACATATTTATTTGAAATGGCCTGACCGCCTGATTATAGAAACTGGATGCCGTTGTTTTTTGTTTTTATTTTTTTTGTTTTTGGTTCAAAGGAGAGCCCAATGCGCCCTTGGGCTACAAAACGATAGTGTAGCCCCTCCCCCTTACACACTTACACGGGAGGAGTTGAAGCCACAACCTCCTCCAAACCCTCCCCATTAAAGGGGGAGACGTTCCAACTGATCTACAGGTCATTGGTCTTTGTTACATAATATTGTTTGAGCACTGCTGTTTGAGCAGCGGAAAACTAGGTAGTGGACCATCCTGTTGGATGAAACTAAATAGTTGATTTTTCTGTTTACTTTATTGTCAAGCAACTTCTTCATTACCGCTGTTAGATAGGTTTATGTACAAGGGTTTTTTTCGTATCTTCCTATTATATATCTTTAATATATATATATATATATATATATATATATATTCAATATTCAATACACTACTAATGGTGTTAAGTTTCCAACCTAAAAGCCTAAGCTATTAAGTAGAGGGCCCAAATAGGTATATGAAGTCATGTCAAACCCAATATTGGTATTTTTCCAACACTTCCCTTCTCATGTAAGCCTAACACAAGCCTGTCATGTGGACAACAATGGGCTCCAACGGCCCAAGAACGACATGCTCTGATACCATGTTTATTTTCCAAACCAAAAAGCCTAAGCTATTAAGTGGAAGGGCCCAAATAGGTATATGAAGTCATGTCAATTCGAATATTTAGGCGATGTGGGATGTGGTATAGATGGGAGATAACAAGTCCTCCACAATTTCCAAGACTCTAGTTTACTACTTTACATGGCATCAATGCTCTCGTTTCCAAGAGATTCTAGGTTCGAGTCTTGTTACTCCCATTTGGTTGTTTTCCCTATCTATGGATTGTACATCGATGGTAGTTGGAGTCGGTCGCTCTCCTAGGGTTCCCTTATTTGGGATGCTCAACAATGGTGCTGAAATTTTTTACTCACAAACCACTTTCCAAATTACTCAGTCAGAATGGAAAGACTTTGATGGGCTAGACCACCTTATCTAGCTTCAATTGTCTTAGGACCAGTCTCATTTTCGAGCTTATCAATATGTAAAGACCCTAGGGAAGAGGATTAAGTTGGCCCTTGCAAATGACCACACATCAGGGGGTGTGTTAGCTTCATATACATTGTTGGTCCGTTTCCTAACAACTTTCGCCTTTTGGGTTAAGTGGTGTTTCAAAATCATTTCCAGACCAGACTAACGTAATCATTTCCTTATCTTAGGTGGCAAGCCTTCTTCATGATGATGTCTTGGATGATGCAGATACAAGGCGTGGTGTTGGTTCAGTAAATTTTGTTATGGGCAATAAGGTACTTCTACATTGTTACTCTCCTGAAATATCATATTTTCCTTTGTATTTTTATGAAATGTATTTTCTTGTAATGTACTTCTGCTTCTGTTTAATAAATTTTTCTTAACTTATCCCCATCATCATAAAGGATAAAATTTCTCGTTGTGGCATATAAAAACTTTACATATTGTTTTGGTTTGATTTCATTTGAAGTTTAGAAGCTGAAACTGGGTTTTCTTAGGAGACATGAGAATCATGCTTGTTGTAGGGAGAGGACAGGTCTTTAACGATGGATATCACCTGGTAGATAGCTATCAAGGTAGGCAAGATTGTGGACTCTCTCTCTCTTAGATGGGTAGGCAAGATTTTACATATAGTTCCTAGAAAGATTAAATGGTTTGATGTTTGAGGTAGAAGTCTCTTTGTAGGGGCCCTAGTGGATCATGTGTTATGTACCACCCTGATTCATCCCATGTACGATGGACAGCATGGCTGTAGACCACTCAGTCCTGTCAGCCAATGAACTTCTGATGTTACTTCTCAGTTCTCACAGAGACAGAGATTTTGAATGTCTTTGTTCGATGTAGAAGATCTCTTTGTGGGGACCTTAGTGGATCATGTGTTATGTAACACCCTGATTCATCCCATGTACGATGGATGGCATGGCTGTAGACCACTCAGTCCTGTCAGCCAATGAACTTCTGATGTTATTTCTCAGTTCTCACAGAAGACACAGATTTTGAATGTCTTTGTTTTGTATGAGAAACAGTAAAATACTGCATTTAGATTCTTTCTACCTTCTCTGTGTTGTATAAATGATATAAGGTTATGGAGGAATGTAGCCTATAGTTGTTTTTTCCTTTGCTGAAATGCAGTTAGCAGTACTAGCGGGAGATTTTCTGCTTTCCCGAGCTTGTGTGGCACTGGCCTCTTTGAAAAACACAGAGGTATGTGTTTATGTTATATATATATATATATTGCTGACATGCATTTACGTTATATTTTTGTGAACATGAAGTTCTAGAATGAGCAATGATAGACATCGCCGTCTTTCACCATTACATGGCAAGCTATTGATTTCTTTAAATTCCCTGAATTCCTCTTTAAAAACAAGGAACTTATCACAACCTTTCTTTCACTGCGGTTAAAATAAATAGCAAAAATTAAACAATGGTGACATCTAGTATTGTCCTGAATGTTTTTCTGTAGGCTTCCATCTTTTCCTGGAATGGATGTTCTGATTTTAGCCTTTCTCTACATGAAATGGATGTTCATATTTTAGCCTTAAATTGCGTCTGTCTGATTCTTCCCTTCACTTTGTCACAAATTTGGGGACCAACTCAACCATGTACGGTTCTACATGTTAAAAGGTCCTGTTGGTTTAGTTTTTGTGGTTCCAACCGGTCAAACTGGTCATATGCCAGTTTGAGGGTCTAGCTCAAGGAGTCCATGCACCACAAGCTAGAGAGAGAAATATTGCAATGATAGTTAGTGGCAGCAATAGGAATCACATCAAATTGCAAGTTTTGTGTCTTTATTTATATTGGTTTTCATGTGCTTTTGTAATTAATTATCACAATTTACATTTACGTTATTTGTTTTCATTTGTTCTCTACACCATCCCTGTGTATCTGTAGGTTGCATCATGCCTAGCACCAGTTGTAGAGCACCTTGTTACAGGTGAAACCATGCAAATGTCTACATCATCAGAGCAACGTTGTAGGTATGCTGCTCCGCTGTTACTGTCATTATTTCTTTTTCTTTTTTTCTTGCTCTATATGCTTTTAGATTAGACATGCAGAGTCCAATAAAACAGTAGTATTATGTTTTCCAACAAAGAAGCCACACGGGCTTCGATTCTCTCTCTTCTGGATCTCCTGTGTTCCTCCTCCTCGTTATTATCTATTTTAACTCTCCAAGTAACTCTCCAAGTACCTTTGACTTGGTCAACTATATTACTAATACGTTGGAAAGAGACTATAGGTATGTTTGACAATATGAGAGTAGGAACCACTACTACATGTACACAATTTGTCACATTTGAAGTAGCCTAGTCTGACCATCTTTTCAGAGCATAATATAGTATATCTTCTGTGTGAAAGAACCATGGCGGATGGGATATCTGTCTATAAGAGAGAGAGAGAGAGAGAGAGAGAGAGAGAGAGAGCATGTGGGGGAAATTTTCAAGATAGAAATTGTGTATAAGATGAGTGAGGAATATTATATAATTTCAAATTCTGAACAAAATCTGTTAATTTTTCTTTTTAGGTTAACGATATCTGACAGAAGTGACAGCAAATTGTTATGATAAAACAAATGTTCAATATACACAGAGGAAACATGAGGTGCTCACTTGGTAGATCACACGTACAATCACCTGTAAAAGACTAGTGTCACACTTATAGGTCTGGAACCACCATTTAGTTAGTACAGCAAGATAAGACTTATGGGATTTTATTTTTTTTGCCCTCTCTCCCTCTCCCTCTCAATTCTCTTTTTTCCTCTTGGGATTTTGGATACTAAAAACATTCTTTAAATGTTTTAATATGTTATTCACTTATTTGCCACCAAGCAAATTTGCTCCAATGAACTTATGCTTGCTGTAAGTAACTTCATGCTTTTATTCTTGTCATGACTGGATTAATATCTCTTCTGATATTTCTTGAGGTTCTGATGAAAGTTTGCATGTTTTCACTTGCTTTCCAATAACAATTTCTATCTAAATCAAATTTCGAATAAATTTTTACCACATCTTCATATGTAAAAAGGTTGAAATTTTCTTCAAAATTGAAATTTCAGACCTTTGTCTTTGATATGAGGTGGGACCCATGAGAGTTTTGTAATTGTTATTTTCTGTGAATGGATCCTTGTAAGTATCTTTAGATGTTGAGTCTAAGCCTTTGTGTCTGAGGATAATGGATGTGTACAAATCATTCTAACAGAACCAATCTGCCCAAGTTAAAATTGCATGGCGATGCTAGTCCGCGGTTAATTTCTACTAGTTTTTCCTTTTTTGCATTTCATTACTTTTCATCACACCAGAATGACAGTGGGGTGCTTTGTCCATCGGTCATTAAGCTAGCCTTACACCGTGAAGGTTCAAACCCACCCACATGCACCAAACCAATTCATGATGATGGAAAATTTTTCTCTTTGGTCTCCTCATGCCAAGCTTTGCTTGGAGGCTTATGTATTGCATTCTCACCTGAACCTGTCTCCCACCTACCTGTTTGTGTCTTATGTCATCATCACTCATCAGGGTCCTCGTTTAATGCACTCTGTCTTGTTAGGTTTGTCAACCAAGTCAGCTTTACATATTTCTCACATTTCTCTTTTTGCTTCTCTAACATATTAAGGGCCAACATGCATAGTGAACCCACAACACTGCTTATTTACATCTAATTCAAAGTATTTGAACAGGATTGCTTGTTTTGAGGCAATGAAATCCCTTCAACCTTTGGCACCTGAAATTTTTTTTGCTTAGCATCTCACTAAAACTGAGTAAATTTTCCTGTGAGCAGAACTACTTGAGCCCCTGAAGCCATCACCCATATTGATAGCATAACAATTGTTATTTCTATGATGTGTTTATTTGCATCCCAGGACATTTCTTACGGTAAATTATGGGAAAATATTTTTTTTATGATTTCAGCATGGAATATTATATGCAAAAGACGTACTACAAGACTGCATCCTTGATTTCAAACAGCTGCCAGGCAATTGCACTTCTTGCGGGGCAGACTACAGAAGTTGCACTGTTGGCTTATGAGTATGGCAAAAATCTGGTTTGTAAATTTCTTCTAGTCCATCTTGTATATGTTACATATAGTACTGAGCAAGCTTAGTAGTGGAGTCTTTTGAGTTCATGGGCCCATATTATATAGAATTCTTGAGAGACTGATGGAGACTCGAATGAAGCTTTTCTTTTAAATCTCAAGTAACCTGGCCTCTCTGCTATTGTATTTATTTGTTTCTAAGCTCAACACACATGCACATCAGCATAAATGTTCTCTTTCTACAAAATGGTTTCTCTTGTGCTAAGTACTAACTTCTCATTATGGTCAATCAAATACTGTCATTCTAATAATTTAGGGTCTAAATGGATGACCAATGTAGACATCAGTCATATGGACATTTTGAATTGTGCTCTTCTCAAAAGAAACTCTTTAACCCTCACCTTATTTTGTATATTATCGAAATCTCTAAATATTTAAATTTTGTTTTTGAAGGACAAGTTGTTGGGTTTGGCTCTGTTGTTTTGTATTGCAGTTGTTGCAATTGCCAACTAACAGCTTGACATTGGCATCAGTTGCATGAGAGAAAATACTTTCTTTTCAGTGAAATGACTGCAGCACCCACTTGATGGTGCTGCATCAGTGATTTGTGAAGGGCTTGCAATTGCAACGAGTGTAGAGTGTAGACTATGCAATTGTGGAGATGCCAAACTCAAATTGATCGTCTCCCTCGCATGCCATTCTCGGTGTTTGCAATGGTTATCTATATATATATATATAGATAGATATATATCTTGTGGGCTGATTATTTTCTGTTTCCCTCTTTTCCCCTTTCTTTTTTCAGGGATTGTCATTTCAGTTAATAGACGACATTCTTGATTTCACAGGCATATCAGCATCCCTTGGAAAGGGTTCTTTATCTGACATCCGCCATGTACTGCATCTTTCCTTGATGTGACATTACCTTGCTTGAAAACACTTAAATTGTCTTGAGCTTGAAATCGTTATTTGAATTTTATACTATGAGCCATTGTGGAAAACCTAGTCAAACTCTCTCTCTCTCTCACACAAATGCTTCTTTAGTTGTCTCGTGGAAGCTACATATTGGAGTTAACTATCCTTTTATGAATACTAGCTATGGGCACACGTGTGTTGCACGTGAATAATATTTAAATAATAAAAGATATATAAAAATTTATAAATTCTTAGAGATATTTAAATAATAATATATATCACATTTAGGTCATTAAAATGGACGCTCAACATAATAGGTCAAACTTCTTTCCATGGCTGGAAGTCATAGCAAGAATAGGAAGTTGATTAGGAGACATACATAGTAGTGGAGGCTATGTAGAATTCATCAAGTGGAGTCATTATCTTTCTTTCTTCTTTTTGGCTGAAAAATAAACATTCTTAATTATTTAAATATGGGGGCAAATAAGTATTTAAATTTTAAAATAAGGGTGTAATGGTCAATCAAAAGCTTTTCTGAAATACAGACTTTTATAAGTAGTATAGATTATCCATAGCTTAGGCCAAGAATGAATTGATAAGATTTAGGGCCCTCCACTTAATAGCTTAAGCTTTTAGGGTTAAGTGGTGTTTTACCATGGTATCAGAGCATTGGTTTCTAGGAGTTCATGGGTTCAAATCTTCTTACCACCATTTCTTTATTGCCACATTGTCCTAAATATTGATTTTGATTAAATGTCTAAATGTTGAATTTGATTAAATGTCTTCTTACCTCCATCTGTTTGTCTATGCATATCAAATGGTGATATATACTACTGACATTAGTTTTAAGTATAATCAACCCTTTGTAGTAAGTTTCTTATTGTTGACATGTGTCACTATCGTCCTTACTGTTAGTGTTGTTCTGGGCAGTGTGGTACTAAATGTCTTGTATTCAATTTACAACCATTCTTCAGGGTTGGACTATGGACTTATATCCTACCATTGTGAGCCCAACACATCCACTGTACACCATTTTTTATGCTCATTTGTGGTGTTTTTATGGCCAAATTTATACATGGTTTTCGCAATGTATTTCTGGTTATTTATATAATCATATATTCTGGAGTATCAAATTTTTGGCTCAATTCTCAGAGAGATGAATTTTCTCTCGTCTCCTCCTTTAATGTAGGCACATTTGGCAGCTGCATAAATCTTGTTGTATTTGTATATTTACATTTAGTTTTCATCCTTTGATCATAGGGTTTGTCTTATATTTACAGCCTATTTAATGAACGCCTTATCTAGTTGCTACCTCAAGCTTGAACTTCTTGTTTCTGTTGAACATCATTGTCCTACACATTGATCCTCACTTTGGCTTCTAATAAGGATTATATTTATCAGGCCAACGGAAGAGCATTTTAAGGTCCACACTAATATTTCAGCAACTAAATTCAGTATCCTTTTCCTGTTTCTTGTGATAAGTACCTATGATTGATTTGGACGACAATGTTAGTGTGTACACTTGCACATAGCCTTTTTTTGCCTTTTTTTGGGAAGTACACCTGGGGGGGTGAAAAATGTGTGATGTGCATTTGATTTTAGGAGCCACTACAAAATCATTACTTCATGTATTTGATAATTTGTGATTCATTGATGTTCTATATGTTTTGGGACTTTTGGGTAATCGCTAGCTCCTTTACTTCATGTAATTGAACTTCATGACTCTATTGAACGTCACTGTACTATACATTAATCCTCATTTTGGCTTCTGGTAAGTGTCATATTTCTCAAGCACAAAGAAAGAACAATTCAAGGTTCTCAATTATAATTTATTTTCTTTTCCGACCTTTTCAGCAACTAAATTGAGTATCCTCTTCCTGATTCTTGTGATAATTACCTATGATTGTTTTGAAAGACAATGTTTAGTGTGGACACTTGCACATAGCCTTTTTGGGTAATGGATAGTTCCTTTATCTGATTATTTAAGACAATACTCAGTAATTGTTCCACATGCACTTATTCATTGATGTGTTGTGATTCACATCTTATAACTATGAATATATCCACATATCATTGCATGATTTCTATTTCTATTTAAGACAATATATCCACATATTCATGAATGGGACCAGGTTTTCATCATAATTCTGTGTGCTGAGATTCCATTTATTTTGTAGGGAATTGTAACGGCTCCAATATTATTTGCCTTAGAAGAGTTTCCTCAATTGCGTACAGTTGTTGACCGGGGCTTTGACAACCCTGCGGATGTTGATCTTGTGAGTTTCCATGTTATACCATACATTTTGTATATGACATGTGATGCTTATCCATCATGGGCGGTCGGGCTCTGAAGCTACAATAGAGAACTTGTGAAGATGTCCATTTTTTTTTTCTTCCTAGTAAAGTTAATGTTAACCCGTCCTGCATAAGTGGAAATATATTCTTTTTAAAATTAAAAAAAAAAATGAAAGAAAATTATATATTAAAGAAGAAAAAGAGAGACACAAAGAGGAGGAAGAGATTTTCAAAGAAAACTATAGCACAAATTAAACAAACCCACTGGAAACACCCCAACCAACGAAGAACCCCCTCCTAAATAGGTAAGGTCCTGATTTCGACTCTTGCTAAACCTTTTGGGGCTATCCACATAAGGTTTCATGGTTCTCATGGGTTTTGGACTTACCTAGTCCATATGGGTTGTAGGGCCTTTTATGAGCTCGGAATTTTCCCAAAAGGGTTTCCTCATTATAAAAAAGCACCACTCTTAGCCAAAAGGTTTGGTGCCTCATTAGCCAATCTAGGACACCCACTCAATAAAAATGATTAAGAAAATAGAAATTACATTGGCCACTTTAAGCAAATAATTATAACTTCAATGAGCTCCTGATGTAAAACCAGGGGAGAGAAATGGAGGAAATAGAGAGATAAAGAGAGAAAGGGAGAAGAAGAGGGAGAAGAGGAAGAGAAAGGGGGAGAAAAAGAACATATATAGGGAGGTTGGAGAAGAAGAAAGAGAGAGGGAAGGAGGGAAACCTTGGGGTTAGGGGGATTGGAGAAAAAGTAATCTTTGCTTAATTCAATTAATCATCCAGTTTGATTCTAGGGCTTACAACCCAAGCCCTTGTATAAGTAAAACATACATAACATCTTTGCTAAATTTGATTACTGATTATTGATTTACAACTGGAAATTTTAGGCACTTGACTACCTTGGGAAGAGTCGCGGAATACAAAAGGCGAGGGAGCTGGCCATGAAGCATGCCAACCTTGCAGCAGCAGCAATTGATTCTCTGCCTGGGAGTGAGGATGAGGAAGTTCTAAGATCAAGGCGGGCACTCATAGATCTCACTCACATAGTCATTACAAGAACCAACTGAAACAAGAATACGTTTCAATTCCCACCATAATGATCCACCTAGAGATCTTATAGCATTTTTTCTTTTGGTTTTTTGTTTTTGTTTTTTTTTTTTTTTTGTTTTTTTTTTTTTTTGGGTTATGCACACATAGATAACTCACGCACAACACATAAATAAAGGAGCCCAAATCTTATAACTATTTTGTTATGGGATGCCCTATGTATGGCTACTCCCAGAAATCTAATACGCACAAATTAGCAATAAAGCTTCCTTTTTTTCACCTCCCCCCCCCCCCCCCCCCAATAAATAAAAAATAAAAAAAAAAAACACATATAATGGGACTATTTAAAGTAGAAGGAATTTCACCAACAAGAGTTGGCCCGGCAGTAAAGAAATGAGTTGTAAACTCAAACATTTCAGATTTAAAACCAGCCAATCTCTCTTGACCAGCCGTTAGGTCTATTAGAATTAGAGTTAGTAGTAATTGTTAGTTAAGTTAATAGTTATTTACTGGAAAGTTGATAGTAATTTGAATTCAATTGTAATTATTTTCCCCTAGCTTGATGAATCTAATATTCCTCCTAGTGTATTAGGCCAGAAGGGTATATGAACATTGGAACAAAGAGGATGCATTATCAGATTGCCACTTGCCTTCAATTAATTTCACTCTCATAGCTACCCACGCAATGCAAGGAATCTAGCATATGATTCATAGAAATAAAAAAAGAAGACCCACTTACAACAAGAGGCCGAAAGGTGAGAGCTTTGAGGCATCTCATATCATAAACTTCTACTTTGTACAGAGAAATAAAATTCTCTCCCCACTTCAATTATATACACAGATAGCAACCACAATGGTTGGCAATTGTGGGTCCAACTCATGCATGATTACGATTTTACATATAGAAAAAAAAAAAAAAAAAAAAAAGAGCTTCAGATATAAGGATTGATATGGGACGTGTAGTCGCGAATTCCTGCTCCTTCCCATCCCATCCACTCTTCCCACATGTCCCAATCTGGGTCGTTCATCCCTCTCATGGCCTCATCGGTCCCTTCATCGTACGGCTCATACATCTCTGGAATTGTCGATTCCCCTCTCAAATTACTCATCACAATCTGCACACCAACATCATTGGACAAACAATCAGATAAAAAATACTCTCAACAACACTTTAAGAACTTACATATTTTTTTATTTATTACTATTTGATAAAACAGCTATAACAAAAATAATAATTAAAAAAGAAAAGGTTGGTTGCGTAAAAGAAAGCTTATAGGGGACACTGCTATTGATGTAACATCGCAGTCAATTATTGGGGGGCCAATTTTTTTTTTTTTTATTTTCTTCGGATAATCCAAATATTGAAAAGAAAATGTATGATGAAAAGTTCTTCCACGACATAATAGATTCTTCTTATCGGTGGGGACGTATTGGGTCTGAAAAGCTTCGTTAAAGAGAGCAAGAGGCTTTGGTTCAATTAACCAAATAATAAACAATCCATTATAGGAAGGCAAAAGCGAAAAAACTTAGCAAAGGATGTGGGACCCAAGACTGGATGGTTTCCAATTAATCAAAACACTGCCGTCTTGTTATTGGGGACACTAGAAAAATTACACATGTTTAAAAATAAAAAAGGCTTGATTTTCAAGGCAACTAATATTATTTTCCAAATCTTATTGATTTTCATTTATTTATTAATTAATTTACTCCGTATTTATAAATAAGTAAACGGATAAATAAATGAAAAGGCATGATGTCGTACATCGTAAGCTTCGTTAATATGGTGAAACTGGACTCCACAATTGCTTCCTCTGCAAACATCCGGATGATACTGAAATACAAATAAAAACCCAATTAATTCATTTATCAGAAATAAATTCAACCAAAGCAGTAACAGAAGCCATCAACTGATCAAAACCTCCCAACAATTCAACAAAAATTAGGTTTTTTGTTTTTTGTTAAAGAAAAGAAAAGAAAAGAACAGAGCAGGATTAAATTTTGCAAAAACTCCTCATAAAAAAACTTTTCTATTCAATAAACCCAGGATACAACAATTTCTAAACAAGGTACCTGCAAAGCAAGCTGTCTGAAAGCTTTCTTCACCTCAGATTCAGAGGCACCCGGTTGAATCCTAAGAGTTTGGTAAGGATCAGTCATATTCACCGAAGAAGAAACACAAGAAACTCTGACCCTCGTATTCACCATCGTTCCTCTTCTTCTTCTTCATATCCTTCAACTGGGTCCAAGAAGACGACCCACCAATCATCCCAACAGCAGTAGCCATTCTCAAGATCAAAAGTACTCAAATCCAAAAACAACCCAGAAAGCAACTCCAATGCAGGTATCTCTCTGTATATGTATTGGCTATTGGCTATATATATATATATTAGAGTGAAGAATGTGAAAGATATTTATGAAATCAACGGGCACGGCAAATTCGATGGAACCCAAACCTGAACCTTCTCTGATGGGTTTTCTCCAAATTGACCGAAAGAACAATATTTATAAGGGAACAGAATAGTAAAGCGTACAGCGAACTCTTCAAATATGGAGTCTCAGCGCGTGAGCATATGTGAATATTTATATAGAGAGGTGGAAAAAGAGAGCAGGTGGCGAGATGAGTAGTCCTTATCCAAACTTCCCTAAAAGGCCGTTTAGGCTGTGACGTGTAATGTCGTGTTTTGTGGAGGGGAGCGCAAAGATAGAGATAGAGAGAGAGAGAGAGAGAGAGAGGGGGGGGGGGTGTAAGTGTTCTTATCCGTTCTCTTTGTTTGGTCCAGGTCAATTTTGGAGACTTTCGATACGGGTTTATTTTGGGGTATATTCCCTATTTGCTTTTTGGGTATTTACTATTTAGTTTTTGGCCCTTTTGCTTTTGTATTTTCATTAAACTTCCTATTTTAGATGGGTGATTATAAATGGGTTTTCTTAATGTGTATCTTTAGGGTACATGTTAAGTTTATTGAAAATGATGGAAATATATTGTAAATGGTGAAAGTTGTTTTGAATAATATGAAAATGTTTGAAAAACTGCGAGGAGAGAGGGGGATAAGTGTTCTTATCCATTCTCTTTGTTTGGTCTAGGGTCAATTTTGGAGACTTTCGATACGCGTTTATTATGGGGGTATATTCCCTTTTCGCTTTTTTGGGTACTTAGTTTAGGCCCTTTTGCATTTTATTTTCATTAAACTTTCTATTTTAGATGGGTGGTTATAAATGGGTTTTCTTAACGTGTGCTCTAAGGATATATGTTAAGTTATAATTAATAATCCAATTATTACATTAAAAAAATGTGTTCTCATAGTTTTTCAAACATTTTTATATTTTTTTTCAAACAACTTTCACCATTTACAATCTATTTTCATCGTTTTCAATAAAATAATTAGGTCATTAATTACAGCTTAACATGTACCCTTAAAACACAGGTTAAGAAAACCAGTTATAAATTGATATCCTCATATCCCATAACTTTACAACTCACAAAATTAAAAGGGGCAAGACAATTCAAGCTATTCGAGATTAGCATAATTAGGGACTTACTTAAAAGGGAACATAAAATAAAATTTTGGTAGGAATTGCACATGGGCACATAGGTTTTGTAAGAAGGGTCTATGTTAGGTTCTGAGTTAAGCCCAAACGAAGTATTACTTTACTCTAATTCCCTGCGATAGGTTAGGCTTTGGTGGGAGTAAATAATTTTAATTCTACTTCATCGCTAAAATAAGCAAAGTGACTATTTAATATAAACATTTTCTTTGCTTTGATTAGAATCCTTCTACTAGTATATAAAATAAGAGATGTTTATGATTTAAGGTATCTTGATCAATTCAAGTCAAATAAATAGTTATGTTCCCACTTCAAAGTGACATTTTGAAGTATACACTACCGGCGGAATAATTTTGATTTGTAATTTGGCAGTTACAATGAAAGTTGAAGCACATGAACACAGCGTGATACAATGTTTATCTCTACGCGTTGTTTGAGAATTTCAGCACGAGTGTTTTCTTTATTAGAAAAACAAAAAATTGTAATTAATGAAACTAAACATTTTTCTTCAACTTTTTGAAATTGTCTTTACATCAATGTTGACCTTGAAAAGTGAGGCCGCTTGGGATTAAAGAATGATCATTAGTTTAATCATTGTAATCTCTTCTTTATTTTATCTTTTGGAAGTCTGTGTCTGGCAGTGGTACAAATGAAAAGAAAATGAGATGCATTGGGGTCTATAAACAAAGAAGCAGAAATCAGGGAAAGAAATCAAATACCCTAAAAATCAGGGCACCTACGTATCACTGACAGACATGGCATGTTGGTACGCGCAACTTTCTATGAGATATTGGGATAAAAACGTTGGAGGACCTATCCTTGAATAGCCCAACTGATAAGAACGAATTTGTGCGATTTCTCAAAATTTAAGTTGGGATCTATCTGAGCATTTAGATTCTATGAATGGGTACAAAGGTCCCACCTTTCATCGTTTTCCAAAAAAAAACAAAAAAACACGCTGGAAGTTCTCATAAATGTGCGTGATCCTCGTGGATTTAGGAGAGCTTCTTTGAAACTGATGACAAATCAGAATAAAGCTGGTCTTCTTGTGAATGGTTCAATTTGAAGAGTGGATAACATGATTTACACGTGGCTTTCATGCATTGTCACCCACCATTCAAAACTGGATTGACATTCGTTATTGGATGGTCCCTGGATCCAACGGTCTGGATTGAGTTGAATGTGGGGTTCTTATCTGTTTTTTTAATTTTATTTCAGAAATAGTTCCAATAGAGCTAGTAATCAGACCCATTCAACCCAACTGTGAAGTAATTCATTTTACCAAGAAAAATCCAACTCATTCCCTGGGTGGGGTGTCGGGGTTTAAGACTTGGTTATGATTTCTTCAACCATACCGGCACAAAAAATTGACTTGATACACTTTTTGGCACAAGCAAGAACATTATTAAGGAGCATTTGTTTTTCTTTTCTAATTCATAAAATAGGTTGGCAAGTTAGTGTTATCCCGGACCTTCATGGTTTAGTAATGGTATTAGGGGTGAGTGAGGGTTTAGGTAATTGTACGTTTAGGAGTTAATTTCCCTCTAATATAATCTATTAAAAGAATTTTAAATTTTGTGGATCAATGAGTTTAACAGCAGTTTTAATGACAGCAATTAAGAATCCAGAGTAGTGACTTTGTGAGATGAGTCTAGTAGCGGCTCTAGGCTGTATCAAACCCTAATTTTCTCAATGTTTCCAAAAATTAGAAGGGAAATGGGTTAAAAATGTTTCCAAAAATTAGAAGGGAAACGGGTTAAAAATGTGTACGGAATTTTGATTATTAACATGAGATTTGTGCTTAAGAACGAATAATAAACTTATTAATCTATAATCGAGGTGGATTCAAGGCAGATTTTAAAGTCTACGAATACCAAACCAGGTTTGGATTTTAAAATCTTATCCCAAATCTGCCCATGTCCCATTCAAATTCATTCCAAACCCCAGTAGTGGTCCCGATCTGGGTAACCTGTACGTTTAGCACAAAATTTAAGCAAATCCCCACCTAAAAGCATGTCTTGGAGGCCAAAAACCATACAAGGCTCCACCCTACTAGGGGGTGGGTTCATGTGGCTTGACCCATAGACAAAATTCTAATTAGAAAATATTATGAATCTCAATTTTTTTTCCTAATGATGTAATTACTTTACATTTCCCAAATTTAAAGAACACGAAAATCAACTTTTATTGATATGGTTGTTGTTTCATCATTAAAAAAAGAACTTAGGATTTAAAAAAAAAAAAAGTAGAAACGAATAACACTACACATTGCAATTAACTCACCAAGACAATCACAAATGATAATTACAAGAACTCTCCCTCTACCCTCTTGAAAGACCCCTTTCCTAAAGTCTATTGGAGTACAAAAAAAAGCGGAAACACCTCGTGGGAAGGTTAAATATAAACAAAGAAGAAAACGAATGATAAAATAATGACACTACTGCTCAATTTGATTGCAACTTGCAAGAGGAGTAGATGCTATTTGCTACTAACTTCCTAATAAATGACTACTAATTTAACTAACAATGACTGCTAACTATAATTATTTTCCCTTTCTAAAATTCCCCCATATTATAATGGATCTATGATTCCATAATTTTGCGCTGCAGAGAACAAGAATTTCGATGCCAAGGTTTGGAAATTTGGAATCATTCTAGTCCATTTTGGCAAACCAATTGCAGCTCATAATCACAGCACAATAATATCCCATACATAAAAATCTCATATCAACCAAAAGAAGAGAGAAGAAGATAAGGATCGAATTGACACGGAAACGGGCCGGCCAATCCCCGGCCAGTCACCATAAAATTATCTCCTTTCACTGTCTCAAAGAAATGTTAGAAGGAGCAAGCTGCAATTTGGAAAGAGACTTCACCATAATTCAAAGTTGCCACCCTTTAATGTCCATATTTAAAAGAGGAAATTGGCGAATAGTCTATTTTTGGGTAAAATATTGGTAATTAATCAAGTATGAGTTTTTCTAAGTCAATTAGTCAATGAAACTAAACTTATTTATCAATTTATCACACATTTTTTTAAAATCCCTGGTTTGCCCTTATTATTACTATGGGCACTCTTTTTTTTGTTATGAAGGACATCCTATGTAACTAACTTAACTTTATAGTATTATAATTTTTAAAAACTTATAACTTACAATATACATATCCGTTTTTTTTTTTAAAAAAAATTATATTTTTGGAACTTACTTGTCGACATCTTCGAAAAAATATCCATATCGAATAGGTGATTATCAAAAAAATTAAAATCATAAAATTTTACTACTTGATACATTTTAATGTAATACTCATAAAACTGTAAAATTTTACTACTTCAATAGTAAATTTTACAATAAAGTAGTAAAATTAAATTTTACTATAAAGTAGTAAAATTTTACTACTTTACGAAATAAATTTTTACAACAAAGTAATACAATTTGACTACTTCGTAGTAAAATTTTACTACTTCAAGAGTTGAGGTTTGTAATAATTTAGAATTTGGTGATGTACTTAATGATGGTGTTTCTTCACTTAGGCATGTAGGTTCACGACAACTTCTTGCAAAGCTAGGATTGTTTCCAGCATATTTCCTTACAGCAAAAACTATATGAACCCAACTGAAAATAACCAGGATATAGGATTGGAAGAAAAATATGAGAATGGTGGTAATTTTTTTTTTTTTTTTTTTTTTTTTTTTGATCCAGAAAAAATTTATATTATTAATGAAGATGTAAGTAGCATACAAAGAGAATCCCCAAGGATCCCAACGACAAAACAAAAGCAAAACAAGAGAGTAAGACTTAACACTTAACCCCAAAATACAACAAACCCAAATACTATACAAACAGTAGTGAACTAAAGATGAGTTGAGAATGCTGGTAATAAAAGTTTTGAAGACGAGTTGCAGCCAACAAATGGTCCTAATTATGGGGGATGCAATCATCAGTGACAATGGTTATTTCTGGTGGCAGAAGAAATCATTGGAGTCTAAGCTCGCTAGTGAGGTTCAGATCTGGAAGAGAGAAAAAGCGGGAGAGCGAGGAGACAGAGAGCGAGAGGCAAAGAGAGGGAAGGAAGTAGGGAAGCTAGATCTGGTGTTTGTCTTCTGGTCTGGTTCAGAGGAGCTCAACACCGACGAACTTCATAGCCAGTCATTGTTGCCGGAGGTCAAACATCGTTGGAAATCAACCACCACCAGAGTTGTTGTTTGGGTTGGGGTTTGAGAAGAGAGAGATGGTGATGAGATGGTTTCGGGGTAGAGGATGGAGAGGGGTAGGTGAAGAGAGGGATAAATAAATAACTTAATAAGAATGAGGTATTTTAGTCAGCTAAAAGCCCAATGGACTACATTAGTTGAAAAAAGAGTCGGGTGATTGTTCGTTAAATAAGTTATATTTGGTAAACTGATGGCCAAATCCCCCAATTTAAAAAAATTCCTGATTTTGACATTGCCGTGCAAACAGGAACCATATATACAAGACCATCAGTATATAGAAAAATAAAAATTTAACAGACAAAAAACCTTGTGTCAACCAATAATCTTAAGGGCAGCAGCTGCGGCCATCTTAGTTCAGTAAGTTGCCAATCTACTTGCATTGACAGCAACCTATAAGTCTAGAGGAGCAACAGTCCAACACTCAGTTCAAAGCCTAACAATGCCCAAGGAAAGGCCACTGAAAATTGACAAAAACCATAGATTATTCATTTTTTTTTTAAAATTAGAAGGGGGGGTAAAAGATTATGCCACTTGCTAATCATTCATAATATATATTTCACTGTAATTAGACAGAAGGATCGAAAAGTTAAAACTAAAGCTCCTGTCAAGCTAAGCTCATCGATGTCGCATTAAAAAACAAGAACACGATCAATCAAGGGGTAGTTTATCAGATAATATGGAACCAGCTAATCAATTTGTCTTAGACTCAGAAAATCCCAGCCTATTAGTCATTTAGATATTATATCAACTGCCACTCGATCCCTCTTGCGACAGACTGTTAATCTTTTGCCAACTTGCAGCCTCTATTGTGTAGCAACAGCTAGGATTGCCCCATTATCTTGATTTTTAGCTCATGAAGCTGAGTGCATATCCTTCCCACTTCCATGATGGCTAGGCACCATTTTTCTCGACTCTTGCACGTGATGTCCGTTTCTTCTTCCCCCTTCTTTTGCCCCGCTCCTTCCCTTTCGACTTTTTCCCCTGCCTGCTGGTATTTCTAACTTTGAGATCAAATGCTGCCTTCTTGTGCTTCTTCCCTTGAAGATGATCTTTCAGTCCTTGCTCGCAAGTGGCACTCACATGACAGAGCGTGCAACTCCATTCCTGACTCTTCTTCTTCTTCTTCATTCCGACTACAGGAAGCTCACTAGCTCCTGCAGTTTCCGATACTATTGCCTCCCTTTTTGTCTTGGAAAGAGTAGGGTTCATGGGATTAGGCTGCAAAAGGATATGATCAGAACAAAAATACATCCCCAATTAACCACTAATGGAATGATCATCTCGTAGAAGCAATGAAAACAGAAGAATCCCATTTTGTCTCAAATAAACAATGCATTCACAAAACCCAAATTTTTTTATGTAAGCTCACCACATCGCCCTGTATAACACTACAATAATTTTGGGATCCTTACAGAGTAATGGCCTTTTTGCTCAATGAGACAATAAAGCAACCATCTTATGAACTTTTTTGATGCAACTAGAATTCCTGAAAAATTAAAACTACAACTGTCATCATTAAACAGACATGTATCAGCCAGTAAATTAAACCTCGTATAGTCCATTGAATACTATATGAAATTAAGGCAACCAAAAAAATCCTGAGAAAATTTTCACTGCAGTTTGAATTCTAGAAGATTTGAACTAAATATACAATTTTGTAAATAAATTAAGCTATCCAAAGGTCTAAGCATCATGTTTTTCACACCAACATGTGATATAAGAAATCATGGGAATAGATTAGAAAAAAAAATTAAAAAAAAAGATTTCACATCACAAATCCAGGCTATATATTGATTCTATATTTATAGGAAAATAAGGAATTATTAAATTTGAAAAAAAAAAAAAAAGGGTACTCTACCAATAGATTTGAACATAATAATGTAAAAATGCACATGGAATAATGTTCCATAAGGTATGCAAAGATGAATTTCTAGACAAATTTGCCAGTAGAAGTATGGTACTCACCAGAACCAATAACTGTCCTGTTCCAACTTGGGGACTTGACTTGAACCTCAGGCATCAAGGTGTCTGGATGGCGCTGAAATGGCATTCTGTTTAAGGCCCCATATTCAACAGAACCAAAGGAAGATGAGTTTTCATCGCTCCTCCTATTACAATTACAGGGGTAATGCACCAGGGAGGCAGACGATGGTGCGATCAGTGGAAATCCTGCAGGCCTTTGTAATGCTAATTCTCTCTCCATCAATATTTGTCTTCTAACTTCAGCTTCTAGTTCCTGCTTACGAAAACTCTCTTCTGCAATTATTCGTTCCCACATTTGCTCTCTATCTAGCTCAAACTGATAATGTGTTCTAACAGTTGGAGCATCTCTCACACGGTCATTCCTCCATGAGTCATTTCTGATCATACCGACTGAAAGCAAATACAAAATCAAGAAACGAAACCCGAAAACAAAATCAGAAAAAAAACTTTGAGGATAAAAGAAATATATATAAAAATGCAAGTTTGCTCGAACCTCGCATGGCTTCTTGAGTAAAGAAGGAATTGCTTGACGGAGGGGAGATACTCGTCATATCAACATACATGTTCATCTGACACCTAGAATCCATTGAGGCTGTAGAGAAAATATGAAGAGAATTTGAGAACGGCTACGATTGAACAGAAATAGGAGGGAAAAATTTTTTGGCTATTTTTGATTCCTTGTAAGACAACATAAAAGCATTTTACAACGTAGAACATATGACATTTGAAGGGAAAAAAAAAGCACTCTCATTTTCATATTGGTCATGAGAATTGGCCTAGAAAAAAAAAATGTAAAGGCTAACTTCTCGCTGCTTGTGTCTTGCCCATGCAGTAATATTATGTTATGTTCACCATATCGCCTTTAGACGATGAAAAATTGTCTTGCCCATGCAGTAATATTATGTTACGTTCACTATATAGCCTTTAGACGATGAAAAATAATAACCAATGTGATATGTAGAAGTGATAATAGACAGATTCAGATTGGGTGGTATAATTATACAGGTTGAGTATCAGCCCTAACCTGCCAAATTAATAAAAGGGTTGCCAATACGAAATTCCTAACCGAACCCACATTTGGCATATTAAGCCTATTCAAAATTTCTTAAATCTTGTTTTTCCAAATTATTATTTAATTTAATTAGAAGAATTGAACAGTTGCAACTTTCAACACAAATTTCTTAGCACAGTTGAAAGTCCACAGGGGTATGAGTTTAAACACATTGACAGGATTATGCTTGATAAACCATTTCGAGCTTGACCTGACAAGTTCAATGCACATAAGTTATGTTTGGAAAATACAAATAAATAGTTTAGAAGCAGCCCAAAAAAAAAAGAGAAAAAGAAAGAAAAAAAATTCTGTTTCTGTAACCATATTTATAGATGTGATGATAACAATGGCTTCAGGCATCTAACCACATCACAAAAGGAGGTCATGTTGCCAATAAATAGTTCCATTACTCTTTCATGCAATATAATACATATAATAAATTTAGTTAGGGATACAACAATGAAATAGTACCTACTTGCTAAACCCAGAACCAGCCCATTTATTAAATTAAAAGGTCATAAATGGTTGAACACAAAATTGACCCAAGAATACTTAACCAAAGGCTACAAAGGTTGTCCCAACCCAATTTTTAATTTAAACCTCAACTTTCCCTTAAAAGAAAGGGAAGAGATACCACTTAGCAACAAGGTCAGTGATTCACCTTTACCTTTATGACGTAGGAAAGTGACATCGGGCTGTTACGATGAATATAAGCACTATTTTTGCCCACTGGGTATGGCTTCATTGATCTCCTAGTCAAGGGTAAAGCTACCGCTTACTCCCTATCAATTAAGGCCCAAGATAATTCAGGGCACTTCTTGATGCGTCCGTCTCAGAAATCACTGATCCACCTACCTTTTTTTTTTTTTCTTTTTCTGTCATCTGTTCTTTTGCGAACTTTTTCTGTTTGGCTATATATATACAAGAAATAAATAGATGAAAAAGAAAAGATTAAGAAGCTTTTTATGTGAAAGCCCAAGAAGGTGCTCTATGCCTCTTTGGTGGGGGAGCCAGAGAAGGAGCACAGAAGTCCCAGTAACTTCAATTCTAGGAAAGTAAGTTGGCATCAATTAACAATCAAGTCCTTTTATAAAGCACGATTAATAGTACCTAACCACTGATTAAAGACAAATAATAAAAAGGAAAGTTCAGCCCACTCATTAAAATTTAAAATAAATTATAAAAAAATGGAAAAAGATATATTGATCAACTTTATATCATAGAAACCCTAACCTTAAAGATCAAAGCTCATAACATCATAAAAATACAGTAACCAAGAAGAACAATTACAACGTGTCCATTAAGTAAATATATATCCCACACACATAACAGAGAGCACCATGCATTCTGACTTACTTGGAACAAGTGGGTATTGATGGAGGTTTCTGAAGGAACCTAGACTCTCTCTCATTGTCTGGTGGTACAATAAGAACGAAAGAAAGAAAAGAATAGAGAATTGGGACAATGGCAAAGGATAAAGGATTGAAATTTGAATTCAGTACGACATCTTACTAGCAGTTTACCCGTCTTAAATTACTAGGGAGTAGTCTTTTACGTACAAATCAATAGGGGTCATATCCTACACTCCTACTCATACTGTTACACGGAGTAGGCACTCAAAGGTTGGGGAGAAACCACCCTACAAAACGCCTACAAAACCTGAGGTTTCTTGGGATACGCTCCAAAAACCTTTCAGACATTTCATATTCTATTCCATTATTGTCCTCCCCTTATTACAAGAAAGGGCGAGCATGCGGAGGGCACATCGAGACCTTATACGTTCGTGATCATGATTTCACCCCTTTTAGTTGAATCTACTATTTTGTTTTTTTTTTTTATTATTATTCCATTAGCGACAAAAATAAATAAATAACTACCTTTTTTTTGGGAAAATAAATAAAAATTGCAATAGAATCCAGAACGTTCTTGTTTTACACATGTCAGATCAAGAATTAATAACTTCATTTAGGGTTTATTTTTTTAGAATTTTGAAAACTGAATTAAACTAAATTTAATTTATAACTATTATCTGATTTTTAAATAAATCATTTGATAATTGATTTGAAAAAAAAAAATGTACTTATACCTTATTTTTAAAATAAAAATGAATTGATTAATAAGAAAATAAAATTTTGTGAAATCAAAACTTACCAAACTTGTTTTTTGCTGATTAGGTTTTCAAATTTGTCAAACAACTTTCTAATCTCCAAAAGATTCCCAATTGTTTCGATGGGCTTCTCAAGAAGCTTTAGTTTTGAGGTTGGGAGTTGGGAGCCATTAATTTGGTAGGTTGACAGGAATATAATCATATAATGTGTATTATTTTAGGTTTGCCTTTTGGTGGAAAGAATTTTTCTTCTTGTTTTCAAAATTTAACGAAGGTACATTAATAAGCTAGGAAAACATGTGCAATACTGCAATTTAAGACGAAAACAAACGAAGAAAGGTGGTAACTGCTAAGGGTAAAGAATGTGAATTTAGGGGTGGCAATGGGCTGTGTCTCTCGTTTTGGGGTGTCATGAATTTATGAATTATGATCACCCAACCCGAAACCTGAAGCACAAACTCCAAACCCGATGCTTTTAATGTGCAATCAACCCAAACCTGACCCATTGAATCCATTTCTTTCACTGCGTTTAATTTCTCCCCAAATTTTGATTCCACTGCATTTTCTTTTAAAAACTAATTTTATAATACACTTTTTTTAATATCATTAATTTATAATAGCCCTTTTTACTGAAGACATACATTAAAATAGACTCTTGATATATTGAAATAAAAATTACGACATATCCGACTCACTTTCTCAAGACTCGGCATACCGAGTAATTGGCCTTTTTTTTTTTTTCGGTACAATGCTAGTGTTACATATTTGACAAAGCCGAAATTTTTATTTTATTTTATTTTTAATCCTCTTAGAAGGGGCTACTAGAGATTTCGGATATGGATCAGCCTGATTTCACTTGAGAGCAGTTAAAGTTTTAAGAAGCTAAGAACCAATGAGCATAATTCTTGTAATACAAGGGGAAAAAAATAACACTAACCCTCTATTTGGTTCATGGATTCTATCAATGAACGAAAAAAAAAAGGAAGGAAAAAACCAATGAGGAAAGAAAATGAAAGGAAAAAGATAAAATCATATCAAACCAAAATAATTCCAATTCTTTATTTTCTTCCAATTTTTCACTGCGACCAAATAAAGAAAAGTACAATTCCTTATATATATATATATATATATTTTTTTTTTTTTTTCTTGATAAAATCCGCAAACCAAATAAAGCCTAAAAGAGATTTGAATTTCAATCCTATTAACACCCATAATCAACCATTCATCTTTTTTCATAGACAGGCAATTGATCTAAGCACCAAAGCTTCCGATCTTAAGTTCAATTTAGCAGTAAGAGCGACTCCGGAAGGAATAATGGTTTCATGACTGCTAGGGCTAGATGTGAAAACCCGCAGCAATCTGCATAGTGATCATGCAACCAATTTTAAATACAATTTTAATTGAGTGTGACCATTGGAAAACTTGTTGATAAATTATAGGACCGACTGCTTTTTCTCAAATAACATCCACTTGCAGCCCAAAGTCCACTACTCCTGAAAAGATAATTGAATATAGGCCAATTTTCCTTCCCAAAATTTAGTAGCATGCAGTAATTGACAATTCAAATATTTGCAAACAAAAGTAGTCAGGTAATTACTGATGGCCTATTGGTCTAAACTTATCATAAGGGAAGAGAAAAATGTAAAAAATGCAAGTAATTAGGGATTCCCAGCTAACCTTTGGTTCAAGGACTGAGTTTAAGCCACCCATGCAATGTTGATACCTGATGCAGGTGGTAAGTGTAACCCACAAAAACAAACACCCCCCACCCCCACCCCCACACAACCACACACACCCCCTTAAAAAATAAAAAAAGAAAAAAGAAAAAAGAAAAACGTGAGAGAGAAAGAGATAACTAGCCAGCTGAACCCCATCTGAGTTTACAAACACTGCAAATCAATCTCGTATTTACGCTACTAAATTCTGTTCTTGTCCTGTTTTCAGTCACTCAACCTAGTGTAACAGATGTGTATGCTTGATCCTGATTGAAGAATTCAACTGTCTATAAGCCTTTAAAATCTACTGATACGCACAGAACGCGAAACACGTGGACAGAACTTCTCAAAAGTTGAACTATCACTCAATGAAATCCTTTAAGCATTTACAGAAACGTAATGTGAATTCACTCAATGAGATACCTTGAGCATTTACAGAAATGTAATAAGAATTCACTTCTGAGGCATGAAATTCTAAAACTCACTGGATCTTCAGCTGCAAGAAATGGGTTACCTTGGTCAGTGTGAGGGGCCCCAACTACTTCGGTTCCCTCTCCACTGGTTTCTGATCAGTCTCAGATGGTCGATCAGATGGCAGAGGCTGCCCTTCTGCAGAAGCATTAGAATTAACAGGCTTCTTGAACTGCACCAAGATCATGGTCATGTTGTCACATCCCTCGCCACCGGCTGTGGGTGCTAGACACCTGTCAAAAACTCTCTCACACACCGCTGAAAGCTTACTTTCCTGCATAATTTGGCATAGAATTCTGTTTCACCTCCATGCGGCGCTTCTATAATGTTCTAAAAAGGGTCCCAAGAAAACTTACAGAGTTCAACTGTTCCCGTACAAAGTCAACTAGTTGTTGGTTTGACATGCAATCCCTAGAGAGAGAGAGAGAGAGAGAGAGAGAGAGAAGACAAACAATTTGCAAGGGTTTTCATTAAATTACTAGAATTGAAACCAAAAGAAAATTCCCAAAAGCTTCATACAATTTCAGAAGAGTATCGAAGCTTGGAAAATGTAGAGAAAGAGAAGAGAAGAGAACGCGGAGGGGGGGGGGGGGCTGGCAGTGGGCATATCACACACCTAATTCCCTGATACGCCCCTTTTACTTCTTCCAGTGTTTGGAATATGCAACGTGTGTCCTTCATGTGTTGATGTAATAAATGACAAATAATCCACTACAAGTATGAAATTCATTGCATCGGTGTAGGAATAGACTCAAGCAAGATCTCTTATTTCATTTTGGCTATATTTGGCTTAGAATATTAAAAAGTGCAAGCAGCTCAACCACATGCAGATGGTGGAAAGCATCTCCAGCTTGCAGCTTGTGGGATTGGTGAATATAATGACTAGTGCCTCTATTCATTTTCAAACTGTAGGATGGGCTCTAAAACTCAAATCATGAGAGTGCATTGTCTAAATCCCCCAAATGTCATTAGCCAAAAGAATAAGACATTGCTTTTGACTCACAATTCCATGTGTGCTTTTTACTCTTAGAGAAGGATTCATGTATCTATATTCAAAATGTTCACAAAGGTGACTTACGCCAAGAAATAAGCTACTCCTCATCACAACTCCAAATGGGACAAAAAAGTTCGCTAAGTTGGTTCCCCCCTATTAAACGGTATCCAGGTGCCTAGAAAAGAAACATATGTTACACGTACCATTATTTAAGATATTGTAATCTATGACAAAATATGGTCCAAATCAAAAGACACGCGAAAAACGACATAACTAATGGGTCTTCAGAGTATTGACAATATATTGCCAAAAATTCTATTTCTATGTTGCATTCTAAAATACTAACCTCTACATTCCCCATTTCTTTCATGTGACTCAATCCATTCTTTAAAAAATGTTGGTGATGAATCACCAGTTCACCAGTATCATGGGAATGGGTGAATAGGTGATGACGCAATAATTTAAAGTTTAAACTGAATTTCTCATATATGCGAAACCACTCAAAACCTTTCCTACATTGCTTAAAATAAACCATTTTTTTCTGTAGTTCTTAAATTTAAAATTATCTTCAAATCAAAATCAATATCTTTATTAATGTTCAAAAAGATTGAAGATAATTTGAGTCTCAATTTTGATCCTTATGGTTGCTATTTTTGAATCTTCCTCCATATAATTAATAGAGAAAAATAAAAAATAAAATGAATCACATAAATGAAATACATGTTTATGCATAAATTTGATTCATAGAAGCCTGTGTCAAAGACATGTCAACCTTAAACAAATTGACAATAATAAATACACTAAATATTCAACGGACTGGTTGGAGAAGTTTTATTTTTAGCATAAAATAACAAATTTTTTAAAAATTATTTCGTTAAAACACAATTAAATACAATAAATTTTTTAATTAAATATTACGATGGAGTAATCATTACATGTGTCAATCAACTGTTAATATAATCATTTTGATATATATATATATATATATATATATAGATAGATAGATACAGTCCCAATCTCTTAAAAGTCCTTACCTAGCTTACATAAGGGATCCAATAAGATATTAAGATTATATATATTGGTTTTGATTACCCACGAGACATCTCGCACATTGAGCAGTGATCCAAGCCGTTTGTGACAATTACGCACTAGTGCATGAAATCCACACATGTTCACAGACGGCTCAGATCCTATGCGATGTCATGCAGGTGAACTGAACCCTCTATATATATATATATATATATATATTTCAAGAATTAAAAATTATTAAAAATATAATTAATCAATCAAACAATACACTAAGGATCATATATATATATATATATATATATATATTTCAAGAATTAAAAATATTAAAAATATAATTAATCAATCAAACAATACACTAAGGATCATAAGAGTGGTGGATGGAGGGGGGGGGGGGGGGGGGGGGTAAGTAATGGAGCAAGGAATCACAAAGCAAGTTGAGAGTCCATCAGTTGGGTGATAGTTTCAACACTTATGTGATAGTTTCAAGATCACAACCAAGGTTTTAACTTCAAATTGAGTTCAATGTCGGTCCTAAAAGTTTAATTTTAAATCCAAAAAATAAAGAAAAGGATGTAAGGTTTAAACTATAATTTCTTCACCCTCCATGTGGTTGCCAAGAAGACTAAGTAAAAGAAGAAATGAAATTAGGGATCTTACAATTGTTTTAGTGGCTGGTATGATTTTGGCAGTTATATGATTCCAGAAGATGATCCAGAAATGGGCATAAAGGTAGGTTTGAACAACTAAGGCTGATGGGTGAAGTCCGTCTCATCTCAGAAGACAAGGGAATGGGGAGATGTCCCACGGGCTTGGTTCTGCTGCATCCCAAAGTAAGGGGTAGTTTGCGGAAGAACCTTGACTATTAGATGGGGGTTCACCATATTTTATATCAATCGTACCAGAGATATTGGAAGATTTCAAATTTTCTTTTCTTTCCTCTGTCTTCTTGACAGCCAGAACGATTCCCAGGTCAAATTCCAATCACTTTTGGGAAATCTAGTGGCCATTAGTACTATGTGGCAATGATAGACGAATTCATACACAATATTTATACTCATCAAAACCATCTGTCCATATGAACTCCAACTCCACTTGAGCTTCAAGGATATTCCCTTTTGTTTTGTTAAGAATATCAAGGATGTTTTTATATATAATGTTGACATTAATACTTTGTAGAAGTCCTCAGAGAATTATTTCATGCAAAGGCTTCTTTAAAAACAGAGCATTTCTAGAGAAGGAGTGGTTTCTGTTACATTCAAGCTGTTTGGTAACAACAAATCATGAAGCCCTTCCACCACCAGTAAAGTAACCAACTAACTGCCATTATCGATCGTAATAAAAATTTTAACTTTAAATCAATACCAAAAAGAAGGCATAAAATGGTCCATTTGCATTTTATGGCAACAAATTTGAGATAAGTCGTCATTAATCACAATATGTAAGGACAAAGATCAGATATTTGGTTTCACAAATGCAATCTGAGAAGAAAATCTGCACCTCATTCATTCAAATGAGCTTCCAAGTCATCCAACACTGTTTTGCAGTGAAAGTGCCTTCAAGGCCCATAGCACTGTTAATAACACCGAAGGCAGTGCCAGCAGTGCTGAACAACACGTAAAACCTATATTTTTAAGTGTATAGACTATAGACATATATGATATATTGAAACACAATCGACATTTTTACTAGATTCACACACGGAGCTAAAATTTCGAAACCCTACTTTAAGTTCTAAATAAGGAAAAAAATTATCCTAAAGCATTTAAAGTATATATGAAAAGAAGGAAAAAAACAATTATAAATGAAATTAATATTGTCAGAAGTAAATACATATAGTTAAAAAGGAGAGAAAAAGTGAATAAACCCCAACTAAGAGACTTACCAAATCCCATCACAAGCTAGAACAAGAAATTCATCATCATCACATAGTTCAACCTAATTCAAGAAAAATGAAAAATAAAACAGAGCAAATCCCATTACAAGCTAGAACAAGAAATTCATGATCATCACATAATTCAACCTCATTCAAGAAAAATGAAAATAAAACAGAGTGCTTACAAATAATTATATCTATCAACAGTAACTAATCCGAACAAATCAGTGCCAACAAAACAAAACAACATTCAAAGTTCTAAATAAGCCCACACACACACACACACAAGGTACCAAATAAGCAATATCATATTTTCAAAGTCATATAATTCATTAAAGTCCTCCAAATAATCAGAGTAATATACCAAAAACATTTATATATAAATTCAATTCAACTTAGCCTTTAACCCCAAGTCCCAACTACAAGGGGTCGGCTAAACTTTGGCACAAACAAATAAAAAAAAAGTAACAAGGGGTGAGGGTGTTCACTACACATATTATTATCACCATTATTTTGCCATTAAATAATTGGCAGTCATGAATTTCCTCACCACCTTGACCCACACTTCTTACAGCCTTCCTCGTGTTCTTTTGGCACCTTCAACTTGAACAACCCACTTTCTCCATGTATGTGCATTTATTGGACTCTGTTGCATATATAACTAAACAATCTTAAATGGCTATCCTCATCTTTTCCTCAATTGGTGCATATGTAGTAATATTATTATTACTATTATTTTGCCATTAAATAATTGGCAATCATGAATTTCCTCACCACCTTGATCCACACTTCTTACAGTCCTTCCTCGTGTT
Source organism: Liquidambar formosana (assembly GCA_039720395.1). Taxonomy (NCBI): domain Eukaryota; kingdom Viridiplantae; phylum Streptophyta; class Magnoliopsida; order Saxifragales; family Altingiaceae; genus Liquidambar; species Liquidambar formosana. Next base: position 11,852,340 of record CM077826.1, on the reverse strand, counting down.
CTTTTGGCACCTTCAACTTGAACAACCCACTTCTCCATATATGTGCATTTATTGGACTCTGTTGCATATATAACTAAACAATCTAAAATGACTCTCCTCATCTTTTCCACAATTGGTGCTAACTTTATACAAATGCATTTCATTTCTTATTCTATCCTAAAAATGAATGCATTTGTAAGAAGTTAGAGGTTCTGCCAATTAAAGACAAGAAAAGCTGCCCACTTTTGAGGAAGTTAGAGTGTGCTTTTTTGCTTCCTTATGGGCTTCGGTGGAAAAATCCCTTGAGAGAGTTCCTCTTTTTTTTTTGATGAAGTAAAATGTATATTAATCACAAAAGGCTTAGCCCAAGTACATGAGACATATACAAGAAACAAGAAAAAAGGCACAAAAAATACCCCTTTTATATCTTAAGGGAATCTAAGAAAAGAACAAAAGAAGGTTTACTAATTTTAGCATAGCTAGAGAACCACAAAAAAAGATCCTTAGTAAACCCGGACTTGAGATCAATGATAGACTTTTCAATCCCCTCAAAAGTCCTACGATTCCTTTCTCTCCAAAGACACCAATGGATCCTTACTAAGGACTTGAGATCCTTAGTAAACCCGGACTTGGAAAAAAAGAGTTCCTCTTTTTTTAATGTTAGGAACTAGTCTGAGATTTGTACTTCAAAGAGAGTTAACAAAAGAGGTTGGAAGGTCATTTTTATCCTCCGTGAGCCGAGTTTTTGTGTTTTGTTCTTAGTGGGATGCGAGGTTTTTGCTTTGGGTGGCTGCGTTGTTTTAGCGGCTATCCCTAGGTTCTTATGGGTGTGTGGCGGCTTTAGGCTTTTCTTTTCTTTTCTTATGGACTCCTTGTCCATTTTGCATATTTTTCTCTCAGTAATATATTTCGTTTCCTATCACCACAAAAAAAAAAAAAAAAAAAAAAAAAAAAAAAAAAAAAAAAAAAACCTTCCCTCCAAGTAGCAAGAATTCTTCTACGTAGGAGCCATGTCCATATTGTATACATATTAAATATTGATACTTCTTAGATACTCCCTATAGCATATCTGAATATCTGACACTCCTTAAACTTATTTAAAAATTGGGAACATATAGATACTTCTTGAATACTCCTAGTCACATATCAAACACAACTCAAATGTTAGAATATAACCCCTTTTTCATATAAAATATGAATATAACTGTACATAGAGCATAAGAAAGGTTTATGGTGTACGTTTTGACCCTTTGGTGTCAATGATGCCTTCTTTCTAAACATCTAAATTAGGGATGTTAGCATGATTAAGTTATCAGAAGTTATAACTATAGAGATTAACGTGATAACAAAAAATTATCACTCATCATATGTCTGTATTCACATATATTTGTATTGACGTATCCCTACTGTATTCACATCCTTTTTCTTCTTTTTCTTTTTCCTTTTTTCAAGATTTTCTCTATTGACATATCTGTATGCATACCCAGTATCCGTATCCGTTTTATAGGTTGCCTCGAATGGTTCAATCAAATGCACAAAGACCTACATCTAAATATGCATCTTCATAATAAAACTTAAATTACAGGCTTAATTTTCTTGATGACATATAAAACTGCCTTAGTACGATCCCAAGGATCTTCATGTAGACACATGTTATAAAATGAAAAGGCAAAGATGCTACATACAGTGTTTATGTCTGGATTGGCAGTCACAATTTGGTTTTCAGCAGGTAAAAATTTGTTCTGCTTGAATTCCACATCTCCTGCAACCAATAGAAATTACAAAGTACAAATGGTAAACAGAAGGAAAATGCAAAGTTTTTATTTTCCCTCTTAATTTGGGGAAAAAATTAAAAGGATGTGAAGTACCAATTGCTCGTGACAAGTTTAAACTTCCATTGACCCGTCCACATTGAATAAAACCACCAGCTTTTAGAATCCTTTCTTTCTCATTTTCAAGGTCAGGCTTGTGATCTCTAGACAAATTATATGCCTGCACGGGAAGACACACAATTAACACTGATCATTCAAATCTGGATAATAATAAACTTTGACCCATCTTTCTTTATGACAAGGAAACCCTTTGGCAAACCCCGGGCCCATATAAGACAACCCATATGGACCTGGTAAGTCCAATACCCATAAGAATCATGAAACCTCATGTGGGTGGCCCCAAGGGGTTCAGCAAGAGTCGAACTCAGGACCTCTGCTTCTTGAAGTGTGGTTCCTTGCCAACTGAGCTACCCCTTGGGGTTTAAACTCTGACCCATCTTACAGATGCCATCACAAAAATTCCCATTGAATAGTTGTTGTTGATATTCTAAATAGTGGCAACTTTTTCGTATTGATACAACAAATAATAAATAATAAATATCCAATTAAAAAATAGATCAAAGCTCAAACAATCTAGATCAGTTCAGTTATGGAGTAGCTTGGAAAAACAATCCCTTCTACACAATTTGAAGGGGTATATATTGAAACTTCTGGAAAAAGAAAAAGAATACCTGACCCTTCCTAGATATTACACAACGAGAATCACCAGCATTTGCAACTGTGACGTGGTTGTTCCGAATGATTGCAACACAAGCTGTGCTTCCAGAAGTTGGTCCATGAAAATCTGAGTGAGGCCCCTAGTTGAAGACATAAATACTCATCTTAATAAAATTCCACCCTGCAGAATGAACCTAAATTTAAACTGAACTAGACAATAAATGAAGAAAAATCTACTGAAGTATCATTATGTGCATCAAAAACAGAGTGTAGAGTACAAGCCAAATATACTACGATTACAGGAAGAATGCCAAAAAGAACTGTAAGGCTATAAAAAGACAACATGGCTTATGAATGGATAAATGAAATGACACTAGATTGAGTAGAAATATATAGTGGAGAAGGATGGTGTAGTGAACCAATAATACTTGTAATAAAAGAAATAAAACACTCATTCAGTTACACAGGGAAAGTGTGTAGTCCAAGGAATAGGAGATTATTAGAAGTCTACACTAATACTAAATAGCATTGCAAAAGCACAGCAATCCCTAACATCTGATAAGAGCCCCCACCCAGAAGTGAATATGCATGTTTTCTCTACATCACATACTGCTTGCCTTAAATAAACATCTGATAGGCATGTCTTCCCTATATCATGTATTGCATATCTGCCCTCATGCAAACTGGATTAACAAGGAAAGAAAATCATTGTGCCATATTTGTTAACTAAATTATTGCTAAAATTAGTGAGAAACCCATGACTACATTGCAGTATGTTATATCATGTTGTAATACTATGGCTTGCATAAGTATATATGCCATTTTCTTTCCATCTTCTAGGTGCCTCTTAGTTCCTGTTCAATCAATTTGCTCATAAACACATCGAATACGTTTCTTGCAAATCCTAATAACATGCCCTAATGCAATAATACTTCCTGCTGCATTTCTCTTACATATCCTAGTCACATCCTGCCTCCCTCACTTGCCTAATTTTCTGGCTTTCAGCTTCCACTTTCCACTTTAGCCTCCTGTATTTTCTACTTATTTTAACAACCGGGTTTGGACAACTACAAGCAGGCCCTCTCATGCAGGAAACCAACTTAAAGAATATACTCACATAAACTGATAAAAATAATCTTCATTATATCAAGGCAGTAGCTAGTTGACTGGACTGGGCAATCAGCAAGCTGGGTTGTATCTCGGCTCAAAATTCAGGCCAATCATGGCCCACCCAAGCTAGCCTGAGCATTCCATATAAAAATACATGTGTAAAAAAGTAAACAAAATGGTAAAAAAAATTGTTCATTAACCATGAAAGAGAAAAAATGTAATTAATCAACTTTGACACTTGACAGATCTCCTAAACATGCTGAAATATAGACTATAAAAGGAGGGGGGGGGGGGGGGGGAAGATTTCATTAATTATGACAAATAAAATAAAAATAATTGATCAACCATGAACCCCTCTCTCTCTCTCTCTCTCTCTCTCTCTCTCTCTCTCTCTCTCTCACACACACACACACACACACTGACGGCTAAATCTGAGCTCATCAGTCTGGGCCAGCATGGCTTGGCTCAATCCTAACAACTAGTGTTGGGTGTGAACCAAGAGTAACTAGAAAGTACCAAACCTGAGCCGATCACAACACCGCCCCACCAAAAAAGGTTCTAAGAACTGATCCATTCAAGACAGGTATTTCAACTGATATCAAATTTTTTTTATTGAAATAAAGGTATAGAAAATATAATAAATAATTAGTAACATTTTCTTTTTAAAGGTCAATCGAAATATCAAACTTTGAAGAAGCTTTTCATGTGTTCTATGAAGCATAGATATGGATATGGCATATAAATATGATACGATACAGATGATAAGAGGATTCGATATGCGGGGATATGTTCAGAAATAAATAAATATGTGTATTATTTGTGTTAATTTTTGGTTTAGAACATGAATAACAAGCATCAAAAGTTCTAAAAACATTTTTTTTTTTAAAAAAAAAAACAGCAATAATCAACTCTCAACTACATTCACAAACACACAAAAAGAGCCCCAAGCCTCTTTTCCATAAATTCACCAACTTAGAGTTTGTGAATATAAAATTAAGGGATGGGATAAAAATGGTCTTTGTTCAACATCAAGCCTCTACAATTGTGACCAAGAAGAGGGAGGAATAGTGAAAAATATGGAGAGATAGATAGAGAAGTGCTTAGGTTTAACCGAAGAGGAGATAAGTAGAGTAGGAAAGAATAATAGATTAAAAAAAGGAGGAGGAGATAATGAGGCAGAAAGAGAGAGAGGGGGGGTGTTGGGGGGTTTGAAGTGTCTGTGCTTCATAGCCTTTGTTTGATACTTTGATTATTGTAACCTCATTGAATGGTTGAAGAAAGTCTATGCATGTTGTTTAGCATGTCAAGATGTGTGGTTGGTGATAGTGGTCTAGAAAGGAGAGAGGGAAAGAAAGGGGCACCATACACAAGTACACAACTTCAGCCAGCAATTTTTCACAATTTAAATATTTTAAGTTGTCTTCAATCATGATCTTCTGTATTATTCAGAGTGGCACTGCTTTTTTGTTTTGAAAGTTTCAACATATTTTCCAATCTTCTCATAAAATTTTATCATTTATAAAATTACCCCCACCAGAACTATCACATTTCATTATACTAAAATTTCAGCAAAATTGAATTCAAAGCCATGAAATTCATGGATACATATGAAGAATACTAAAGAAACACAAACTATGACATGTGGACCAGCAGTGAAGAATAACGAAGATGATCTTCAGTTTAACCTAAATTATAGTCAAGAACCTGAATCATGCATCAAACTGAGCCAAAAAATCCTGTCACATGAAATAAAGAATTTCTGTCCTATGCAGATGTTTTTAACTAATTTTCACATAATGTATCTGTTGCCAGAGTCAAATATGTTATTGTATAGTCATTCACCTTTACAATGCAATCGGCATAAGAAAACTCTGATGTGCTAAACTATCTGTATATCAATCATTCTTTTGGGGTGGGCATGTAACAGAATAATTTGCAAACATCCATGATCCATAGTAAACATGATTTATTGAGTAACACACATTCAAAAATCAAAACCTGGTGATTTCAGCAAGACTAGTAAAAATAAATCAGAAAGAAAATTTTCTGGCAAGAAGGAAAATAAGTTCGAATGAACTTGCAACCACTAACAGGGCAGATCACAACTTATGTATCTAAATCAAACGCACTGACATGCGTGTGGTGCTCACAACCAAATGGGGTTTTCAACACAAAAAAACTCCAGAGGCCTGAAATGCCATGCAGCTCTGGCCTCATCATAATATTTCTGAAATGTGTGTTTATAAGGATTGATAAAGGAAAAGACAGAAATAAAGTGCCAGCACAATATACAGATAAAGACTTTTTTTCTTTTTTCTTTTGGCTCTGATAAAATACCTCCTCAAAAGGCCAATCGTCAAGTTGGTCATTAACTTCACCGCCCTTAGGAGACCATATTAAACCTTCTATCATACCAGAAAACTTATCTATTTTATCACCCAATATGGCTAATTCTCTCCAACCTCTTTGCCCGCGCATCATCTCATCCATTCTGCATCAACATGCACAAGTTAGAAACATAGAAGTACGAGAGCGAGCACATATTTTACATCGAACAAATATGTTCATACTAATCCCTTCTTGACTAATTTTAAATATTTCTTCCTCGTTAATAATTTCTGCCTCTCAAAGGTTCAAAATAAAATAAAATAAAAATAACACTGGTGAAGGAAGACAACTATGACCCTGCTATAATAACCAGTGCATCAGCCATCACCATGGTGGTAGATGATATTTTTTTATAAAGGACCACCATGGTTCTGTTTTTTTAACAATTTTCATTCTCAATTGTTTAACTGGTTCTTTTTTTAAAAAAAAATATGAATTCATAAATATTGAATTTAACAACAAAGATGTACAATTGAAACTAAGGGTCAAAATCAAATTAGACTTGGTGTTAGAATTACTGTTCTTACAACCCCTCAAATAACTTCTGTTGGGCCCACATATCGCCAAGCCTGTTGTTGGATTACATGTTTTTTTTTCTCTCATGCTTGTCATGCATGCCAAATATCAAATTAATAGGTGTCCAACACACATAGTACTCTACATTAAAGTTTTATTTCAAATTTTTTATAAAAGAAATGTGGATCAGAAAGGTAACTTTCTGATCAACATCATATTTAGCATGCATGATAAGAATGGGAGGAAATGCAATTGAACAGTGAGGTTAAGAAATATGAGCTCCACAAAAACTTATAGAGGGTGTCAGTAATCCTTACACCATGTAATTTGACCCCAACTAAGTAAAACATGATCAACATGTTAAAGCAGTAAGAATATCATGATAAGAGCCATTAAAACAAAGGATAAGAGTTAATAATAACAAAATTTTAAACAGCAATTAAGGCAGGTTACAAAACCACTGCCTGGTTTCAGATCCTCAAGTCGATGTAAACATATAACTTACAGGTGAAAGACACCTTCCCTGCCATCTCGTATGCACTTGGGCTATGATTACATTGTGGCATCCACTGAAAATGCTAAATGAACAAATTGAAATATAACATATAAAGTAACCTGAAAAAGGCTTTCAGAACAGAAGTGCCCAAGTCCCCAGCTAGATATGCTTCATGCTTGAGAACCTGTCGGTGTAGGTACTTGGCGCAGAACTTAGCAACTGCTTTACCTGCAAATTAATTAACTTTGCTAAGTACAAACCACAGGTACTAGAAATTTCCAGCTCAAAATAACAAGAATACTATTTCACAACCCCTCTTGGGGGAAGCATTTTGGGGAAGAGCGGTCTGGTGTGGTTCTTGGTTGAGTGGGCTCTGGCGAATTTAGGAGAGACACAAGGAGTGCCCTCAAACAAAAATTCCCCCCCCCCCCCCCAAAAAAAAAAAAAAACCTCAAACACAGAGAGAGAGAGAGAGAGAGAACAATCATATTAAAAGAAATAATCAAGCCAAAGGTAAGAATTACATGAACAGAAGGTGCTGAGAGAAGAGCGAGTGAAAAAAAAAAAATAGAAGGCAGATAAAGGAAGAAAAATAAGAACATATCAACCAACTAAAAGAACCTTGTAGACAAAAGAGTACTTAAATTAAGCTTTAGTTAGGTGCAAGAGCAGCCAAAAAGAAACACAAAAATAAACTCCAAAATAAAGTACAATGAGAAGAGAACGTAAAGGAAATAACAAAATAAATATGAAAAATGTAAATAAAATCATAAAATTTAAACACTTCAATGATTACCTCCATGACCATCATAAACGCCAAAGAAAGATGTGGAACTGTCCAAATCTGGATAAGCAGCATGCTGTAAAGCACCTCATGTAAGTTTGGCATATGATGGGATTTGGTAAGTCATGAAGCCACAAGTTTAGCATATGGAGTGAGCAATAAGATAACCACGTCATCTTTGATTAACACATACTAGACGCATATATGAGGAACAGAACAGAAAAAACTTATATCCCACAAGATTCACAAAATTAAAGAAATCAACCTTTCCTATGTTGCATGGAAACAGATGTGGACACAGATTTCACATGACAAACATGGACACATAGGACAAATGATAAACATGGACACTTCTAGGATCCTGTTACTGATTTAGTGATTCCCAAATGTGCTTTATTCTAATTTTACTTTCCCAGCTCTTCCACACTTCAATGCCAAGATCTTAATCTCTACTACACTCAATTTTGTAAAAAATGCCACTTCTTGGAGACCCCACATTGTACTACATGAAAGGTGCCCATTCTCCTTATTATCTGAAATGGTTTTGAAGTCTTTTGATACCATCAATTACAAAATTCTCAAAATCAAATAGAAGAAAGGCACCCTCATCATCACCTACATTTCATCATCAGGTTTGCATTTTGAAGTCCAATGGGTCAATAGAATGAAGGGTATCGTAGATACATTCATATTTTCCCCCAAAATGGACATTACCTAATTATGGCCCTGCTAAGTGGGGTCCTAAAGGCATGAGCTAGATAAGGTCCTAAAGTTTGTTTTTAACACAAAGTGGCCCCTGTCAAGACTTGAACCTGGACCTTTGCACTTGGTACTCAAGACTTCTACCATTCACATATTCCCCCAAATGTATAAATTCATGTAATTAAGCACATTCTCCTAAGCCCATTCCAGTCTTGCTTGAAGCTTTTCTTTCCTCTTTTGAACTTTTTATTTCATAATGGCAACTACTTACTTTTTCTAATAGTCGCATGAAACTTAAGCCAACCCAATTGCATAAGTTTGCAAGCCTAATACAAAATATCATATATAGTAGAGTCAATTCAATCCACTGAAACGATAGCAGAAACATAATGATCATGATCATGATTACATGTCAAAGGGAAAGTTCACAGTCCCAAAAACATAATCAGAAGGTCCAATTCTATATCCACTTGTCATAAAGAGCATATGCAAACAAAAACCTGGGTTTGAGTAAAATTAACATGGTCTCGAAAAATTACTCACAGCATCTTCCATGGTTGCACGCCACCCTTGCATGGATGAAGTGCCATACCTAAGCTTGCTATTTTCACCATCTTCTGAAGCCTTTTCGGTTTTAGGCGTACTCAGATATATCCCCATCTCAAGCTGAAAAAACCAAAGTAAAAAACTACCCAATCACAAAAATCGTCCAACAACACAATATACTAAATATATAAATATATATATCATTACGTAATTCAAAATTTTCAAATTAATTACTGCGAATACTTTAAATGAAACTTAGGAATCAGCAATAAATAAATAAATTTTTATATATATAAATTTCCAAATATAAAGGGTAATCCTTGAGCGACCTTTGTTTTGAACGGTTACGCTACATCGGCTTTCAAAGTTTCGATGAGAGGTCCAAACAAAACCCTTGAAAGAGAAGACCTTATGATTGAAAATGGAAATTTTCAACATTCAAAGAGCCCAATCATAAATATTAACTCGATGACAAAATAAAAGCGTAATTTAAAGGTCTCTAGGGTTTCTGATATACTCACTTGCCAGGTTTGTCGTCGGCACACCGTTTCAGACCAAAGCCAACTGCGCACACAGAGCGAGAGAGATAGATTTGGAGAACTGACTGATCTTACTGGTTTTCTATATTTGGATAAACTGATTGATCTCTTTGAGTAAGGCTGATATGAGGGCGCCCTCATCACTCTTTCTCGTGAGCCCTCTTGTTTTCCTTCTTTTTTTGGATGCGTAACCTACATCCTAAGACATGGGATTGGATTTGGTGCTGAGTTGATAAAACTCAACACTAAGCCAAGGTAATCCACATCTTTGAATGAGAAATTGAATGGCTCGGATTGAGAATTGAAAAAATTACCCAATGAGGTCATTTTGGTCATTTCAGTAGCACCTTTTTCAACTTTTAATCTAAGTCATCCAATCTCTCATTTAAGGGTGTGGATTATCTTGGTATGGTGCTGAGTTCGAATCCAATTCCCTAAGGCATATGCCACGAATGACCCATAGGTTTAGAGAAAAACTTTCATGTAATTGTAACACGACCACATGATGTCCCAGACTAGTAAGAATTAAGCTAAATTGAGATTATCAATGTACTTTTTCGGCCACACAATCCCACTATACTTAATTCCTATTGCCTGTGACACTACTTGGCCGTGTCACAATTACTTGGAAGACTCACTTCATGGGTTCAATGGCTTGTCCAATCTCAATAGAGGTGCAGGATTTATAGATATTTTTATTTCAATTTCGCATAGATGGGAAAATACTTGCCTCCACCCTTGGGTGGAGGAGCTCCTTCCCCCTTCCCACTCATATTTCGCCACTTATCCAAATAAATAAGGATAATTAATTGTGTGTATGTATTCCTATGTTTATATAATTGTGAATACATTTTTATAAATCCATATTTGAGTGTTATATGTTTATGTTAACATGAATGTGTGTCTATGTATCCACGTTAACTTGTTTGTTTGTTCATGTTTTAGAATTCATATTTTTCTAAAACATTTATGACACATGGCAGAAAATGAATGAAGATGGGAAAGAACTCCTCCATTATGGGGTGGAGGCAAATAGTGTCTGCATAGATGTGTGTTCTCTTACCATTTTTAAAAAAAAAGGCAAAAAAAACATGTCACCTCATCAAATCTATCACAATGAGTTCACCCTAGTGATAAAATTTCTTTTTCTTTTTTAAAATGTTAAAATGAGATCCCACGCACATCCCACCGATGCCCTCACATTAGCCTTTATTTCAATTTTATTGGATGACCCCAAAGTGATCTTTCTCTTGATCGTTTGGATTCGGCATCCCAAAGGTGGTGGCACATGCATTAATTAAGTGTGTGCACCGCAACTAGTTATTCTTTCCAAATACAAAATATTGGATTTAACTTTATGCATGCATGATTATTGCATTTAATCACATAAGCTTTATCAATGATTGTGATTTGTGTTGTGAACGAAAATTTATGTTCAATGCAAGTAAGAATTTTCATAAATATCTAGATCTACATTTACCTATATTATGGTTAGTAAGCCTTGATTAATATCTACCTATACTATTATATACTACTTTATCACCTCTATTTAGTCATACCGATCTAATCTTATCGCATTTTTCATTTCCCCATCTTACCCATAGCAAAAACAAAAACCAAAACAAAGACAAAAACAAAATAGTCAGCCTCTAATTTACCATCTAAATGAAACCCAAATTGCGTCTATATATAGGCCCAAATCATAGCCCATTCTTTAGTATGAATTTCAGCCAATTTTAAGCCCCAAGCCGGATCCGAGCCCTCCCCATTAATCAACAAGCCCAATTAGTAGCCCGGCGTATGGGTTGGGCCTAGGCTAGGGAAATCTGAAAGGGAGCGGTTTTAAGAAAAAATATAAAATGTTTTCAGAAAAACTAACCCTTTGATTTATTAGAAAACATTATTTTGAATAATTTTATGATTTTTTTTTTTTTTTTGAAAATCTATCATTTAATTGACTTTTTGGTTATTTACAGTCTATCTTATTTTTACATAGACAGAGAATATAAAGAACAAAAAAAATTACTTTAACAATAAATTTTGAAAAACCTTTATTCTACAAAGTTATTAAAAATGATGTTTTCTAGTGGAAATAGCCATCATTGTTCATGAAATTTTTTTATATATATTTTTTAAATCTTAAAAATTTTAAAATAAATAAAAGGTGCAAATAAAGTTGAGGGCTCTCCTCTCATAACAAAAATAATAAAAAAATAATAATAATAAAATGTTGAGGGCGCCCCAATCTCAAAAGGTGATTCCATCTGGGTAAAGGCCAATCAATCCCAGCTCAAGTCCACAAAATTGGGCTTCGGTGGCCCGACCAGTTGCCGACTCTTGCAGTCTTACTCAGTGCTCTTTTTTTCTTTTCTTTCTTTCTTTTTTGGGTTCACATGGAGGGGAGTAGAACCCCTCACCTAACCCAAGCCTCACCCCATCCGGTGCCATCTGAGCTACAGCTAGTTGGCCTACTCAGTGCTCTTTACACCCCAAAAATCCCCATTCCCCAAAGCTAGTAAAAAATTCCCAGTAATTAAAATTTCACTCTGGTCATCAACGACCGTACAACCCACTTCATAATCATCTAAGATGCCGGAGCACACGCAACGTAACAAAAAAAATATATATATATTAAAACAAACATTTCCCAAAAAAATACACCACAAATTTATTTAAAATAAAAATACTGTGATGAAAAATAAAAAATTTAAATTCAAATGAAAGACGAAAACTAGTATTGAGTGATCAAGGAGATAAAGGATGAAAGGGTAGTCATTGACTTATTGTGGATACCTCCAGTAATTTTAAATGACTACTTTAAACTCATTTGTTTTTCTAATCTTAAAAATTGACTGAGGAATTTTTAATATTTTACCATGTACATCCAATTAAAAATACGATATTTTTTTATAATAATATAGAATAGAACTATAGAAGATAAGCTCAAAGAATGTGTCCAATCTAGTCGAAGGTGTGGACTTTACGAAGGCACCATAGGGCCATAGTGTGACTAGATACATTAAATTACTTAGATTTTCCCTCTTTTTAGGTTCACTTCCATTGATTTTGTCTCGAATTCTTATTCGTCAAATTTTAATATCCGGACTGTAGTTTGGTGGAAAATTATAGGATGTGACGGGTGTATATGGCCCTTACGGCTTGAGCAACTGTCACGTGGTAGCATATTGAAGGTATTCTATGTCTAGGATTTGTCTTAATTTCATACATGCATTACGCTTGTGCATGCACGTGTATTACGCTTGTGCGCGCACGTGTGTTAACAGTTATAGTCTTATAGATATTTGGCTACATGTACATCTATAGAGTCTTCGTCATATCAGCACGTATAACTTATATTAGTACCATATATTAAAAGTTGTATCCCGTGTATTGATCTAATGTATTCTGTAAATTACTAATATACAGAGTATAACTGTTAATAAGATATTAATATAAGTTATATCAGCATATCGTCACCTAACCATTATCTCATATTCAAGTTGGATTTCTAACAAATTAATCAATCTACCTGTCTCTCACGTAATCTACTCAAATTACGTAACATCAATTATATTTGACAAATCATTGGGTCGCAATCACTTCTCATATCCATCTCAACAGAGATACAAGATAAAGATAAAGAAAATATAAATGATAAAAAAGGAGAAATTCAATGGTCGGTGGTTATAAAAATGCCACCATATATCCAGCTCACATAACATAAATAAACTAAAATGTAAAATTAAATAAATAATAGAGTCCCACTGCACGTAGGCATTAGTGGGCAAATCCAGTAGTAGGGCATCCCATTGCATTCATAATCGATATCTGTCTTGCATTGAAATCTGAAGTAGATGTCCACCAAGTAAAGGAGCTAGAGAACAATCCGATGACCCCAGTTCCTTAAGTAATGGATAGGCCATAGGTCATAAAAATGTTGTGAGGAGAAATTTAATAGAAAATACTTGTCTCGTGGAGGAGTTCCTTCCCTTATTCCACTCATATTTTGCCACTTGTCCAAATAAAAAAGGAGAATTGATTATGTGTATGCATTCTCATATTTACATAATTATGAACACATTTTTATAAATCCATATTTAAGTGGGCAAATCGATAGTAGCGCAGCCCATTGCATTCATAATCGATATCTGTCTCGCATTGAAATCTAGAGTAGATGTCCACCAAGTAAAAGAACTAGAGAACAATCCAATGACCCCACTTCCTTGAGTAACGGATAGACCATAGGTCATAAAAATGCTGTGAAGGGAAAGTTAATGGAAAATACTTGCCTCGTGGAAGAGGTCCTTCCCTTCTTCTACTCATATTTTGCCATTTGTCCAAATAAAAAAAATGAGAATTGATTATGTATATGCATTCCCATGTTTATATAATTGTGAATACATTTTATAAATCGATATTTAAGTGTTATATTTTTTTGTTAACATGAATGTGTGTCCACATATTCATATTAGTTTATTTATTTGTTTGTGATTTTGAATTCATATTTTTGTAAAATATTTATGACATGTGGAAGAAAATGAATGGAGGTGGGGAGGAACTCCTCCACCTTGGGGTGGAGGCAAGTAGTGTCCAAAGTTAATTTATAAATTAGTTTTGCATTGTAATTTATTGGTATTTTCTTGACTTGTTAGGTGAGTAATCTCAAAATCAAGTTTATTTATAGAGAAATATTGATACTAATGTGTTGATATTGAGGCGGTTAAGGATAAGAGAAGCATCCATCAATCGTCAAAAAGAAAAAAATAATGAAGAAGTCATAATTGGTTTGAGTTGTCATTTCTTTTATCTAATCTATAGCTACTTAATTAGCTCCCTTATTTTATATAATTAAGAAGAATTGAATCCGAGTGTGCTCTATAGTAATTACGTATTAGCACCTGGTTTAAGACATCTGAGATAATTAGATTATTAAAATTTTCAAACTTATCCTTATGATCTAGTAGTATCTTTTTTTCCCTCTAGACATAGAGGTTATAAGAGGGGGGGTTTTAAGTAAGAAGGGGGATTCCAAGCGACCATTCCAAAAAAAAAAATCAAATAAAATATTAATTATTGACATATTCTTGAATGCAAAATAAATTTATCATGATTAATAACACTAGGCACTTTCATAAGAGCCCATATTCAAAGGGAAATAAATTATTCCAACAACCCTACCATGTCCTCCGTCTCTTTTCCACCATCACTCGCCAACCTTATCCTCCCTCGAGCTCTCTCTTTCCATTTACAAGATTACAATAATTTGTTTAATCATTGTCAACAATTATCAAATCTAATGGATAATGAATTGTTCCCCATTTTACTCGGCTTCCTTGAGGTCCTCCCATTTTTCCTTCCTTTTTTTTTTTTTTTTTTTTTTTTTATTTTATTTTTCCTGAGTTCGTTGAGGTCATGTTGTAATATCTACATATGGTGTGGCTGTGGTATTGAAGTGAAAGCATGCTTAATTTAAACACTAATTACTCTAAAATCCCTCCTAAATGATAGGGCTAAGAACACTAATTACCATCCCAATACAAGGCAGCATAGTCAAAGAACTCACACATTAATATAATCGTTTATGTTAGTTTGGACAACAACAAAAAAACAAAAAAAATTAAATTAGAATTAAATAATTTTGATGTGTTTGATCCTTACTACTTAATGTTTAGTGGTAACCATCCGCTTAAGCCTAATCTTGACTCGTTGATTCTCAAATAAAAAATTGAATTTTTGACCAAACTATATATTTTTTATTTCGTGAAACTCTCGTTGAATTACCCATGATTAACTTTAAAATTTAGTGTCACCTAATGAGATTCCATTTTTGGACCGGTTGAATGAGTTCAAACATTGTATTAAGATAATCCTAAAATTCTTAATGCGAACATTTCATGAATTTTTAAAATTAATCTTATAAGATCAACTATGGCAATAACTCTAAATTTTTAAAGTAGTTTCGTTCACGATGATGGCCGGATTCATGCCTTTAAACTTTTGAATTATACTTTTATTGATTTCCATTTGTATCCAAACGGGCCCTAAAGCTATTGATTTTATCCACCTAATTTGTTTACTGGTCAATGTGTTATTAACAAGATTGCTATGTCAACTAATTAAAAGTTTTAGTAAAAAAATAGCCGGATTTGCTAGTTAGCAGTTTTCTTAACTAATTTATGAATTCCCACCCACCGGAGTGGTAGTTTAGTGGTAAAAGGGTAAGAAATGAGGTAATCAAAGATTAAAGTTTCGAAAAGGATAATGTGACTTGTATTTTGTATTCGTGTCCTTTGTCTGTGGACCGATTTAGGCCTCTCTTGTTTCTGATCCCTTAGTAGATTGAGAAGCTCCTATAATCACATTCAAGTAAAGTCAATAAGACTGATTACACGAATTCTACTATTTTTTTTCTTAGCAAAAAAATAAAAAATAAAAAAAGGCTTTCAAAATATACATGTTCGTTTTTTTGGATACGAGGGTAAATCCTCTTAACCTGTCTTCTACAACTTCGAAATTGATACCTAACATCGTTAACTAGAGTAGGACAAAAAGACAAATCCCGAATACTCGTTCAAAATATACACGCTCACCTTAGTCACTAGTGAGTAAATGAATTGGATAGATGTTGCACCACGCGTGTTAATTTGGAATGACCACAGAATGATGGACAAAGAGCATCAGCACAAACATGGGCCCAAAACACAGTTCAAAGTCAACAGCATGCCATGGAGGCACGGACCAGCCCCAGCCTAGATCAACCCGTCTTGACTTAGCCCTTTGTGGGAAAAGTCCATTTTTTAGTAACTCATCAGCCTCCTCCGTTTAGTAACACAACGGGACAGATTTTTCCCGTTATCACGGCCAGTCAAACCATGCATGCCCATATTCTGACACGTGGCAAATCGTGACGCCAAGCACTCAAAGTTTCACCAAATCCGGACCCACGTCGTCACGTAGCACACCTCAATATAACACGTGGCATGACGGTGTCCCTCCTATCCCAACCCATTTACTTCACTAACAATTTATACCAAAAAAAACAAAAACAAAAATACTTTGATAAATACCTTTTACGTGGTTCTCACAGAAATAGTCTACCGAGTACCGAGGTCACCGGTTGATGTGGGGCCCACACCACCAATCCCAGGAATAGGATAAGGGTTGGTGGGCGAGACCTGGTGAGCAAGTTCTAGGTCACCATCTCACCAACCTTACCACCACCACGACGTCTTCATCATTTTCTCTTTTCTTCTCACCATAAGTAAGAGAAACTACACTTTGGTGAGTATTTCTAAAGTAATACCAAAAATATATAATTGACAGTCATTTGGTAATGAATTGACAGTCAAAAATCCCATTTTTTAGTATTAGTTTGGCAAATACTCACCAAAGGGTAACTTTCCCAAATTTTTGTTTCTTCCTCTCTTACATAGTACTGCCGGTCTGATACAGATGTCGTTTGGTGACAGGTCAACCTCAGTAGGCGGGGGTAGGTGAGTGACAGAACCGGTACTTCCTCGATAAGCCTTTTTATATATTTTTTTTCTTTAAAACCAACCCCCATCCCACCATATTCCAATTGGGAAAACCCCATTAGCTTATTTCTCACAACTTTGAATATTTTGATTTACCTGTTTGTCTCTCCTCACCGCCATCTTGTCTGTCTGTCTGTTTCATCTCTCTTAGGGGGGGGGGGATCTCCACCAACATAGGCCTGCATAACGCATTTCTTGCTTCTTACCGGTAACTCTCTTTAATTACCTGTCTTTCAAACTCGACCCTTCACATACGTAACGCGGATGAAATCCTTCGTGCGATTAATATGCGTAGACCGATGATTCCAATCGGTATGCATGTTGCGCGCTATGGATGACTTGAACAAATTCTAAATGATATATAGTATATTTATTTCAAAAATATAATTACTGTTTCCTCAAAAGGATAGTGAATCAAATTAAATCCCCCACATTTTTCCCTAAAGGTTTTGCCCTCCAAAGATTTGCAGGTGAGTGGAACCCATAAGGCGGCGCGCGTTTGCAAGAGGAGGTGTGGGGGTGGGGTACTGCGCACTATACCCAGAAATGAACAAAATGATAATCAACGTGAAAGCATCGACGATGGTGCGGCCGGCGCAAGAGACCCCCAAAATTAACCTGTGGAACTCGAACGTGGACCTGGTGGTGCCGCGAATGCACACACCTAGCGTCTACTTCTACAGGCCCAATGGATCGGCCAATTTCTTCGACCCCCAAGTTCTCAAGGATGCCCTTGAGCAAGGTGCTTGTGCCCTTTTACCCCATGGCCGGTAGGTTGAAGAGGGACGAAGATGGGCGGATCGAGATCGATTGTAATGCCGAGGGTGTGCTATTCGTCGAGGCCGATACGAACTCGGCCGTCGATGATTTTGGTGACTTTGCGCCTACTTTGGAGCTCCGGCAGCTTATTCCAGGCGGTGGATTATTCCGGCGGGATTGGTTCGTATCCTCTCTTGGTGTTGCAGGTACGGTTTTTCTTTCATTGTCATTAAAGTTGGTGGCGTATCACTGTCTTTTGCGTGTTTAATTTAATTTGAATATAAATTGGACTAATTGTGGGCCATCAATATTGGTGAGTCCATGACATTTGCCTAGATGACATGGACAATATGTTTGCAATAGAGAGACTTCCCAAATATTTATGACCTATTCTTAGAATGAAAAACATGTGCTTTGGAAATATCCATTGCTCCATTTCATCTACGTGAGTTTTCATTTATTTATTTATTTTTTTGCAAGCTCTAAAGATTAACTTTCATGTCAAATGGGAACGGATTAATGGTTATAAACCGTGGGTACTATACCGCTACTTTTATGAATATCACTTTCATAGACCACTACTGGTGGAGACATCACTTCATCATTGCATTGTATCCTATAGACCACTAATGGTGGACAGATCATTTGAATTTATTTATTTATTTATTTATTTTGCGTAAATTACATGGAATCTCTTGTATTATAGATTGGTTTCACAAAACTTTATGTGAATTTTAGACTTAAATAAATAATCATTTGAATTATTAAATTATGACACTTTAACCCTTCCATTTGTTTGTCTTTAGAAGACGGAAATAGACTATTTAAGGATCATGCGAAGTCATGGAACTAATTAATGCTTAAACTAATTTTGATGAAAATAAAATATTAGTTTTTGATGGAAATATGCATTAAATTTGACGGAGAGTTTATTAGTTCATGAAGTTATTTATTCAATTGTGGAATTTAAAAAGGTTTTATGAAACTATCAGAGTTTTGACGGTTTCGTGTAATTTATCCTTTGGTTTTTACCGAAATTATCATTAGCGCTTTTATTTTATCTTATTTTGCTAGTATGAAACTGTCATGAGTTAAGACAAGGATTAATAACCTTTTGTGATGCCACCAGTGGGATCATGCAAAATGGGTGAAGGGCTAGAGACAAAACTCTAAACAAATGATCAGCATTCACTAATCATAATTCCTTGTTCACTTAAGAGCCTTATGAGGGAACCAAGTTATTAGAAAATTTTAGAAGGAAAATGCTACTCGTTCCAACTATTTTCACAATATTTTCCTACATCTCTCTCGCATAAAGTGGGATTCACGTTTCTTACAGGAGTTTAGATTGCACCCATGTAAGTGAGGTGAGCAAATAGTTAGAAGAATCACCGCCCCTTTTTAGAAATGCCAATTCAAGAAAAACCATTAATATAAAAGGTAAAACATGCCGTTATATGGATCAACAAGATGGGTCAAATAGCATTTCCCGATTGGATTGCATGTGTGGTAGTAGAGTCGTGATTTCCTCAAATATTTGCTGATAAGGTTATGACGCGAACAATTATAAATTCACCAATTCAATTCTGTCCACACAGTTTGTAATTTCGGACGTGTCAAATCCATAGAGTAGCTTTCCCAGTGTAAACGTGTGGCAACTTTCAGAGGAAATGCTCATTGATTGAACTTGCGCGCAATCACTTGGTGGTGCATGATTTCCTTTCCAAAGTAATGTGAACACTGGACACTACTGGCCACTAATGCTCATCTCTCTTTTTCTGTATAGATTAGAATATCAGAGAATAATCTGTCACCTTGCACCTTATCTTATAGATTAGGACTCCCATCTCTTTAGTTGCTGGGTTCGATGCTCTAGACCGGAACCTTCTCACTTAGGGGAAGGCTATAAGACCATTGAGAGAATAGATGGCCAATGTTGGTACTACTAGTGCGAATACCAATTGGGATCCTTTGGGTGATAGGAATGGATGGTTTGGCTGGATTCCGTGATGAATCCTGTGATCACTTTTAGATGTTGGAAACATCGATATGGTGGTTAAGGGGTTGCAATGCATTCATGCGTTGGATGAAAAGACCTAATAATTGTAGGGGCGTGGTACATTAAATTAGGTTAGATTATTAATTATATATTACTTGTGGTCCGAAGATGCTGTGTCTTGATGTAGGAACTGTCTCTTTTTCTTTTCCACCCCAATCAATGGGCGATGTCCTGTCACTAAAAAGGGCTGGTGGCTCGAGTTCGTGAAAAACAAAGTCGAAAAACAAAGTTTGGTTTCACATGGATTACCACTGAGCTTTAGATAATTTTAGTCTATCTTATAACTACTATAGAGTAAATGACATGAGTTGATATAGAATAGATCGATAATGAAGTGATCGAGCTGAAACAGACTATTACAGAGTGGATGACATGGCTGGATTATCTCTTATGATTACACCTTCTAGTCAACAAAGTATTCCCTTAATTGCAATAAAAACATAGAGCATCATGCCTTTATAGCTTATTGTAGAGTTGTTCTAGGTTAACGTCATCAATGAGATACTTGTATAGCCAATTTTCAGTTAAAAAATACTTTATTAAGCTGGGGTTGAGTTAGGTTGTGAGTGGGGTTGAGAATTGAGGGGATGAATTGATATATAGATTAAAAAAAAGTGGGGGCTCTTTTAGTTGCCCTACGTCATTGGCTTGTCTTTAGTATTATTTCTCTTCCCAAAGAAATTTAGGTTATGTAGGTTAACTTGTCGGTGCTGAATATAATTTAATAAAAAATATGTGAAAATGTAGGATGATATTATATTTGGTAATTAAAATCACGATAGTCTTAGCTTAGTAGTAACGTGTGACAATCTCGGATTAAGTAACGTAGAGTTAATTCTACCTAACATAATTTCAACTTTCCCTAACAGCCAAAAATGAAAATAAAAAACCCTTGAAATTTTTTAAGTTACACTGTACTTTGTTAGGTGATAGGAGAACCTAGATTGTTGGGTTATGGTTGATTTACTTAATTAATAATTAAGCTTCTTTTGCTTTTGATCCTGTGCAGGTGACATATTTCAAATGCGGTGGAGTCTCGCTAGGCGTGGGTATGCAACACCACGTGGCAGATGGAGCATCGGGTCTCCACTTTGTCAACACATGGTCCGATATGGCTCGTGGTCTTGACGTCACAATCCCACCGTTCATCGATCGGACCCTACTCCGGGCCCGCGACCCACCTCAACCCGCATTCCAACACATCGAATACCAGCCCCCTCCTTCCATGAAAGCCCCTCTTCAAACCGCAAAATCCCAAGCGGGTTCCGAAAGCACATCCGTTTCCATCTTCAAACTGACGCGGGAACAACTCAACACCCTCAAAGCCAAGTCGAAAGAAGATGGTAACACAACGAACTACAGCTCTTATGAAATGTTTTCGGGACACGTGTGGCGTTGCGCGTGCAGGGCACGTGGCCTCCCCGATGATCAAGAAAGCAAAATGTACATCGCGACCGACGGGAGGTCCAGGCTCCGGCCCGCGCTGCCACCGGGTTATTTCGGCAATGGGATTTTCACGGCGACGCCAATCGCGGTAGCCGGCGATCTCCTAAATAAGCCATTATGGTATTCAGCGAGTCGGATCCATGAGTCCTTGGTCCGAATGGACAATGATTACTTAAGATCCGCCCTCGATTTCTTGGAGCTCCAGCCCGATCTATCGGCCCTTGTCCGGGGTGCTCATAGCTTCAGGTGTCCAAATATTGGGATAACGAGCTGGACCAGGCTGCCCATCCATGATGCGGATTTCGGATGGGGCCGACCCATATTCATGGGACCGGGCGGGATTGCTTATGAGGGGTTAGCTTTTATGTTACCAAGCCCAACCAACGATGGAAGCTTATCACTTGCCATTTCTCTTCAATCGGATCACATGAAGCTCTTTGAGCAGTTCTTATATGACATTTAGCGGAAGTAACCGTCCGAAGAGCTCGTCCGCGGCGGCAAAATTTTATTGGGTGGTTGTGGTTTTTCTTTCTTTATTTCTTTTTTTTTTCCCCTTATACATTGTCAATAATTAATTTCAATCACCAAGTACAAAGACTTTTTATTTTGGTGAAATGTAACTCTATGTCTAAGCTGGACTAGGTAACAGGATATGGGCATACATGGAATTTGTGAACATTTTGTATCAAATGAACTAGTAATCGAGCACACGCGATACGTGTGCAATACATTTTTTCAAGTTTTTTAAATCGCATGAGTATGTGTGTAAGAGATAATTAAGGTGAAACAGGTTATAGTGGGTTTTTTAAAGTTGGTAAAATTACCAAATCGTCTTAACTTTATTAACTTGTAAAGGTATTTTAGTATTTTCAGGTGCAATCCAACCACAAAAGGAATTGACTTTATATAATGGTATAGATTTATAATGATACTAATGCTCCATGAATTATCAACTTATTTATCTATTATTCCATACTATTATTTAAAATTTTTTTGAACAGGGTATTTAGACATTTGGTTCGATTAATCCCTTTGATTGGTAACTGGTCCTAAAATGAAGTGAGAAGTTAAATCCACTATTTTCAGTTTTTTTGAGATGTAAGTCTCAGGAAGCATTAATATAAAATTAATGTGTGCTATATGTGTTACACCCCTAGCCTCAACAAACCTTTGATGTTTTTCAATTTGTATATTTATTATATGTTGGGTATGATTGTATATTTGTATGAAGAAGTATTGGCTGCATTTGAAACATAAAAAAATTTCCAAAAAAAAAAATAAATAAATAAAAAATTGATGGAAGTTTTGAAGTTTTTGATAAAAATGGCATTCGAAAACACCCTGCCAATGGATTTGCAATGTTGTCATGCATTTTCAAAACTGGAGAACAATTTTACACTGCGAACAAAATGCGGCCAGCATCAATTCAATGAATTGTGATGAAATTTAAGAGAACTTAGAGGTGGCCAGAATGGCTTGGACATGTGCAACAAAAATTAGTGACACTGGCCAGTATGAAAAAATTTATGATAAAATTTCCTTCCTGGAATACCGTTAGCTCCATCCGATATCTTAAGCCTCTGTTTGATCTTAGAAAATTTTCAAGAATGGAAAAGGAAAAGCTTGAAAATGCTCTATATACTAAATGGAGCCTAAGAATTTTGAAGGGAAGCAAAACTTTTGGGTTCCCTTAAATATATCAACTGTTTCGTGACATTAGTAAGAAATGCTTTCTCACGCGTTAGTTCACCATTAAAATCTTATTTCATTCTATTTTTAATTCCTTCCGATTCTGACTAAAGCAATATGTTGTATGAGAGGTGCAACCTTCATGTTACTAAAAAAGAAGGGGGAATTGGCAATTAGTCCACTATTAGGTAAAATATTGGCAATTAATTAATTAAAAGTTTTTCTATCTCAATTAGTCAATAAGAATGAAACTTATTTATAAATTAGTTACACATATTTTGGAAATTCCTGATTTACCCTTATTATTACTAAGAGCACTCATTTTCTAGTTATCAAGGACACCTTATGTAACTAACTTAATTTTTTCGTTTTCCAATCTTTAAAAACTTATAACTTACAATATACACATCCCTTTTATAAAAATAAAATTAAAAAAATTTATATTTTTGGAACCTACTTGTCGACAACTTAAAAAAAATATCCATATTGATTAAGTAATTATTAAAAAAATTAAAACTGCTACTTGACACGGTCTAACAAAAATATCCATATTGATTAGATAATTATTAAAAAATTAAAACCGTAAAATTTTACTACTTTCTAAAATAGTAAATTTTACAATGAATTAAAATTTTACGGTATTGTATAATTTACTTCATAAAAAGGGTAAAACTTTACTACTCCATAAAACTATAAAATTTTATGGTTAATGATGTACAATCCTTATTAAAGTCTACATAACCTATACCAGGCAAACTCAGCAACCAAAAACACAGGCAAACTTTTTTTTTTTTTAAATTTTTAATCATTTTTTTCCCCACTATATTTTCTAAAAATCTGATGTAAAAAAAAATGGAAGAAAAAAGAAAAAAACAGAAGGATATGGTACTGAAGACAGCAGTTGCAAGAGCGGGCTGGCACAGGTTGGTTTTGTCATACATGCAAGGCTAGCCTTCTATGCTAAATCCCTCCACAGAGCCAAGAAAGAGGAAAATCAAATTTGCAAAAGCAACCGCAAAAACGCCAACATACTGATATTCGGTGAAAAGGAAGGAGGTTGCTCCTATAACATCCATATACCCAAAATTAAGAAACCACGACTTACTCGCCAATGATTGGAGACAATTTTGAATACAGAACTTGCACAAATTTAAACAGAGTGAGAATATCTAAGATTCTAAGACAATACCCAACACTGTAAATGGCTATAATGAACGACAGAGAATGTTGGAGAAGATGAAACTCGCTGATGAAGTGATGAGCCTCAGAGACAAGAGAGAGAGAGAGGGTTATCGTCGCCGACAGAGAAGGTGGGGAGAAAGAGAAAAGGGTGAGGGTATTTTTGTAAGATTGGAGACAAATGGACTATTTGTGTTAAAATAAGAGTTTGGTGACTATTTGCTAAATAAATCTTATTTGTTGGACTAATGGCCAAATCCTCCAGAAAATAAAAGATGAAAAACAAGAAAGCAAAACCATTATAGAGAAGTTGTTTTTTGTTTGGGTATATACTAAGTGTGGTGCTCAATATTTTTTCATTTTAAACGTTTGATAGGGAGGATGGAAAGGTGGAAGGAAGGGAAGGAAAGAGGGATGAACTTTCCATCTTAAGGGGATTTGGATTTGTTGTAGTCGGGATGGTTTTACTACATCATGTAGTAAATGTTGGATGTGCTCCACTTGGCAAGTGGGCAGGGATCAATGGCTAGGTTTCAAAACCACAAAACAAGGTGGTTTTTGCACACCCACTCACCGGTGGTTTTTCAGCTCTGGCTCCCTCTCCAATGAAACCATCCCAATTCCTCACACCTCCATCATTTTGCTATCGGTACCTGTCCACTTCATCGAAGAAGACAACCTAAACCATTTTTTTTGACAAAGGACAGATCCACAAAAAAAAAAAAATAAAAATAAATAACAGAAGAGGAGGAGAAGAAGCAACAAGAGGAAGGGAAGAAAAAAAAACACATAGATTTGACCATGGGGAAGAAGGAGGGGGAAATCCTCATCCATTTTTTCCGGCAAGGGAGGTGTTTTTTTTTCAAAACCTCCATTTTTTTCGTCAGCGGTGTTGTAGTCCTCGTTGAGGTTGATGAAAAAGAGGGAAGCCATTGTTAAAATTCTAGATCTAAAAATTCATCGTCGTCGGAGATAAAACCCCCCATTGATTTGACTTGTAGAGGAAAAGGAAAAAAAAAAAAAAAAAAGAAGAAGAAGAGGGCTGCTGACGGGAGGGAATACCAGATCTAGTTTTGGGTTTTATCCTCAGCTCTTATTGCCGTCCCATGCAAATCTGACTAGCAAAAGAAAAAGAAAAAAAAAAAAAAAAAGAAGAAGTGAAGAAGAGAGAAGAGGAAGAAGGACAGAAGGCTGCCAACGGGAGGGAGTTCGTTGACGTTAACAGTGGGTTTAACCAACGAGAGAAGAGATGCAGAAAGGAGAGGGAGGAGAGAGAGAGAGTACAGTGGGTTAGTTCATAACTTGATTTCGTGTGTTTTGAATCTCAATCGTTGGTCTTCCCACTTGCCACGTGGAGTAGATCCAATGATTACTGCATGGTGCAGTAAAACCTCCCCAACTGCAGGAAATCCAAATCCCCTAAGGGGAGGGATTTCCTCTTTTCCTCCAGTATGTTTGGTAGAATAGAGAGAAAGACACATTCTTTCCATTCGTTGCGTTTTTCCATCCCTTTGTTTGGTAGAAAGGATAATAGAAAGGAAGGAGACCGATTTGAGGAATAATTTTACCATATCACTCTTGAGTGAATTTTTTTTTTTTTTTTTTTTCCAGGCAATGGGGTATCCGAACTGTCAGAGTCTAACTAATCCCGGCTCCCCACACGGGACCACCGCTCCATGAGGTCGTTTAATGTTTGGATTAATAGCTCTGACTGGTGGCTGGCCAAGAGAGATTGACTGGTTTTGAACTCGGGATATCTGAGTTTACAGCTTATTCCTTTGTCGCCAGACTTGAGTGATTTAAAACATAACAATTATAACTTCCATGAACTATAAAATAATGAACAACTATTTCAAATTTCCCTGACCCGTTTGCTTCAATTCTCCCTAACTTGCTTATCTCTATTTCATGTTTTATCAAAAAATTGATAACCAAAGTATTTTTATTTTATTATTTCCCTTATTGGGTGGAAAGCAAAGAAGTTTGAAACAATGCTCCACACTGAATAGTTTTTTGGGTTTTCTAGATTTGTGCTGTAAAACTAAGAATTTAGAACAATAATGAGGAGAATAAAATTTCTCATTCATTTTCTTTCTCTTCTTTCTCTCCAAATACACATTTCTTCATTCTCTCCAAAAATACATCTCACTTCTTCATTCTCTTCTTTCTCCCCTTCCCCTTTTATCTATGTTTGTATTTGGTCCTCATGATGGAATTACCTAACCCACTTATGATGGTGTTCCCATTATCACAAAGTGGAGGGGGGTGTGGACATCCACTCAATTGTCCACTCAATCTTTAATATTCATAACACTCCCCCTTGGATGTCCACCACACTAAGATAATGTGCCTCGTTAAAACCTTACTAGAAAAACCCAGTGGGAAAAAACTAGTGAAGGAAAAAGAGTACAACATTTTTGTAAATCTTAGAGTGGTGTTGGACGCACTAAAGAAACTGCCTCATTAAAACCTTGCCAGGAAAACCCAATGGGACAAAACCTAGGCGAAGGAAAAAGAGTACAGCGTGCATATGTCCAAAAATGAATACTCCCCCTGATAAGAAGATAAGTATCAACTTAACTGATCGCAAACCCGACGCATTCCAATGCCATATACCAATTTCTTGAATGTTGACGATGGTAAGGCCTTGGTGAATAAATCCGCAAGATTATCAGTGGAACGTATTTGTTTCACATCAATTTCATGCCTCTGCTGGAGTTCATGAGTGTAGAAGAATTTTGGTGAAATGTGTTTGGTTCTATCACCTTTGATGTACCCTCCTTGAATTTGTGCAATACATGCAGCATTATCTTCATAAATTGTTGTTGGCATACTTTTAATCAGAGGTAACCCACATATGTCTCGAATGTGATGGGCTACAGATCTTAACCATACACATTCACGACTTGCTTCATGGAGTGCAAGTATCTCAAAGTGATTAGAAGATATAGCAATTAGAGTCTGCTTTGTAGATCGCCAAGAGATCGTTGTATTGCCACATGTAAATACATACCCTGTTTGTGAGCGAGCTTTGTGAGGATCAGAAAGGTATCCAGAATCTGCATATCCTTCTAAACAAGGACCACGAGCTAATTCCTTTGAGTAAAACAAACCCATATCTGTAGTTCCATGAAGGTAGCGTAAAATATGTTTAATACCATTCCAATGTCGTCGAGTTGGAGCAGAACTGAATCTTGCTAATAAGTTGACTGAAAATGCTATATCAGGCCCAGTGCATTGTGCTAAATATAACAAAGCACCTATTGCACTAAGATATGGTACTTCAGGACCAAGTAGCATTTCATTATCTTCTTTGGGGCGAAATGGATCTTTCTTAATATCAAGAGATCGAACCACCATGGGAGAACTTAGTGGATGCGCTTTATCCATATTAAAACGTTTCAATACCTTTTCGGTATAAGCTGATTGATGGATAAGAATTCCATTTGATTTATACTCGATCTGCAAGCCGAGACAATATTTTGTTCTCCCTAAATCTTTCATCTCAAATTCTTTTTTCAAATATTCAGCAGCTTTCATGAGCTCTTCAGGAGTCCCAATTAAATTTATATCATCAACATAGACTGCAATGATGGCGAATCCAGATTCTGATTTCTTTATAAATACACAAGGGCATATAGGATTATTAATATATCCTTCTTTAACTAAGTACTCACTGAGACGATTATACCACATTCTTCCAGATTGTTTTAATCCATACAAGGATCGTCTCAGTTTAATTGAGTACATATTTCGTGGTTGTGATGTATTTGCTTCAGGCAATTTGAATCCTTCAGGAATTTTCATATATATATCTGCATCTAACTTTCCATATAAATATACAGTAACTACGTCCATAAGACGCATGTCAAGTCCTTCTGAGACTGACAGACTAATATCAAAATGTAATGGCATCCATTACAGGTGAATATGTTTCTTCATAATCAATCCCAGGTCTCTGCAGGAAACCTTGTGCTACTAAACGAGCTTTATATCTGACGATCTCATTTTTATCATTACGCTTTCTTACAAACACCCATTTGTAACCCACGGGTTTCACATCATTGGGTGTTAGGACTACAGGTCCAAATACTTTACGTTTTTTCTAGCGAATCCAATTCTGCTTGGATTGCTTCTTACCACTTTAACCAATCAGGTCTACTGTGACATTCGTCTACAGTGCGTGGTTCGAGATCATCATCATCTTTCGAAATTTCAGTAGCTACTGCGAAAGAAAATACATAACCACTTCTGAGCGATCCCACAATTCTTTTGTACATGTATAGTTTATGGAAATTTCTTCATTTCCATGTACATATGCCTCTTTATTGTTTTCTGTCTCTTCAGGGACATTTTCCTCTTCAAGAGTTATTAAATCAGAATTTGTGGGAATATTTATTTCTTATTCAATAACCTCTTCCGGAATACTATTTTCTATATTTTGTTGCCCTTTTATTTTCCTCTTCCGGGGAACTAAATCTTTTGAACTCAATGGTCTACCACGCTTCAGGCGTGTAGTAGATGATTCATTTGCTGTAATAATAGTAGACTTACCAATTGGTACATTGATCTTTGCTGGTGTACCAATAGATGATTCATTAATAACCACTTCTGAGCAATCCCACAATTCTTTTGTACATGTATAGTTTATGGAAATTTCTTCATTTCCATGTACATATGCCTCTTTATTGTTTTCTGTCTCTTCAGGGACATTTTCCTCTTCAGGAGTTATTAAATCAGAATTTGTGGGAATATTTATTTCTTGTTCAATAGCCTCTTCCGGAGTACTATTTTCTATATTTTGTTGCCCTTTTATTTTCCTCTTCCGGGGAACTAAATCTTTTGAACCCAAGGGTCTACCACGCTTCAGGCGTATAGTAGATGATTCATTTGCTGCAATAATAGTAGACTTACCAATTGGTACATTGATCTTTGCTGGTGTGTTTGCAGCCGGTATATAAGACTTAGTTATTTTTGCTGCGTCTGTAAATGCATCAGGCATTTGATTAGCAATCTTCTGAAGATGAGTGATCCTCTGTACTTCAGTTTCACATTAAGCAGTACGTGGATCAAGATGGGACAAAGATGGTACATTCCAAGAAAGTTCACGTCGTTCTTCTATCAGTGGATTTCCTCCTCCTGACGACGGGAACTGTGTTTCATCAAAATGACAATCTGCAAATTTTGCTGTAAAAACATCACTTTGTTAGTTTGGGGGTGTGAATTCTTACCTTACTGTGATATTACCATTTATTTCACATTATATTTTTCTGGGCTCAAACCATTTGGGTTTCCTGTTCTTGTTGGTGTGAGAAAAATGGGCTGGTATACTTTTTGCCTAATAACACTTGTTGGGCCTATCCAAACAAACCCACACTAGTGCCCAGTACCTGGTATGTCCAAGCCATGGCACGCCTAACCCATTAGCCCAAGACCCTTATCTGCTAACCGACACAATTAGCATGATGAGGGGACTACAGTATCGAGATGTGATTAAAAGCAGCAGTATTTTATCAAAAGGCAACATTATTGGCAGACGGTTGCAGATCTCGAGAGGATTAATTAATCCTTAATAGCATTGGATTCCCAACAATGCATTGGTTTTGCGATCTGTTCTTGACTTGAGTGAGGGCGGTTTTTCTTTAAAAACCAGAGTTTGATTATAGGTGCTTAAACACTCTTCCCCAACCATTCAACCCTCAGAGAAAACTCTCTTCTTCTAAATCCTCTCTTACGAACTCATGGCCTCTTCCTCCTCTGCCCCACAAAACCGTCCTGACTTAAACACAACACCAGCAACACAACCAGAGGTCTGGCACCCAAGGTTCCTAAATGTTCACAACCAACCCCTTACAGTTGAGGATTCTGTAATTTACAATCTTGCGAACGCAACGGCAGTAGCGGAGGGACTCATCACTTCTCGTGATGAGAGAATACTGGTTGGACGGTCCGACCTGGACATAATAAGAGACTCCATGGCTCTCAGCGCTCAGGCCACAACATTTACTACTAACATGGCTCGGCGTTTGCACACCAGAAATGTGCACATGCAAAGTCTAAGTGACCAGGTCACTCGTCTCCAGGGGTTGCTCGACGGAGCCTATTGAAGGATGAGGGCTTTGAGAGCGGAGAATAGAGAGTTACAAAGAATGGTGGACTCCTATTCTAACAGACTCACACCAAGGGTCGAGGCACTGGAGAGGCTCACTGATCAAATCATTGATCAAGAAAGGGTTCCGGGCAACCCACAGAGGCAACCTCCAGCTGATCCCTCCAGTTCTACCCAAGGCCCACAAAGGCAACCCCCAACTGATCCTTCTAGTTCTACCCAAAATGCTACTATTGAGTAGCTCTCACTTTTTTTTTTTTTTTTTGTTTGTTTTTTTTTTGTTTTTTTTTTTTTTTTGTTGTTGCTGCTACTAGAATGAAGATGGTTTTATTTGCTAAACTCAAAGAACAAACAGATAAAATAGCACACAAAATGAATGAACACAACAAAATACTATTCATAAATAGATAACACACTGGAATATTTAGCACAACTTCTAAACAGACGAATCAAAATAAAATAAAAATAATAATTATCGAAAATACAAAACGTACACTAGCAACAAATAACATGGCAAAATTTCAAGAAAGACCAGAAATGGGACCACTGGCATAATTGGAATCTCCTCATGTACACAATAGTCCAATATCCAGAAGATGAGTGGAATGACAACTAGGTACCATGGGAACATGAAAGTGAAAAACCCATTCATCATTGCAGAGATGAGGGTTTTGGGGAGGAATAGCCATGATATTTATAGAAAATTCCTTTTTTTTTTTTTTTTTTTATTACAACAGGGAAAGTATTCTTAATGGGCTGCAGAAACAATCTCCAGTTAGTCTCTCTAGTTCTCAAAATGCTACTAATAAGTAACAAAAAAAAATATGTAATCTGCTCCAAGTACAATGACCAAATCTGAAATTTTAGTGAAAACAATTTGTGATGCGTATAAATGAATTTTTATATGTTCAATCCAAAAAGAAATGGGCTTTGGGGTTTATATCACTTAAAAGTATATCAAATGTACTTTGTAACCTCAAAATTTGGTAGAGAAATACCTAGCAAAACCCATTCAAAAATATTTTTCAATATTGAGTTAGTGCTGTCTAGCAGAAATCCCAGATTCAGGTGTACAACGAAATAATTACGCAAAAAATATCAAATGGTCACCCAATGACACGAAAATTGGTAGGATGTTAGCCCAACAAGTCAGTGACAAAATCCAATTCGTTTCATCTCAAAATCATAACTAGAACTAAAGTTATGAATTAAATGGTAAAATGGGTTCGTGCTGTCAACATAGTATAACACACAAAACCTCAACCATGTATTTACTTATAACACTTATCTCGTAAGTTTATTTTATAAACCGATGCTTATTTCTTCAGTGTCATTCCACTTCTAGTGGTTTGGTATTTTATTTTTCCACACCAAATATATTCATTCCACTTCTGGTGGTTTGATATTTTATTGCTCCACTTCTAGTGGTTTGGTATTTTATTAATCCACTTCTAGTGGTTTGGTATTTTATTTTTCCACACCAAATATATTCATTCCACTTCTGGTGGTTTGATATTTCATTGCTCCACTTCTAGTGGTTCAGTATTTCATTAATCCACTTCTAGTGGTTTGGTATTTCATTGATCCACTTCTAGTGGTTTGGTATTTTATTTTTCCACACCAAATATATTCATTCCACTTCTGGTGGTTTGATATTTCATTGCTCCACTTCTAGTGGTTTAGTATTTCATTAATCCACTTCTAGTGGTTTGGTATTTTATTACTCCACTTCTAGTGGTTTAGTATTCCACTTCTAGTGGTTTAGTATTTCATTAATCCACTTCTAGTGGTTTGGTATTTTATTTTTCCACACCAAATATATTCATTCCACTTCTGGTGGTTTGATATTTTATTGCTCCACTTCTAGTGGTTTAGTATTTCATTAATCCACTTCTGGTGGTTTGGTATTCCATTATTCCACTTCTGGTGGTTTTTATCATAAAATGACATACTTTAAGCTGACACAGTGAAGTTACTAGTAAATCTGAGAGAAGTTGACTGACAACAGAGGTGACGTTGACAGTCAATTCGTAGTAAAACAAGAGCAGATTTTTGTGTGTTCTTCTATGCTAACTAAAGCAAAAGTTAAGGTGCACCCACGAATTTTCACCAAAATTTCACAAGCATCTAAAGAAGTTGCATAACACATAATAGAGAAATATATTACTCCATTTAATTTGGTCATCATTGACCATCACTTTATTCAATTAAATTGAGACTTTATTCATTATTTCTAAAACTTCAGGTTTTGAAATTTGTCTCTTGCTTCCGGAAGAGAACAGATGAATAATAACTTTTTTTTTTTTTTTTTTCTTTTTATAGAAAACTTCTGGTTTTCAAATCTTTCTCTTACTTCAGGAAGAGAAGATGAATTGTTACCCTTTTTCCTTTTTAATTATAAAACTTCAGGTTTTATTTTAAATCTTCTCTTACTTCAGGAAGAGAATATATGAACAACAACTTTTCTTATAGAAAATTTTGGAGATTGAAATTTGTTTCTTCCTTCATGAAGATAACATGTAAATAATAACTTTTCATATAGAAAACTTCAAGTTTTCAAATCTTTCTCTTACTTCAAGAAGAGAAAATGAATCATCACTCCTTTACATGTTATAAATCGTGCTGATAACGTGTTGTAAAACCAAGAATTTAGAACAAGTTGTGAGGAGAATAAATTTCTCATTCATCTTCTTTCTCTTTTTTCTCTCCAAATACATATTCCTTCATTCTCTCCAAAAAATACATTTCTTCATTCTCTCCAAAATATTCCTCACATCCTTTTATTTATTTATAAAACTTCAAGTTTTATTTTTAAATCTTCTCTTGCTTCAGGAAGAGAAGATGGATTCATCCATTCAAGTATATAATTTAGAGTAAAAACCAATCCACAACCAAATTGGTTAAGAGCATACCAATTTACCACAATCAAATTGGTTTAGAACGTACCAACTTACCAACTTACCACAACCAAATTGGTTAAGAAAGAAGATGGTGGTAGTATGATATTGCTCCCAAATTCCTTGAGCAATTCGTGCTGATAACGTGTTGTAAAACTAAGAATTTAGAACAATAATGAGGAGAATAAAATTTCTCATTCATTTTTTTTCTCTTCTTTCTCTCCAAATACACATTTCTTCATTCTCTCCAAAAATACATCTCACTTCTTTATTCTTTTCTTTCTCCCCTTCCCCTTTTATCTATGTTTGTATTTGGTCCTCATGATGGGATTACCTAACCCACTTATGATGGTGTTCCCATTATCACAAAGTGGAGGGGGGTGTGGACATCCACTCAATTGTCCACTCAATCTTTAATATTCATAACAATTTGCATGTTGATATTTTGATGCAAGGGTAAAAGTGTCTTTTTAAGACAAGATGGTCTTTTCTCCTCTCCAATCTGCCCAAAAAAGGGAGGACACCAAAAAGTGAAAAGAGAGGATTTGGTCTTTCCCTCCTCCCCCTTTCCTTCCGGCGCTGGGTGGAAAGCATGAAATTTTGAAACAATGTTTCACACTGAATAGTTTTTTGGGTTTTCTAGGTTTGCATATTTATATTTTGATGCAAGGGTAAAAATGTCTTTTTAAGACTGGTTTTTTTCTCTCCCCAATCCGCCCAAAAATGAGAGGATCCCAAAAAGTAAAAAAGAGAGGATTTGGGCTTTCCCTCCTCTACCTTTCCTTCCCTCCCCCTGCCCTCTACCAACCACGCCCCTTCACTCTCATCCCTCCCTCCCTTTTCCCCAACCAAACATGGGGTTAGTCGTAATCACATCAGTGTACAAAAATATGGACATGTATTTATTTAGTATGGTAATACTTAAAGATTATTATTGTCACGTTTTTCGGCGGTGCTTAATTGGCATGTAAAGACCCCCACCCACCCCCCAACTGTATACTGACCGATTAGGTCACCCAATTTCTCCGATGCCCGTGAGCTGAAGAAAAGACCTCGACACTGATGGCTGATGTAAATGGTGTTTTTTCCCGGTGGATGGAAGAGTGCTTAATTTATTCATGGACAGCATGGCAATTATTAGTTTTATATTTTTTGATGTTCGTTCTGATGATGTTCGTCGGCCTCATAGCCTCTTTGACGTAAATGATGTGGCCCATTAGTTGACCATGGTCCGTCTAGGTGCAGCTGACAACGTACCATCGTTGTATTGGGTGTTTTAATTGATAGCCACCATTTATTAGCATGGTCTATATATATATATATATATACACCAAATTGACCTCAACTATGCTAATAAATGGTAACTACCCATTAATAAATATATATAGCTAATAAACGGTAACTACCCATTAATAAATATATATATATATATATATATATATATATATATATATATAGAGGTGATCCTATCAGCACGTGCTGATGTAAGTTATATCAGCACTATGCATTGGGGGTTGTACCCCTTGCATTGATTCAATGCATCTCACATCTCACTAATGCATAAGGTACAACTCCCAATGCAGGTTTTGATATAAGTTATATCAACACGTGCTTACCTGATCATCATCTTATATATATATATATATATATATATATATATATATATATACACACACGAAATTGACCTCGACCATGCTAATATATGGTGGCTACCAGATAAAACACCCACTATAATGATGGTATGTTATTAGTTGCACCTACATGGACCATGGTCAACTAATTGGCCATATCATTTACGTCTATGAGGTTATGAGACCAACGAACATCTATCTATATATATATATATATATATATATATATAGTTATGTTCCTATCAACACGTGTTGATATAAGTCAGTACCATGTATTGGGGGTTGTATCTCTTGCATTGGTCTAATATATCTCATATCCCACTAATACACAAGGTACAATTCTCAATGTGAGTGTTGATATAAGGTATATCAGCATGTACTTACCTTATCATCATCCTATATATATATATATATATAATCCTATCAACACGCATAAACCTACAATTGCTTACTTTTTTGTATCCCCCTGTTCCTCGGATACAATTCGATCCTTCTACGGCCAAATCTCAATTTGTGGAAAGCCTTCGATGGCTGCTTGGAACTATGGGAAGATTAGAATGCCCTTAAAGCTTAGAGGCCTAGGAAGAAAGAAGCCAGGCAAGAGGATAGAAGTAAAGAAGGGCAGCTGTAAGCTGCTGATTTCATGTTTTAGGATAATAGCTTACCCCTGTTGTGGTCTAAAAGAAATTGATCTACGACCACCCTATCAAATTGACTAATTACAAATGGATAATTATCTAGCCCGCGGACAATTGTAGTCATTCAATTGTAGGTTTGTAGTCAGTAAAATGAGATGTTTGTAATTATTTAAAAGTCATCCATTTGTAGTCAGTCAATTGTAAGTTTGTAATCAGTTAATTGCAGGTTTGTAATCAGCAATTGTAGATTTATAACCGTATTAATATAAGCCTATATCGCACGTGCTGATAGGATCATTACCATATATATATATATATGAAATCTGGATGGGATCGTACAGTCAGGAGCTTTGTGTGATAAACATGCGTGAAGTAAAATTATGCATAGCTCCTAACTACACAATATATTCTAACCGTTTTGCACTTGATCATCTCCATATATATATATATATATGTGTGTGTGTGTGTGTGTGTGTGAATTTTAAGGAGGATCATGAATACCACTACAGCTATTAGATGAATCTTCCTCCTTGAATACCAGTACAGCTATTTGATGAATCTGATAAATTTAAGTGGTATACTAGATCACTTAGACGCCTCTACCTTCCCACCTACTAGGTTCAGCTAGCCGCTTAAAAGAACCCACTTTGTCCCAGAGCCACCAAATGCCCCTTAAAAAATAGAAAGGAAAGCTATTGTGGGTTTGTGACTACAAAAATTCTTAAGCATTTCTTATGTATTTTAAGTTTTTTAAGGTTTTATAAAGAATATAAAAGTTTTTCATGAAAATTGAATGCTTTGTTTATTTGAAAACATCATTTTGAACAACTTTATACAAGAAATTTATTCAAAATCTATAATCTATAATATAAGTTATTTTTTTTTACCATTTTTCATGAAATTTTTTCTAAAAATGAAACAAAGATTGTAAATGATTAAAAAAATCTACTTAAATGATAGATTTCTGAAGAAAAAATTACTTTACACAGTTGTTCAAAATGATGTTTTTTAGTGGATAATGTGATAAGTTTTTATGAAAACCTTTTATATTTTTACAAACGCTTAAAAAATTTAAAATTAATGGAAGTGCTTAAAAAATTGTATAGTAATAATAGCCTCATCAAAAATAAAATAGGAGAATGACTTGTAGCACTAAAAATGGCCCTTTGGGGCCTCCCAAAAGCTGCATAAACGCGACCTAATAATATTATTTCCTCCAACAACTTCTCTGAATGTCCACAAAATATTTAATACCCAAAACATGACCTCTAACAACTGCTTAAATCCGGTTGGAGGTTGAAAACACCACTCAAGGCCCACAAAATATTTAATACCCAAAACATGACCTCTAATTGTCTTATATGAACTTAAAATGAATAATGGGCCACTCCCATTGAGCCAGCAAGTGGGCTGTTTATGTGTTTTGGGTGCTTCCTCTATCCAATAAGTTCGTGCTCAAGTTAGTTCGCATTTTTTTATTTTTATTTTTATTTTGGTCGTTGGGAATTCAGAAAAACATTTCGGTTGATGGACTGATACTAGTCATTTTCAATGTGGTTGTGCGGAGCTGGTTTAATTCCCACCAAATTATCAGTGAGGGACGTGCATGAATCAATTGACTACTCTTGTTCATTTATTAGGATTAGGACTCTTCATGCCAAGTAAGGGGTAGGAAGTGTGGGACGTGCATGAATCAATTGACTACTCTTGTTCATTTATTAGGATTAGGACCCTCCATGCCAAATAAGGGGTAGGCTGGCTTCCCTCTTTTCTTTCTTTCTTTTTATTTATTTATTTATTTATTTGTTTTTTCATCCGTTTAGGTACATGTAGTAAATTTGACATCTGATTGCTTTCACTTATATACTTTTGACACATAAAGTGGGTGACAAAGGTTGGTAGTAAAAGATGGGTAAAATAGTATTTTTCAAATTTTATTTATATATTTATACCTTAATAATAGCTTTAGTCTTTGTTTGGCTGTCTGGAAAATTTAAAAGTAGGGTAAGAGACATAACTCGTTCAAAATTCCTAATTCAAAAAATTTTGAAAGGCCTTTGTAATTAGAGGATGGAGTGAGAAATTAGCCATGGTTTTTAGATCAAATTTGAAATTATTGCAAATGATCTAGACCTGATTATCATCCAAAGTAAATCCCTTGCCACAGGACAAATAATACGTACATGAATATTGTTGATCATAATCGCGACAGTCAAACCATCGAACTGTGATTAGTGCGTGTGACGCATTTTTTGTAAACTTCACACGTGTTGCGTGCATGAGGTACACCGAGCACAACATGAAAAAAAAATGGGGCCTCCGCAACTATGATTAGCGTTCCCCATAGCCCATTTTATGAGGTCATGTGATGACTTTAGTTTGTTAGTCACTTTCACAGTTTGGGAGTGATAAACTCTATTGAACTGACAAATCAGTCCCACCTTCACATCTAACCATGTGCTCCATAATGTATCAAACAGGATAAGCCACCATCAATCTTTGGTCGTTGGACCACTTTGGTGTGGAAGTCGCTTCAGATCCGTGTCTTCATTTACTGCCATTGAATTAATTTGGGCTTCTTTTGGCGGCCCATTATTATGATATAAGATATGAATCTATAATTTAATAATATTGCAACACATCTTCATTTATTCCGTGTGTTTTTGAGTTTTCACTCTATCAGGAGAACTGCTATATTAGTTTCTAAGTTTCTTAAATCGTACGTGTATGTGAGAGAGAATTAAGGAAAAACAGATTGTGGTGAGTTTTTTAAAACTGGTAAAATTATCAAGTCGTTTCTTAGTTTTATTAACTTATAAGGGTATTTTAGTATTTTCAGGTGCAGTTCAACCACAAAGGGAATTGGCTTTATATAGTAGTATAGATATTTGAATTGAAGTGGAAAAATTATTTCACATACACTTACTAACATTGAACATTATTAAATGTAACATATATTTGCTTAACTTAAACTCATATGTTTATGATTTGGGGTTGCTTTAAGTGAGTGAAAATTTGAAATATGTAGGAAGTAATGGCACGTGAACAGGGTTAGAAATGAAAATTGCTGTAAAAGGGAGCCCAACCCTTCCAACCCGCTCAGGCCACCCACTCAAGGCCTAACTCGAGCCCATCCTGATTGAGAGAAAAAAATTGTTGTCGAGCTCGAGCTGGGCTTGGGTTGGGTAATCTTGGATTGTACTTCAAGGTGGGTTGGGCTTGGATTTGAGGTTTAACCGTAGAACCCCTCAATTTTATTTGCACACCCTATTTCTTTTCACTTTTCATGGTTTTATGAAAAATATAAAGGGTTTTCATAGATACAAGTCATGTTGTTCACTAGAAAATATAATTTTGAATAATCCGAAACTTGGTAAAAGAAAGTTTTTCTAAAATCTGTCAATAAAGTGGACTTTTTGATAATTTACATCTCTATTTCATTTTTATAGAAATATAAATTGTAAATGGCTAAAAAGTCCACCTGAATAATAGATTTTGGAAAAATTTTCTTTTAAAAAGTAGTTCAAAATGTTGTTTTTTTAGTGGACAACACAGTCAGTTTTCATGAAAATCTTTTATATTTTTCATAAAACCTTAAAAAGATTAAAATAAGTGGGGTGTGGAAATCAATCTGAGGGCCGGGTTGCAATAGCCGCCCTCTTAACCCCTAAGGTTGATTGTGGGTTGACCTCCTAACTCACCAAGTTGCACCCCTAATTACAGGCGGGGACAACACATACCCAAAAGAAAGAGATGATAAATCACTAATTCCACAAGGAAACTCATGCAAATTACCATTAAGAACTAAAAACCAAACCAAACCAAACAAAAAAAAAAAACAAAAACACACTGAATTGTGGGTGCAATGAAAAAAAAAAAAGAAAAAAAAGAAAAAAAAAGAAAAAAAAGAAAGACTAGACAGATTTGTTCCATTTCTTCTTCTTCATCATCATTTTAGATGGTTGGCATATATGGTATCAAACTTGTGAAGTACCCAAATCACCTTGAGTAATCAGAAACCAAAAATAGGTAAACCGATGCTAACATAAGCAAAAGTGGTAATTGAGACAAACAAAGAGGGTCTCGCCAGTGATGCTGCTGCCGTCTCTTCCCTGGGACGTGGGTGATGGACAATATTTGCACCACCATAAGAACCCTTTCCTCTCTGTGCCTTTCTCGAATCGTACATGTCCTGTTTTTCCTCATAATCTTTTCCATACAACCCAGTTGTCCCATTTATACCTGCATGCGTATATATATCACATGCACACTACATCAAAACGATTTACATATGAATCACATATGATTTGAGCTTAAATTTCATCCAAAAAGACGAAAAGAATTCGTACCATGAACTTCTTCTCTTCGCATATGGTTTTTTGAGAGATTGAAACCCCGGTACTTCAACCTGAAGGAGCCTTCAAGAGCCGAACTCGATAGGGCTAGGGTGCATACCATGAAGAAAAGCCATGCAAGAGATTTTGTCTCCATCAACCCAATTAGAATTTGTACAAGGTTTTAATTTTTTTTTTTCCTTTTTTTCTTTTGGGGGTGGGGGTTGCTTGATTTGTAGGATGGAACGACCTCGGTTAATAGGTAAGAGGGTGCGGTATTATAAGAAAGAATATAAGAAAATGTTCTGTGGAGAACAGAATCAATTAAAAAGAGTGGCCCATCCATGGCAGCAAAATCTTGAAAGGTTTCCAAGCCCAGAAACCAAATCAACTGCTTTGTCAGATTCATAAATCTCAATAACTAAATATATAATATATGCCAAATGCACTACGAAGTTATTCCATGTATTATGTTATGGGCTTTAAAGTTCAAGTGTTTAGATTCATACACAAAATGCCAGAAAAAACGCAAAATTTTTTCCTAAATTTACTTGTCCAACAGATATATATACATATATAGGGTAGCCACTATGACAGTTTATTATAAATAATTAATATTTATTTAATGAATTTTTTATTGATTGGCTAAGTTGCCACACCGATGAGTTGGACAAGTAAATCTTGAACAAATAAGTGAGGTTACATAGCATTGTTTATCTATGATTGTCTAAAAAGTTCAATTCAATGTTTTAAATCTTCCTTGTCTCAAAATTTGTAAGCCTTAGTGAACAGTGCAATTTATCTTACCTTTCATCTTGCCTCTTTCACAAGGAGTGAGGTCCACGTCGTGAGAGAGGCAAAAGAAAGGGGATGGAGGCAGGATGAATAGCATTTTCATCCTGTTGCATGGGAGATAATAATAATAATAATAATACTAATTAATTGATCCAATTTTGGGTTCCAAATAGAACCAACAAAGCCAATGGAAATGATAAAAATCCGGTCTAATCAGACACATATCTTATGCAAGAGGCAAACTGATTGGTGGCACGATTACGACACGTTTAAATTCACTGTTCAAGGATAGGTTCTTCTTCCTTTTTTTATGGGAGTGACAAGAATTATTCTTTTCTTTTGCCTAATTCTCTCAAAAAGTTGATTTAAATTAAAGGAGGAGGGTGTAAATATTACGACTGGAGAAGCCTGCCTAGTTGGTGCTATAGAATAAAGGAGAAAAGCTGCCTCTATTACAATATCTAAAACCAATATTCACCCATGGGATGATCAACTTTTAGTGCTTGCTGAACAAAGTTAATCATGAGGGAATAGGATGCCAATTTTGCTTGTTGGATTACACTTAATAGACAAAAAGAAAAGGAAAAATTACATTAGCATCAAACATATGCATGTTTGCATGTTGGAGACATATTGGTGACAATCGGATATGGTTACTGTGTTGGGCCAATTCTATGGTACCCTAGTAAAAAAATTGGGTACCATAATTACGAGGTCACTTTAAATGATAAGTGGACTACTTGAAATTGTAAGTTGATTACTTTAAATGGTAAGTGGTCACTAAATGATAAATGGGTCATATCAAATGGTAAGTAGGCTATTATAAGCCATTTCAAATGATAAATGTGTATGATACCCTAAAAACCTTATGGGTACCATAAAATTTTCTTTTGGATACTATAGAATTAGGACTTGGATTCAGTGCTGAGTTTGGAAAACTCAGCACCGTGCCGAGCTCATCTCGGCCGTCCATCTCGGTTTTGGACGGCTGAGATTGAAAGATAAAAAAATTACTTTATAAGAGCATTTTGGTAATTTTATCATCTTTCAATTTCAACCGTCCAAAACCGAGATGGACGGCCGAGATGAGCTCGGCACGGTGCTGAGTTTTCCAAACTCAGCACTGAATCCTCTCCCATAGAATTATCCCATGTCGTGACAACAACCTAAATGACACCTACAACCATTCGGCATTGGGCTTATGACATTCTGAATCTTCCAACCAGGTCC
This sequence comes from Liquidambar formosana, assembly GCA_039720395.1. Classification (NCBI taxonomy): domain Eukaryota; kingdom Viridiplantae; phylum Streptophyta; class Magnoliopsida; order Saxifragales; family Altingiaceae; genus Liquidambar; species Liquidambar formosana. The sequence continues at coordinate 11,810,490 of CM077826.1, read as the reverse complement.
AATCAGAGAAACCACATGCTGACCCAAATTCATTAATATTATTATTATTTTTTTTTTGCAGCTAAATTTGACTTGGGTTGGGTTGGGATGGGATGGGATGGGATGGGCTGGGTCTTTATTTTGAACTAAAAATTAAAACCGGCAGATATTGGCATCCCAAAACTTGCATTTTATTTCTCTTTATTTTAAATTTCTCAAGGTTTTTTGAAAAATATCATGAAAATTGATTACGAAATGTACTAGAAAATATCATTTCGAACAATTTTGTAAAAGAAATATTTTTCAAAATTTGTCATATAAGTAAACTCTTTGGCGGCTTCTTTTTTTTTTTTTTTTTTTCCCAACTCTTGCAACTATGCTAATTAACTAACTTGATTCTTTGATGGTAATTAAGTGCTAACTAGTAGATCCATGATTTTCACCTATGTTATTTGAATGGATTCTTTAGTTTTTTTTATTTTTTATTTTTATTTATTTATAATCATAACTTCGAAACTGATTTAACTTAAGCTACATGTAATGCCCGCATAATTTAATCAGGATAATCTTACTTTTAATGCATGATTTGCATGTACATTAGTTGATTTGTCGCGAATTGTCACGCATAGGTATTGCATGTGTGTGATGTTGATGTGTTTATGATTTTACATTTTTAGACTGTTGAAATTTGGTTAAGTATTGGAAAAAAAAAATGGATTTTCGTAAATCTTCGTTTTTAAAGATAATTTTTTACGGTAATAGAAGTTTATAATATTATAAGACATCTGTGATTTTATGGGATTTTATTATCATGTTTCGATTGGTTTTCTCATAAGTTTGTTTTTGAAAAATCTGTTAGGAGACGGATTTTGTACTAAAACTTGAAAATGAGATTTTGATATACTTGGAATTTGATTTTTTTTATATTTTATTTGGATTCAAATGGGGGATTGTTTGCTTATTTTCATTAAATAACTTAAAGTAAAAGGATTACTTAAATGTTTTTAATGAAATAAGGTAGTGGTATGTGTTGTAGGAGTTTATGCTAGGGGTGTTAATGGTTCGGTTTGGTTCGGTTTTAGGAGAGATTTCAAACCAAACCATTATACTTCGGTTTTATTCCTACTAAACCAAAACCAAACCATACTATAAAAAAACCAAACCAAACCAAACCAAAAAATAAAATAAAATAAAAAAACCAAACCATTATACTTCGGTTTGGTTCAGTTCGGTTTTGGTTTTAACCTATCAAGTAGCAACAAATAATTGAAAATAAAAAAAATGACATGCCAAACTCCAAATAAAAACATTTTTAATAAAAGCATTACATTGTTAGCCTCAAGGTTTCATTCCATGAATATTTAATGATTTTGATGATAACAAAGCATTGATGGTTATGGACTAATGTTTATCATTTAAGTTGATCATTATAAGCTAGGTTTTTCTATGCTCAAATGTGAAAAGATAGCCAAAGAAATCAAGAAAAGAAAGGAGCCTCAAAGTAGAGAAGATTCCAACTCTCAAATAACCCTATGAAGTGAAGACTTGAAGATATTGAAGTCTTGGGTATTTGGACGGCTCGTTTGAGAAAGCTGTAACTTTGAGAAGGCTGAAAATCAACTTTGAGAAGGCTGAAAATCAAGTTTGAGAAGGCTGAAAATTTTCAGACGGCTCGTTTAAGACGGCTGAAACTTTCAGACGGCTCGTTTGAGACGGCTGAAACTTTCAGACGGCTCGTTTAAGACGGCTGAAAATTTCAGACGGCTGAAAGTCAACTTTGAGACGGCTGAAAGTCTGAAGTAAACGAACCCAATTTATACCTTCTCTGGAATTTTCAGTAGCCTCATTTCAGACGGCTGAAAGGATATTTCAGACGGCTGAAAGTATTTTCAGACGGCTGAAAGCCTCGTTCTGACAGAATAACGGCTAGTTTTTAAGCCCCAAAAAGTGCTCTAACGGCTCTATTTTTGAAAGGGCTGCTACCAAACGGTCATAAACCATTCAAGGCTATATAAATGGTGTCTCAAACACTTTGGTATGAAGGATCAACAATAGGAAAAGGATTATACTCTTCATATCCATTATCAAGCCTTAGATTCACCAACTTGAGCTTTCATTGTCCATATCGTATTAGATTGAGCTTAATTCTTCATTCACCCTATCAAGAGGGATTTGTTGTTGTACTAAATTCATATCTATCTTTGTAAGAGATTGAGGGTTGGGCATAACCCTTGTTGAGCAAAGGGAATTAGTTTATTGTAAAGGTTTGATCTACACCTGCAAGTAGATTGGTGTAAGGTTTGATCTCCACCCGTGAAGGAGATTGGTTAGTGAATTTGGAATCCTCAAGCGGAGTTCTTGAGGCGAGGACGTAGGCGGGAGAGCCGAACCTCGTTATATCTTGTGTTTGATTTCTCTAACTCTCTCTCATTTATTTGCTTTCATTAATTGTGCTATTTGCATCATTGTTTAATTTACTTTATTTGCAAAAGTTTTTTAAAGTTCCATTTATTTTGCATCAACCCAATTCACCCCCCCTCTAGGGTTGATTATTTGGGCCAACATACATTAGCAACAAAAAAAAACATTAAACATTGTGTCAAAATAGAAACATGTTGACATATATCAATATGTCAAACTTTAAGTTTATATATATATATATATATATATATTATATTTTTCGGTTTTTTCAGTTTTTCGGTTTGGTTTGGTTTTTTAAAACTGAAAACCAAAACCAAACCAATTTAGTTCGGTTTTCTAAAATTAAAACCATAACCAAACCTAATGACAAAAAAACCAAACCAAACTGCCCGGTTCGGTTTGGTTCGGTTCGGTTTTCGGTTTTAACCAAAACCATTAACACCCCTAGTTTATGCACATGTGCATAAGTTACTGGGCTTTTTCTGCAGGGGCTGATCGATCGGGCCTTGAGGTCGATCGATTAGGGGTGCCCCAGAAATGTGAATTTGCTTCTATTAAACCCAATCGATCGGGCCTTTAATCCTGATTGATCAGGGTTGGCAGAATCCTGAAATTTTTTTTAAATATGTCAAATGACGCATGTGCCCCTTACCCCTTTTAAAACCCTTCAAGCACGACTTGTAACTTCTATTTTGCTCCACTTTGAAGATCAAGAGAGAGAGAGAGAAGGATAGAGAGGGAGGAGAGAGAGAGAGGAGAGAGAAAGGGAGTGTTTGGAGAGAGAAATCATATTTTTCTCTTGCATGCTTGGGTTTTTGACTTTCTCACCTCATTTCAACGCTTGGACTTGCATTTTAGGGGTTGGATTTGAAGATCTACACGTGCTTAGGGAGGATTCAAGCTTGATTTGTGGAGATAGGAGCTTGTTCTTGCATTCTAGATTCAGATCCAACCCTCTTAACACATTTTCTCTACGTTTGGTGCAATATATTTGAGGTAGGGGTAATTTTCATAGGTTTTAACTTTAGAGATGATAATGGGTTAGGATATGAGCCCATAAATGTTGAGTAAAAATGTATATTAGTGTTATTTATGAGTTTATGTGATTTTTGGGTGTATTATCATGTATATTTTGTAATGCATATATTGGGGCGTCTAGTTTACATAACCTTATATTTAAGAATGTTACATTTGGGAGTATATGGGTTGATATAATTGTTATATTTTAGTTTATTTTGAATGTACATGCTATGTAAATTCTTGTTAGTCTCTATTTTACATGTTTTACAAAGCCCTACATGTTGTATTATTATGGAATAATTATATATTGTTGATTTTTGGAATAACTGACATACATTTGGATACACATGAAATAAATTTAATTAATTACCTGGTAAAAGTATATTAAAGGGTCATTGGATTTGGACTACTAGCAGTCAAGAGACTTAGCAGTGTTTTCCATTCCTTTGATTTTGGGTACTTTTCGATTCTAGGTAGAAACTCTTGTGCTCCCAAATCAGAGGCTACTTTCCAGTTCCAAGTAGGAACGTACCCTTGTGTTGTCTTCTTAGAGGTGGGTTTAAATCCTCCGTTTTCGCATGAAAACTCTTGCGGGAGTGGTCGGTAATTATGGAATATGTTAAATGGACATGAGTTGCATATCATTAATGGCATTACATGTGTTTCTTTATATTTTAAGCATGATTTAAATTGATTATATTATCATGCTTTGGTTATTTCTATATGAAAATTATATCTACTGAGTTTTATACTCACTCCTATATTTTATAAACCCTTTTAAGATGATTTCATAGCTGGGAAGACCTCGCCTTGAAGTGTTAGGCTTTGTTTGGAACTAACTAATTTTAAACATTATTATGATCTTGAACAATTTTAATTTCATGGTTATGTATATATTAATTAAACACTTTTGTATTCGGCCAATGGGTGCCAGACACGTAATACCTTATGGTTTGTAATATTTTAATTTTGTAGGTCTCCTTATGTGGTTTATTTAGCATGTGATGATACCAATGATGGTTGACAGAGAATTTGATTACTATTTTATACAAGTTTTTATTATGGTATGTTCTATTTACAAATGGGTCATGCTGAAATTTTTATTGAAATTATAGGTTTTCTAACACGTGCCATTCACGTGCTTCTTAAATGATCTTTTAAATTAAACTTATTTTATTAATATTGATCACTGCTTAATTAATTTGGGTCGTGATACTACATGAATTGTCTGTGTAGTAGTTACTCTGCCACCATGCGGAATGGCTAGAATTTTGAATTAAATCTCTTAACTTTTGAGAGAATTTGCACCAATAGTAATAGTTACTTAATATTTACTAGGGGGAATTATAGAATGGTCAATCTATGAGCAAATAACTACAAATCAATACAATTAACTAATAACTATATATAGAGTACTACCAACTTAATCAAGAATGACTAGGAAGTTATTTGTCAATTGTTTTGATGTGTAATTATTTGCCTTAGTAAGTTTATTTTGTAATTCCCCATATTAACAATTTACTTGATGAAGACAAACCAGTGAAACTACCCATTCTATTCCCAAAATTCCAGTAAACAGAAAATAACAGAAATACCCTTAATATTTAAAATAAAATGCACATATTTTATTTAGGCTGACTTCCCCTAAAGCATATGGCTGATCAGGCTGCATCAACGATGGAACTTTTGACTCATCTAAAAAAGCAGAGAGTCCAACTTTAGAAACATCTGTGCAATTTTCTTATGAATTCTCTGTAAGAATGTAATAGATCCTCTGGTTGGTTGTAGGTGCAACAGATTGGTAAACCATTAAGTTTGAAGACTAAATTCCAAGAGGAGAGGCAAATATAGCATGAGTGTCGCCTCTCAGGTATCTCTTGAGGCGATCCAAGTCATCAGCTGCATCGAGCATTGTAGGCCTAGTATGCGGAGACTCCAGTGTGCAAAGAATGCCCAGCTCAATCAATTCCCGCACTGCGATTTCCCACATTTTTTTCACTTTAGGGGACTCAGCTCTTGAAGCTCTCACCAGAGAAGAGTCTATCACTTTTTCCACCCTTCCATTGTAGTGGCACTTCACCCATTTGTGCAGGCTTAGCCCCCCAACGAACATGTCATCCGTTGGTCTCTTGCCGGTGACCATCTCAAGAACTAGAATCCCAAAACTGTAAACGTCTCCTCTTGTGGATGTGCTTGATCCAATACCATATTCTGCATATAAAAAAAAACATGAAGAAGACATAGGGCCTACATTTTGGAGCACAAGTCCGATTGCTGGCCGGACTCTTTAATTAAGAAAATAAAAGATGCAAGAAATTAAGAGGAAAAATTATCTACCCGGTGCAATGTATCCAATGGATCCATGTAACATATTTGCAGTCGAGTTTCCCATGTCATCAACAGCTCCAGCTGTCATAACCAACCTTGCCATGCCGAAATCAGAAACTAGAGCTGTCATATCTTCGTTGAGAAGGACATTGCTTGGCTTTAGATCGCAGTGGATGACTCTTACTGGAGAGTGGTGGTGCAGATAGGCCACTCCTTCAGCTATATCACTGCAAATGTTCACCCTCTGGATTAGGCTCAAACTTGAAGAATCTGAACCCAAACCATTTCCCCCGAGAGGATAAAGATGACAATCTAAGCTCCCATTTTTCATATAAGGAAGGACAAGAGCCTTGAAATCGGGTAGACTACACACTGTTATGATCCTTATCAGGTTCCTGTGACGAATTCCTCTTAAAACTTGGCATTCTCTGTTGAAACACTTTGTTGAATTGCCCGTTTGTAAATGCAACACCTTGACCGCTATGGCTGTCTTGTCTGGAAGAATTCCCTTAAAGACACGTCCATAGCTACCTGACCCGATCAGTCTCTGCTCGTCAAATCGTCCTGTGGCCTCTGAGAGTTCTCTATATGTGATTCTTGGGATATTGTGCATCAATTCTGGTGTTGATACTGTTACTGCTTCAACCTTTCCAGAGAAAAACATCCCTCTGATGCGCGGGAAACTGATCACACAAAGTATTGACCCAGATACAACACTGCAGATAATAATTAAGAACATACGCAAATCAAACCAATGTCGCTTCGGAGAGCAAATGGGCATACCAGAAACTGATCCACAGAGATGGTGATTGCCCAAGAATGAAAGATTTGTGGTTGAATTGAAGATACCACCTGTTGGTATCATTGCATCAAAGTTGTTAAATGAAAGATTCAGAATGGTAAGAGTCTGAATTTTGTTGAGGCTTGTTGGGATCTTTCCAGATAAGTTGTTTCCTGAAACATCGAAGGATTCAAGGTTCCAAAGGTCACCTAAAGATTCTGGAAGCTGGCCTTGAAGAGAATTATGTGAAAAATTTATTGCCGTCAATGCGATGCAACTTGATATCTGAGGGAAGACACTTCCAGTGAGGTTATTGAATGAAAGATCCATCTCTAGAACATTTTTCAACTTGCTGAGCTCGATTGGCAAAGGCCCTTCAAGAAGATTATGAGAAAGATTCAAGAATATTCGAATTTCACGTATACCTGATATTTCTGGTGGGATTCTCCCAGTCAGTCTGTTGTAGGACAAGTCCAGCTTGTACAGATCTAAGCACTGTCCTAAGCTTGGAGGTATGGTTCCTGAGAGGAGGTTGTTGTTGAGGAACAAATAACTCAACTGAACCAAATTCCCTAGACTCTCCGGTATCTGGCCAGAGAATCTGTTAGTTGATAAATCAAGAAGACCCAGATGAGGACACTGTCCCAACACTGCTGGAATTGCACCGGTGAAACGGTTGTGCGACAAGAAAAGCCGTTCCAAACGTGATAAACGAGTTATCTCTGCCGGAAGTGTTCCATTTAAAAGATTGGATGTCAAAATCAACCTCTGAAGATTGGAAAGATTTGCTAAACTAGGAGGAATTGATCCAAGGATTTGGTTTTCTTGCAGTGATAGATCTGTTAGATTGACACCTAGTCGGCCTATGGAATTGGGTAATCTTCCTCCGAGGCCCATACCGGCTAATTGGAGCTCCTCCAGAGAAGTGCAGTTAGCAAGGGCGGTGAATAATGGGTCGAGGTTAGTGTTGTGATCATGACTTATCATATTATTATATGATAAATGGAGATACAGAAGTTCAGGTAGCTTTCCTACAATCTCCGAAGGCAATTCGCCAGAAAGTTGGTTGGACTCCACATCTAAATTTAACAGTTGTGAAGCATTGGTAATGGATACAGGGAGTTCTCCAGTAAGATTGTTACCATATAAGTTGATGTTCCATAGATTTGGACAATTTCCAATCTCTTTGGGAATTTTTCCAGTAAAGAAGTTGGCCCCGAGGTCTACATTTTTCAATTGAGTGCAGTTGGAGAAGAAGGAAGCTGGAATCGTACCGGACAAGTTGTTTCCCATTAGAGTTACTAAATAAAGGTTGGAAAGAAGGGCCAAGGATTCTGGTATCGAACCGTCTAAATTGTTCAGATCGAGTAGGAGATGACTGAGGTGTCGGAGGGAAGAAAACTCAGGTGGAATGGTGCCAAAAAATTGATTTTCAACCAGTTGTACTACACGAAGGGCGGTGAGATTTGAAAGTAATGGTGAAAGCCGACCCACAAGGCCAGTGCGAAGGAGTCTGAGTTTTGCCACGCGATGATGCTTCTTGTCGCATATGACCCCAGTGAAGTTGCAGACATCAACGGTCTCCTCCCAATTAGCAAGAGTGGAATTGGGATCAAACGTTACGGTCCTTTTGAATGCCAGGAGAGCCGCCTTGTCTGTGAGCAAAGTGTGGTGAGGGCGAGGGTGAGGGTGACGACCAAAAAATGCCTGACCACAGTTAGTTAAAACCAGATGCTGCTGCTGCAGTAGGAGAAGAAACAAAATTTGGGTTAGGTGTGTCATTTAAGGCACCTTCTCAATCACAATTATCTTCTTATTATGTAAATGGATATTGAAAACTAATGTCTCATAAACTAAAGTCCAAAATGCTTAAGAAAAAAAAACAAAAGGCAAACAAAAAATTATAGTATGAGAGTGAGGGAAAGAATGCTAGAAAGATGGGGGAGAGACAGAATGATAAGATAGGATTTATAGGCTTTTGGGAGGGATCACATGAATCATAACGAAAAGTTGTTTTTTGTTTTTGTTTGAACAGCAAAAAGCAGCACAGTTTGAAGAGGGAATTTAGTTAAGGTCTTGTTTTGACTTCTTTTGCTGTATGAAAGGCGACAGGGTTACAGCTTCTGTGTATATGGTGGTTCAATTCCCACGCATTTGTGATCTTCCGCTTCTGTTACCATTTTCTGCTTCTAGGGTTAATATATGACTTGCTTATTGAGAAAAACTTCCATGTAACTATGATATAGTCAGGTGGTGTCACATGTCAATGAGCACCAAATAAAGTGAGATTATCAGTATATTTTTTGGCTCCACAATCCCATTTTGCTTGGCTCTTATTGGTTTGTGACACCACTTGGCTAGTGACACCACTTGGCTATATCACAATTACATGGAAGACTCACTCCTTGCTTATCTGATACTCCGTATATATTAATACATTTTTTATCAGGTGTATTGAATATTAGTTAAATATCAGGTGTATTTCAAAACTTTACCTAATGATTTGTATTTTATGAATCCAATTGTTGGATTAGATAACCTTTTCATGTGGGCGTTCCATACCAAAAATCAAGTTGATATGAAATTGATTGCTATTCGATCTAAAACGTACATTTTTTTTAATTAATAGCAATATTTCATTTATGGACATTTCAAATGAAACAGCTTTGATCAACTTGATTTTTTGTATACATTACCAACATATAAATCAAATTTAATCTAAAGGCTGGTTTGGCCAAATACGAATCACACATAAGAGTTTCGGAATACACTTAATGCAAAATTGCATAAGGTGCACTCAATAATAGAAGGCGTATATAAATATATTCAAATACAAATACCTAAGGATGGGTCTATTTACACAACCATTTGCACATGTCAATGAATAAAAAGGGTGTAAATAGTGAACCACTAAGACTAGTCTAGTGATAAGGAATGGTGGGATAAAGGGTAGAATTAGAATAGTGTGGAAGTTCGAGGCTCCATTGTATCCACACACACACACACACAAATACCCTTCTGAAGGGATCTAATAAATAAATATAGAATTAGAATAGAGTGGAAGTTTGAGACCCCATTGTATCCGCACACACCAAAATAATACCCTTGTGAATGGATTTAATAAATAAATAAATAAAGGTATTAAAATAGAATTTTTCACACCTAGTGGGTAGGGAAGGGGTTCACGGGACATGACATCCTTTTTGTAACATAGATAGAAATTCATTACACAAATTTTTTTTTTTTTAAATCAGGGGCATGGCACACTTGAGAATCCTTTGATGTTTAATGTAAAATATTGATCGTTGTGGAGAATATACGTAGGAAAGTATATGTGGCCCCTCCTTTGCATCCTACAACAACTATATAATAATAAAGTAGTACAAATTTTCACAACTTTCATCCTCGTGGTTTTTTTTTTTTTTTTCTTTTGGGGCGGTGAAAAGGAAACAGACCTAACTAATGTTTGACAATAGTAAAGAGGCTGTATCAGCCAACACGAGGAAGCTCATCCTCATGGGAGGTGGTCAAGGATCACCAAGCAATCGCATTTGTCTTCCCCTTTGCCAGCAAGCAAATCCACACAGGAATTGCCCATGAAATGCTTTCAGTCATGTATAATGGCACCCAAGAGGTGTTCATCATTGTCAAAGACAAAAATTGTGGGGGAGACCACTAGCCATGTGGCCCTTCTTTTGTATCAGTGAAGAATTTGGTATTGTAACAGCATTATGTTGTTCATGTCGCATAATTGGTGTGTTGCTAATCATACGATCACACACTATTTACTAGTGTATGATCATATAGTTGAGAATACACCAGTCGTGCGATCACATACATCATGATACTGTACAGCACTAAATCCAAACCCCCTTCGTATCACTTGGGGAATGAGATTCAAAATGCCTCCCTAACATGTATTATTAATCTTTTTTATTCTACACTTTCTTAGTATATAGAGATTATTCAAATAAATTATGTTTCAGACTCCATCAATGGGTGAAATTGATATTCTAATCACTTTGAGATTGGATTTAATTATTTTTCGTATTGGTTCTTAAATATTTTATTTGATACTACCATAAAAAAGTACAAGTACTTATAACGAATAATCATACCAAATTTGTTGTAAAATTAAAAAGATAAATAAATAAACAAAACTTAATTGCCAGAGATTCATCTGTTAATTTTTTATTTAATATAAAAAAAAGCAAGTATTTATCATTTGTATATAAAATGGCTAAAAAAATTAATTATCTAAAATTTTACATGTGCAATAGTCTTGTAATAAACATGTGCCATAACTCGTATTTTCCGAATGCATTCTATGTCAGAAGCCTCAAAAATTTTTATTATTTATAATTTTACATGTGCAATAGACATGTGCCATAACTAGTATTTGTTGAAGGCATTCTATGTCAAAAGCCACATTATTAAAAAAAAGAAAAATTAAGGATGAATAGCATTTTTTATAATTTTTTTTATTTTATTACTAAAATGTCTCAAAATCAATAAGAGGCTCCTCCATTGTAAATAATGTTGGGTATAAAGCATTTGGGGGGCCGTTTAAGCGTCTTGGAGGGGGCTGGCAGCACCGGCCCATGAACCCATTTACAAATAATAATATCAGTGGCCGCCCATTTGCATCCTACAACAACTATATAACAATAAAGTATTAGAAACTTTAGAACCTTATGTAGTTATGTCTTTGTCGATGACTAAACCAACTTAAAGCCAAATCCCCCGGCCCATTACAAATATTGTATTTGTTAACAAGGAGAAAAACTTTTGATTGATAATTATACTTTTTGACTATTGGTTTGTGATAAAGATTGTTGAAGGTGATCATAATCTTTATCTTAAACCAAACAATAGTAAGAATCCTAAATATATATCATGTTTATTAAATAGTTTAAATGCCTTAAAAATAAGTATCCACTCAACCTTTTTAGGCGTGTACATTTTTAATTCAAAAAAATTCAAGCATTTTTTTCTCTTTTGAAGACTATGATCTATATATATATATATATATATATGGATGATGATTAGGTAAACACGTTCTGATATAATTTATATCAATATTCGCATTAGGAGATGTACCTTGTGCATTAAGGGGATATGAGGTACATTAGACCAATGCAAAAGGTACAACTCCCAATGCATGGTGCTGATATAATTTATATTAACACGTGCTGATGGAAACATAGTCGTTTATGTATATGTGTGCGTGTGTGTATATATATATATATATATATATATGAAAATTTCTTTCTCAATCTTTTTCTTTTTCTATTAAAACCCACTTGAAAAAAGCCTGACCAATAAGAGCAGTTGATGAAAAATAGTGAAGTTTGCCATGATAGATAAATAAATGGCAATGGTACTCTTCTTTGTAAAGAAAAAAACTTTTGATTGATAATTATATTTATATTTAAAATTATGTAAACTTTTTGACCATTGGTTTGAGATAAAAATCGTTTAAGGTGTTAATAATCCTTATCCTAAACCAAACAATAGCTAGAATCCTAAATGTATGTGACGTGAGCTGCCATGTTTACTAAAAAGTTTAAGTGGCTTGAAAATTGGTATCCACTCAACCTTTTAAGGCGTGTACATTTTTAATTGAAAAAAATCTAAACCCTTTTTTATCTTTTGAAGACTATGATCTAAGATATATGAAAATTTCTTCTTTATTTATTTATTTATTTATTTATTTTTCCGATTAAAACCCACTTGATCAAAGCCCAACCAATAAGAGCAGTTGATGAAAAATAGTGAACTTTGCCATGATAGATAAGTAAATGGCAATGATACCCTTATTTCTAATCAATTATGATTTTTCTAAGTAAAAAATTAGTGAACTTTAAATACAAGACATCTCTACATGGGGAACAAAAATTAGGAAAGGAAAATATCACAACGTGGTGATCAAAGTTGAAGATGGGGATTTATGAACTCATATATGTCTTCTAGGGTGCGTGTTAAACTTTTTGTTTTTTTTCCTATAAGTTCTAGAGGTCCTTTGACATATACAATGATATTTGTATTTGGAAAAATAGATTTTTTAGGAAGATTTGGTTAATAATACAAGAAGATTATCGTAATGTTCTTTCTATAAGATGTAAATGTTATCTTTTTCTTAATGAGATTTCCTTTATTTTTTTTTAAAAATAAGAATGAATAAAGATTAAGTCTTCACTAATGAGACGAGTGTTTTTTTTTTTTTTTTTTTTTTTTCGATTCAGAAGATTGAAACTACAAAAAAAAAAAAAAAAAACTACAAACGAATTGCCCCAGGGAAAGAGACCTCACGCATGTCCTGTGAGTCCCGAATTAGCCCACCTGCCCCTAGCTACTTGCCCTTCCTCCAGTAGAGCTCCCATTAGTGTTGACCTTAACCCACTCAAGAGGGGGAGGAACCCAGCCAACAAGGATCTCAGTTTTAGGAGGTGAAGACTTGGATTTGTGAAGAGAAAAGAACTCCATGGACATCTGCCAAATTTGCTGCCACAAACGAGACGAGTGTTACACTGTCATTATTGATAAATTTTTTAGTTGCATGCCCTGCTTATGTAGACTAGTAGTGGCTTCGGGCCAGGAACCAAAACACCCAGCTTGAGAAAAAATTGCAGTCACATAGATGATGCAGCAAGGTGCTTAGTGTGACAGTTGTGGGTTCCCTAATTTGATAATCTCTGAAATTTTCTGTTGGAGCAAATTTATGCACCTTTTGATTGCCGGGCATGTTTCGCAACAAATGAAAAGAATTGAAAATTAGGAAGGACAAAACTTGGCCACTCCTCGAAGATGACATGGCCCAATTTCTTACCAACACGTGTCCACCCTCACATGTTACTCACATGAGTTTTTTAAAACCAATTGCTTAGCTTGGAGGAGCCATAGGTTTAACAAAGAACTTGTTCTTTCAATCTAGCAGCACTAGTTTTTTCCAAATCCGATCTCTTCGTCTCCAATTAGCTATGTCTTCTTATTTGTTAACTCGTCCATTGCCGGCAATTGAAAATCTCCAGCCACAAAGTTATAATGATTTATATAGCAAGTATGTTTTTTAAAATGAGATTGCTTTACTACATGGATGACTCATATCAAATCTATTTGCACCAGATTTCTATAAATAAATAAAAAAAGAAAAAAAAGATGACAAGCAGAAGTTTTTAAACTTGAAAGACTACCATCATTTTATGGGAAAGTCATCCAAACATATAGGGACATTTCTACGAACACTTGGCAAGCATATTCTAGATAATTAAAGGAAAAAGATAACTCCTAAGAGAGAGAGAGAGAGAAAGAGAGAGAGATTGAGAGAGGATAGATGTTAGAGGAGATGTGGTATTTGAGGTTAATTAGTGGTTGTAGAAATGCACAAGAAATAGGTTTAGATTTGATAGCAGCGGTGGTAGGTGTTAGAGGAGATGTGTCAGAGTTTTCTTTAAGCAGCAATTCATGCTCGGACTGGGGCACCTACGAACCGGTTTAGTCACATGAGAGAGAACATTACTCATGTCATGTGATTGGCATGAGGATGGGGACAGATGTCAATTATAAAAATCACCACGTAGGCTTGCAGGAGGAGTTCCTCCGGATGCAAGAGCCAAGTATTGTCCAATTAGGAAACAAGTCACAGGTTCGAACCCTCCAATTATATATAAATAAATAAATAAAAACAAACTAGGATGAGAATTTATCATCTTTATTTGATTTATTTATTTAGGCTATTTATCGGCTATAAAACAAACTTTAAAGTAAGAAAAAGACTTCAGATGGCCACTACAATCGGCATATATTCGAAACGTCTCTGCAAAAGACTTCAGACGAGTTTCAACATCACGTTTAAGGTATGTGATCCCAATTTTCAACATGACCAGTGAGACATATATGCATTGGGAGTTAAAGTTGTTATCATCCCCTCCTTTTCTTTTAAGATGCTAGACCGTATTTATCTCAGCATTCAATGAAAATGTACGTCTATGGGCTATGGCATCTCTGCCTCCTGGGAAAATAGCTTAAATCCATTGCACTTTAGGCCGAAGCTACAAACTCGACATGAAGATTAAGGTTGTTAAATGGGGACTATCACAGCAACGGCTCTTAACCTAATAGCATGTTCTGTACCAAAAAGAACATGGGGTTTGCGGAGGTTTTGATTATGTTCTATCATTTGGCCAAAAAAAAATAAAAAAAATGGAAATGACCATCAGCATAACCGATGGTGGAGGATCAACTTAAAATTTCATGAAAACTCACTGCTTCAAACATTCATATTTCATATGACGTTCAAATGCTTTCTTTTGTCTCTGAGTGAAGAGAGAAACGCAGAAGTGGTGGGAATGAATTAGATTGACCAGAGCCAATGAGGCGGGGAAAATAAAGTCCCTAGCTACCAAGGCCTGAAGCGGCTTAAAACGAAATTCATTCCAAACGTAGTCTTAGGCAACGATTATATGGGATGAACATGTCATGAAATGGGCCTATAAATTAATTGATGATGGAGAAAACAAGGTAAACAAATAGTTTTACGTGCAGAGGTATGCTTCCAAATTGAGAGATAGCAGGTTCGCAAGCAAACCTTACTTGTAGGGAACTTTCAGCGGACTAAGAAAATTGCCAAAGCCCCAATGATCTTGAAAGCATTTTCTAAAATGGCTTTCGACCCTTTTCTCAACACACTATTAAAAGAGGAGGACAGCTTCCACATTATTGAAGTATGCTGGAAAATTTTTAAGTGGCACTTTAATTTTGTGTAACCCTCTGAAGTTTTGAACTTCAGATTTTGTAAATTCCTCGCTAATCTTGAAAATCCTATCTCGATTTTCAGGCAGAGGCGCCCAGGGACGACCAAATAACACAAGCAAAGCTCAATTCGTAAACTAATGTCATTATGAAAAAAAACAACCTTTTTATTATGTAATCTCAAATACAATACATTCACAGAACTGTATGCAACTCATCACGCCTAGTATACCAAAACAGAGTACTAACAAGGGAAAAACAGAGCTATCTCAAGGAACCCCTTTCAAGTTTCAATCAACCTCCCAATCGTAGGCCCAGCTCCGGCACCACTGGACCTAGGCACCCAGCCTTGCCGTTATGTGCAACATGGTCAGGATAGACTTGAGGATTGGACCGGTCCGATTCTGGTTTAAAATTTATCGGTCCAGCCCACGATTTAGGAGGTTTTATAACCGGATCAGATAGAATTTCGATATATATATATATATATATATATATCTGTGTCTGTGTGTGTATGGATGATGGTCAGGTAAGCACGTGTTGATATAACTTTTATCAACACCCGTATTAGGAATTGTATTTTGTGCGTTAGTGGGATATGAGGTACATTGAACTAAGGGGTACAACTCTTAATGCATGATGCTGATGTAGCTTGTACGGCGTATTTTCCGTACGATGAATGCTGGTTCTTCGGAGCAGAGCTGTGCCTCCACCAATGGACTTGCCTGCACACAGTAAACACACCGTTAAGGGATGACCGGAGTGAGTCCGGTCGTCACCTCTCCGATGCTGAAGTCAGTCGACTGTATATAGCTAAAGGGAGGGTTTTAGACTAGGGTTTTGTGTACCGCTTACCTCTGTTAGGCTTAGCACTGTTCTATTTATATCCGTCCCTTGATCTAACCATGGTTTGGTTAGATAGCGGTTTTCCTTTGGTTGAGTTAAACCTGAGTTCAATTGTTAACTATGTGACCAGGGTTGGCTTGACCATAGTCAGCTTTGAACCATAGTTAGGATAACTACCTGCCCGTTTGTTACGCGATAGCTGTTTTATTCACGTGTTTCCTTCATGTTGGGCCTGGAACTGTTACCCATTTTAGCTCGTGATTGGAAGAATTTGAACTGGCTTAGCTGCCATGGCTGGTCTTTACGAGCCTGTTCTTCAGCTCGGGTCATAAAAGTTAATGGCGATTTACCGTGCTAATATGCTTTAAGCTCGTGATTCTTATTTTGTATATTACTGGAACTACCTAGTTCGTAGCTAAGAAGGGCAGAATGATCAGCTCGGGATTTATCCACACAACTTGCCCCAATTATGATTATACCGTACTGGGAGTAATCATAATTCTCTGGAGATTTTTCGGGCTCACTCACCAAGGTCCAGCTGTCAAAGACGCGGTGCCGCTTCGTCTTTCAAGATGATGACGTCAGCAAATTGACGCGCGTGTCTTATCTCATTAAATGGCAATTAATGCAAATGAAAGCCTCGGGTGTATTTTGTCTTTGGCTCCTCTCTCTCTCCTTCACTTTACTCTCTCGCACTCTCTCTCTTCTCTGTTGCGCTGCCGGAATCCTTTGCATCCTCTCGTTTTCTCGTCGGATAAACTCCATTTCCACCATCTTCTCTCCGTTCACTCGCTGCGACCTTCCGTATTTCGTGACCTTTGGACTGAGACGAGTCTGTTGTCACTGTTTGAGGAGCGTCTCTTCGACTTAGGGCAAATTCCGTCGGTGGTGTTGTTCAAACTCTCCGACAACCTTTCTCTCATCGCTGGTGACGGTAAGTCTTCTCATGATTTGATTCTCATTTTTCTGTTTTCAATTATAGCAACTGTTTTAGGGAAGAACATAGCAAAACTGTAGTTTCCCGCCTCTGAATCTTGAAAAACCCCACTTCGGGATTGAATTTAGGGCTAGAAAACTTTACATTGCCCAAACAACCACCTGTGCTAAAGCATTAGATGGAAGTAGTATTTTATTTAAGATTCCGGACTGGAATTGCTAGACCTAGAAAACTGCATACGAACTGGAACGTAGTAACAGACCTTAAAGATATTATCCTTGAGATAAACCATTCTGCCATGTTTTGATCGGAAGTGATTCTTTACCTGGGGTACCGTGCTGAGCCTTGTCCAATTTTGACTTTGGCAGATGGTTGCTTTTGTGATAAAAGACCGACCAGACAGATTAACCAAGTTCAAGGCTCAGTATGGGTTTCAAGATGAAAGATTTAGCTTCCGTTGTGCTGAGGAAGGGGAATGTTTGTCAAAGGAGGACTCCCAGCACGGTCTTCCAATTCCAACTGCAGCTTTTCTTGAGGGAGGTGTTAGTGTCCCGTTCTCACCCCTGCTTGTCTCCTTTCTCCATTACACTAATTTGCTTCCTACCCAGCTCGTACTAAATACCTTTAGAATCATTTCTTCTATTGATGCCTTGAATCAAAAGTTAGGCGTTCAGGCAGGGCTGGTAGAGATCTTTCGCCACTATAAGCTCATCCTTAGTGGTACTCATAACCAGTACTACCTTTCACTTCGCGGCAAAAGAGAACCATTGGTGACTCACTTGCCGGACTCAAATCCTGGAGTCATTGAAAATTCCATTTTTGTATACGGGCCCGTTGATGGGTTTGCTCCTCGACTTGAGGATGCCCCGACCTGCCCACGCGTGGCTGGCAGACCATGTAAGTAGGTTTCAATTTGTATTAATGCAATAAATATAACATTCTTCTATATTCCCGTTCTGAATCTTCTTTTATTTTTTTTTTATTTCAGCAAAAACAATTAATCACTTCATCGATGAACAAGCAAATGCTGAGACCTTGAAAGCCATTACTGAGTATCGTGTTGACGAGCACTGTCGAGCTCCCTACACACTTCTCAATTATAGGCTCAGGTACCACAGCTTCTCTCAGGCTACAATTCCTGAGTATTGGAAGGAAGAGGTAGGGAATACCAGTGAAGTGAAAAAATCCCGTGCTCAACCTTCGAAGGTTGCCAAACAAAAGAAGCTTCCTTTGAAAAGGAAAGCCAGGGAAGCATCTCCCAAGTTTGAGGAAGAAAGAGAAGGAGAAGAAGAGATCCAATCTCAGAGGATCAGTTCAGATTCTGAGGAAACCGAGATGGATCCTCCTCAATTCTCTGCACCCCCCTCAAAGAAACAGAAGAAAGGGACTCAGACCCCAAATTTGAGAAATTTACTGGCTCAACATCAGAGCCAAAAGTCCAAGAGCTCTACTGCCGGTTCGGGATCATCCCCTGCTAGGAAGTCTTCCTCTGTTTCAACGGGGAAGACTTCAACTCAGACAAAAGATGCTGCTCCCTCTCGAACTCTAGAAATTTCAGTTCAGGATCGAGCTGCTCAGAAGGGGAAGGGGAAAGAGTCTGCTTCTAAGGCTACCACCAGGACTCCTCCCGTCCTCAGCCTTGGAGGCTCCAATTCTTCATCTGCTCAGCTGATCCCGAGCCAAGCAGATATAGATCCCTCTAAGCTGCCCCAGGTAGTTCCTTCTCATAAATGTACTAAAGACTGTTTTTTCAGATCTCCTCAGTTCATACCTAACGATCCCGGGATGGTTGATCTTGTATATGACCACGTGCAGCTCCCAGTCCCCACTGACAACACCATCTCGGGGCTCATTCTACCCGAATACACTTTTAGGAGCATTGGGAACCTCTTGCGCTTCCCTGTTGACATGTCAGTTCTGAGGAGGCAACCTCCCACTGACCTCTCCCACAACGCTTTCACCTGGCTGCTAAGGGTAAGTTCTTGTGTGTTTGTTTCTTATTTTATCTTCTTTGAGCTCGGTGTAAACAAGCAATCTCCCACTGTGCAGGGTGTTCAGCAGGTGTTAGTGATGGGAGACATACTGACCTCCCAGGAGGATCAGTTTCAGCTGGAAGTTGCCCGGCTGAGGAGCGAGCATGAGCTGAGGCACAAAGAGGCTGAGGAAAACCTGAGCTCTGCCCTGGCTCAACTGGAGAAGGCCAAGTCTGAGACCGGTCACTATAAGAAGACTGCTGCCAGTTCAGCTAAAGATCTGCTGCTGCTGAAGAAGGATTTTGAGGATTTGGAAGCCGATCTGAAGAAGGCTCGAGCTGAGAACGAGGAGCTATCCCGTTCTAAAGAAGCTCTAGAACAGAAGAACTCCCATCTCTTGGCCGAGCTGAAGGGATTAAAAGCTTCGGTTTCTGCTAAAGTGGCCAAGGCAAGGGAGAGCACTGAAAAGGCTTTGATAGAACAGTTTGATCCTGTTCTTGAGAGCACTTACAGGCTTGCCTGGGACACTTTAGTGGAGTTGGCACTCCCTTCCTTTCCACAGATTTCCTCCATCCAGTTTGAGCGCAGGGTACTTCCCCCTGTTCCTGAAACTGGGGCTGAAGATGAAGAAGCTGAAGATGGGGAGGAAAAGGTGCCAACTGGAGATGAGATCGGTGACCGTCCTCCTGAGTTCGTGCCTGAAGTTGTTGCTGTTGAAGATGAAGATGCTCAGGTTGATAAGCAGACAACAGGGACTGGTCTTGCGGCTTCTTCTCCAGCTTGATGCTCTTTATTTCATCACATTGTTATTTTTTTTTTTTTTGTACACTGAAAACTTGAACTTTGTTGGGGGGCTTTTATGCCCATTTGGTGTAAATGATACAATTTGTTGATAATCTTTGAGCATTTGATTTCTGTTTTGGATGCCTCTATTCGCTTTTCGCTTCTGAATAACTGCTTGTATAGCTATTTTCTTTTCCGAAATGTTTTACAAGTATTAGCTCGGGCCCCATAGTGGATCTGAAGTAAACCATTTTGCAGGCTTTTGCTAGCTCGATCGTGTTCCTTGGCGAACTGAATTTGTCCCATTCTTAGGCATATTTTAGTTCGAACCCATTCTTAGGCGAACTGAATTTTTGCCCATTCTTAGGCGTATTTTAGTTCGAACCCATTCTCAGGCGAACTGAATCTTTGCCCATTCTTAGGCATATTTTAGTTCGAACCCATTCTTAGGTGAACTGAATCCTTACCCATTCTTAGGCATATTTTAGTTCGAACCCATTCTTAGGTGAACTGAATCCTTACCCATTCTTAGGCATATTTTAGTTCGAACCCATTCTTAGGTGAACTGAATCTTTGCCCATTCTTAGGCATATTTTAGTTCGAACCCATTCTTAGGTGAACTAAATTATTTAAATAATAGGAACGCAGGGAATCTACTGAATAACATATTTATTGAACGTCTTTGAGTACGATTACATCAGCTAATGATAAAACAATCGCAAATTGGAAACGTTTACCAACCTTTGGAGTTCCAACCCAGATTCCAAACTTTTTAATCTGTAAGAGCCTTTGCCACCTGTACTTATGACTTCATAAGGTCCTTCCCAAGTTGCCCCCAGCTTACCGTGAGTAGGGTCCCTAGTTCCCAGGTTTACTTGTCTAAGGACCAATTCTCCCACCTTGAATTCTCTCGACCTAATTCTTCGGTTGTAGTACTTTTTTAGCTCTTGTTGGTATGATGCCATCTTGATACGGGCCCGCTCTCTCCTTTCTTCTGACAGATCCAAGTCTTGTGCAAGTACCTGGTCGTTCGAGTTAGCTTCGAACTGTTCTACTCTTAGTCCGGGCAGGCCTAGTTCAGTTGGGATTACTGCTTCCATGCCAAAAGCTAATGAGAACGGTGTTTCACATGTCGACCTTCGGGGCGTAGTTCTGTATGCCCAAAGAACGGTGAACGGACTATGGCCGAGCTATGAGTTCGATCTGGATGCTCCTCGTAGTGATTACAGAACCTTTTTGAAATACCGGACTCACCATGAACCCGAGATCGGGAGCGCTTTTGATGGCCCCTCATTGAATGGTGTTCCCACTCTCGATCTGCAGACCTTGATCGACGATGAATTTTTTCAGCCCTGTGCTCTCGAGCTCTACTGTCAGCTCCATAATGATGCTCGGATCTTCCTGAACACCTTTGGCTGTTAGCTCGTAGAGTGTTGTTGTCCCGAGCTCCGTAATTCCTGTGCTCAAGAGTCTTTCTTTCTGCAATTGGTGATTTGTATCTTGCTTCTTGGTCAAAATGATGAGGATAAGAATGCCTATTTCTGGCCGAATTATCCTGGTGGTGTGAGTTGTTCTGGCGATTAGTGTGACTTGCTGCCTCTAACTCTGGTGTTTCCCCTTGTGCGACTGTACGGTGGATGTGACGGCGATAACTCTGCTCCACCACTAAATGTTCGAGCTGAACTGCTTGGATCTGATTTTGCATGGTGGCCAGTAGTTCAACCACCACCGCGGAGTTGGGGTTGTTAGCCACTGCCAGATCATAAAGGGCTCGTAAGCCTGGTTGGTCATCCAAAGTCTGCAGGATGGCCGAAATCTCCAGAGAGACTTGATGGGAGGACGGTGGCGGAAAACCAGTGGGCGGAGGTGGTAGTGCTGCCACCGTCGTTGTGTGCGGAAGAATCAGTCGTGTTCCACCATTTCCCCCGGTTGTTGTGTCATTCTTGGTGAAGGTTGCTCCAGATCTGGTATGACCTAAGGTGGTCGGAGGTGGTGATGCCATCTTTCGCGATGGTTCCCACAGACGACGCCAAATTGTACGGGGTATTTTCCGTACGATGAATGCTGGTTCTTCCGAGTAGAGCTGCGCCTCCACCAATGGACTTGCCTGCACACAGTAAACACACCGTTAAGGGATGACCGGAGTGAGTCCGGTCGTCACCTCTCCGATGCTGAAGTCAGTCGACTGTATATAGCTAAAGGGAGGGTTTTAGACTAGGGTTTTGTGTACCGCTTACCTCTGTTAGGCTTAGCACTGTTCTATTTATATCCGTCCCTTGATCTAACCATGGTTTGGTTAGATAGCGATTTTCCTTTGGTTGAGTTAAACCTGAGTTCAATTGTTAACTATGTGACCAGGGTTGGCTTGACCATAGTCAGCTTTGAACCATAGTTAGGAAACTACCTGCCCGTTTGTTACGCGATAGCTGTTTTACTCACGTGTTTCCTTCATGTTGGGCCTGGAACTGTTACCCATTTTAGCTCGTGATTGGAAGAATTTGAACTGGCTTAGCTGCCATGGCTGGTCTTTACGAGCCTGTTATTCAGCTCGGGTCATAAAAGTTAATGGCGATTTACCGTGCTAATATGCTTTAAGCTCGTGATTCTTATTTTGTATATTACTGGAACTACCAGTTCGTGGCTAAGAAGGGCAGAATGATCAGCTCGGGATTTATCCACACATAACTTATATCAACATGTGCTGATAGGAAGATAATCGTGTATATATATATATATATATATATATATATATATAATTATACGTTAATATTAATATATTATACTCTATATATAAGTATTATTTAATGAATAATAATACTCATTCATTGAATAATTATACTTATTCAATAAATTTCTTACCTTTTACAAAAAAAATAAATAAATAAAAATAAAAAATAAAAACTTAGAACCGAATCAACGGACTGGTTTTTTTCGGTCCAGTCCAATACTATTTTTAGTCCGGTTCTGATTCAAATTTGGAAGGATCGAATTAGTTCGGTACCGTCCGGTCCTGGACCGAGATGCAGTCCTATAGCCGTACCCACCTCCCGGCATGTTGGCACCACCACCCGTCGGTATGTCTCCGCTGCCACCTTGGTACGGTTTAGCAGTTATTGGATTGCACATCCACTCCAACTCCTTTAACTTGTCCTCAAGATCTTCCACTTCTACCAACTGGTTCTTATCCAGCCACGCAATCGGCAATCGCCTCATTGATTGCCTTCTCGATCTTCTGCTTGTCCGTCGGGTCCAATTTTCCGGCAAACTTCTCATCTGTCACCGTATTCCTTTCATTGTAGGCATACTTCTCGACCGAGTTTTTCGCTTCCACCTTCTTCTTCACTTCCTCATCCTCCGACTTATACTTCTCTACATCTTTCACCATCTTCTCAATCTCTTCCTTGCTCAATCTTCCCTTATCATTGGTAATGGTGATCTTGTTCTTCACTCCAGCAGTCTTGTCCTCCGCTGACACGTTCAAGATACCAATTGCATCGATGTCGAAACATACTTTGATCTGCGGAACACCTTTGGGGGCTGGTGGGATGCCGGTGAGCTCGAAATTCCTAAGAAGATTGTTGTCCTTGGTTCTTGCCCTCTCTCCTTCATACACTTGAATTAGCACTCGAGGATCATTTCCTTAAATGGTAGGTTTTTTAGACTTTATTCCAACTTTGGTGTGATTTTGAATTTAATTCCCACACAGCTATAAATTGTGGTTGTTAACCACGATTTTAATAAAATCGTGGTTAACAACCACGATTTATTCACTGCGTAGGAATTAAGTTCAAAATCATGGTTGTATACCCAAAGCTAAAATCGTGTTTGCTAACCACGATTTTAATAAAATCGTGGTTAGCAACCACGATTTATCGCTGTTTGGGAATAAAGTTTAAATTCACACCAAAGTTGGAATAAAGTCTAAAAACCTACCATTTAGGGAAAAGAGCCTAGCACTCGAGGTTGATTATCTGAGTACGTAGAGAAAATCTGCTCTTTGTCGGGATGGTCATGTTTCTCGGAATCAACACCGTCGTCACAACGTTGGCTGTTCAAGTCTGAGGCTTAGCGGCGTGACATCGAGCAGAAGCAAGTCTTGGACTTTCTGATTCCCTTCGTCGGTCAGAATCGCAGCTTGAACAGCAGCCCCATAAGCAACGGCCTCGTCTGGGTTAATACTCTTGCAAAGCTCTTTCCCATTGAAGAAATCCATCAACAGCTGTTGAACTTTGGGAATCCTCGGCGACCCACCAACGAGAACCACCTCATGGACCTGACTCTGATCGATTTTCGAGTCGCGAATACACTTCTCCACCGGCACCATACACTTTGAACAAGTCCATGTTCAATTCCTCAAACCGAGCTCTGGAAATTGTCGCGTAGAAGTCAATACCTTCATGCAACGAATCGATTTCAATCGTGGTCTGTGTCGTCGATGACAAAGTCCGCTTCGCCCTCTCGTAGGCCGTCCTCAGCCTTCCTAAAGCTCTGGCATTCCCACTTATATCCTATAAGAGCTGAAAGAAATCTGTGATTTTTTCTATATTGATTGAATTGTACAGGATTACATTTATAGAGATTAGTTACAATAAAGAGAGAAAAGGGGGATTGAAAGTTATCAATCCAGTAACTATAAGATCAGAACAATTTAAAATTATATTGATCAGGTTGGTGCTCAACCATTTGAAATTTGAAATGAATCCTTATCCTTAAACACGCCCCTGCAAATGAAGCGTTCCATGAAGAAGGCTGAGCTTGTCACGCAAAAGAAGGAAGCGTGGTGTAGACAAAGGCTTGGTTAGAGTGTCTGCAATCTGATCCTTTGTTGAAATGTAGCGAACCTCAGAGTTCTTTCTTTGCAACCTTGTCCCGAACAAAGTGAAAAGCAATTTCAATATGCTTCATACGATTGTGAAAGATTGGATTTGTAGTGAGATAAGTTGCTCCTAATTTGATCACACCACAAGATTGTACACACTGGTTGGGGAACAGTGCAGCTCATGAAGCAATTTAAAATTATATAGATCAGGTAGGTGCTCAACCATTTGAAATTTGAAATGAATCTTTATCCTTAACATATCCTTCTTATGCTTGTTCTTGAAGTCTGCAACAAAATGGTTGACAAACCTGTTATCAGAATCTTCACCGCCCAAATGGGTGTCGCCGGCAGTGGCCTTAACCTCAAATATCCCTTCGGACCCTTCTTTAATTGTCAACAACGAAACATCAAACGTCCCATGACCGAGGTCGAAGATAAGCAAGTTCTGTTCGCCGCATCTTGACTCCTTTTTCTCCAGTCCATAAGCAATAGTAGCAGCAGTTGGCTCATTGATAATTCGCATTACATTAAGCGCAGCGATCACTCTGGCGTCCTTCGTTGCCTGCCGCTGCGAGTCATTGAAGTACGCCAGCGCTGTACTCACGGCGTTCTTCACGTTTTGCCCCAAATAAGCATCAGCGATCTCCTTCATCTTCGTCAGCACCATCGACGAAATCTCTTCGGCAGTGAATTTCTTCTCTTCGCCTTTATATTGCACGACGATCATCAGCTTATCACCTAGCCCAGAGATTATCTTAAAGGGCCAGAGCTTCATATCAGCTTTGCACAGAAGGGTCAGAGAATCGTCGGCCTGATGAGACGTTTGGCTTTGAAGACGGTTCTGGATGGGTTCATGGCGACTTGGTTCTTGGCCGCATCGCCTATCAAACGCTTAGTATCGGTGAAGGCGACGTAGGATGGAGTGGTTCTGTTGCCTTGGTCGTTGGGTAAGATCTCGACCCGGTCGCTTTGCCATACTCCGACGCAGCTGTAGGTTGTTCCGAGGTCAATGCCGATAGCCTTCTCTTGGCTCTTGGATTTGGATGGCATTGATGAAGGTTTAAGCAAGAAAGTATTAGAAAAGCTTTGCTTGCGAAAACAGACGAAATCGACTGATTTGAGAGTGTTTTTTTAGGTTGCGTTGGATGTCTACGTGCTAGTCTGAGATGGATTGGTGAGGAAGGGATGATATACATATTCATGGCTGGGGCTTGTGGAGGTGGTATAGAGAATGTTCGAGAGGTGAGTGGAGGAGGCTTCGTACGTAGAGAAATTAAGGAGGAGAAAGGAGAGAGGGAGAAAAGACCAGAGATTCTGGAGGGGGTAATTGGACATTTGGACTTACGTTGTCCAGATTCTAGAAGGCTGGGGGTCTGTCCACCTTCCCTCGGCTCTTGGATTTAGCTAGAAATGTTTTTTTGTTTCTTAAGTTTTCTAGCCAAGCTTGGCTAGAAATTCAGAATGTTATTTAAGAATATCATTACATGCATGTGTTTGTGTCATATATGATACTACTGTGTAATTCTGTAAACATGTGTTCCTTTTCATTGAATTTTACTGTTTAGTATAGCTTCCTTGTGAATGGATCTTTACTGTATTTATTGGTTTTCATTGAACCTGGCATGCAAATTCAAGCTCATTGCTGGATGTTCATTGAATTCTAGTTTGTCCTAGGGATCGATACCAAATTTGGACTGTGATTCTTGTGAATTCATGGTTTTAATCTTTTATTTTCCATTTTGTTTGTTTGTTTGTTTGTTTGTTTGTTTGATGAGCAGCTCTCAAAATCAATTGAGTAAATAAATTCATTCGAATACCTTTTTAGTGTTCATTCCAAATTCAGTTGACTAAATAAGTATGGTGGTGCAAATAGAACACTAAAAAAGCCTATAGGCAACGAACTGCGTTTTTTACTGAAAAAAGTATTCAAATGAATTGTTAATGATATCACTGTGTGTAGAATGAATTGACTAAATAAGTATTATATATCTAACCCCAAAACACGGCTTACTTAGCGATAATTATTTCCTGTACATACATGTAACAAAATTGATGCATTTCAACACCATCCATGTACTATATAGTTACTCAACTTGGACATTGCATTTGGGGAATGAAGTAGCTAGTTATTAGGGATGAAAAGAGTTCTAATAATGGACTAGTACAATGTAATATTTGGGTGTTTATGTTGTTTGCAGCAAGTTGAATTCCATTGCATTGGTAACCTGGCATTGAAATGACCTCTTTAATAGCTCCAGTACTGGAGAAGATGAAGAGGGAATTTGGATTTTATAGTGAATTTTGTGCCAAGGTATTCGAAATACTTTCGGTTAATTGGATCTCCTGGGGAAGGGAAATCTTTTTTGGAATTGCTTAGCTTGAGCCTCATTCTCAACTAGCTAGGGCAAATATAGAGTGGCCGGATTGATTTGCTTTCTACCCTTTGTTATTGCTGTGTAAATTTGAGAGTTGTGGGATTTGCATTGTATGAACCATATTATTGTTACATTATGATATTAGTAGCAAGGGTTTTGAAAAATATTGCACACAAGCTTTCTAACAAGAAGATGGAATAGTCTGGTACTTTGAAATTGGTTACTTTCTTCCATATTTTATATATGTTTTTAATTTATGTTGGGTATACTGTGTATGATGGAGTCTTATATGCCAACTCTTGTATAGTTGCATGAGCTAATTACATCCACACATTTTCTCTATGGAGGCACACAAGAAGTTGCCACGCCACCCACACATGCGTGTGCGCACACACACATCTATACTATCTATACTCTATATATATATATATATAACAGAGGAATGGTACCCTGTCGATGACCACGTGTCAACATATGAATTCTTCCTTTTTTTTTTTTTCAATTCACATGCTGAACCAGTGAAACACAATGGGAGAAAACTTTTTTTGGAAAAATTACTGTTTAGCAATAGTTTTCCAACCTGATACCAAAAAAAGGATATTAATCTGTCAACTTGCTACAAGTTGACTGTAAATGTGCGCCAAAATGACAGCTAATTTCTATTATTTCGTATTAAGTTGACAAGTAGTCACTAAAAAGTAATTTTTCCAAAAGTTACTTTTAGTGACTTCTCAGAAAACTACTTTTTTAATGATCATTTTCTAACGTAATACCAAACAAAAGATATTGTCTGTCAACTTGCAACAAATTAACTGTATAAGTACTTTAAAAGGACTACTAATTTTCTTTGTTTAGTATTAAGCTGGGAAATGGTCACCAAAAGGTAAATTCTCCAACTTTTTTTTGGGTATTCACTACTTTTTTTCATGTGGTGGAGGTAAGTTGACACTTGGTATGCATTGCATATATCTTTGTTTTTATATGAGAGAATTAGAAACCTACATTGTTCAATGTTCAACCCAAACTTAGTAGACTGTACTATATTTCTCCATTTTTATTATTCCTCTTCATTTTCTTCCTAAAAATTGAATGTATAAAACTATAAATAGTCGCAATTAAAAAGAGAGACAAGTAGAGGAAAGAATGATTAAAAAAGAAAACGCGATACGCCGGAATCTTTAAAATTTCCTGATATGCCTTCCATGCGGAAAAAAGAGAAGAGATTTTAATCAAATTTCTTTTATATGGTTAATTACATAAAGTTGAAAAGATTTATACTTTCTCTACTTATTTTCTTTTCCTTCTGCCTTTTTCTCCTATTCTCTTTCTCATTCTAAACTTTTCTCTCATCTTTTTATCCTCTAATCTCAAACAAATTTTTGATATTTTTTTTCCTCGTGATTTTTCACCCTTTGTGAAACCTACTTGAAACCCTCATGGAAGGCACAGACTCATTGTTGTCATACATTCTACAATTTGCACTATCGGATTTCGAGACACCTTCAACAACTATACTTGCTTTAGTATATCTTGACATGTTAAAACCATGACCGTGGGGTGCTAATAGATGCTTCCTAACTTCAAAACTTCAAACGTTTAATTCACTAGGTGGTTCAAATGGTCAAGGACTACAGCTCATCAATCGAAGGTCTCAAGATTGAATTTTGATATTCTCATTATCAGATGGACGGAGTTCTTGGGTGATCTCATCCATCCCTACACATTATTCTGAGCCCAAACCCCAATGGGAGTAGGGGTAAGATACCCTATGTCATCAAGGAAAAGGAAAAAAAAAAAAAAAAAACCTAAGGTATGTCGGATTGAAAGATTAGATAAGATTTAACTGTTGGATGAAAAAGAAGTCTTTGGTTACTTTGTTTGAAATAGATATGATGATTTCTTAGACATTTTTCTATCTATTCGTTTCTTTAAAATGGGATAGTATCTTGAGATAAAATTATACCACATTTCTCGTGGGTTTATTATCTCCCACAAATGGAGGATATAACCATCTTATGAATAGTATATCTATTATTTAAAAATAGCACCAAACACATAAAAATGATTTGTTTATCCCATATTTTGACCCATCCCACGTACCAATCATAACCAAAGTTTTATTCATAGCAAGGAGACGGTCATAAAAAGACTTATGCCCTCCATTTCAAATTGACCGTCCCCTTTGAAAAAACATGTTTTTTAAGAAAATCTTATTAAATGCTTTCACATCAATGCATATGTTTTGAGATTCCAATTTTGCCTTGAAGTGTGCCAAACATTAGAAAAAGAGAGATTACCTTTTTAATGGTATTTTAGGAAATGAATAAAAAAGAACCAATGATTTTTGAAATGTGACAATAATTTTGAAACATGTCAAAAAGAAAAGTAGATCACTTATTTAGAAACGGAGGGAGTACATTTTTATTTCTTTTTTATGCCGATTTCAAGAGTGGTGGGAGCTACCCTGATGGGACGGCCTAAATTGCCGAATGCCGACTAAGGGCTGTCCATGGGCTGAGCTCAATACAAGCTCGCTCATGTTGAGTATCAAATCAAGGATACCCCATTAATGCATATGAGTAATTCTATACTGTCCAAATCCTCAATCATAGCAGGTAAAGCCGTAAAACAAGCCAAGCTACTCGGACTCAATTTGAGATCGGTTCGATATAAACCTCGTTTGAGTTCGTTTGTGAAATAAATGAGTCGCGTTCAAGTATCATTTTAAAGCTTATCAAAAGTACTATTTGAACTCAGCTCAATAAAAGGTTCGTTTAAGTTCATTCATAAGTTAAATGAGCTAAACTTAAGTTTTACTTTTGAGCTCATTAATTAAATGAACTGAACTTGAGTAGCCTACTGCTTGGCTTGGCTTGGCTTGACTCATTTACACCCTAATAACAGGCCGATGTTACGAATGTGGTGTCATTGGAACAAACAAATATATGGGAATGACTATTGCAACCCCCCATTCTTATCACCCCACCCCCCATCCTTTAGGTTTTTAAGATTTTATGCAAAATATAAAAGGTTTTTATGAAAACCAACCGTGTTGTCCACTAGAAAACATTATTTTGAACAACTTTGTAGAATAAAGTTTTTCCTAAATCTATCATTTAAATATACTTTTTAGCCATTTATAGCATTTATTTCATTTTTTGCCAAAAAGTCTACCTAAATGATAGATTTTGGAAAAACTTTCTTCTACAAAGTTGTTCAAAATGATGTTTTCTAGTGGATCAAATGACCGGTTTTTGCAAAAACTTTTCATATTTTTCATAAAATCTTAAAAACAAAAAAGAAAGGGGTGGGGTTATAAGAATGGGGGGTTGCAATAGCCGTTCCCAAAATATATATGAATAAAAAAATTTTGAGCACTTTATAGCATTTTCCAATGCGTATTCTGTTGGACCTGGCCCAAATTTGTTTTGCGGACTGATAGACCTACAGGCTTATGTAGACTAGTAGTCAGTAGTGGCCTTGGGCCTGGAACCAAAACACCCAGCTTGAGAAAAAACTTGCAGCACATAGGTGATGTAGCTACGTGCTCAGTGTGACACAGTAGTGGACTTGTGGGTTCCCCAATATGATAATCCCTGAGATTTTCTGTCCAAGCAAATTTATGCACCTTTTGATTGCTGTTTGGAAACAAATGAGAATTGAAAATTAGGAAACAAGCCATTGGATTAGGGGTTCAAACCTCTCTAATTGTATAATAATAAAAATAAATAAAAATCTAAGAAACTTATAATTAGGTTGGCTTATATGATGATCAGGTAAGCATGTACTGATATAACTTATATTAACACCTGCATTGAAAGTTGTACCTTATGCATTAGTTGGATATAAGATATGATTTGAGCTTAAATTTCATCCAAAAAGACGAAAAGAATTCGTACCATGAACTTCTTCTCTTCGCATATGGTTTTTTGGGAGGTTGAAACCCCGGTACTTCAACCTGAAGGAGCCTTCAAGAGCCGAACTCGATAGGGCTAGGGTGCATACCATGAAGAAAAGCCATGCAAGAGATTTTGTCTCCATCAACCCAATTAGAATTTGTACAAGGTTTTAATTTTTAATTTTTTTTCCCTTTTTTCTTTTTTTTTTGGGGGGGGGGGGGGGGGGGGGGTGGGGGGGGGTTGCTTGATTTGTAGGATGGAACGACCTCGGTTAATAGGTAAGAGGGTGCGGTGTTATGAGAAAATGTTCGGTGGAGAACAGAATCAATTAAAAAGAGTGGCCCATGCATGGCAGCAAAATCTTGAAAGGTTTCCAAGCCCAGAAACCAAATCAACTGCTTTGTTAGATTCATAAATCTCAATAACTACATATATAATACATGCCAAATGCACTACGAAGTTATTCCATGTATTATGTTATGGGCTTTAGAGTTCAAGTGTTTAGATTCATACACAAAATGCCAGAAAAAACACAAAATTTTTTCCTAAATTTACTTGTCCAACCGAGAGAGAGAGAGAGTAGCCACTACGACAGTCTATTATAAATAATTAATATTTATTTAATGAATTTTTTATTGATTGATTAAGCTGCCACACTGATGAGTTGCACAAATAAATTTGAACAAATAAGTTAGGTTGTATAACATTGCTTATCTATGATTGCCTAAAAATTTCAATTCAATGTTTTAAATCTTCCGTGTCTCAAAATTATGTAAGCCTTAGTGAACAGTGCAATTTATCTTACCTTTCATCTTGCCTCTTTCACAAGAAGTGAAGTCCACATCGTGAGAGAGGCGAAAGAAAGGGGATGGAGGCAGGATGAATGGCATTTTTCATCTTGTAGCATGGGAGATAATAATAATAATATTAATTGATCCAATTTTGGGTTCCAAATAGAACCAACAAAGCTAATGGAAATGATAAAAATCCGGTCTAATCAGACACATATCTTATGCAAGAGGCAAACTGATTGGTGGCACGATTACGACACATTTAAATTCACTGTTCAAGGATAGGTTCTTCTTCCTTTTTTTATGGGAGTGACAAGAATTATTCTTTTCTTTTGCCTAATTCTCTAAAAAAGTTGATTTAAATTAAAGGAGGAGGGTATAAATATTAGGACTGGAGAAGCCTGCCTAGTTGGTGCTATAGAATAAAGGAAAAAAGCTGCCTCTATTACAATATCTAAAACCAATCCTCACCCATGGGATGATCAACTTTTAGTGCTTGCTGAACAAAGTTAATCATGAGGGAATAGGATGCCTACTTTGCGTGTTGGATTACAGTTAATAGACAAGAGGAAAAGGAAAAATTACATTAGCATCAAACATATTCATGTTTGCATGTTGGAGACACATTGGTGACAAACAGATATGGTTGTGTTGGGCCAATTCTATGGTATGCTAACAAAAAATTGGATACCATACTTATAAAGTCACTTTAAATGATAAGTGGATCACTTGAAATGGTATGTTGATCACTTCAAATGGTAAATGGTCACTAAATGGTAAATGGGTCACTTCAAATGGTAATTAGGCTATTGTGGACCACTTCAAATGATAATTGGGTCACTTCAAATGGTAAGTGGGTATGATACCCTAAAAACCTTGTAAGTATCATAGAATTTGTAATACTCCGAATATTTATTAATTTATTTTATGTGTATATTCGGTGGAATTGTATATAAGATGATAAATTTAAATATTTTATATAAAAATGAAGATTTGGTCACTTGGATGTTGGGAGACATTGCATTAAATTGCTTTAATTTAGGTGAAAGAAGATAATTAAATGGTGGATATATATATATATTATGTGGTGGTGGAAAGAAAAGTCAAGAAGATAATTAAGAAAAGAAAGATGAAAGAAGAGAAGAAAAGTCAAAAGAAATAGAGAAGAATGAAGTAAAAAGAGGCGGGTTGGTGCAGAGGAAAAGATAAGGAAGAGAGAGAAGGGAGATAGTGAAGTGAGAAAGAAGGGAGAAAGAGAGAAGGAATAAATAGAGAAGAAGGGAAGAAAGAAAGAGAGAAATGCAGGGAGGAAGCCGAGAGGCAGAGATTTGTCGCCGGAGCATAGGAGCTCCAAGCCAATTTTTGTCAATATGGATTTTATATTTCTTGAGCCGATCTATACATTTACAGTTGTGGTTAATCATTTTATTCACTCATTTTTGAGGTAAGGGGTTTAATTCTTGTACAGTGAATGATGAGTATTTTGATCTGTATATTTGATAGTGATATTATTTGATGTCATGGATTATGATGATTGATTTTATTGAGGTCATTATATTTGGGAATTGAATTATTATTGATAAGTGGATTATATTTGAGGTTTATGATTTGGAGTTCGTATTATTTGATTTATATAATATTTTGAATATATAAATGTTTGCATGTGATATTTGAAACATTATTTGTTGTATAGGAATTTGATTTTCTACTGGGCTGTTGTTTGCTCACCCTAATATATTTTCAGGTGATAATTATTGGAGGCACGTAGTAGAATTGGGGTCGAGATTTGGAGAAGTTATCGGATACATTTATTTTTATTTAAAGCTGATGTAATTTTATTCATTAGATTGGCCAATGTATATTGTTGAAGATTTTTAGGTTAACTATTACTACCCGCAGCTGCACAATATTCTGTATTTTCAAAGAAAATTTATTTTTGAAAGAATTTTATTTGTACAGAGCTCATAAAAAATTATACGTGTTACTGTATATAAATTTTGGGGCGTTACATAATTAACCTTTTGGATACTATAGAATTACCCCGTGTTGTGACAACCTCAATGGCACACACAACGATTTGGCATTGGGCTTATGTCCGTTCTGAATCTTCCAACCAGGTCCAATCAAAGAAATCACATGCTGACCCAAATTTATTAATATTATCATTATTAATTTTTTCAGCTAAATTTGATTTGGGTTGGGTGGGGATGGGATGGGCTGGGCCTTTATTTTGAACTAAAAATTAAAACTGAGATGGGGGCAGCTATTGGCATCCCAAGACTGCATTTTATTTTTCCTTATTTTAAATTTTTCAAGGTTTTCTGAAAAATATCATGAAAATTGACTACGAAATATACTAAAAAATATCATTTTAAACAACTTTGTAAAAAAAAGTTTTTTCAAAATTTGTCATATAAGTAGACTTTTTGGCTGCTTCTTTTTTTTTCTTTCTTTCCAACTCTTGCAACTTATGCTAATTAACTAACTTGATTCTTTGATGGTAATTAAGTGCTAACTAGTAGATCCATGATTTTCACCTATGTTATTTGAATGGATTCTTTAGTTTTTT
This sequence comes from Liquidambar formosana, assembly GCA_039720395.1. Taxonomy (NCBI): domain Eukaryota; kingdom Viridiplantae; phylum Streptophyta; class Magnoliopsida; order Saxifragales; family Altingiaceae; genus Liquidambar; species Liquidambar formosana. Next base: position 11,776,218 of record CM077826.1, on the reverse strand, counting down.
TTTAAAAAAAAAAAAAATCATAACTTCGAAACTAATTTAACTTAAGCTACATGAATTGTTTGCGTAGTAGTTACTCTGCCACCATGTGGAATGGCTAGAATTTTGAATTAAATCTCGTAACTTTTAAGAGAATTTGCACTAATAGTAATAGTTAATATTTACTAGGGGGAATTATAGAATGGTCAATCTATGAGCAAATAACTACAAATCAATACAATTAACTAATAACTATGTATAGATTACTTCTAACTTAATCAAGAATGACTAGGAAGTTACTAGTAAATTGTTTTGATATGTAATTATTTGCCTTTAGTAGGGTTATTTTTTACTTCCCCATATTAACAATTTACTAGATGAAGAAAAACTTGTGAAACTACCCATACTATTCCCAAAATTCCGGTAAACAGAAAATAACAGAAATACCCTTAATATTTAAAATATAATTCACATATTTTATTTAGGCTGACTTCCCCCTAAAGCATATGGCTGATCAGGCTGCATCAAGAGTCCAACTTTTGACTCGTCTAAAAAAGCAAAGAGTCCAAACTTTAGAAACATCTGTGCAATTTTCTTATGAATTCTCTGTAAGAATGTAATAGATCCTCTGGTTGGTTGTAGGTGCAACAGATTGGTAAACCATTAAGTTTGAAGACTAAATTCCAAGAGAAGAGGCAAATATAGCATGAGTGTCCCCTCTCAGGTATCTCTTGAGGCGATCCAAGTCATCAGCTGCATCGAGCATTGTAGGCCTAGTATGCGGAGACTCCAGTGTGCAAAGAATGCCCAGCTCAATCAATTCCCGCACTGCGATTTCCCACATTTTTTTCACTCTAGGGGACTCAGCTCTTGAGGCTCTCACCAGAGAAGAGTCTATCACTTTTTCCACCCTTCCATTGTAGTGGCTCTTCACCCATTTGTGCAGGCTTAGCCCCCCAACGAACATGTCATCCGTTGGTCTCTTTCCGGTGACCATCTCAAGAACCAGAACCCCAAAACTGTAAACATCTCCTCTTGTGGATGTGCTTGATCCAATACCATATTCTGCATAAAAAAGAAAAAAAAGAAGAAGACATAGGGCCTACATTTTGGGGCACCAGTTCGATTGCTGGCCGGACTCTTTAAGGAATTAAGCAAATAAAAGATGCAAGAAATTAAGAGGGAAAAATTATCTACCCGGTGCAATGTATCCAATGGATCCATGTAACATATTTGCAGTCGAGTTTCCCATGTCATCAACAGCTCCAGCTGTCATAACCAACCTTGCCATGCCGAAATCAGAAACTAGAGCTGTCATATCTTCATTGAGAAGAACATTGCTTGGCTTTAGATCGCAGTGGATGACTCTTACTGGAGAGTGGTGGTGCAGATAGGCCACTCCTTCAGCTATATCACTGCAAATGTTCACCCTCTGGATTAGGCTCAAACTTGAAGAATCTGAACCCAAACCATTTCCCGAGAGAGGATAAAGATGACTATCTAAGCTCCCATTTTCCATATAAGGAAGGACAAGAGCCTTGAAATCGGGTAGACTACACACTGTTATGATCCTTATCAGGTTCCTGTGACGAATCCTTCTTAAAACTTGGCATTCTCTGTTGAAACACTTTGTTGAATTGCCCGTTTGCAAATGCAACACCTTAACGGCTATGGCTGTCTTGTCTGGAAGAATTCCCTTAAAGACACGTCCATAGCTACCTGAACCGATCAGTCTCTGCTCGTCAAACCGTCCTGTGGCCTCTGAGAGTTCTCTATATGTGATTCTTGGGATATTGTGCATCAATTCTGGTGTTGAAACTGTTACTGCTTCAACCTTTCCAGAGAAAAACATCCCTCTGATGCGCGGGAAACTGATCACTCAAAGTATTGACCCAGATACAACACTGCAGATAATAATTAAGAACATACGCAAATCAAACCAATGTCGCTTTGGAGAGCAAATGTGCATGCCAGAAACTGATCCACAGAGATGGTGATTGCCCAAGAATGAAAGATTTGTGGTTGAATTGAAGATACCGCCTGTTGGTATCATTCCATCAAAGTTGTTAAACGAAAGATTCAGAATGGTAAGAGTCTGAATTTTGTTGAGGCTTTTTGGGATCTTTCCAGATAAGTTGTTTCCTGAAACATCGAAGGATTCAAGGTTCTTAAGGTCACCTAAAGATTCTGGAAGCTGGCCTTGAAGAGAATTATGTGAAAAATTTATTGTCGTCAATGCGATGCAGCTTGATATCTGAGGGAAGACACTTGCAGTGAGGTTATTGAATGAAAGATCCATCTCTAGAACATTTTTCAACTTGCTGAGCTCGATTGGCAAAGGCCCTTCAAGATGATTATGAGAAAGATTCAAGAATATTCGAATTTCACGTATACCTGATATTTCTGGTGGGATTCTGCCGGTCAGTCTGTTGTAGGACAAGTCCAGCTTGTACAGATCTATGCACTGTCCTAAGCTTGGAGGTATGGTACCTGAGAGGAGGTTGTTATTGAGGAACAAATAACTCAACTGAACCAAATTCCCTAGACTCTCCGGTATCTGGCCAGAGAACCTGTTAGTTGATAAATCAAGAAGACCCAGATGAGGACACTGTCCCAACACTGCTGGAATTGCACTGGTGAAACGGTTGTGCGACAAGAAAAGCCGTTCCAAACGTGATAAACGAGTGATCTCTGCTGGAAGTGTTCCATTTAAAAGATTGGATGTCAAAATCAACCTCTGAAGATTGGAAAGATTTGCTAAACTAGGAGGAATTGATCCAAGGATTTGGTTTTCTTGCAGTGATAGATCTGTTAAATTAACACCTAGTCGGCCTATGGAATTGGGTAATCTTCCTCCGAGGCCCATACCGGCTAATTGAAGCTCCTCCAGAGAAGTGCAGTTTGCGAGGGAGGTGAATAATGGGTCGAGGTTAGTGTTGTGATCATGACTTTTCATATTATTATATGATAAATGGAGATACATGAGTTCAGGTAGCTTTCCTACAATCTCTGAAGGCAATTCGCCAGAAAGTTGGTTAGACTCCACATCTAAGTTTAACAGTTGTGAAGCATTGGTTATGGAAACAGGGAGTTCTCCAGTAAGATTGTTACCATATAAGTTGATGTTCCATAGATTTGGACAATTTCCAATCTCTTTGGGAATTTTGCCAGTAAAGAAGTTGGACCCGAGGTCTACATTTTTCAATAGAGTGCAGTTGGAGAAGAAGGAAGCCGGAATCGGACCGGACAAGCTGTTTCCCATTAGAGTCACTATATTAAGGTTGGAAAGAAGGGCCAAGGATTCTGGTATCAAACCGTTTAAATTGTTCAGATCGAGTAAGAGATGACGGAGGTGTCGGAGGGAAGAAAACTCAGGTGGTATAGTGCCAAAAAATTGATTTTCAACAAGTTGTACGACACGAAGTGCGGTGAGATTTGAAAGTAAGGGTGAAAGCCGACCCACAAGGCCAGTGCGAAGGAGTTTGAGTTTTGCCACGCGATGATGCCTCTTGTCGCATATGACCCCAATGAAGTTGCAGACATCAACGGTCTCCTCCCAATTAGCAAGTGTGGAATTGGGATCAAACTTTATGGTCCTTTTGAATGCCAGGAGAGCTGCCTTGTCTGTGAGCAAAGTGTGGCGAGGGTGAGGGTGACAACCAAAAAAAGCCTGACCACAATTAGTTAAAACCAGATGCTGCTGCTGCAGTAGGAGAAGAAACAAAATTTGGGTTAGGCGTGTCATTTAAAGAACCTTCTCAATCACAATTATCTTTCTTATTATGTAAATGGATACTGAAAACTAATGTCTCGTAATCTGAAGTCCAAAATACTTGATACTCCGTATATATTTATATATTTTTTATTAGGTGCACAGGGTATTAGTTAATAATATCCAATGCATTTCAAAACTTTATCTAATATGGAGTAATTTGTATTTTATGAATCTAATCATTGGATTAGATAGCTTTTTCATGTCGGCGTTCTGCATCAAAAATCAAGTTGATATGAGATTGATTGCTATGCGATTCAAAATGTGCATTTTTTTAATCAATAACAATTGCTCATTTATAGACATTTCGAATGAAACGGCTCTTAATCGTAAATCAACTTATTTTTTTGTATACATTACCAACATATGAATCAAATTTAATCCAAGGATTGGTTTAACCAAATACGAATCACACATAAGAGTTTTGAAGTGCACTTAATACAAAATTACATAAGGTGCACTTACTAATAGAATGACTATATATATATATATATATATATATCTATATAGGATGATGATCAGGTAAGCATGTGCTGATATAAGTTATATTAACACCTGCATTGGGAGTTGTACTTTATACATTAATGGGATATGAGATACGTTGGACCAATGCAAAAGGTACAACCCCCAATACATGGTATTAATATAACTTATATTAAAACGTGTCAAAAAAATACATAATTTTAAATTAAACTATAATTATCAATCAAAAGTTTTCGGGGGCATGGCATACTTGAGAATCCTTAGATGTTTAATGTAAAATATTGATCGTTGTGGAGAATATGCGTAGGATAGTATATGTGGCCCCTCCTTTGCATCCTACAACAACTATATAATAATAATACTAAGTATTAGAAACTTTCAAAACTTTCATCATTTTTCCTTTTTTTTGGGGGTGTGGGGCGGTGAAAAGGAAATTGACCTAACTAATGTTTGACAATAGTAAAGAGGCCATATCAGCCAAATTTGCTGTAAAATTAAAAAGATAAATAAATAAACAAAACTTGCCAGATATTCATCTGTTAATTTATTATTTAAAATAAAAAAAGTGAGTATTTATCATTTGTATATAAAATGGCCAAAAAAATTTATTATCTAAAATTTTAGATGTGCGATAGTCTTATAATAAATGTGTGCCATAACTCGTATTTTCCGAATGCATTCTATGTTAGAAGCCTCAAAAATTTTTATTATTTATAATTTTACATGTTCAATAGACATGTGCCATAATTAGTATTTTTTGAATGCATTCTATGTCAAAAGCTACATTATTACAAAAAAATAAAGGATGAATAGCATTTCTTATAATTTTTTATAATTTTTTATAATGTTTTTTATAATGTTTTTTTAACTAAAACGTCTCAAAATCAATAAAAGGCTCCTCCATTGTAAATAATGTTGGGTATAAAGCAATTGGGGGGCCGTTTAAGCGTCTTGGAGGGGGCTGGCAGCACCGGCCCATGAAGTATTAGAAACTTTGGAACCTTAAGTCTTTGTAGATGACTAAACCAACTTAAAGCCAAATCCCCCATTACAAATATTGTATTTGTTAATAATTTATATCGAGAAAAAGTTTTTATTGATAATTATACTTTTTGACTATTGGTTTGAGATAGAGACCGTTGAAGGTGTAAAGTCCATGTTTTTTTTGGCAAATTCCGTGTTAAGAGTGTTTGTTGAGTGTTTTATGCTGATTCAAGTGATGTGAAGTTTCAAAGATTGACCCAAGTGAAGACACCAAGTTAGTACAACTCACACTTATTCTTAGGCCAGGTAAGTGTTCATAGTAGCCCGGGTTTAATTGATTTAATTTATTTGAAATCATGGTATATATTTTCTATAAAGTGAGAATGGTTTTGAAAATATTTTAAATCTTTTAAAATGAAAATCAGGGTGCCCTGATCGATCGTGGTCAAGGGGCGATCGATTGGAGGTGCTGTATTTAAGCTATTTTGCCACTCTTTTTCACGATCGATGGGGGGTCAATGCCGATCGATTGTAGGCCTCCCAGAAATGTTTTTTTGCCTCTGTTTTTTAGGATCGAGCTTGCGAGTTTGTGATTGAAGGAATCACTGTGAAGAGGTTGATTGCTACTAAAACCATGAAGACGGAGATCGATCGTCTGTGATCGTGGGAGTGAAGACAACTGCGTAAGTCCTTATGGTCTGTAAGTGTGTCTTGTACTCATTGAATTCATAGTGGATTTGCTTCAACTGGACTAGGTCTCATGGTTTTTCCTATCTAGGGTTTTCCACGTAAAAATCTCTTGTGCAATTTTCTACTTGCTTTCATAATTGCTATGTGATTGATTTGATTGTGAATATCGAGGTTTGGTGAGTTCGTAATTAAAATTGGGTAAAATAATTTGAAAATACCTATTCAACCCCCCCTTCTAGGTATTGTAGGATAGTATAACCGGAATTTCAGAACATGTTCATAATCTTTATCTTAAACCAAACAATAGCAACAATCCTAAATAAAAATGACGTGAGCTGCCATATTTATTAAATCGTTTAAATGGCTTAAAAATTAGTACCCACTCAACCTGTTGAGGCGTGTACATTTTTAATTAAAAAAAATTCAAGCCTTTTTTTCTCTTTTGAAGACTATGATCTAACACACACACACACACACATATATATATATATATATAGGATGATGATCAGGTAAGCACGTGCTGATATAACTTATATCAAAACCTGTATTGGGAGTTGTATCTTGTGCATTAGTGGGATGTGAGGTGCATTGAATCAATGCAACGGGTACAACCCCCAATGCATAGTGCTGATGTAACTTATATCAGCACGTGCTGATGGGATCACCTCTGTATATATATATATATATATCAGGTAAGTACGTGCTAATATAATTTATATCAACACCCGTATTGGGACTTGTACCTTGTGCATTAGTGGGGTATGAGGTACATTGTACCAATGCAAGGGGTACAACTCCCGATGTATAGTACTGATATAATTTATATGAACACATACTGATAAGAACATAACCGTATATATATATATATGAAAATTTCTTTCTCAATCTTTTTCTTTTCTATTAAAACCCACTCGAAAAAGCCTGACCAATAAGAGCAGTTGATGAAAAATAGTGAAGTTTGCCAGGATATATAAATAAATGGCAATGGTACTCTTATTTCTAAAGGAATAAACTTTTGATTGATAATTATATTTTTATTCAAAATTATGTATACTTTTTGACCATTGGTTTGAGATAAAAATCGTTTAAGGTGTTAATAATCCTTATCTTAAACCAAACAATAGCTAGAATCCTAAATGTATGTGACATGAGCTGCCATGTTTTCTAAAAAGTTTAAATGGCTTGAAAATTGGTATCCACTCAACCCAACCTTTTAAGGCGTGTACATTTTTAATTGAAAAAAAATCTGAACCTTATTTTATCTTTTGAAGACTATGATCTAAGATATATGAAAATTTCTTTCTCAATGTGTATTTATTTATTTATTTTTCTTCCGATTAAAACCCACTTGATCAAAGCCCGACCAATAAGAGAAGTTGATGAAAAATAGTGAACTTTGCCATGATAGATAAGTAAACGGCAATGATACCCTTATTTCTAACCAATTATTATTTTTTTGAGTAAAAAATTAGTGAACTTTAAATACAAGACATCTCTACATGGGGAACAAAAATTAGGAAAGGAAAATATCGCAACATGGTGATCAAAGTTGAAGATGGGGATTTATGAATTCATAGATGTCTTCTGGGGTGCGTGTTAAGCCTTTTGTTTTTTTTCCTATAAGTTCTAGAGGTCTTTTGACATATACAATGATATTTGTATTTGGGAAAATAGATTTCTTAAGAAGCTTTGATTAATAATTCAGGAAGATTATCGTAATGTTCTTTCTATAATATATAAACGTTAATTTTTTTCTTAATGAGATTTCCTTTAGTTTAAAAAAATAATAATAATTAAAAAGAAAAAAAAAAAAAAAAAAAAAAAAAAAAAGGAGGAAGATTAAGTCTTCACTAACAAGACAAGAGTGTTACACTCTCATTATTGATAAATTTTTTAGTTGCATGCCCTGCTTATGTAGACTAGTAGTGGCCTCGGGCCAGGAACCAAAGCACCCAGCTTGAGAAAAAATTGCAGTCACATAGATGACGCAGCAAGGTGCTTAGTGTGACAATTGTGGGTTCCTAATTTGATAATCTCTGAAATTTTATGTTGGAGCAAATTTATGCCCCTTTTGATTGCCGGCATGTTTCGCAACAAATGAAAAGAATTGAAAATTGGGGGGGGAGGGAGACAAAACTTGGCTACTCCACACGGAGGAGCAGCTGCTCCTCCAAGATGACATGGCCCAATTTCTTACCAACACGTGTCCACCCTCACATGTTATTCACTTGAGTTTTTTAAAACCAATTGCTTAGCTGCTTAGCTTGGAGGAGCCATAGGTTTAAGATAGAACTAGTTCTTTCTAACATTACTAGTTTTTCCCAAATCCGATCCGTTCATCTCCAATTAGCTGTGTCTTCTTCTCTGATAACTGGTTCGTTGCCGACAACTAAGAATCTCTAGTCATAGAGTTGTAATGATTTATATAGCAAGTGTGCTTTTTAAAATGAGATTACTATATGGATGACTCACATCAAATCTATTCGCACCAGATTTCTATAAATAAAATAAAAAATAAAAAATAAAATATTACAAGCAGAAGTTTTTAAACTTGAAAGACTACCATCATTTTACGGGAAAGTCATCCAAACATATAGGGCCATTTCTACAAACACTTGGCAAGCATATTCTAGATAATTAAACGAAAAAGATAACTCCTACAAGAGAGAGAGAGAGAGAGAGAGAGAGAGAGAGAGAGAGAGATGTTAGAGGAGATGTGGTATTTAAGGTTGATTAATGGTTGCAAAAATGACATGCTGAAACAGTGAAACACAATGGAAGAAAACTTTGTTGGGAAAATTACTGTTTAATAATAGTTTTCCAACCTAATATCGAAAAAAGGTTATCAATCTATCAACTTGTTACAAGTTGACTATAAATGTGCACCAAAATGACAACTAATTTCCTTTATTTCGTATTAAATTGAGAAGTAGTCACTAAAAAGTAATTTTTCCAAAAGTTACTTTTAGTGACTTCTGGGAAAACTACTTTTTAGTGATAATTTTCCAACGTAATACCAAACAAAGAATATTGTTTATCAAATTGCAACAAATTAACTGTATAGGTATTTCAAAAGGACTACTAATTTTCTTTGTTTGGTATAAAGCTGGGAAGTGGTCACCAAAAGATAAGTTCTCCAACATTTTTTTTTGGTATTCACTACTCTTTTTCATGTGGTGGAGGTAAGTTGACATTTAATGTTTACTGTATATATCTTTATTTTTATATGAGAGAATTAGAAAACCTACACTGTTCAATGTTCAACCCAAACTTAGTAGACTGTATTATATTTCTCCATTTTTTTTTTTTTTATGCCTATTCATTTTCTCTCCTAAAAATTGAGTGTATAAAACTATAAATAGTTGCAATTAAAAAGAGAGACAAATAGATGAAAGAATGATTAAAAAAGAAAACACGATACGCTAGAATCTTCAAAATTTCTTGATTTTCCTTCCACGTGGAAAAAAAGAAAAACAAAGAGTATCTTAATCAAATTTCTTTTATATGGTTAATTACATAAAGTTGAACTTTCTCTTATTTTCTTCTCCTTCTACCTTTTTCTCTTATTCTCTTTCTCAATCTAAACTTTTCTCTCATCTTTTTATTCTCTAATCTCAAACAAATTTTTGATATTTTCCCCCTTGGTTTTTCACTCTTTGGGCAACGCACTTGAAACCCTCATGGAAGGCACAGACTCATTGTTGTCATGTATTTTACAATTTGCACCATCGGATTTTGAGACACCTTCAACAGCTATACTTGTTTTGGTATATCCTTGGCTGTTACTTAAAACCATGATTGTGGGGTGCCAATAGATGCCTCCTAACTTTAAAACTTCGAACGTTTAATTCACTACAGCTCATCAATCGAAGGTCTCACGATTGAATTTTGATATTCTCATTATCAGATGGATGGAGTTCTTGGGTGATCTCATCCATCCCTATTCCCTACACATTATTTTGAGCCCAAACCCTAATGGGAGTAGGTGTAAGATACCCTATGTCGTCAAGGAAAAGGAACAAAAAAAAAAAAAAAAAAAAACCCTTAAGGTATATCAGATTAAAAGATTGGATAAGATATAATTGTTGGATGAAAAAGAAGTCTTTGATTACTTTGTTTGAAATAGAAATGATGATCTCCTAGACATTTTTCTGTCTATTCTTTTCTTTAAAATGGGATAGTATCTTGAGATAAAATTATACCACATTTCTTGTGGGTTTATTACCTCCCACAAATAAAGGGTATAATCATCTTATGAATAGTATATCCATTATTTAAAAATAGCACCAAACACATAAAAATAATTTGTTTATCCTATTCCTATCCGACCCATCCCACGTACCAATCATAACCTAAGTTTTTTTCATAACAAAGGGACGGTCATAAGAAGGCTTACATTTTTATTCCTTTCCTTTTTATGCCAACTTCAAGAGTGGTTGGAGCTACCCTGATGGGGTGGCCTAAATTGCCGAATGCCGACTAAGGGCTGTCCATGGGTTGAGCTCAATACAAGCTCGCTCATGTTGAGTGTCAAATCAAGGATACCCCATTAATGCATATGAGTAATTCTATACCGTCCAAATCCTCAATCATAGCAGGTAGAGTTGTAAAACAAGCTAAGTTATTCGAACTCAATTTGAGATCGGTTCGATATAAAGCTCGTTCAAATTCGCTTACGAGATACATGAGTCAAGCTCAAGTATTATTTTAAAGCTTATCAAAAGTATTATTCGAACTTAGCTCAATAAAAGGTTCATTTGAGTTCATTTATAAGTTACATAAACCAAACTTAAGTTTTACTTTTGAACTCATTAATTAAATGAATTGAACTTGAGTAGCCTATTACTTGGCTCAGCTTGACCATAGCAGGCTGATGTTACTAACGTGGTGTCATTGGAACAAACAAATATATATGGATAAAAAAATTTGAGCACTTTATAGCATTTTCCAATGCGTATTGTGAGCCAAAACTCATGCTTTCTGCTGTTGGACCTGGCCCAAATTTGTTTTGCGGACTGATATACCTACGGGAACGGCTATTGCAACCCCCCTAGATGTTAAGTTCCCCCCCCCCCCCAAAATTTTTTCAATGAGAAGAATGATGCTGCAAAATGACCAAAAAGGGCTTTATGTCTTTAACCAAAATGCTAAACCCACTCCTCCCATTCCATTCTCCGGCACCCCTCTCCGGCAACATTCTCCGACAACTCTCTCCAGCAACCCTCTCCCGCACCCCTCTTCTTCCTTCCTCCTCTTCCCTCTTCTTCTCTTCTTCATTTTTTTTTTCTTTCCTTCCCAAAAACCCTTTCCCGCACCCCTCTCTCGTCGGCAAAGTTCCCTCCCCTCCCTCCCGTCGGCCTTCCTCCTCTTCCCTCTTCTTCTCTTCTTCTTCTTTCTTTTTTCTTTCCTTTTCTTCTCCTCTTTCCTCCCGTCGGCAGCAGATGTGGCCAGATCTGATCGTCACTGTCGCCGAGAAAAATGGAGGTTTTGAAAAAAACCTCCCTTGCCTCACACACGAATCTAACCAAAGAAAAAAAAAAAAAAAAGGAAAGAAAGAAAGAAAAAAAAGAGAAGAGGAAGAAGGATAGAGAGTGGTCACTCACCGGAAAAATTGCAGGTTTTGAAAAAAAAAAACCTCCGTTGCCTCACACATGGATCTGACTATAGCAAAAAAAAAAAAAAAAAAAGGGAAAGAAAGAAAGAAAGAAGAGGAAAAGAAGAGAGAAGAAGAAGAAGGGCTGTTGCCATCGCCGTTGCCGTTGCTCACCGGTCTGCCGTGGGGGCGTGGGGTGTTCTTCCAGATCTCGTGTGGGAGGGGGGGAGTGGGGTGGGTGAAGGTTAAGGTTATATGGGAGAAGGGTATTTTAGACTTTTAAAGGGGTGGGTATATATTTTTGGGGGGTAGGGATATCAAGTGGGGGTGGCTTAACATTTTGGGGGGTTGCAATAGCCGCTCCCTAAACCTATAGGCTTATGTAGACTAGTAGTTAGTAGTGGCCTTGGGCCTGGAACCAAAACACCCAACTTGAGAAAAAACTTGCAGTCACATAAGTGATGTAGCTAGGTGTAGGGCTGTAAATGGGCTAAGCTGCTCATTAACGACTCTCGAGAAAGCTCGTTAAGGCCTCGGCTCGAGCTCAATCAATTAATAAACAAGCCAAGGTCAAGCTTAAATTTTAAACTCGTTTAGTAAACAAGCCAAGTTTGAGCATACCAAAACTCGGCTTGTTTAGGCTTGTGAACAAGCTCGTTAAGAGTTTGATGAGAATCTCGTTAGTGGGCTCATTTAAGGGTTCATGAGTGGGGACATAATTGTCTCATTGTACATTTTGGTATGAAAGAGATACTCATTCCCTAGTAGGCTAGTAGTAGATGTTTAATGCTTTTACTTATCTTAATAGAGTTTTGACGTGAAAGAGATACTTCTTTTGCGAAATCCAATGAAAGTATGGTAACATGATAACTAGTTTTGAAGCATATATAAGTGTTATAAGGTGCTCCAAGCCTCTAAGCCTCCAACCAATAACTTTAGTTTTTTTAAGTTTGTTGCAACTCTTTATTTAATAGTACTGAAAACAGTTATGACCTTATAGAGTTTTGATTTTGGGTTCTTTATGGTTCATGCTTAGATGATATTTCTTATTGTCGATTTCTTGGTTTATGTTTGGGATGGTGATTCTAAACCACTTATCCAAAAATAAAAATAATAATAATAATAATAATAATAATTTAAAAAAATCTTAAACGAGCCAAAGCTCGAGCTCGAATATTTTTTAACAAGCTAAACTCAAGCTTGAAATTTAGGCTTGTTAAGAAGTTCGGCTCGTTTACTAATTAACAAGCTTTTTAACCAACCAAGCCGAGCACTCCAAAACTCGGTTTGACTCGACTCAGCTCGTTCGTAGCTCTAGCTAGGTGCTTAATGTGACACAGTTGTGGACTTATGGGTTCCCCAATATGATAATCCCTGATATTTTTTGTCCAAGCAAATTTATGCACCTTTTGATTGCTGGCCATGTTTGGAAACAAATGAAAAGAATTGAAAATTAGGAAACAGCCATTGGGTTAGGGGTTCAAACCTCTCTAAATGTATAATAATAATAAAAATAAATAAAAATCTAAGAAACTTATGATTGGGATTGGCCTATATGATAATCAGGTAAGCATGTATTGATATAATTTATAAGGTAAATGGCAAAAAACCCCTTGATGTATGAGAAGGTTAACAGATAACCTCCTTATGTTTTAATTTTGTCAATGTCCCTTCTTGATGTTTTAATTTTTTCCAATGTACCCCACGGTTACTCTCCATCAGCAAAAAGTGACCGGAAAATGGTTATGTGCTACGTGATATTGTAATTGTCAAAAATACCCTCCACTCTCTCTCCCAACCCAAACCCCCATCCCACCCACCCACCCACGACAGCCATGGATGTCGGAGCCCAAACCTTCATGCGAGCATGTCACCATCGCCGACGAGGATGTCTACCCCCACTCTCTCTCCCAACCCAAACCCCCATCCCACCTTCCCTCTGCACCCACGACAGCCATGGATGTCAGTGATGGTGACATGTTCGCTGCCATGGCCGAAAAAGATGAAGCAGTAGCAACAGTAGCAGCAGCAGCCGCCATGGCTGCCCCCCTGTCGACGTGATGCAAGGGTCCTCAACTACTAGAGACCATCGCGGAAAACAAAATGGGAGGTGCCATAGATGATCTCATTGCCGCCGGGAGCTTGGATCTAAAGGAGCACTTCTCTCTCTCTCTCTCTCTCTTCGCCGTCGATCCATCTCTATAGCGTTGTCGTCGATCTCCTCAGCTACCATAGACCATAGCCGTTAGGCCAACTTCATTGAGCCACTGTCAAGCACCGCTGTCGAGGTCACTAGATCTGGATTCCCAAAACCGAAGCCCACCATTGCTGTCGATCCATCTCTATCGCATCGCCATCAATCTCCACAGCTGCCGAAGACTATCGCCGTTAGGCCAGCTCCCTCGAGCCACCGTTGAGCACCGCCGTCAAGTCGACCTTCACTGTCCCCTTCTTTCTCTCTCTCTCTCTCTCTCTCTCTTTGCCTCGTGTTTTTACCCTGCAACTCAAAGAAAGAAAAAAAATGGAGACTCCTGGGTTTGGGTTGTAGATGATGGTAGCTATGGCCATAGGGGTTTGGGTTTACTCGCTGCTGTGTGTGGAGATATGGGTATTCCGTTTGGGTTTGGGGTTTGGAGTTGCAGCTGCTATGGATATGGGTATCAGCTCCCTGTTGTCTCTTTTCCTGCCGCCGTCGAGAACCCCCATTCCTTTGGCCAGAGTGGATGCACGTGAGAGAGAGACAGGGAAAGGCCGCCAGAAAAAATGGAGTTGGCTGGAGTGTGGGCCGTAGGTTGAAGAAGGTGCACGTGATGGGGATGGTGTAGGGTATGTTAGTCTTTTTATATTTTCTGTTAACGGTGTTAATCCAATTAAATCCCCAAATGAGCTAAGGGGCATATTGACAAAATTAAAACATAAGGGGTTATCTGTTGACCCCCCAATACATCAGGGGTTTTCTATCATTTACTTTAATTTATATTAACACCCGCATTAGGAATTGTACCTTATGCATTAGTTGGATCTTATGCATTAGTTGGATATGAGATATATTGAGCTAATGCAAGGGGTACAATCCTAATACAAGGTGCTGATATAACTTACATCAACACGTACTGATGAGAACTTAACTCGGGTTCCGGTAGCTTTAGTATAAATCTACATTTTTTTCTCTCTTTTATTTTATTTATTTTTTGGGCTATTTATCAGCAGCAAAACAGACTTTAAAGTGAGAAATAGACTTCAGATGGCCATTGCAATCGGCATATATTCGAGACGTCTCTGCAAATGAAAGAAGTCTTGCTATCGTGATAAGAATTTATGCCCATGTGGTGCGGCCGGAAAAGGCTCTTCAGTGGAAGAATGTCCAGCACCTTGATGGGACGAGGGTTTTAAAATTGAGGCATGTGATACCAATTTTCGACATGACTAGTGAGACATATGCATTAGGAGTCAAAGTCGTTATCATCCCCCTTTCTTCTTTAAAGATGCTAGACTATTTATCTCAGCTTTGAATGAAAATGTACGTCTAGGGCATCTCTACCTCCTAAGAAAATAACTTAATTCAATTGCACTTTAGACCAAAGCTACAAACTTGTCGTGAAGATTAGGGTTGCTAAATGGGGACCATCACGGCAATGGTTCTTGGACCTAATAGCATATCCCGTACCAAAAGAGTGGAATTTGCGGAGGTTATGATTACGTTCTCCTATCATTTGGCTTAGCCAAACAAAAGGGACCATCAGCATAACCGATGGTGGAGGATCAACTTAAAATTTCACGCAAGTCCCCGCTTCAAACATTCATATTTCATGACATTCAAATGCTTTCTTTTGTCTCTCGGTGAAGAGAAAAACGCAGAAGTAGTGGGCATGAATCAGATTAACCAGAGCCGATGAGGTAGGGAAAATCAAGCCCCCTACCAAGGCCTGAAGTGGCTTCAAACGAAATCCATTCCAAACGTAGTCTTAGGCAACGATTATATGGGATGAACATGTCATGAAATGGGCCTAAAAGTTAATTGATGACGGAGAAAACAGGGTAAACAAATAGTTTTATGCTTCCAAATTGAGAGATAGAAGGTTCGCAAGCAAGCCTTACTTGTAAGGAACTTTCAGCGGACTAAGAAAATTGCCAAAAGCCCCTATGATCTTGAAAGCATTTTCTAAAATGGCTTTCGACCCTTTGCTCAACACACTATTAAACGAGGAGGACAGCTTCCCCATTATTGAAGTTATGCTGGAAAATTTTGAAGTGGCACTTCAATTTTTTGTAACCCTCTGAAGTTTTGAACTTCAGATTTTGTAAATTCCTCGCTAATCTTGAAAATCCTATCTTAATTTTCAGGCAGAGGCACCCAGGAACGACCAAATAACACAAGCAAAACTCAATTTGTAAACTAAATCAGATCATTATGAAAAAAAAAAACACAACTTTTTTATTATATAATCTCAAATACAATACATTCACAGAACTGTTATCATGCCTAGAATACCAAAACAGATTACTAACAGGGGAAAAACAGAGCTATCTCAAGGAACCACTTTTAAGTTTCAATCAACCTCCTCAATTGTAGGCCCAGATCCGGCACCACCGGACCCAGCCTTGCCATACCCACTTCCTGGCATGTTGGCACCACCACCCATCGGTATATCTCCGCTGCCACCTTGGTACAGTTTAGCAATAATTGGATTGCACACCCCCTCCAACTCCTTCAACTTGTCCTCAAGCTCATCCACTTCTGCCAACTGGTTCCTATCCAGCCACGCAATCGCCTCATCGATTGCCTTCTCGATCTTCTGCTTGTCCGTCGGGTCCAATTTTCCGGCAAACTTCTCATCCCTCACCGTATTCCTCATATTGTAGGCGTAATTCTCGACCGAGTTCTTTGCTTCCACCTTCTTCTTCACTTCCTCATCCTCCGACTTATACTTCTCTGCATCTTTCACCATCTTCTCAATCTCTTCCTTGCTCAATCTTCCCTTATCATTGGTAATGGTGATCTTGTTCTTTACTCCAGCAGTCTTGTCCTCCGCTGACACGTTCAAGATACCATTTGCATCGATGTCGAAGCATACATTGATCTGTGGAACACCTCTGGGGGCCGGTGGAATGCCGGTGAGCTCGAATTTCCCAAGAAGATTGTTGTCCTTGGTTCTTGCCCTCTCTCCTTCATACACTTGAATTAGTACTCCAGGTTGATTATCTGAGTACGTAGAGAAAATCTGCTCCTTCTTTGTCGGGATGGTCGTGTTTCTCGGAATCAACACCGTCATCACACCGCCGGCTGTTTCAATTCCGAGGCTTAGAGGTGTGACATCGAGCAGAAGCAAGTCTTGAACTTTCTGATTCCCTTCGCCAGTCAGAATCGCAGCTTGGACAGCAGCCCCATAAGCAACGGCCTCGTCTGGGTTAATACTCTTGCAGAGTTCTTTCCCATTGAAGAAATCCACCAACAGCTGTTGAACTTTGGGAATCCTCGTCGACCCACCAACGAGAACTACCTCATGGATCTGACTCTTATCGATTTTCGAGTCGCGAAGACACTTCTCCACCGGCTCCATACACTTCCTGAACAAGTCCATGTTCAATTCCTCGAACCGAGCTCTGGTAATTGTCGCGTAGAAGTCAATACCTTCATACAACGAATCGATTTCAATCGTGGTCTGCGTAGTCGACGACAAAGTCCGCTTCGCCCTCTCGCAGGCCGTCCTCAGCCTTCTCAAAGCTCTGGCATTCCCACTTATATCCTTCTTATGCTTCCTCTTGAACTCTGCAACAAAATGGTTAACAAGCCTGTTATCAAAATCTTCACCGCCCAAATGAGTGTCGCCGGCGGTGGCCTTAACCTCAAATATCCCTTCTTCAATCGTCAACAACGAAACATCAAACGTTCCACCGCCGAGGTCGAAAATAAGCACGTTCTGTTCGCCGGACCTCGACCCCTTTTTGTCCAGTCCATAAGCAATAGCAGCAGCAGTTGGCTCATTGATAATTCGCATCACATTAAGCCCAGCGATCGCTCCGGCGTCCTTCGTCGCCTGCCGCTGCGAGTCGTTGAAGTACGCCGGCACTGTAATCACGGCGTTCTTCACGTTTTGCCCCAAATAAGTATCAGAGATCTCCTTCATCTTCGTCAGCACCATCGACGATATCTCTTCGGCAGCGAATTTCTTCTCTTCGCCTTTATATTGCACGACGATCATCGGCTTATCACCCGGCCCAGGGATCACCTTAAAGGGCCAGAGCTTCATGTCGCTTTGCACAGAAGGGTCAGAGAATCGTCGGCCGATGAGACGTTTGGCATCGAAGACGGTGTTGGATGGGTTCATGGCGACCTGGTTCTTGGCCGCATCGCCTATCAAACGCTCAGTATCGGTAAAGGCAACGTAGGAAGGAGTGGTTCTGTTGCCTTGGTCGTTGGGTATGATCTCGACCCGATCGTTTTGCCATACTCCGACGCAGCTATAGGTTGTTCCAAGGTCGATGCCGATAGCCTTCCCTTCGCTCTTGGATTTGGTTGCCATTGATGAAGGTTTAGCAGGAAACTATTAGAAAGCTTTGATTGCGAAAACAGACGAAATTGGCTGATTTGAGAGTGTCTTTTTTTTTTGGGGTTGCGTTGAATGTGTGCTAGTCTGAGATGGAATGGTGAGGGAGGGATGATATATATATTCATGGCTGGGGCTTGTGGCGGTGGTATAGAGAATGTTCGAGAGGTGAGTGGAAGAGGCTGCGTAGAGGAAGAAGGAGGGGAGTCGAGAAAGGAGAGAGGGAGAAAAGACCAGAGAGTTCTGGATGGGGTAATTGGACATTTGGACCTATGCAGTCCAGATTCCAGAAGGCTGTGGGTCTTTCTACCCAGTAGTATATGCACACGTGGTAGAAACAATTTTTACGATTTTTTTTTTCCCATTCCTTTTGTCAATTTTAGCGCATGAACCTTATAGTTTGTGAACAGTACAAGGAATAGAAAATACATATATTTCAAAAGTTTATAAGAGATTAAAAAAAAAAAAAATGATGGATGACATTATATTTTTGTGTCATTTGACTTATTTGGTGAGTAGAGACAACCTTAGAAATTTAGTTGAGAGAAAGTGAATTTTAATTAGTTGTTAGTGTTTTACCCTAATTCAAAGGATCCAACAAGTTTTGATTCAAAAGTTTTACCTTGTGATCTTGAGATAGAAAAAAATCGTAAAAATTTATTATCCATTGATTGATCATTTAATCATATTTCAATCATGGATGTTAGAGAAAGTATTAAGCATTTTTGTTTTTAAGGAAAATGGGGGATTTGAAGGGTCGGAGCATTTCAATTAGGGGTGTTCATGGTTTAGGTTAAAACCGAAAACCAAACCAAACCAAACCGGTCGGTTTGGTTTGGTTTTTTTGTCATTAGGTTTGATTTTGGTTCTAATTTTAGAAAACCGAATTGAATTGGTTTGGTTTTGGTTTTCATGTTTAAAAAACCAAACCAAACCGAAAAACCGAAAAAACCGAAAAATATATAATATATATATAGATATTTTATTTTATTTTATATGTTATATATTAAATTTTAATTTGTAATTTGTTGATTTTAAGTTTCTTATTGTTTTTCCTATTTTAGCTTGGCATGTATTAAACTAATTATTAATGTTGTGTGAGATAATGGCATGTATTAACTTGGAAATTTAAATTTGGATTGACATATGTCAATTTGTTTCCATTTTGATACAATGTTTAATCTTTTTTTTTAGTTGCTAATGTAATGCTTTTATTAAAAATGTTTTAATTTTGGAGTTTGGCATGTCATTTTTGTCATTTTCAATTATTTGTTGCTACTTGATTGGTTAAAACCGAAACCGAACCGAACCAAACCGAATTTTTATGGTTTGGTTTGGTTTGGTTTTTTTATAGTATGGTTTGGTTTTGGTTTGGGAAGAGCAAAACCGAAGTATAATGGTTTGGTTTGAAAAGTACCCCAAAACCGAACCAAACCGAACCATGAACACCCCTAATTTCAATAGGGATAAAAAAATAAAGGGGGGAAAAAAATAAAATAAAAGAGAGGCAAATCTAAAAATTCAAAAAAGTCTACAGTATAAAATATAAAAATAAAGAATTCAAGGGAGATAATTGGCCCACCTCACCATGTATTAGTTTCATCCAAGTTGATAAGTGAGTAATTTCAAATTCAAGCTAATATGGAAGTATTAATACCTATTGATTAATATGGAGGGGCAGGGATGGGTTCTTTTAATTGTTGAAAAAAAAAAAAAAAATGGGCCAAATGGAACATAATGGGTATGATTCTTTAGGCTCTTATTGGTTGGGCTATCTAGGCCCAACCCAAAACCATATTTTTATTGAGAGGCCTTCTACTGAAACCCTAAGGTTTTCTATGCACCCTGATTTATTTTAAACTTTTCAACGTTTTATAAAAAAAAATATAGAAGGTATTCATGTAAACTAATTACGTTACACTTTTATTAGAAAATATCATTTTGAACAATTTTATAAAATAAATTTATTTCAAAATCTATCTTTTAAGCAAACTTTTTGACTATTAATAATCTCTATTGCCATAAAAATGAATAAAAAGATTGTAAATAACCAAGAAGTGAGAGAGTGAATTGTTACCTTTGTAATTAAGATTTATTGGCTTCCCATTATTTGATTAAATTTTTAAATTGACCTACTTTGTAGTTAGCTAAGTTGACCAAAGTGCAATTTTCATTTTTTTTTAAATAGTATTTTCTAGCATATCTATACTTCTATACTACTATTAAAAAATATCTTAGTTAGAAAATTAAAATATATATATATATATTGACAATATTACCTTTATTTAAAATTATAAAAAAAATTAGGGTAAAATGCAAAAAACCCCCTCCTATTATTACCCATTTTGCAAGATACCCCCTTTTATTAAAAAAAACCCATCAAAAAACCCCTCATATTGTGTAGGGTTGACCAAAAACCCCTTCCATCCAGTTGCTGTTAGGGAAAATAACGGAAATTGATCACGTGACTGGCACGTGATATGATTAGCATCATTTTATGACTAAAATACCTTTTGACTAAAGCACAATAGTTGACCTAATCTAATTTCACCCTCTCTCTTCCTCTCCTCCCTCACGTACCTCTCACCTGATAGTGCTCTGTCCCTATTGCCGCTCCTGTTACCGGTGGCTACCGCCGCCATTGCGCTTCCACCTGAGAAAAGGAATGAAGATGGGGAAATGGCAAACCCCACGTTGATTGCGTCATAGAAGAAGCCATAAACCACCGTTAATTTGCTCACCACTCTCACCATAGATGCCGATCTGCTCTTCCCCAAGATGGCGTCATGGAAGAAGCCATGGCACACCATTTTTCCGGCGATGAAGCAAAATTTTTTTGCAGATCTAAATTTGGTTGCGCCTTACAGTGAGGTGGTGGTGCTGAGGGGTCTGCGGCGAAATAGAGGAGGAAGCGGCCTTCTTCACAATCCTAACCTTCTTCTTCACCATAGTTTTGCGCGGTGGCACCACCGCAATTTCCACACCAATCCCTCCGGTACCATCAACCGCTTTTTCTCCATTATCTTTCTCAATGTCTTCAAAGCACGGAGCCCCCAATGGGGCCGGTTCCAGGTAGCGGTGGGAAACCACACTTTTCTCAACCGTTTTCAAGCACGGCACCACTTCCTTCAGTACCTCCAACCGTCGTTTCTTGACTAGGTTCCTCAATAGTGGGCGCAGACGCTTCAACAGCGGTGGTTTTCGGTGGAGGCACCGCCGTCTCACCTAGGGTTCCGTCAGTAGCCGCCGGCGCCGCGATTTCCGCATCAATTGTAGGGGCAATTCCGGGAACCCTTTCCGATGAGGGTTCGAGCGCAGGGATGGTAATTTCTGGGGGATTTGTGGGTAAAGATTCAGACGGATCTCTAGCAGCGAGAGATTTGGAGGTAGATTTTCTAGCGGTGGTTCTAGTGGCGCGTTTGGCCGGAGCACTGGCGGTTTTCCTTGGTGGCATCAGATTTTTTTTTTAGGGTTTTTTGACTACATATTCATCTCCGTCCATAGTTCTCCTTTTTTCTCTCTTTCCCGGACTGGTATGTCGGAGAAATGGTATGCCGGAGAAAATGGAATGCCGTCCATCTTCATCTCCGTCCATGGTTCTCTTCCTTTTTTATTTTTTATTTTTATTTCTTATAGAAACGACACCGTTTCACAACAATATTAATTTTTATCAACTGAAAATCAACTATTTTATTCACAAAAAAAAATAAATAAATAAATAAAAAATACAAGGGCAGAATGGACTTTGCAAGTTTCCGTTAACGGTGTACCCCCTGGAACAATATGGGGGGTTTTTTGATGGGTTTTTTTAATAGAAGGGGGTATCTTGCAAAATGGGTAATAATAGGAGGGGGTTTTTTGCATTTTACCCTTAAAATTATGTTTTTAAAAAAAATTATAAATAAATTTTTATCCTTAATTTGAAATAAGAACATTAGAAACTTAAAGTCACAAACATATCTATACTAACTAAAAAAAAAGCTGAATGTGAGAAAAACTTTTGATTGACTAATGTACCCTTATTTTAAACATTAAATACATAACTATCCTTCTGCACCCTTTTAATCTTATTGTAGTTGAATAGATGACAATTACTATTGTAGTAAAGTTTATATAAGAGACATCTATACTCTTATAATTAACTTATATAGGAAATATCTCTCTTTGTATTTTATTAGAGTTCTATACAAGATCATTCCTTAGTTTTTTCATTGTGAATGAATGTTTCTCTATCAAAACTTTAAAGAAAATAGCAAAATTTATTGGTTTTCAATCGTTAGAGGTTAGAATTTGATAAGCTTGAATTTATTGCTTTTCTTCACAACATGTATGATGATCATTTCATAATTATGATATACTTACGAAATTCATCAATATTATTTTGATTTGTGCAAATAGCTTACTTATTTTATTTTATTTTACTCGAACCCATCAATTACCAAAATATAATACTTTCAACTTATTAAGCAACGACATTTTTGTAAATTGGTGACAACAAATATCTTCAATAATGATAATTTTTTTTTATTTAAATTTTCATTTCAAATTGTTGAAGTTTTGTGTTAATCAATATAATATTGTGTTACTATATATTATTGGGAATTATTATATTCTAAATTTATTTGTGACTAACTTAAAATTTTCAAATTATTTATACTACTCACTATAAG
Source organism: Liquidambar formosana (assembly GCA_039720395.1). Taxonomy (NCBI): domain Eukaryota; kingdom Viridiplantae; phylum Streptophyta; class Magnoliopsida; order Saxifragales; family Altingiaceae; genus Liquidambar; species Liquidambar formosana. The sequence goes on along the minus strand of CM077826.1, from coordinate 11,753,502 downwards.
TTTTATTAGAAATAAAAATATAACCAAATTGATATTAATATCTAATTCTTTAAAAATTATTATTTCATATTATTGAAAAATAACCATATGCAACGCATGTGTACTTACATTTAGTCTACTTTAATAAGGATAATTACTTAAGATGAGAACATCCACTTTTAATAATCAATACAACACGTCACAATTATAAGAGAAATAGAGTTATACATGTCTCATTTTCATTATTAAATTAATGCACATGTAACAAAGTTAACGGATCTAACTAGTAAACCTATTAATAGAATTTTTCCTTCCTTCTGTATTATTCCGTATTATTACTTCATATAACTTTGTTTTTTTAAGTCTTTTTCTCCACTCCTTTTTATAGTTTGCATCACTCTCTGCATATGCGCCAGAAAAAAATAAATAAATAAAAAAATCTTTAGTTACGCTTTCATTTTTAATATTTTCCCCTCTTTATACGACATTTTGTTGGGATCTCAGGCTTCTCCTCACAGCGGACGGTCCCTACCTGTAGGCACGCAGTGTGATGTATTGCAGAAGCCATCATTTCGTGCTCCATAGGCATTACAGTCGCTGCCCATTCAATCCGTTCTAGCACTGGGAACACATTTGGGTCTGCTCATACACACTTGGGTAATCTCATCCTTCATCTTTTGGCCCACCCTTTTATTTCTTCATGGTGTTTGCTTACTTCTTCATTTTTTTAAATTTGTTCCAGAAGATGCTTGTGGGTTGATCATTGCCAGAATGTTAGAATTTGTCTGAATGCCCAACTGTTCCTCAGACTGCCTGATTGTTGAATTGCGTGCGTTAGCAAGCTATTGGAAATTGGATTTTACAAAAAAAATGTTAGAATGAAACCGGGGATTCATGATTTTAAAAATTGGGTTTTTATTTGGTAAAGATTAGAATTTAATCTTATTTTGGAGGCAATTTATCTATGGCTGCTTTGTATCCTTAGGGCCTGTTTTGACGTCCCATGTGAATTGGATTATTTCAATGTGTTCTGTTTATAATTTTGTGAACATATCCATCATCTTGAATGGGAAAATTCAAGAAAATGGTAGCCATCATCATAAATGAGATTAGAAATTCAAAATAGAGGTATTTGATGAGTTTCTAAAATTGAACTTTTAACATAAGCTATGTGACGTCTCCAAGTTTTACATGGTTCCACTCAAGATGATGGATTTGTACCTTCTGTACTATGTAAAATACACTATAACTATTAATTTCCATTTGGATCACCAAACATCCTTTACTCTATTGTTTTAAGGTTTTAAAATAGTCTATTTTTAGCAGGTCAGGGGTGGTGAAAATGTGTCTGTGTGTTTGAGAGAGAGAGAGAAAGAGAGAGAGACTGGGTGCTTACACCTGCTTTATTTATCAAATAATGAATTTTAATGCTGATTTTGGACAGAGATGTTTGGAAGTTTAGAGAACACAAAGGGATAGATTTTAGGAGTGTAGTTTCCTTAGAATTAATTTTATTGAAATTAAAAATTCTAGAAATCTTAAAAACCAAGAAGTTGAAAGTTGAAAAGCTTTCAACGCATCTAGGATGATGCACTCAAGACAGGGAGCCCACAGAGCAGAAACACAACCAAAGGAGCCCAAGAGGCCATAAAGTTAACCCACATTCTACCTCCAAAAGGTCCTCGCTCTTGAAGGAGAAGTGGAATCTTATACACTCTGTAAGGCCAACCTTAGCTGGCCAATGTGGGACCTTACACCTCCAAACTTCCTTTTTGCTGAACTTGTTGTCCTTGTTACTAGCAATAAGAGTGCATGATTCATAAGGGAAGCAAAAGTTGTGAAAATACCATATATCTAGTGCAAAAGCTTCCTTGATTAGGTACCTCTTCTTCATCTTTGAATCACATTCCATTTTTAAGGTTTTATAGCAAGACGAAAAAAGTGTCAAGTGATACATTTTGTTGCTTAAGGAACAGAATTATAGGAATAGTACACATCTTGTATTTCCCATGGTTCAAAACTTCAAGTACTAAGCTATTGTTACATTGGATGCTCTGCTTTATGATCGTAGATTTGATTAAAATGTTCCACTGGTAATTTTGGGATCTTAGATGAACATGCCAGTGGTGTGAAAATATTGCTTGAGGAAAAGTATTTACAGCCTTTTTTACTAGGAGCTGTTGAGCACATTCAACTATTCAAGTGGATGGGCCTATGCTTGAGAACTGCCAGTGGAATGATCTAGCTTCTGCAACAAATTAGAGTGATTGACACCCATAGTGCACAAAATTGTTGCATACATGAATGCACAAGTGCTTGATGTTGCCCGGTTCCTGCAGTTAATGTACTACAACCAACAAATTGTAGTTGAATGGTGAATATTAGGTAAAAAAATATTAGAAATGTAACATTCTTCTTTTTCTTCTGGTTAGGCATAGCACCAAGGAAATGAACTTCTGATTTTTAATATCTTTACATTTTTGGTAGAAACTCAAGCCATTGCTGAGGAAATTGTGGACAAGGCATTACACCTCCTTTATTTATGTGACACCTTTTCTTTCTTTTTTTTAACCCATGATTCCCATTATTACTATTACTTCAAGTTTAAAAATTTGCTTCTGTCAGTTTTACACGTAAGACGGTGACATGAAGCATATGCTGGATACCACTTGAGATGGGTATATTGACAATGATTAGAAAGGAAGTACATTTATAAAGCCTTTGGTCAACATCTAGTAAGAAGTAGCAATCTTTGGAAATATTTATCAATGCTGATCAAGGATGCTGACTTTTTGAGGGATCTTTCATTATGAAAGGCGTGATAATCACAAATTTCCGACATTTGATGGGGAAGACATATGCCCATTATAATCTAAATTTTTAAATGGAGGTTGTGTCACAGACCATGATTGTTGATGCTGACTTTTTGAGGGATCTTTCATTATGGAAGGTGTGATAATCACAAATTTCCAACCTTTTGATGGAGAAGACATATGCCCATTATAATCTGAAATTTTAAATGGAGGTTGTGTCACAGACCATGATTGTTGTTTCATTATGCTTGCTTGGTTAACTATTTGCTGTTTTACTTCCATACTATTTTCTTGATCTTTTTTCTGATTGTAACTTAATTTTCTTTTTTAGTATGATTGAGAGTTTGAGACATAACAAGGTAATGCCCTTAATATACTGGTGATAAAAATTTGTTAGTTTGCAGATGTTATCAGCTGCATATACTAGCGGTGGCCTGTGGGTACAAAGATTGCTATGGAGCTTATATTAAGCAGGAAAACACCATGTTGATTATTGATAAATGTTACTCTCGTCTTCCTAAATTCCCTCTCAGTTTGTTGTTATTGAATATATCAAATGTTCAGCAGCCCATGTGTATCAGACTACACTTACCTAACCTGTATAGTTGATGGTAGTCTTTATCATGGAGCACCATTGCCCACTCATTCTATTTCCATTTTGTAATCAAAAGCATGACTTTTGTGGTGGTCCTCCTATCTATAGCATAGATGATATTATACTCAAATTCATACCATCATTCTAGCCCAAGTGGGAGGAGCCCGGTACTGTGCCATTTGACCTTCAAACTCACACTGATTTTGGCTTTGCTTCTATTTTATTTAGAAACTAGACATTATGTTTAGTTGATGTCTCTGTTTTTCTGTTTTGATCTTTTCTTAAACGTATAATAAGCAAGATATAGCCATTCAGCTGATCTAAGGAATTCTCATTACTAGGAAATCAGATTGCTATGATCATCAAACTGATGAACATTTACTCTTGATACTCTATAGTTGACATGTCATATAGGGTTTGGACCTCGGGTTCTCAATTATCTTGGGATTTCTCTTTTAGCCTGACTAGTGATCTATGAATGGCATGGCGAACAAAATGGGGTGAAAGCCAATGGAGCTACCATTGAGTTGATGGGAGCTGGGAGGCATATCAGGTGAAAAATCTATGTGCATCTTATGATTGTAGAATCCAACTTCTGCAAAATCTGTGCAATTTTTTTTATTGTCCAGTAGAATGTGATAGATGCTCTGGTGATTGTAGGTTGGACTTTCCGAAAGTTCAAAACAGAAGCAAATTAAAAAAGCGAAAAACCGGTGAGATTTTAATATATGTACAGCAGATTGGTAAACCATCAGTCATCACCTAGAGTTGAGGATGAAATTCCGAGAGAAGAGGCAAATGTCGTAGTAGTGTCCCCACTCAGGTATCTCTTGAGTCGATCCAAATCATCAGCAGCGTCGAGCATTGTAGGCCTAGTTGAAGGAGACTCCTGTGTGCAAAGAATGCCTAACTCGATCAATTCTCCAATCGCTACTTCCCACATTTTTTTCATATCAGGGGACTGATCTCTTGAAGCTCTCACCAAAGAAGAGTCTATCACTTTTTCCACCCTTCCATGGTAGTGGCTCTTCACCCACTTGTGCAGGCTGAGCCCCCCAGTGAACATGTCATCTGTTGGTCGTTTTCTAGTCACCATCTCAAGAACCAGAATTCCAAAACTATAAACATCGCCTTTTGTAGATGTGTTCGATCCAAACCCATATTCTGCAAAAGAAAAAATTTTCAAAAAAGAAGAAAAGGGACTTAAGCTTAATGCAGTAAACTCACAAAAAGGTGTTTCATAATTTCAACACTGATGGATGAAGCATGAAGCATATGATGATAATTATAGGAGCTGATTTAATGTACACTCTGAAAATTGACTGCCTAAAATTAGAAAAATTAAGCCATCTTAATTCATTTTGAAAGAATTACAGAATTTTGATTAAAGATGTCTCTTTTTTCTAGGTGACCAAACCCTGTCCGAGTTTTCCTTCTTTTGAAAGATTAACTCGGTATTAGATGCAGACGTGCAGCCCTAATGAGACTTTCCTTTCCTTTCCTCTTCATTTTATTTTATTTATTTAGTATTTCAGATGCAGAAGCCAAGGAAAAAACTTCGTACCTGGTGCAATGTAGCCAATAGATCCGCATAACATATTTGCAGTAGAGTTTCCCATGTTTTCAACCACTCCCGCATTTCCCACGCCAGCGGTCATAACCAACTTTGCAATCCCAAAATCAGAAACCAGAGCTGTCATGTCATCGTTGAGAAGAACATTGCTTGGCTTTAGATCACAGTGTATGACCCTTACTGGGGAGTGGTGATGTAGATAGGCCATTCCTTCAGCTATATCACTGCAAATGTTCACCCTTTGGATTAGGCTCAAATCTGAAGAACCTGAACCCAAACCTGTTCCCGAGTGAGGATAAAGCCGGCTATCTAAGCTCCCATTTGCCATAAAAGGAAGGACAAGAGCCTTGAAATCAGGTAGACTACACGCTGTTATAATCCTTATCAAGTTCCTATGACGAATCCTTTTTAAAACTTGGCATTCTCTGTTAAAACTCTTTGTTGAATTGCCTGTTTGCAATTGTAACACCTTGACTGCGATGGCTGTCCCGTCCGGAAGCACTCCCTTGTAGACACGTCCATAGCTACCTGAGCCGATCAGTCTCTCCTCATCAAATCCTCCAGTGGCCTCTGAGAGTTCTCTATAGGTGATTCTTGGGAAATTGTGCATCAATTCTGGTGTTGATTTTCTTACTGTTTCAACTTTTCCAGAGGAAAACATTCTTCTGATGCGTCGGAAACCAATCACACAAAATATTGTTGATAAGAATGCCGATACAGATATGACAATGCAGAAAATAATCACAAAAATACGTGAACGAAACCAGTGTCGGTTTAGAGAACAAATGGGTATGCCAGAAACTGATCCACAGAGATGATTACCCAGGAATGAAAGATTTGTGGTTGAATTGAAGATGCCTCCGGTGGGTATCATTCCATCAAATTTGTTAACTGAAAGATTTAGAAAGGTAAGAGTCTGAATTTTGCTGAGGCTTTTTGGGATCTTTCCAGATAAGTTGTTTTCTGAAACATCGAAGGATTCAAGGTTTTTAAGGTCACCTAAAGAGTCCGGAAGCTGGCCCTGAAGAGAATTATGAGAAAAATTTATTGTCTTCACAGCGATGCAGCTTGATATCTGAGGGAAGATACTTCCAGTGAGGTTATTCCATGAAAGATCAATCTCCAGAACATTTTCCAACTTGCTGAGCTCCATTGGCAAAGGCCCTTCAAGATGATTATGTGAAAGATTCAGATATATTCGGATCTCACGCATTGCTAAAACCCCTGGAGGGATCCTCCCTGTCAATCTGTTGTAGGACAAGTCTAGCTTGTTCAGATTTGTGCACTGTCCTAGGCTTGGGGGGATGGACCCTGAAAGGAAGTTGTTGTTGAGGAACAAAAGAGTCACACGAACCAAATTCCCTAGACTCTCCGGTATTTTGCCAGAGAATCTGTTATACGATAGATCAAGCAGACCCAGATGAGGAAATTGTCCTAATGCTGCTGGAATTGCGCTGGTGAAACAGTTGTGTGACAAGAAAAGCTGCTCCAAATGCGACAAACGAGTAAGCTCTGCTGAAATTGTTCCATTTAAAAGATTGGACGTCAAATTCAACCACTTAAGACTGGAAAGATTTGCTAAACTAGGAGGAATTGATCCAAAGATTTGGTTTTCTTGCAGTAGTATATTTGATAGATTAACACCTAGTCGGCCTATGGAATTGGGCAATGTTCCTCCAAGGCCCATACCGGCCAATTCAAGCTCAACCAGATGAGTGCAGTTTGCAAGGGAGGTGAAGAATGGGTCGAGGTTAGTGTTGTGACTGTGACTTGTCATATCATTATAGGATAAATGGAGATACAGAAGTTCAGGTAGCTTTCCTACAATTTCTAAAGGCAATTCGCCAGAAAGTTGGTTAAACTCCACATCCAAATTTAACAGTTGTGAAGCATTAGTTATAGAAACAGGGAGTTCTCCAGTAAGATTGTTACCATATAAGTTGATGCTCCATAGATTTGGACAATTTCCAATCTCTTTGGGAATTTTTCCAGTGAGGTTGTTGCCCCCAAGGTCTACATTTTTCAAAAGAGTGCAATTGGAGAAGAAGGAAGCTGGAATTGTACCCGACAATTTGTTTCCCATTAGACTTACTAAAGTAAGGTTGGAAAGAAGGGCCAAGGATTCTGGTATTGAACCGTCTAAATTGTTCAGATCAAGTAGGAGATGACGGAGGTGTCGGAGGGAAGAAAATTCAGGTGGAATAGTGCCGAAAAATTGATTTTCAACAAGCCGTAGGGTACGAAGGGCGGTGAGATTTGAAAGTATGGGTGAAAGCCGACCTGCAAGTCCAGTGCGATAGAGGTTGAGTTGTCTTACGCGATGATGTTTCATGTCGCATAGAACACCTGTGAAGTTGCAGACATCAACACCCTCCTCCCAGTTAGCAAGTGTGGAATTGGGATCTGATGTTATGGTCCTTTTGAATGCCAGAAGAACTTCCTTGTCTGTTTGCAAAGAGTGGTGACTGGGGTGGTGATGACCCAAAAATGGCTGACCAGAAGTTAAAACTAAATGCTGGAGTAGAAGAAGAAACATAGTTCTTTTGGAAACCATGTTGGGGAAATTGCAGGTGCCCTATAATATTTTCCTTTGTGAAAGCCTCTTCCCCTCTCTCCTCTAGTGTTCATCCTGCTACATAATAAATTAGTAAAAGAAAAGATGGAAACTGAGAGAGAGAGAGAGAGTTTAGCAGGGTTGGTTTAGTGAATTGGGGGGAATGGTGCGAATGGAAGTGGAAAATGATCTTTTGGTCGGTACAATTCAATAGAGGCTATGATTTGTGAAGGGACTATAGAAAATGTTATCTTCCTTTCTTTGTTGGGGTTCCAACAATGATGAGTAGATATTCAACTCAGATGGGATACCCACTTAGAGGACATTTAAAGAATTGCTGCAAGGGATTGGTGGTGGACATTTTTCTTCTAGTAGGGCATGCGCAACTTGAAACCTTGGCCGATGGAACATGCCATGCCAGAGAAGAGCGCATCAGTTTTGACATTGTTGTGTGTTTCTTCTAGTGTGCGAGATAGATCATCAGTTGACATTTTTGTATTTTGATTAGGGGTGCGACTTTGTGTTCATATATGTCCCCTGAAAATATCAGTTGACATTTTGTAGTGATTTGATGGGGGTGGTGCAACTTGATTCGGTCGTTCCAGCTTGCTTCTGGGTTTAATAATGAGATAGAATGAAATGAATTAAACCTCATACCACCTGAACTACTTGTGGCCTCAACTAGGGGTCTTTTCTTGTCTTGGTAAAGTGGCAAGACATTTCTCTCTCTCTCTCCTTTTTTTTTTTTTTTTTGACGCTTTGTTGGATTACATGATCACTGTCACAAGTAATTAACCAAACATTTGCGTTGTTTTGATCAATTCAGAATCTTTCAAATCGAACAATTTGATATTCTATCATTCGAAATACATCCACCAAATAATACCTAACCCTATTATTTTTATTTTTATTTTTTTAATTTTTAGATTGTCTTTTGGGTTCCACCTAGGGTTCCAGTGTCCTTGTGGGATTATCATTGTCTTCAAATTTCCAACTCCACCACTTACCTCTCAAAACTTTTGGAAAAAAATGAAAAATTGAGGAAAAAAAAAAAAAAAGGTGGAGGAGACTCGAAATCCATAAAAAAAATTTCCATTATGATGAGCATGTTGCAATACATATCTTCAGGGTTGGTGCAAGAATGTTTGGCAGTTAACAATTTAATGCTTAGAGGAGTCAGAGGTGTTAAAAACAGAGGCAAATTACTTTTGTTTTCCTTGACCAAAAAACCTGACATTTAAAAATCCCTCAGATTGCCCAACCGATTAGGCTGAGGGAGAAGCGGCAAAGAGGGAAATTTTTTTAGGGTAAATTGTAGAAAACCCTCTTGAAGTATGGGAGGGTTAGCAGCTAACCCTCCTTTATGTTTTAATTTTGTCAATGTGCCCTATAGTTCAATTGGAAGACAAAATCAATCATTGTTGGTCACCCAATTGGATCTGATTTCGGTGAGGGTTCCAACAATTTTGGGCAACACGGGTCCATTAATAGTATCACATGCGTAGCTACGTGACTAATTTTCGTCAATTTTATTTTGGTGAAAATTGAAATAGATGGAAAAAATGTGTATAGGACTTGGATGGCAAAGTTTTCCCCTGAACTGACAGTGAGACAAATAACGTGCCGGCCATCAATAATGGAGAATTGGCTACCGAATGAGGGCAGAACTGTAGGATTTTTTCAGCGAAAATAAACGATTGTTGAAACCTACGGAGTTTTAGAGGATGAAGACGAAGACAAGCCCACAACCCTGCATTTCAATGGCTTCCCAATCTACAGCAGTGGATAGCTGTCCTTGGTCCACTATGGCACTCATCCTCATATCATGTACCCCCACTCTTTATAAAAGTGTGCAATAATCAAATCAATTTCCTTAGGATCCAACCTTGACTCAACCAATCTGGCAACACAAGAAACATAGGGTAAGTCAGTCAAATGGTTCAATGGACATAGGGCTAAAATTGCCATTTCCTCTAAAATGTATAGTGATTTTTTGCAATTTCGTGTAATTAAGACTTATGACACTTCTCAAAGGCACGCAAAAATTGATTCACCTGAACTGATCCGTAGCTCCATGGGGTGATTCCAAGTGAGTAGGTGGGTGGGTAACGGTTCAAATTCTTAATTTTGTGTGGGTTTGTGGGCAGGTTGCGGGTGTGAATATGAAAAAAAATTATTATAATTAATAACCCACCCGCATGCAAGTTTAAATATATTTTTAGGTCTTTTAGGAATCGAAATGAGTTTTGTTGTCCTTCAAAACATTAAGTTCTCAAGCTTGTGAACCTGTGTGTTGAGACTGTTGAGTTGATGAAATCAAGGCTCAAAACTATGCTATTTTCGAGCTTTTCATGTGTTTTTTTTTTTTTTTTCCTATCTCTAAAGAGAACAATTGGAGAAGAAGGAAGCTGGTGCAAGAATGTCTAGCAGTTGCCCAAAACATATCTCAGTGTCCAACTCAAATGGTGGAAAATTTTGGATCATGGTTATTCAAGTGTAGAGCATAGACCACTTATTTTGGCAGTTGCCTAATTAATGCCCAGTGTCCATCTCAAATGGTGAAATTTTTTTGGATCATAGTGATTCAAGTGTATAGCATAGACCACTTATTGTATATATGTCACATACTGAATCTTTGTATATTTTTATTTTGCCGACAGGGTTGAATGTTAAATTTTGACTAATCCCTACACCCAAGTACCATCCACATACTCCATGTCCATTACTACACGTGATAAATGAAAAATGAGAAGTCAAACTTTAAAACTATTTACTTTTTTGTGGAGTCACTCATTGGAACAATAGGTCTGCCCATGGAGAGGTTTTCTTTCCTTTTCATCATCATCTTCTTCTTCTTCTTTTTCTTTGCTTAGCATAGGCATTCACAGCCTTTTGGGATGAGACTAACCCCAATCCACACGTGCCATGCAGTTGAATTCTTGTACTTAAAGCACACAATATACGAGTCTTCATGCGAACTCTATCACAAATTAATTACTCATAAAAAACATCTAGAAAGGAATTTATTTCTAGGTATATTGTACTTGAAGCACACAACATACACACAGCATATTGTTTTATTGTATCTCAGCATACCTCAAGTAATTGGGTCCTAAATCACTATAAACCTCTAATCGCACGCACAATAAGGGGGCTCTAACAATTTCTCAAAGTATTCGCAACTTCACAAACAATTTGGTGAATGCGTGTCAATGCCCACAATTCTTTGAGTCTAGCTGTGTATTCTGGTGAAAAGTCACTGCATTCAGTGTGGCTTGATAAGGGTATTTTTTTTATTTGGGGCAAGTAGCCATGTATTATCATACCTTTATTATGGAAATATTTGATAGTTTTTTTTTTTTTTTTTTTTTTTTTCCAATTCTCATGAAGATAGAAACAAAATATAATGGCTATAGGCACCAAATCAATGTAGTCTTTGTGCACATCAACACTAGAAATTGGCCATTAGGTCTTTATATATAATAGGAAAATATTTCTTACACATCAAATCCTTCCGCAACCAAGTAATAGATTTAGTAGCCGATGACATGGTAACTTAATAGTATTTGTTTCATTTGTTAAGTAAGTGATTTTGGATTCAAGCTTATGGAGAACTGATGATTACCCATTTGTTGATAATAAGGGGATTATGGATAATGATAAGTTTTCTCGATTGTCCCCCCAAAATAAAAAAATAAAGTAGATATAATAATAAATAGGCCATTAGAAACAAGACCCATCACATTCGATCCAAAATATCCATGATAAAAATCCAGATTTTTAAAAATTCTTTAAAGCTATGCTTGGATAAGGAATTTTTAGGTAGAATTTGTTTTTAAAATGAAATTTGTAAAATATATGTAAAGAAATTTCTAATAAAATTTTTATAAATTTCATTTCAAAAACAAATTTCACCTAAAAATTCATTATCCAAACATAACGTAGTAAAAAATTGGCCATCAAGGAATTTATTTATTCATTTATTTTTTAGCCCTATGTACAATATTACTCCGTAAATGAACTTAATAAAGCAGGGAATTGGCGGACCACGAGAAAATAATTACAGTTTGTAGCCACTGTTACTTAAGTTAGTAGTCATTTATTAGGAAGTTAGTAATAAATTGTATTGAACTATAATTATTTTACGGTAGCCCAACCAATCTAAAATTTAGGTGGACCCCGTTTAGTCACGACCGTTTATTTGGTTAACGTTCCGGTTAGTTCGAGTCTTGAAGCCCCAGACCGTTTCTCAGCAAAACTACACTTTGCCTAAAACCCTAGTTTTGCCTTCTGTTTCTATTTTCTAAAACCCTACCGAAACCGTTTCTAACTCGAATTTCTGGGACGCGTATATGTGTACTTATAAACCCTAGTCTCAGGTAACATTTCAAACTCTCAAGAAAACTTGGGTGTGAAGAAAGAAAGGAGAGAATCATGAAGAGAAAGCAAGAGCATCAGCTTCATCATGGCGATGGAAAGATATGGTCTAGAGGCTCTCTGATCGGCAAAGGAGGCTTTGGGTCAGTCTACTTGGCTACTCTGAAGAAACCCAGATCACCTTACAGCTATCTGCCGCACACCATGGCGGTGAAATCGGCAGAGGTCTCTGTTTCGGGCTCGCTTCAGAAGGAGAAAGAGGTTCTGAGTAATCTTCAAGGATGTCCTTACATACTCAGGTGCTTTTCGGAAGAGATTACTACGGGTGAAAACGGTGACATGGTCTATAACTTGTTGTTGGAGTATGCTTCTGGTGGAACCCTGGCCGATCACATCGAGAAATCGAACGCTTCTGGATTGCCTGAATCCGAGGTAAGGCGTTATACGAGGTCTATTCTTCGAGGGCTTAAGCACATTCATGACTGCTCTTATGTTCATTGCGATTTGAAGCCTGACAACGTCTTGCTTGTGCCTACTTCTGCTAAGAATTTCGTGGCAAAGATTGGCGATTTTGGTTTGGCAAAGAGGGCAGCGAGTCAGAGTAAGAAGAGGAGATTGGATCCTTATTGGAGAGGCACTCCTCTGTATTTGCCGCCGGAAGTTGTGATTGAGAACGTACAAGAGCCACCTTCTGATATTTGGGCTCTTGGCTGTGTGGTGCTTGAGATGTTAACTGGGAAGCCGCCGTGGGATAGGAAACGGGATTTGGGTTGTGAGGAACTTTTGTCTCTAATCAGTAATGAGCGTGAATTGCCTAAGATTTCGAGTGGGATTTCGAAAGAGGGGAAGGATTTTCTGAATGGATGTCTTGTGAGGAAAGCTAAGAACCGACTGACGGCTGAGATGCTCTTGAATCACCCCTTCGTAGCAGGATTAGACGAAGAAGATGGAGTAATCAACGAATTTGAGGAGGTTTCAGGGGCCAGCTTGCCATCGTCCATGTCTGAGGATGATGATGATGATGATCTCAGTTGTTCCTACTGTTCGGATGACTGGAGCTTTGCATCTGATGAAGGTTCCCCCTTGTCTTCTTGGTCAGCAGAGGCAGGGGAGATAAATAGTACCATGGAAGTTCAAAAGAAGGGGGGAGTTGCATACACTGACATTACTCCTCAAGATGATCATATAGTTAAGATGTCAAGAGTGGCTTCTTCAAAACCAACGCAGCAATACCCATCTACTCTCACCATCCCGGCTGGAGCATAGCGAGAATGTTCAGATATCCGGAGCAAAATCTGTGTTTATTTTTATATTTCAACATATACTCAAATTCTTTCTTGTAAATGTTGGATACATGATTACAGTTCATGCCAGAATTATTTTGGTAGGCCATATATGCTACTTACAATGTAATTCAACTATACTAGTTAGCATTTAAATATATGATACATTTAAATTCAAGTTTTTTGTCCCAAATAGTAGTTTACTCCATTCTGTTCCATGTTTTAGGAAACCCTGAGGATACTCATAAGAGATATCCAGGTCATATATGACTTGTTTTGAAGTTGATAAGTCTGTATAAGAGTTTTGGATATTTAGAAACCCAAATTTGGAAATGGTAATTTCTGACTCTCTGTTATGTATATTGGTAAGTGCTAGTCTAACCAGGAAAGTTTGAAATGACTATTTCAATGATGCTAGATGGGTGAGTGGCAATTCTAAGAATGAGAGTTCGAAAATTGCCCAATTTTCTTTCTACAAGTTTAGAAGTAGTATCAGCAGCACATGATTTGAGAATGAGCACATTACCTTATTTGTTTGAATTCTAGATTTCTTTTTGTATCTATTTCTTCATCAAATCCTCAATATATGACCATGAATATTGGGTTTTTTTTTTTTTTTTTTGGAGGAGGGGGGGGGGGGGGGGGGGGTGGGAGTGGTTGTGTGTGAGCACTCTCCTTGATTTCAATCAATAAAAGTTAATTCTCTTTTAAGTTTCCTCGTTATTTCTTAATTGAGATTCCAAATCTTCACGTTTCCTTTTGCTTCCCATATTTTTTTGGGTGCGAGTTTTTCGCTTGTCTCCCATTACATATCTCACTTACGCTTCCCATTCTAGAAAATATTACTTTGCTTTGATTGTTTAAAATTACTTCTGCGACAAATTTTTCTTGAGATTTCTTAGAGATAAAGTTCTTGACCAATCGGCTATAAGTAAAGGAGATTAACAGAGATCTCAACTGACATCCTTTTTCTTCTGAATAAAATTATACGTTTAAGTAAAGGAGATCAACAGAGACCTCATCCTGAAAAGTACCAACGGACAAACTATTTGAGTTTAAACAAGCATGGCTACTAAAGAGGTAAAAGCAAACTACACCAATTGTAATTCAATGCACCTAGTTTATAATAGAAGGGAGCAAGGTCAGAACTCCCTCTTAGACACGTCCACAGGTACCTGAGCCCATCAGCCTCCAATCGTCAAATGCTCCAGTGGCCTCTCAGAGTTCCCTATAAGTGATTCTTGGGATATGTTGCATCAATTCTGGTGTTGATTTTCTTACTGTTTCAAATCCTTTCCAGAGGAAAACAATCCTTCGATGCGTCGGAAACCAATCACACAAATGGTTGCCCCTAAGAATGCTGACACAGATATGAAAACGCAGAAAGTAACCAAGAACATACGTGAAAGAAACCAGTGTTGGCGTAGTGGACAAATGGGTATGCCAGAAACCGATCCACAAAGATAGTGATTACCCAAGAATGAAAGATTTGTGGTTGAATTAAAGATGCCTCTAGAGGGTATCATTCCAACAAAGTTGTTAAATGAAAGATTCAGAAAGGTAAGAGTCTGAATTTTGTTGAGGCTTGTTGGGATCTTTCCAGATAAATTGTTTCCTGAAACATCGAAGGATTCAAGGTTTTTAAGGTCACCTAAAGAGTCCGGAAGCTGGCCCTGAAGAGAATTATGAGAAAAATTTATTGTCTTGACTGCGATGCAGCTTGATATCTGAGGGAAGACACTTCCAGAGAGGTTATTCGATCAAAGATCTATTTCCAGAAGACTTTCCAACTTGCTGAGCTCAATTGGCAAAGGCCCTTCAAGATGATTATGTGAAAGATTTAGAAATATTCGGATCTCACGCAGAGCTGATAATTCTGGAGGGATCCTCCCTGTCAATCTGTTATGGGACAAGTCTAGCTTGTTCAGATTTGTGCACTGTCCTAGGCTTGGTGGTATGGCTCCTGAAAGGAGGTTGTTGTTGAGGAACAAAAAAGTCACACGAACCAAATTCCCTAGACTCTCCGGTATCTTGCCAGAGAATCCGTTATATGATAGACCAAGAAGACCCAGATGAGGAAAGTGTCCTAATGCTGCTGGAATTGCACTGGTGAAACCGTTGTGTGACAGTAAAAGCTGTTCCAAACGTGACAAACGAGTGAGCTCTGATGGAATTGTTCCATTTAAAAGATTGGACGTCAAATTCAACCACACAAGATTGGAAAGATTTGCTGAACTAGGAGGAATCGATCCAGAGATTTGGTTTTCTTGCAGAAATATTTGTGCTAGATTAACACCCAGAAGGCCCAGGGAATGGGGTAATGTTCCTCCAAGGCCCATACCAGCCAATTCGAGCTCCTCCAGATAAGTGCAGTTTGCAAGGGAGGTGAATAATGGGTCGAGATTATGGTTGTGATCATGACTTATCATACTATTATATGATAAATGGAGATACTAAAGTGAGGGTAGCTTTCCTACAATCTCTGAAGGCAATTCACCAGAAAGTTGGTTATACTCCACATCCAAATTTAACAGTTGTGAAGCATTGGTTATAGACACAGGGAGTTCTCCAATAAGTTGATTACTATACAAATTGAGGCTCCAAATATCTGGACAATTTC
Organism: Liquidambar formosana; assembly: GCA_039720395.1. NCBI lineage: Eukaryota > Viridiplantae > Streptophyta > Magnoliopsida > Saxifragales > Altingiaceae > Liquidambar > Liquidambar formosana. The sequence goes on along the minus strand of CM077826.1, from coordinate 11,737,708 downwards.
CAATCTCTTTGGGAATTTTGCCAGTGAGGAAGTTGGCCCCAAGGTCTACATTTTTCAAAAGAGTGCAATTGGAGAAGAAGGAAGCTGGAATCGTGCCCGACAATTTGTTTCACATTAGACTTATTAATGTAAGGTTGGAAAGAAGGGCCAAGGATTCTGGTATCGAACCGTCTAAATTGTTCAGATTGAGTAGGATATGACGGAGGTGTCGGAGGGAAGAAAATTCAGAGGCTTTCACGATTCGTGGAGGGACGATAGAAATTTTATCTTCTTTCTATTGTGCAGAAGCGATAAAAAAAACAAACAAATCAAATCTCAGAACAAGAAAACAAAACACCACACCAAGAAGACAGAAGGCTTACGTGGTTGGTAAGAATGAAACCAGTGTCGCTCTACAGGACAAACAGGTATGCCAGAAACTGATCCACAGAGATGGTGATTACCCAAGAATGAAAGATTTGTGGTTGAATTGAAGATGCCACCAGATGGTATCATTCCGTCAAAGTTATTAAATGACAGATTCAGAAAGGTAAGAGTCTGAATTTTGTTGAGGCTCGTTGGGATCTTTCCAGATAAATTGTTTCCTGAAACATTTAAGGATTCAAAGTTCTTAAGGTCACCTAAAGATTCTGGAAGCTGGCTGTGAAGAGAATTATGAGAAAAATTAATTGTCCTCAATGCGATGCAGCTTGATATCTGAGGGAAGACATTTCCATTGAGGTTATTCGATGAAAGATCAATCTCTAGAACATTTTCCATCTTGCTGAGCTCAATTGGCAAAGGCCCTTCAAAACAATTATGCGAAAGATTCAGAAATATTTTAATCTCACTCATACCTGATATTTCTGGAGGAATTCTCCCTATCAATCTGTTATGGGACAAGTCTAGCTTGTTCAGATTTGTGCACTGTCTTAGACTTGGAGGTATGGCTCCTGAAAGGCGGTTGTGGTTGAGGAACAAAACAGCCACACCAACCAAATTCCCTAGACTCCCTGGTATCTCGCCAGAGAATCTATTATATGACAGATCAAGCACATTAAGATGAAGAAACTGTCCTAATGCTGCAGGAATTGCACCAGTGAAATAGTTGTGTGACAATAAAAGCTGTTGCAAATGTGGTAAACCACCGATCTCTTCTGGAAGTGTTCCATTTAAAAGATTGGACGTCAAATTTAACCACGTAAGATTGGAAAGACTTGCCAAACTAGGAGCAATTGATCCAAAGAAATGGTTTTCTTGCAGCCATAGCCTTCCAAAATTAACACCTACTCGGCCTATGGAATTGGGCAATGTTCCTCCGAGGCCCATACCAGCCAATTCGAGCTCATCCAGATCAGTGCAGTTTGCGAGGGAGGTGAAGAATGCGTCGAGGTTAGTGTTGTGATTGTGACTTATCATATTGTTATAGGATAAATGAAGATACAGAAGTTCAGGTAGCCTTCCTACAATCTCTAAAGGCAATTCGCCGGAAAGTTGGTTAAACTCCACATCCAAATTTAACAGTTGTGAAGCATTAGTAATAGATACAGGGAGTTCTCCAGTAAGATTGTTACCATATAAGTTGATGCTCCATAGATTTGGACAATTTCCAATCTCTTTGGGAATTTTGCCAGTGAGGAAGTTGGCCCCAAGGTCTACATTTTTCAAAAGAGTGCAATTGGAGAAGAAGGAAGCTGGAATCGTACCCGACAATTTGTTTCCCATTAGACTTACTAATGTATGGTTGGAAAGAAGGGCCAAGGATTCTGGTATCGAACCGTCTAAATTGTTCAGATCGAGTAGGAGATGACGGAGGTGTCGGAGGGAAGAAAATTCAGGTGGACTAGTGCCGAAAAATTTATTTTCAACAAGCAGTAGGGTACGAAGGGCGGTGAGATTTGAAAGCATGGGTGAAAGCCGACCTGCAAGTCCAGTGCGATAGAGGTTGAGTTGTCTCACGCGAAGATGTTTGATATCGCATAGAACACCTGTGAAGTTGCAGACATCAACACCCTCGTCCCAGTCAGCAAGTGTGGAATTGGGATCTGATGTTATGGTCCTTTTGAATGCCAGAAGAGCTTCCTTGTCTGTCTGCAAAGAGTGGTGACCAGCATGGTGATGACCCAAAAATGGCTGACCAGAAGTAAAAACCAAATGCTGCAGTAGAAGGAGAAACATGGTTCTTATGGAGACCATGGGGGGGAAATTGCAAGTGCCTAATAATATTTTCCTTTGTGAGAGCTTCTTCCCTCTGGGAGAGATAGAAAGAGTTGGAAACTGTGAGAGAGAGAGAGAGAGAGAGACAATTAAGCAGGGTTGGATGAGTGAATGGGGGAATGATTTGAATGGAAGTGGAAAATAATCTTCTGGTTGGCACAATTCAATAGAGGCCATGATTTGTGAAGGGACTATAGAAAATGTTATCTTCCTTTCTTTATTGGGGTTCCAACAATGATGACTAGATTTTAAACTCAGATGGGATACCCACTTACATAGGACATTTGAAGAATTACTACAAGGGAGTTTCTGGGTTTTAATAATGAGATGATGGAAATGAATTAAACCTAATGCCTCCTGAACTTTATGTGGCCTCAAACAGGCCTAGTTTGTCTTGGTGAAGTGGAAATTTAAACCTCATACCACCTGAATTTCGTCATTTTGATTGATTCGGAATCTTTCAAGTTGAACAACTTACCTCAATGTCATTTGAAATACGAAGTATACACAATGAAAGGATTCTACGTTTATGTGCACATAAACATATTCAAGAATCTGAAGATCGTCACCCCTTTTCTACCTCGGCTTCAATCCGTGTCCTTACGGGATTGACATTGTCTCCAAATTCCAGTCCCCTACTTGTGCCTTAAGAAGGGTGAAGGAGACTCAAAATCCATGAGAGGAGCAGACGATTCACATCCTAATTTGGGGAGATGATCTGCATGGAAATTTCCTTTATGATGAGCATGTTGCAATACATATCTTCAAGGCTGGTGCAAGAATGTCTGGCAGTTGCCCAATACATATCTCAGTGATCAACTCAAATGGTAGAAAATTTTGGATCATGGTGATTCAAGTGTAGAGCATAGACCACTTATTTTGGCAGTTGCCCAATTAATGCCTAGTGTCCATCTCATATGGTGAAATTTTTTTGGATCATAGTGCTTCAAGTGTAGAGCATAGACCACTTATTGTATATATGACACATACTGAATCTTTGTACATTTTTATTTTGCCGACAGGGTTGAATGTTGAAGTTCGACAAATCCCTAGACCTAGGTTCCATCCACATACTCCGTGTCCATTAATACAAATGATAAATAAAAAATAGGAAGTCAAACTTAAAACCATTTACTTTTTGTGGTGTAACTCATTGGAACAATAGGTCTACCCTTGGAGAGGTTTTTTTTTTTTTTTTTTTTTTTTTTTTTTTTTTTTTTTCTCATCATCGTCTTCTTCTTCTTCTTGTTTGCTTAGCATGGGTATTCACAGCCCTTTGGGATGAGACCAACCCCGTTCCACATCTGCCACGGAGTTGAATTCTTGTACTTAAAGCACACGATATAAGAGTCTTCATGCGAACTCTATCACAAATTAATTACTCATAAAAAATCATCTAGCAAGGAATTTATTTCTACGTATATTGTACTTAAAGCACACAATATACACACAGCATATTGTTATATTGTATCTCAGCATACCTTGGGTCCTAAATCACTATAAACCTCTAATCGCACGCACAATAAGGGGGCTCTAACAATTTCTCAAAGTACTTGCAATTTCACAAACAATTTGGTGAATGCGTGTCAATGCCCACAATTCTTTGAGTCTAGTTGTGTATTCTGGTGAAAAGTCACTGCATTCAGTGTGGCTTGATAAAGGTTCCTTTTTTTTTTTTTTGCTTGCAAGTAGCCATTTATTGTCATACCTTTATTATGGAAATATTTGATAATTTTTTTCCAATTCTCATGAAGATAGAAACAAAGTACAATGGCTAAAGGCACCAAATCAATGTAGTCTTTGAGCACATCAACACTAGAAATTGGCCATCAGGTCTTGATATATAATAGGAAACTATTTCTTACACATCAAATCCTTATGCAACAAAGTAATAGATTTAGTAGCCGATAACATGGTAGCTTAATAACATTTGCTTCATTTGTTAAGTAAGTGATCTCGGATTCAAACTTATGGAGAAACGATGATTACCCATTTGTTCATATTAAGGGGATTATGGATAATGATAAGTTTACTCAATTGTCCCCCCCAAAATAAAAATAAAATAAAAAATAAAAAATGCACATTTAATAATTAATTGGCCATTAGAAACAAGACCCACCGCATTCAATCCAAAATTCCTTGATGGCCATCAAGGAATTTATTTATTCATTTATTTTTTGACCCTATGTAAAATATTACTCCGTAAGGGTCTGTTTATTTCGCAAGAAACAAAACTCTCGAGACTTTGAAATTCTCGAGAGTTAAAACTCTTGAGAGTTATAATCCTGAGAGTTAGAATTTTGGTTGTTCGGTTTACAAAATGATTTTTTATAGGAATTTATGATTTTTTTTTCTTTTTTATTAAAAAAAAACTTTAAAAAAACTAGAAATGAAATCGGATCCAAAGAGTTATAGTCGTGAAGCAATATGACCTTAAGTTAATTGAAATTTACCGAAGAAGAAGAAAGTGGGTGATGTGGGTAATCGCCGGCGAAACATTGCTTGGGTATTAAAAAAAAAAAAATTTGAGTTCAAAATCAAAGACCGTGACATGATTTTATAAAAACACACAAAACACACATATTGCTTTGCCAATATTCTTACACACTCTGTTTTGTAAAGAGAAAAAAAAAAGGATGCGGAGTGAAGTTCTAAAAAATGAGTTTGGGTTGCGGAGAATAACGTGTGGGAGTTTCTAATTCCTGTGTATTTCGACAAGATTTTCATTTCCCATGAATTACGAGAATTGAGATTTCACGGGAAATTAAAATCTTATGATTTAAGCGAAACGAACAACCTACTTTTTATTGATTCTTGAGAATCTACAACTCCCACCCCCAATTCCCGTCAAACGAATAGACCCTAAATGAACTTAATAAAGCAGGGAATTGGTGGACCATGGGAAAACAATTACAGTTCGTAGTCGTTGTTAGTTACGTTAGTAGTCATTTATTAGGAGTTAGTAACAATTTGTATTGAACTATAATTATTTTATGGTAGCCCAACCAATCAAAAATTTAGGTGGACCCCGTTTAGTCAGGACCGTTTATTTGGTTAACGTTCCGGTTAGTTCAAGCCTTGAAGCCCAAGGCCGTTTCTCAACAAAACTACACTGCCTAAAACCCTAGTTTTGCCTTTTGTTTCTATTTTCTAAAACCCTACCGAAACCATTTCTAACTCGAATTTCTGGGACGCGTATATGTGTACTTATAAACCCTAATCTCAGGTAACATTTCAAACTCTCAAGAAAACTTGGGTGTGAAGAAAGAAAGGAGAGAATGAAGAGAAAGCAAGAACATCAGCTTCATCATGGCGATGGAAAGATATGGTCTAGAGGCTCTCTGATCGGCAAAGGAGGCTTTGGGTCAGTCTACTTGGCTACTCTGAAGAAACCCAGATCACCTTACAGCTATCTGCCGCACACCATGGCGGTGAAATCGGCAGAGGTCTCTGTTTCGGGCTCGCTTCAGAAGGAGAAAGAGGTTCTGAGTAATCTTCAAGGATGTCCATACATACTCAGGTGCTTTTCGGAAGAGACTACTACGGGTGAAAACGGTGACATGGTCTATAACTTGTTGTTGGAGTATGCTTCTGGTGGAACCCTGGCTGATCACATCGAGAAATCGAACGGTTCGGGATTGCCTGAATCCGAGGTAAGGCGTTATACGAGGTCTATTCTTCGAGGGCTTAAGCACATTCATGACTCCTCTTATGTTCACTGCGATTTGAAGCCTGACAACGTCTTGCTTGTGCCTACTTCTGCTAAGAATTTCGTGGCAAAGATTGGCGATTTTGGTTTGGCAAAGAGGGCAGCGAGTCAGAGTAAGAAGAGGAGATTGGATCCTTATTGGAGAGGCACTCCTCTGTATTTGCCGCCGGAAGTTGTGATTGAGAACGTACAAGAGCCGCCTTCTGATATTTGGGCTCTTGGCTGTGTGGTGCTTGAGATGTTAACTGGGAAGCCGCCGTGGGATAGGAAACCAGATTTGGGTTGTGAGGAACTTTTGTCTCTAATCAGTAATGAGCGTGAATTGCCTAAAATTTCGAGTGGGATTTCGAAAGAGGGGAAGGATTTTCTGAATGGATGTCTTGTGAGGAAAGCTAAGAACCGACTGACGGCTGAGATGCTCTTGAATCACCCCTTTGTAGCAGGATTAGATGAAGAAGATGGAGTAATCAACGAATTTGAGGAAGTTTCAGGGGCCAGCTTGCCATCGTCCATGTCTGAGGATGATGATGATGATGATGATCTCAGTTGTTCCTACTGTTCGGATGACTGGAGCTTTGCATCTGATGAAGGTTCCCCCACATCTTCTTGGTCAGCAGAGGCAGGGGAGATAAATAGTACCATGGAAGTTCAAAAGAAGGGGAGAATTGCATACACTGACATCACTCCTCAAGATGATCATATAGTTGAGATGTCAAGATTGGCTTCTTCAAAACCAACGCAGCAATACCCATCTACTCTCACCATCCCGGCTGGAGCATAGCGAGAATGTTCAGATATCCGGAGCAAAATCTGTGTTTATTATTATATTTCGACATATACTCAAATTCTTTCTTGTAAATGTTGAATACATGATTACAATTCATGCCAGAATTATTTTGGTAGGCCATATATGCTACTTACAATGTAATTCAACTATTCTAGTTAGCATTTAAATATATGATACATTTAAATTCAAGTTTTTTGTCCCAAATAGTAGTTTACTCCCTTTTGTTCCATGTTTTAGGAAACCCTGAGGATGCTCATAAGAGATATCCAGGTTATATATGACTTGTTTTGAAGTTGATCAGTCTGTAGAAGAGTTTTGGACATTTAGAAACCCAAATTCGGAAATGGTAATTTCTTACTTTCTGTTATGTATATTGGATTATTGGTAAGTGCTAGTCTAACCAGGAAAGTTTGAAATGACTATTTCAATGATGCTAGATGGGCGAGTGGCAATCTAAGAATGAGAGTTCGAAAATTGCCCAATTTTCTTTCTACTATTTTAGAAGTAGTATCAGCAGCACATGATTTGAGAATGAGTACATTACCTAATTTCTTTGAATTCAAGATTTCTTTTTGTATCTATTTCTTCATCAAATCCTCAATATATGACTATCAATATTGGGTTTTTTTTTTTTTTTTTTTTTTTTTTGAAGGAAGGGTGGGGGTGTGGGAGTGGTTGTGTGTGAACACTCTCCTTGATTTCAATCAATAAAAGTTAATTCTCTTTTAAGTTTCCTCGTTATTTCTTAATTGAGATTCCAAATCTTCACGTTTCCTTTTGCTTCCCATATTTTTTTGGGTGCTGAGTTTTTCTCTTGTCTTCCATTACATATCTCACTTAGGCTTCCCATTCTATAAAATATTACTTTGCTTTGATTGTTTAAAATTACTTCTTCATTGCAACAAATTTTTCTTGAGATTTCTTAGAGATAAAGTTCTTGACCAATCGGCTATAAGTAAAGGAGATTAAAAGAGATCTCGACTGACATCTTTTTTCTTCTGAATACAATTATACGTTAAGTAAAGGAGATCAACAGAGACCTCATCCTGAAAAGTACCAACGGACAAACTATTTGAGTTTAAACAAGCATGGCTACTAAAGAGGCAAAAGCAAACTACACTAATTGTAATTCAATGCACCTAGTTTATAATAGAAGGGAGCAAGGTCTGAACTCCCTCATAGACACGTCCACAGCTACCTGAGCCCATCAGTCTCCACTCGTCAAATGCTCCGGTGGCCTCTCAGAGTTCCCTATAAGTGATTCTTGGGATATGCTGCATCAATTCTGGCGTTTATTTTCCTACTGTTTCAAATCCTTTCCAGAGGAAAACATTCCTTTGATGCGTCGGAAACCAATCACACAAATGGTTGCCCCTAAGAATGCTGACACAGATATGACAACGCAGAAAGTAACCAAGAACATACGTGAACGAAACCAGTGTCGGTGTAGTGGACAAATGGGTATGCCAGAAACCGATCCACAAAGATAGTGATTACCCATGAATGAAAGATTTGTGGTTGAATTAAAGATGCCTCCGGCGGGTATCATTCCAACAAAGTTGTTAAATGAAAGATTCAGAAAGGTAAGAGTCTGAATTTTGTTGAGGCTTGTTGGGATCTTTCCAGATAAGTAGTTTCCTGAAACATCGAAGGATTCAAGGTTTTTAAGGTCACCTAAAGAGTCCGGAAGCTGGCCCTGAAGAGAATTATGAGAAAAATTTATTGTCTTCAGTGCGATGCAGCTTGATATCTGAGGGAAGACACTTCCAGAGAGGTTATTCGATGAAAGATCAATCTCCAGAACATTTTCCAACTTGCTGAGCTCAATTGGCAAAGGCCCTTCAAGACGATTATGTGAAAGATTTAGAAATATTCGGATCTCACGCAGAGCTGATATTTCTGGAGGGATCCTCCCTGTCAATCTGTTATGGGACAAGTCTAGCTTGTTCAGATTTGTGCACTGTCCTAGGCTTGGTGGTATGGCTCCTGAAAGGAGGTTGTTGTTGAGGAACAAAAGAGTCACACGAACCAAATTCCCTAGACTCTCTGGTATCTTGCCAGAGAATCTGTTATATGAGAGATCAAGAAGACCCAGATGAGGAAACGGTCCAAATGCTGCTGGAATTGCACTGCTGAAACAGTTGTGTGACAGTAAAAGCTGCTCCAAATGCGACAAACGAGTGAGCTCTGATGGAATTGTTCCATTTAAAAGATTGGACGTCAAATTCAACCACACAAGACTGGAAAGATTTGCTAAACTAGGAGGAATTGATCCAGAGATTTGGTTTTCTTGCAGTAGTATATTTGATAGATTAACACCTAGTCGGCCTATGGAATTGGGCAATGTTCCTCCAAGGCCCATACCAGCCAATTCGAGCTCAACCAGATGAGTGCAGTTTGCAAGGGAGGTGAAGAATGGGTCGAGGTTAGTGTTGTGACTCTGACTTATCATATTATTATAGGATAAATGGAGATACAGAAGTTCAGGTAGCTTTCCTACAATCTCTAAAGGCAATTCACCAGAAAGTTGGTTATACTCCACATCCAAATTTAACAGTTGTGAAGCATTGGTTATAGACACAGGGAGCTCTCCAGTAAGCTGATTACTATACAAATTGAGGCTCCATATATCTGGACAATTTCCAATCTCTTTGGGAATTTTGCCAGTGAGGAAGTTGGCCCCAAGGTCTACATTTTTCAGAAGAGTGCAATTGGAGAAGAAGGAAGCTGGAATCGTACCCGACAATTTGTTTCCCATTAGACTTACTGAAGTAAGGTTGGAAAGAAGGGCCAAGGATTCTGGTATCGAACCGTCTAAATTGTTGAGATCGAGTAGGAGATGACGGAGGTGTCGGAGGGAAGAAAATTCAGGTGGAATAATACCAAAAAATTGATTTTCAATGAGTTTTAAGGCATGAAGCGCGGTGAGATTTGAAAGTAAGGGAGAAAGCCGACCTGCAAGTCCAGTGCGATAGAGGATGAGCTGTGTCACCCGTTGATGCTTCTTGTCACATATAACACCCGTGAAGTTGCAGACATCAACGGTCCCCTTCCAGTTTGCAAGTTTGGAATTGGGATCAGATGTTATGGTCCTTTTGAATGCCAGAAGAGCTTCCTTGTCTGTATCCAAAGAGTGGTGTTCCAAAAATGGCTGACCCGAAGTTAAAACCATATACTGCAGTAGAAGAAGAAACATGGTTTTTTTGCAGGCCATGGTGGGGGAATTGCAAGCGCCTTATTATAGTTTCCTTTGTGAGAACCTCTTCTATATCTTTTTTGCAGTGTTCACGCTGCTACATATATTATTAATGAGAAAGAAGAGTTGGAAACTTGGACACAGAGAAAGATAAGACAGAGAGAGACTCAAACAGGGTCGGTTGAGTGAATTAGTGGGATGGGGTGAATGGAAGTGGAAAATGATATTCTCGTTGGCACCATTCGGAAGTGGAAAATGATATTCTCGTTGGCACAATTCAACAGAGCTTTTACGATTCGTGGAGGGACGATAGAAATTTTATCTTCTTTCGATTGTGCAGAAGCGATAAAACAAACAAACAAACAAACAAATCAAATCTCAGAACAAGAAAATAAAACACCACACCAAGAAGACAGAAGGTTTACATGGTTTGGTAAGATGCCTATGTCCATGGCTATCGATTAATCCACAATGTATTGAGGAGTTTACATGGCTCTCTCACTGTCACGGTTGGCTATTCACTCGCAGAAAAAACCCAAATATATATGCGGGTAATAAAATAAGAGACGGAATCATATCAAAACATACCCAAAACAAACGGATCGGAAAAACTTTCGGGTCGCACGGGTCATCAATAATACGGGTCGAATTCATGACATCACCCAACACCTTCTGTATTGGGGTTGCAATTATGATGGATAGATTTTCAATTCAGATGTATACGCACTAAAAGGATAGAAAATGTTATCTTACTGTCTATATTGGGGTTTCACCTATGATGTGTAGATTTTCAACTCAGATGGATACCCACTAAGAGGACAGTAATGGAACATGTGATGCCCGAGCGAGCGCATCAGTTTCACATGCCTGTATGTGCGCGTTGTAGAACACCGAAGTTTGATCACTCAATCAAAAAGATGGACCTTGCGGGGTTGGTTGAGCGGACAGGTCATGAGTGTTTCCCAAAAAAGTTCTCCCTCCTTCTATGTTTCTCTTGCCCATTTCCCAATTATTTCTCTTAAATTGCAGGGTTTTATGCCAGTGGCATGATAGTTTAGTGGCAATATCCTCACTTGTTAAGCAAGTAATATCAAGTTCAAGCTCGTGAAGGAACATTATGACGTAGCGGAAGCTTATGAAGAAGTAGGGCACCGCCTGCTTCTTGGAAAATCGTTCGAATCCACGAACAAAAGAGTAACACACTCGAATCCACGAACTCAGAGAATTATATTTCAGAAAGAAAATTCTTTATTGAATGAAAGTTTACCTTACAATGAAAGGAGGTAGCCTTTATATAGGCTACAAAATCTAATTTGACTAGAACTATAACTCAAAAGTCCTAAACTTAATAAATAACCTAATTCAACTAGAATTATAAATCAAAAGTTCTAAACTTAATAAATAACCTAATTCAACTAGAACTATAAATTTAGAAAGAAATAACTAAAATAAGAAAAAAATACTAAATATTCCAAAAATAAAACTGCTCCCAACCATAGGTACGGTTTGCTTGACCGTTGGTACGGTTATATGCAGAAAGCCATTTTGGTTTCTGATTGGTCTTAAATTCTGTCCTACATCAGTCTCCCCTGCTTGAAAAGAACTCGCCCGCGAGTTCGTTGTATGAACTTGAAGTCTTCCTTCCCAAACAAAAAGATACTTCGAGTACTTCAATTTCGTCAAGCTCTTCCCAAAATTATTCTTCATGAATGTTCCCACTCGAAGACTCTTTTCTGCATACTTCAATTTATTAACAAGGTCAACCAAATTATGATTAAGAACAAAATTATACTCTTCGTTCCCAATAAAATCAATGTGTTGTACCCTGTTGCTCAATGAAAAATCAGTATCTGCATTCGAAAATTTAATAAGCTCATTAAATTTATCCAATGGCGGTTGTATAGGAATAACAACTTCTTGTAGCCCTGACTCTTCCACCACAATATGGTCAACCGCCTCCTTGATATTTGTCACAAATTCTCCTCCATCAACTAGAAACACTGACTTCCCTTTGGGTTTTGGCTCTACTGCAGAGAATTCCTCTTTTATGGGCCCCAAAACGATCTTTTGTCCCCCTTTCATGAAAACATAGACATTATCGCGCCCCCTATATGTAGCATCCACATCAAATTGCCACGGTCTACCCAAAACCATATGGCAGGCATCCATCTCGACGACATCACAGGAAACCTCGTCTACATAATGTTTTCCAATAGAAAAATTAAGGCGACAAATTTTAGTTACCTTTGCTTCTGCACCCTGTTGAATCCAGCCAATCTTATACGATGATGGGTGTTTTTCAGCCTTCAGTCCCAGCTTTGTCACCATGGCCTTTGAAACAATGTTCGCACTACTGCCACTATCAATAATAACATCGCATACCTTTCTGTTCACAGTACACCTGGTTTGAAATATGTTATGCCGCTGCGACTGTTCCTCCCGCTTTGGCGCTAGTAAAAGTCTTTGAACCACTAGAGAGCGTGAAAGTAACTCTCCATCATCGCCCCCTATAATGTCTTCTTCTTCATAGGTGTATGCTGCTTCATCATCTACCTCCTTTGTCTCCAAGTCTTCCCTATCCTCTAGCGTGACTAGGTTAACGGTACCTTGTTTCGGGCACTGGTTGGAACGATGCCCTGGCTGTCCGCATCTATAGCACTTATCAGACCCCGGATGAGCATAAGGATTATGAGGTGCTACTTCAGGTGGAACAATGTTGGCTGGCTTTGTTGGACCTCCACTACTACCTGTCTCGTGAGTGGTGTTAGACAAAGGTGGCAGAGTTATTGGTGTTTTTCCTTTATTTATTGCAGTATGATTAGAATTAAAGGAATTTCTTGCTTCGACCGCCGCTTTCGATCTGTCTAATTGAGTTTCCGCCTTAAGAGCCAACGCAACGGCTTCGGTTAAGGTGTAGACTGTTTGCATCGCAACTCGATCCTGTATAGCCCAACGCAACCCCCCAACAAATCTGGCAACTTGTTGCGCATCTATTTCCAACAGGTTATTACGCGACGATAGCCTATGGAACTCCTCTAGGTACGCCTCAACTGTTCTACTTCCCTGCCTACAATCTTGATATTGTTGAAACAGAATTTGCTCATAATCTGGAGGCAAATACCTAGATCGTAACAGTCGCCTCATCTTAGCCCATGTCCGAACCATCCCCTTTCCTTGTCACATCCGCGTTGTTTACAATTGCTCCCACCAAGCAGAAGCTCCCCCCAGTAGTCTGTACGCGATTAATTTCACCTTTTTATCTTCAGGAATATCCATATAATCGAAAAACCTCTCAACTAATACCAACCAGTCAAGAAACCCCTCGATCTGAAGTTGGCCATTAAAACTAGGCAAGTCCATCTTCATACGAAAGGTCTGTTGGTCCTGCCCTCCTTGGTAACCCCTCCGATTATTCCGAAGTATGGCTTCAGCATCTTCTTCATCCTCACTCAGGTTATCCTCATAGGCTAGCTGCCTACGTGGAATCTCTGGATGACGTTCACGAAAAATTTCATCCCTCTCTCGATAAGGTTGACGATAAGGTTGACGACCAGTAGGACCATCGCCTCGCTGATTATTCCCTACCGTCAGCCTAGCAAGAGTCGCTTGAATCTCCCGCAACGCTTGTTGGGTCTCACGTTGCGCCTGCTGGGTCTCACGTTGGAAAATTCTGAATTCAGCTCCTGTAACTATATCTTCCTCACGGTCACCGCCGTCAAGGACTTCGCTTTCGTTCCGTGCGTTCGCCATCTGAATAGGATTAAGCCTGCTCTGATACCAACTGACGTAGCGGAAGCTTATGAAGAAGTAGGGCACCGCCTGCTTCTTGGAAAATCGTTCGAATCCACGAACAAAAGAGTAACACACTCAAATCCACAAGCTCAAAGAATTATATTTCAGAAAGAAAATTCTTTATTGAATGAAAGTTCACCTTACAATGAAAGGAGGTAGCCTTTATATAGGCTACAAAATCTAATTTGACTAGAACTATAACTCAAAAGTCCTAAACTTAATAAATAACCTAATTCAACTAGAATTATAAATCAAAAGTCCTAAACTTAATAAATAACCTAATTCAACTAGAACTATAAATTTAAGAAAGAAACAACTAAAATAAGAAAAAAAAACTAAATATTCCAAAAATAAAACTGCTCCCAACCATAGGTACGGTTTGCTTGACCGTTGGTACGGTTATATGCAGAAAGCCATTTTGGTTTCTGATTGGTCTTAAATTCTGTCCTACATCACATTAATACACATCATTACTATTAGGGGGTTAGGGGTTAGAGTAGGTTTTATCGACTATCCAAAAAAAAAAAAAAACTATAGAGATTTACCATAATTCCTATGTAGGGATTGGAGGATGTTTCCGGGGCCAGCCCATCATTGTCGTTGTCTGAGGATGATGATGAGCTCAGTTCTTCCTACTTTTCAGATGAATGGAGCCTTGCATCTGGTGAAAAATCCCCCTTTTCTTCCTGGTCAGCAGAGGTAGGGGAGATGCATAATCAAGGGTCTTCTAATTCTGCAGAAGAAGCGACTATGGGAGTTCAAAAGAAAGGGGGAATTCCATGCTCTAATAGTACTCCTAACTATGATCATATAGCTAAGAAGTCAAGATTGACTTCTTCAAAACCAATGAAACAGTACCAATCTCCTTTCACTATCCCGGCCAGAGCATAGCCAGAATATTCAGAAATCTGGGGCAAATTTTGTTTTTTGTTTTTTTTTTTTTCATTTTTTATATTTTGAAGTTCAATTACATTGATTTCTTTCTCGTACACATCAGGTACATGATTACAGTGTATAACAGAACTATCTTGGCAATCCATATAGGTTGGGAAGGTTGCAATTCTGGTAAACATTTGAATATATAATGCATTCAGGAGACAATTTTGTTGTCCCGAATGATTGTTTACACCTTCTTGTTCTTTAATTTAGAAACCCTGAGGATACTCATGAGAGATATCCTGGTTGTGAATTGTTTTGAAATTGATAAGTTTGTATAAGAAGATGTCAACGTTCCTTCCTTATATGTATTCAGAGTTTCAAGATCAGATCTCTGAATTTTTTTCACCATAATGTTGTGAGTAAAATTTTATTTTGGAACTACAGGTTTAGGATATTTAGAAACCCAAATTTGGAAATGGTAATTTTCTGAATTTCTGTAATGTTATATGGGCAAGTGCTTGTCTTACTAGGCAAGTTTGAAATGACTTTCAATAGCTACATGGGCAAGTGGAGGCCTCATTAAGAGAATTTGAGAATTGCGCAATTTTTTTATCAGCAGTTTCAGCAGAACATGATCTGAGAATGTGGTGTATGTCACCTTATTTGGTTGAATTCAAGATTTCTTTTCATATCTATTTCTTCATCAAATCATCAATGTCCATGAATATTGATTGATTTTATAGCTGGTGTAGAAAAGTGACAGCATTCAATACAAATGACTAAGGGAAATTCAAAAATTCATATATAGAGAAGCTCTGACAATTTCATTCAATATTTATAGAGTTGAGAATTTTGCAGAATCAATGAAGAGAGCGAGATGGGAAAAACAAACAAATCCATATTTCTAACTTGATACGATTGACTAATGCTCATTTTTACCAATCAATTTTAAGACTATTCTTGTAGAGACTGCGATTGGAATAGTCATTCTTTTGGCTCACCTGTTCAGAGTTGCATTTTCCTATGTAGGATTGTTTGATTTTCCATTCCCGAATTTAGGTAGGGAATTCAATACACAAACTGAAATTTGGAAAAATATTTCATAAATAGCAACACGCTAATTAACAGAGATCTAACAAGACTTGTGCTAAAAAATCCATCTCTTGTTAGACTAGGAAACATTTATTTAGAGATCCTAGTCAGTTTACGAATTGCCTTGTGTTGCTGCTAACAAGACTACTATTATCCATTACCCTTAGTGGGATGGCCAATTTTGGAATCGCCTAGTCAGTCAATTTTGGAATCACCTGACTAGGATTTATTGACATAACGTATCATTAGAATCGCCATTTCCAAGTTTGGTATATACTCTGAGATCCTCAACCATAAACCTGAGAGGAAATTTATTCACAAAATAAAATTTTCGAAACATTTAGGAACTATGAACACACAAAAGAAGGGTTAACAGATATCACATCCAGAAAAGCAAGAGAAGAAAAAAGACAGAAAGAAAGAAAGAAGGAAGGATAACTCTGTTGCATTCTGCCAATATCTCCCTTTTAGGTACAGTGAGGAACAAAAATATACATAGACTTCAAATAATAAACACAGATGTTACTCAGTCTCTTTGAACATTCATAATTACACTCTATCCTGAATAGTTGAAGTAAATGGGCATTGCTGCACTGGATTTGATGAAGGCCGTGTTACTGTCAAAGGCACATTATCGCTTTAGGAGTAATGCTAGAGCTTGTAATTGTAACTCTCCTCCTTTTAAGAAATTCCAACCACTCGTCTCCAAGAGAAGGAAGAACCGCCTCAGTAGAACGCGTGGAATCCCCGATAGGTATGAAGTTCAAATCACTTGGAGAGGAAGAATGACCCAGCTTGGCATCATCAGCCTTGGGGAAAGACAATGTGGAGCCAACGCTTTCGGCATCTGAACCCTCCTCCAAGTCTCTGACCATTCCCTCGTCTTCATTGGGCCCTGCTACAAAGGGGTGATTCAAGAGCATTTCGGCTGTGAATCTATAAACAGGTTCCCTCACAAAGCAGCACCTCAAGAAATCCTTTGCCTCTTTCGATAACTCACTAGGAACAGAAGGCGATTCATGCTCAGAACCTATTCGACGCATAAGATCCTTAACATCCATATCTGGTTTTATATCCCATGGCCTTTTCCCAGTTAGCATCTCAAGCACCACACAACCAAGAGCCCAAATATCAGAAGGTGACTCTTGTAGATACTGAACCACTGCTTCAGGCGACAAATACAGAGGAGTGCCTCTCAATTGTTTCCTATTGCCCTCATAGGCCCTCTTTGCCAATCCGAAATCACCAATTTTCGCCACAAAATCAGCAGTAGTAGCAATGGGCATGAGTAAGATGTTCTCAGGCTTCAAATCACGGTGAACGAGTAAGATGTTCTCAGGTTTCAAATCGCAGTGAACATAACCGCACTCATGAACATACTTAAGCCCTTGAAGGATAGACCTTGTACAACGCCTTACATCGGCTTCGCGCAACCGACGGCCGCTCGATATCTTCATCAGATCAGCTATGGTTCCTCCAGAAGCATACTCCAAGAAGATATTGAATAAGGAGTCACCTTTGTCAGTCACGGTTACTTCTTGCCCAAAACACCTGATGATATGAGGGCATCGTCGAAGATTGTCCAGCACTTGTTTCTCCCTCTGAAGCGAACCCGAAACAGAGACCTCTGCCGATTTGACGGCCATGAAGGGGGGCAGAGTGATGTTTGGCGAAATGGGTTTCTTCAAAGTGGCAACAAAGACCGACCCGAAGCTTCCTCGGCCGATGAGGGAGCCTCTGGACCACGTCCGTCCACAGTGAAACGGAGAGGGCTTTACCGGCTCTGGTTCTTGTTTTCTTTTCATGGCTTCTCCTCAGAAGACTTTCAAGTTTCAACTATTTCTTTCTCAGAAGGAAACTGTCTGAAAGGATTAGACGGTAACAATTTCCAGATAGAAGGGTTTTTTCTTATATGGAAACCAAAAACCCTAGAGAAGCCTATAAATTGCAAACCGCGTTCAGGTTCAAGAATGGAAACTAGCAGAGGCAACGGTCGTCAATGTTCAACGTTTTTTTGAAAAAAATTGGGTAAATATCCAAAGAAAAGGGTTTAGCGAGTAGTGCCGTGGGCTCTACCCCTTATCATCCCAGCATCAGAGTGTTCACCCAAAATACTTAACCACATCTCGGAGTAATTAATTAATTTTTTTTTTTTTTGGGTTCTTTACTATTTAGACCTTCACCACCAGACTAATAGGTAGACACAAGAAAGGGTATTAGTCACTCACTCCTTGTAACGTTTAGGATAAACTCTACCAGTAATTGTTTTTAAAGAGAGAATGCAAAAACATTTTGTTTTTCACGGCGAAAGTTTCAAAATCATAGGTTCACCTTTTATAATTGAATTGTATATTTTAGACTTCTGGAGTTAAATTTTATTTCTAAAATTTATTTTTATTCTTTTAAACATAATTTTTATTCTTTTAACTGCTGGTTTTGCAAATTTTTTTTTTCTTTTTTTTTTTTTTTTTTGATGGAGTAAGTATTGTATTAAAAATAAAGGCCAAGTCCAAGTACATGAGAAATATACAAGCACGAAAGCGGCAAAAATCTCTTTAAAATTTCCTAGGCATCAATAAAAAGCACAAAAGAAGGTTTGATAGAATTAATATAATTAACAAACCACAAAAAAAGGTTCATAGTAAGTAGAATTGAGATCAATAACAGACTTTTCAACTCCTTCAAAAGTCCCAATGGTTTCTCTCTCTCCAAATGCACCAAAAAATCGCATGAGAGGCATTCTCCAAACCACTTGAGCCTCTTTGTTACCTCTTTTAAACCACTAACCTGAAAGAAGATCATGAGTAGATAAAGGAAGGACCCAATGAACCCCAAACAAATTAAAAATAAACATCCAAAGGTTTCTAGCCACAATGCAATGAATGAAGACCTAGGTGATCCACCGTTTCCATGTTGTCTTTGCATAAAATACATCTATTTAGATGTAAGTATACCCTTGCCAATAAAGTGATCCAAAGTTAAACATTTATCACTTTCTACCAACCAACAAAAGAAAGCCACTTTAGTGGAACCCAAACAACCCACTGTGTTCTTGGCTAGAAACAAAGTGACATCATGAGGCCTAAGGGGTTATAGAAAGATTTTATGAAGAATAACCCCTTGGAGTCAATACTCCACACCAATGAATCATTCTAATCAATCAAAATCTTACTATCATAAAATACTTGGTAGAAGGCCAAAACACTTTCCATCTCCTAATCATTGAAGCTTCTAGAAAAAAATTACATTCCAAAAAATAACACCATTTTCCCATTCCGTATAATCTTTAACCTATGCCTTCTTATCAAGAGCAATATCATACAAAGAATGAAAATTATTCAGTAAGAGGCAAATTAGAACACCACACATCCTTCCAAAATCTCACTCTACTACCATCCCCCTACTTTAAATTCAATCTCCAATTTGAAATCATTAAGACTTTGCATAATTGCCTTCCAAAGACTCACTCTATAGGGCCTCTAACCTCCCTAGTCCACCATCCATCAATAATAACACCATACTTCCATATCACCACATCTCGCCATAAGTCTTGAACACCCTTGCTAAACCTTAAATCCACTTTCCCGTAAAAGCTTAATTAGTGCAAGAAATAGATCTAATACCCAACCCACGCAGAATTTTTACTTATGATTCATATTTTAGGAAACCATTTGTTGATTGTTAGATTAAATTTGATTCATATATGTAGGTCATTTATGTTAAAAAATTAAGTTGATCCAAGGTCAATAATTGTTTCATCATAAATGTCAATAAATGACCTATTACTATGACTATTAAAAAAATATTTGTTCTGAATCAGTTAACAATGAAAAAGTTATCTAATTCAATAATTAATTTCACAAATTACAAATGGTAAATAAGAGGCTTCCGAATTAGGTGCAGCTCATAATAAAAACACTGTATATCATAAATAATATTTTACAATTATTATTATTATTTTTTTTTCTTATAGGTTTATATACATAATAGTCAGGACCTCAGTGGGCCTTAATAACCAATTCCCCCAACCCCAAGTCCCAAACCAGACCGAGACAAGAGAGGGAGAGGAGCGAGGAAGGGAAAAGGCCGAGACGAGGCATCTCTGTTTCAGGTAGGCTTCTTCATATCGTCTTCATCTTCTTCCTTTTTGTTTTTCCCCCCACTATTTTCAAATAGTCATTAGATTTTCAGGGTTTTGGTTTTATTGACTTCCTTTGCTTCCATAGGTCTGAGATCAGTTGTTCAGTGTTTGTTTATACACATATACAAGTCGTTCACCACATTCCTCATTCTTACTTTGTATTAAAATCATGCTGACCTGATTTTTCCCAACAAATTTCACTGCAAAATCTGTCTCCGTTTGCGATTTCTCTCGCTGGTAACCGTCAGAATGAACATTCTTTGTCGCCACTTTCATAATCTGGTGTTGCGATCATCAATTCCCTCTCTCTCTCTCTCTCTCTCTCTCTCTCTCTCTTTTTCTGGGTTAGATTGTAACAATTTTTCTTGTTTGATATATTCATGGGAAAAATATTTGGTAGATGGTGCTGACAAAAACCAGGTTCTACTTATTTTCTTAATCTTTCCCTTTTGGGCTTTGTCGATTGGTTCGCGGAATAAATGTTTCTGGTTTCGAATCTCTATTCCTTTGATGACCTCTTTCATGGCCCCTTCGATTTTAAATATTTTGTTGATTGGACTGACATATTGGACCCATTACGTAATCTATTGGGACTACGTATTCCCTTTCCAAATTATGTGTGAATCTTTGTAATTACCCTCGTTATAGCTACTAGAATGATTAAAATCTTTAATCCAATTAATGAAAGTTTCAATGAGAAAATATAAATGATGGCACAATTAACAATTAGAGTTTTGGTTCTAAATTTCAATCTCAAACAAAAAGGCTAAAACACCCATATAGCCCCTTGCTGTTGCTTCAAATGTTTGGCATGATCAAGCTTATCCATAAACCTTGCAGCAAGCTGATCTGCATTAGCTCAGGATTGACCTGACTATGAGTCCCAATAATTTTAACTGCTTATATTTGGTGATGTTCTACACATCCATTTGCCTTGTAGCTTGATGTTTCATTTTGAAGTTATGCTTGTTTGGGTTTTGTTTAGAATTTAACAATCTCCTTAGTGAAACTGTCGATGTCAAGTGTTGAAGCTACTGAAAAGATGTTCATATCTGATGTACCCAGGTCTGGGCATGTTTACTTCTTCAATTTTGACATGGTGTATGAGATGGAACTATGCTTTATTGTGTTATTTAGTCCTGGATTTACTTTATATCAAGTGATGCCTATTGTGATTCTAATTTTGAAGGTGCGAATGGTTTTTATGCAGCGTTCATGCTCTTGCGCTATTTGGTTGGGATCTAAGGTTTGTGGGAGGAAAATATCTGAGACAATGATTCAGTTGTTTCTGTCTGAATCCATCTGGAGCAACGATGGAGATGATGACACTGCCAAGCTGGTCTTATCTCTGTTGAATAAGTTGGAATCCGTTATCTGGTCACTGATGTCGTATGGAGGTCGATCGGAGGCTCGACTATGGCTTTGCAACACTATATCAGGCATAAGTTCTATCACTCCCCACCATCAACGTGAGATATTTGTGAACCTATTAAAATCTAAGCCGCTAAAGCGGGGCCTAGCAGCTCAACTCTTGCAAATGTTATTTGAGAGGAGGCCACGCAAAGCAGGGTCCATCATAGCCAAGAACTGTTACATGCTTGAGAATTTCTTTAAAGGTAAGTCAGTTTTAAACATTTCTCATTTGAGTTGGCTTTCCTAAAATGGCATTTCAGTTCATTCTCTGTTCTGTAATATAAGTTTACTTGTAAAATACTTCATTTTAATTAAACAGTGTAGTTTAGTAGTTCCAGGTAGTTGTCCTTGGGTATATGTTATCTCAATGATTCATCTAGTCTCTTGTTTCTTACAAATTCTTTTACCAGGTGCTTAGGCAGGTAATTACTGATGATAACCTGTTTTTGTATATTGTAAAGTTCCTTTACCAATGGTGTATCAATTCACAGGATGTAAAATACATAGGTTGGTGCGGTGGAGTCACCTTTCTACCTCATTTTTAAGGATTTTTGTTTATTCATACTTTTAAACAATGCAGGAAATCCAAGACGTATATTGCAATGGTTTTCTAACTTCGCTGGTGGTGGAGAATTGGAGCACAGGAAAGGTGCTAAAGCGTTATCCCAATTTGCCTTTGTGAATCGGGACATTTGTTGGGAGGAGCTTGAGTGGAAGGGAAAACATGGGCAATCACCTGCAATGGTTGCTACAAAGCCTCATTACTTTCTTGATTTGGATGTCCAACGTACTGTGGAGAATTTTCTTGAGTATGTGCCAGAATTTTGGTCATCCAAAGAGTTTGCTGAGTCACTAAAGGGTGGTGAGATTTTGTTCATTGATACAAAATTTTTTGTGGATTTTTTTATTGATATGATGTATAAAGACGATTCGAGGGAAGTATGGGATGTCATACATGAGTTTTTAAAGGAGGAATCTTTTTCTTCTCTATGTCACCACCTTCTTATTGTTCTTGAAGAGTGTGATCTCTGTGTCTTCCTCAAAATGATTCGTAAATTTCTCTACCCAATAATGGAACCTAAGGATTTTGGTAACTCATCTTATTGGCTTGAGATTACACTTTCTAAGTGCAATGATTGTGAATCTATTGATCAGTTACTCCTGTTAAACGCGGTTATTAATCAAGGACGCCAGCTTTTACGGCTTTTACGTGATGAAGAAGGCCAGGAGGAAGAAGCAAAATTCAAGGATATTGTGATGCAGATTTGCACAGCTTCAACCAATGCCTATAGTTTGGCTCCAATCATGAAAGGATACAACAAGACAAAGACTCTGGAAGTGATAAAATGGTTGGGGCTTCAGTCTTGGGTTCTTCATTTTAAGTTGTCAGAGGATTTCCAGACTTCTGAATCGTGGGAATCATTGTTTGTTAATAATGGAATAAGTTTTCGCAAATCTGATAAATATGCGCTGCTACATCATGATGAATTTTTAGAAGAAAGCGGGTCTGATTTGGATCATAGATTGTCGAGTAGAGTAAGGCGCAAAAAGAAAGAAAGAAGTAAAAAGAAGAGAAGAAGGAACTTTGATCACGATGACAACTACAACAGTGAGCTTCTGGATTTCAATACATCAAATAATAGGCTAGGTTTGCAATCTAACTCTGGAAGTTGGTTGCTCTCTACTGATGGGTATTCTACTTTGTGGAGCAGCGTATGTTTATCACCCTTCATTAAGCTTTCTTAATAGGTTCAGTTCAATTTAAGAGTATTACATGCTATAATATCCTGTTCATTGTTAGTGATAAAGAAGGTAAAGATATTTATCATGTAATCATGTGCTTATAGATCTTGTTGGCTGAACGTGTTTACTGAGATCACTTTCATTTGTCAATTTGTATGTCATGCGAGGAACTTACTTTAGTATTTGATACATGCAATTTTTTTTTTCTTTTTCAAAAAATAAATAAATAAATCAAGAAAAATAAAGAAACAGATCTACAACACAAGGATGTGAGCACTTATATGTCAATTGGCATTTGCTGAAAGTTGCATAATCACCTTGTTTAGCGGTTTAAAATGAACTTCACAGGGCAGCATTTTTTTTTTCTCAAGTGGCCCTGGCTCATGCCATCTTCAAGTTCAAGTTGAGTGTCATGCCTTTTGACATATATATGTGTGTGTGTGTGTGTGTGTGTGTGAAAATAGAATCCCTTTTAGTTTGCAATTCCTTATAAAATTAATTCTTTTTTTTTTTTTTTCTCTTTTTGCTAAGGTTATAAAATTAGTTCATTTAATACGATTTTTTTTCTTTCTATTGTGAAATAATATATATATATATATATATTTTAATGAAGTAATCGTGTATATATATAAAATATAAGGAGCAAAATATATATATATATATATAGATATATATTTATTTATTTATTTTCGATCTCAGCTGTCTTCTCCAGCCAGTACCATGGATTCTTTCTTGTTGATGCTCATTTTGAATTACTTTATATTGTTCCTTCTAACTTCATTTTCTAAATATGCAAATCTAGATTTCTGTTAGTTTAGGCAGCCTTGTAAAGAAACTATCCTATTTTTAACAGATTATCTGACCATTTTGATGTTTTGTAGGTGGATTTACCTGAACACTTATCTAAGCATTGCTTTTGTACATGGATGAAGTGGGTTTTTGCCAAGTGGAGGGACGAGGCGTAATTCTTGCCTTGGATTTATTAATATGTATCCCTCAATGGTAGGACAACACATTTACCCTCATTTATTTATTTTTTTTCCTAATTCACAATCCTTTTGGAATTGGTCATAGAAATACAATGTTTGGAAGCAGGGAAGGATGGGTGGGATACAAGCAGATTTCATCTTTTGATTGGTGCAGTGCCTGATGGTGATCCTTCTACATTTGTTCAACCAAATTATTATCAGATGATTGAGAATGACGTCTATTGGTTAGAAAGGCTTCCAAGTTCCAAGTGGTTAAGTTTATCCAACATTTCAACCTCAACTGATAACCTTGGAGATCTCAGAGAGAAAATAGGTGTATGGGACCCATCAAATGGTGCGTAGTCCTGTTATTAGGCTATAATTTCATCTTAAGCTCGATGTATTTAAACTATTGACAGCTTGATCAGTGAACTGAACTTTTTGATGAAATAAATATGATCTTGTTTTGCAGGCCGATGCTAATCAGATGTCATGGTTTCAACCTCACCAAGTTTTCAAATGCTTGTTTCATCCAGTCAGCTTGATCAGTTACTGCCATTTGCTTCTGGATTTGAACCGGTTCCTTGCAAAGTTGTCTCTTCCTTAAATGGAAAAACCAAATGGTTTCATGCCTTTCTTAAAAGGGATACTGTTTTGAGTGGCTGTCGTCAATCTGGGCTTTTGATCCTCATCACATCATCCTTCTTTGGGTGGCAGTCGGGGAGGGGTGGGAGTAATTTATAAATTTTTTGCAATTCAGATGAAATTCAATTGCTGTATTTTTTGTTGTACATTTGTATGAAGATGTGGGCAGTTGAAATGGACTCTGGGTAAAGTCACATTTGTAAGACTTAAATGAATGTTGGTGAGGCAAAATGGTGGGGGAACTTGCTCTTGACTAGTGGCGGAGATGTTAGAGATCATCAATGAACAATTCTTGTGTTTCATAGGCTTTCGGTTGGGATTATAAAATTTGTTGTTGAAGACTCTGTTCTCAACCTTGAGCCTACGCATTGTGCTGTAATATCGGGCATCGTAATTCACTATATATTGGATTAAGTTGTTTTGGTAAATGCTTCTCTGCCATCATTGAATTTTTCTTTTGAGGTCTACAATAGAGATGTGGATAAGATTCCTCACTCCATGGTCTTAAATTAGTGAACTTGGTTAGAGATGGAACAAATAATTTATGGGCTAATTGGGGATAGTGATGTAGGAGGAAGTACAGTTCTCCAATTGTTGAATTATTCCCTAATTTTGCAAATTCATTTTTATTTTTTTATCGCAACATGCTCCCATTATAGCCTGCTTTCAATGAGCAACTCATTAAAAGATGGTTCCAAGGAAATCAAATAGTTACTTTGGTCCATTTCCCTCCCTAATTTTTTTTCCCAGTAAGTTTTACCCGTGAGCCTAGGCTCCACAGGTCTGGTTCCTTCCCCAACTTCCTTCCCCAACCCCTTGATAGCTGCTTGGGGTCTTTGAGACTGGAAACCTTTGAACTCCCCACGAGGAGGCAATTGGTACTAACTTAGTAGGATGACTTATTCACGAAACTGGTTAGAAGTGTATGCATCAGGTGATGATGATCAAATATTCTCTCCCACGATGAGGCATCAGGTGCATTCCAATACGCATTACAATACTCTTACCCGATTCGTATTTTGTGAAATCAATTGTTAGATTAGATCTAATTCATATATAAGGCATTGGAGTTAGCCTAGTGGTGAGGGAGGATGGGGAAAAAAGTAGGAGTCAGATAGGTTAGGAGTTCAAACCCCTCCCAATGTACCAAAAAAGATCTAATTCATATATATAGGTCATGTATGTTAAAAATAAAGTTAATTTGAGATTAAGAGCTATTTCATCCATGAATGTCTATAAATGAGATGTTTATTATTGATTAAAATATATTAATTTTGGATCAAATAGCAATTAGTTTCGGATAAACATGTGTAAATATTGGAAAAACATATGCCCCTTTATGTTGCAAATTTTAGGACTCAATCCCCTTTGAAACATATGAAAATTAGGAGCACTCTGAGAATTTTAATCCTACTCTTGAAGAGCACATGCATAAAATGAGGAAAATAGTAGCCAAAATTACAGCTTCTAGTGCATGCTGCACTAGAGGCATCCCTATACAAAACTGGTCTCACGGGTTAAAACAGCTGAACTAGTGTAATTTTATACAAAACTGGTCTTCCTAGCAATCATCATCCCCTAATCTTTTCAGAAGAACAATGATATTTAAAAAGGATACAAATAAGTATCCACCCCCACCCCCCCCCCCCCCCCCCCCCCCCCCCCCCCCCCCCCCCTCCATCCCCACCATCAAAATTTTAGTACTGAAGCCTTGTCGTTTGGCCATGCCCTTGGGTCAAAGTGTTTTTTTTTTTTTTTTTTCTTTTGCTTTATAAAAATAAAAAATTAATAAAAAATGAATTCACCAATCTAGTATTTAATACTGAAACTTTGATTGAGAAAAACCAAGAGGGACCCCAAGCAAATTAGGCCAAGGGCAGAGATGCACCTCAAAACATGATGGGAATCTGCGGATTGAATGGATAGCTCATAGCAAGCAACCCATATGAATATGATGATATCCACTTTATAGCCTTGCCCATAAACTAAAGAAGCTACGATGACCCTTCTTTGTTCATCAACACAAGTGTTTAAGAAATCTAAAATACGAATCCAGCACAATTAATACGAGCGTATAAACTAAGCTTTTTTTCATAATTATTAGTTTAAAAAAAAAAAGAGAAAAAAAAAAGAGGGATATTCACCAGAAGCCGGTCATCTTCCCAACCCCAATCCATACACATTTAATATATGTGAGGGAGATAATAGCATTTTCAAGTTTCAACTTCTCCACATCTTGATATATGAAAATAACCTCACACATCATTACAAATGTGGCGGTAATGGATAGAACGAGGGGACAGACCTGAATCCTTGGACTTATATTTCTGTACAAGCTCACACTTCACATATGTCCCTTTGGAAGCAACTGATCGATAGAAGTTCAAGGTCACACACCATTTACAAATGTATTGGAGTGCTTAGAATTTTGCACATGATTGGGTATTAACAAATTAAAAGGAGCATTATCCAACCACAACACAATCACCAGAATCTTAGAGAGCTTCCCTATCAGGTACCCATGAAATTGCAGCTCCACCATCTTCAAGACCTGCATATAAAAAATAAAAAATAAAAAGATGGTAAATTGAACTCTAACTGTGCAGTACTTTTGAAGATTGTTATTAAGGTAAATATCTTATATCATTCCATCCCATTACAATAGATTGAAAACAGTTTATTCACAACCGGTTAAACTTAAACAATGACCTATTGGCTATCGGTCCCCTGATTAGGGCTCTAATTAACCAATCACAGGGTGTTGATGACATGGGTGAGGTGGCACCGAGCCAGTGCATGTGATGATGGGTGGGGTGGGGTTTGGGTTCAACTGGGTTGAACCTTTAAAAAAGAGGTTGAATCTGAAACAAAAAAAATATATCAAGTGTTTTCACCATGATAAAAATGGTTACTTTGACAATGACAAGTAATATAATCATCCATAATAAAGGAAAGCAGCTTCCTTTCACTTTCCAGGAAATAGGCTGGTTGTCCACTTCATAACATTACATGCAACATACCAATGTCACAAATATAAATTCATAGCGATAGATGACCCGTTCAACAACATCAAAACCGTAGTTTTCCAGTTAATTGCTTATGGTTGGAACAGGGTAAGCTTTCAAATTAAACTTGATGCAACATAAAGGGTATGACATGCATATCTAAAACAGGATATCCCGAACAAATAAGAGGTTGAGTTGGGAAGTCCTCCACCCCTAGTGACCCAAAAAAAAAATAATAAATAAAAAAAAAGGAGAGACAAAGCATAAAAATTAAAGTCAGAAAGAATAGCAAACAATAAAATATGTAGCCCCCTCCCCCCACCAACTTACCTAATGAGACATATGCTGGCAAGCTGACGTACTTGGGACAAGAGCTTTTGGAAGAATTCATGTCACCTTGAATGCTATGCCCATTTCCACAGTCCCGAGGCTGTAATAATATCAAATTTTCAGAATACACATGACATCTTCTTTCACATTAAAGCAAATTCAAATAAAAATGTATTATTAGACAAGTAGGATGGTCTGCACACACAGAATACATTTTAAATAACGAGGAAACGCTCTAGGCAAACCCCAGGCCAATGTAAGACCCCACAACCCACATGGATTAAGCAAGACCAAGACCATGAGAACCATGGAAACCTTGTTTGAGTGACCCCAAGGGGTTAGCAAGAGTCAAACTCCGGACCTCTGCTTCCTAAGGCGTGGTCCCTTGCCAACTGAACTACCCCTAGGGGTTTGCACACACAGAACCCACAAACCACACTAGATTCAATGGGTTTCGCTTCATAAGGCTATATCAAAATTATCCTGATCATCCAATCTAATGTTGTCTCTCAATTGCCAGAAAAGATGATAAAACTGAGCAGGTGCAAAGTATTAAGAATTAATGGCATTATTTAAATTAATGTATTTTTTAGCTGGAAATGTGTAAGAGAACCCTCAAAACAGTTGGCTATCAACATATGACATGAAGTAGTGTGTCCAAAGCGAGACAATTGGTAGACACCCCCCCTAGCTTTAAATAAGATGCATAACACAAATTTTCCTCTGAGTCTAACCTTAAAATCCTTATAGAAGCATAAGTGAAGTTCCTGCACAGCTCCCTTAGAGCAAACCAGTAATGGGGTTGCCCGAAAAGCATTCTGAATGGCAGAAACAATGCCCCCAAGAGGATATTTTTCAGAATTAGAAGGAATATATCCAGCTTCATTCAGAACTTCCTGGTATCAAATGTCGAATACTACAGTTATAGCTTAAATGAAGAAATTAAATAATATTCAATATAAAATCAAACAGAATACAAGAACAAGCAAAATTATAACTTCTATTTACAATGTCCATATTAATTCCGAAATAAGACACAGAAATTTATTGGTTAGTAATATAACTATGGCGTGATAGCTGGGTAGGACACATAAAAAGGAGGCAAGCCTGTGTTAGACATAAATTTAACCCCCAAAAAAAAAGCTTTAAAATTTTATTTTATTTTATTTCTTATCTTCCAAAGGGTCTCACAAGACACAGATTTGACCAAAAATAACACATCAGCCATCAGGGAACACCTGATTTCTTCTGAAGTACAGAAGATATACAATTGTCAAAGGAGCAAATACGTAATAATAAATTTAATGAAAATTCTTCAAAATGCAAGTGAAACAATCTGAAGAAGGGGTTGGGAGAAGCAAGTAAGTGTGTATATAAATAGCAAGAGGATACAATTTTACACAACATAACTATATATAGAAATATATATTGATAGATTGTAGGGCCTTGTCTTGATTTTCTTGGAATTTGATGTTTCAATGTGTCCATATCATGTCCAGACCATTTCCTGTTTGGAAGCAATGATTTCGTTCCCAAGATTAATGTTTACTACTTTCCGAGCACTGTTTCCCAAATTAAAGACAATTTTGTTTCCAATTGCAAATATCAAAATGCTGAATCAAAAGAGAGCATCATTTTAGGTCTTGAACGACACCAATAAGTACTGGCAGTCAACAACAAACGACAACCCAATAAATAATAAATAATAAATAAGATGAAAACTAATGATTTTAAAGGTATAGTGTCGCGTGTTTGGTCCAAGTAAGTCTATCAGTAATGAGGAATGAAGGTTAAGGGTCCAGGGATTTTTTTTTTCCCCCTTTTGTTGTTACCTGCCACTTGTTATATTATTATATTTTTTTAGTAAAATTTCCATATGTTACATACCATGTTTTTTTGTTTTCTTCTTAATACTGAGACAAACATAAAACATTGCTTTCATTCTCATGTCAACAGTACAAGAGAACTGTCTGACCTCAGCTTCGCCCTGTAAATATTTCCTCTATCCTAAATATATTTATAATCTGAAAAAATGATTTAGTGATATTTGTGGTCTTAGACTACCTTTAATTTTTGGTAATCTATATTAAAATGAATTTAGTTCAAGAGCTCAACTACTTTTCTACAGTTCGGATAAGTTTTATTAGAGACTATATGATTGACACTATCACTTTTTTTTTCCTAGTAGCATTAGTACCTCCTCTGGTGCAGAAACCTTATTGAGGATAGTTTGAGTAATTTAGTTGAAATAGAAGCAAATGATCATTCTAATCAACTTAAGCTTCTCATTCTCTATTTGTTTTCATCTATCTATGACAACAAGATTTTGGTGGCCCAAACATCAGTTTTCTACAAAGAATATGCTTAGTTTAAAAAGCCTGCTGAAATTACAACTGCAAATAGAGCCTAGATCTTTCCAAAATAAATGTGCAACTTGCCAATAAAACCAAACTGGTGAGCTAACTCTTGATTTCAGTTTATCAGACTAAATCACAATCTTAATCATGCCAAGTCAATCTTAATCATGAATGTGGTATACAGCCTCTGTCAGATGCAATAAATGTAATTAACAAGTTTTGATGAATAAACAAGGAGCTAAAAGACAATATATAAGTTACAAAAGAGACAACATAGCCACTCACTATCTATATTTCAGTGGTCTTGTATGTGAATCGCATAGTATAAAAAGGATTAAAAATTTAGGGTAAACATGCAAAATCAACTCCCAAAACCTACCGTGACATTATATTTGAAATAAAGATTGAGGACTGTGAAAAAATAATCGTATTCATCTTGAACTACTGGAAAGGAACAAGTCCCATGCTTTTCTGCACGTAAAAGGTGAAAATTGTGAGGCATCAGACTAAAATAGAGGAAAAACTAATTCATTTGATATGTCTCCCAAATATAAAAATAATACAAATTTCACAAGTATGCTTATGGGATGCAACACTTGATGGGTCTCGCCATAAAAAGGCTCATGGTTCAAAATATAACCTAATTATTGCTTGAAACACTCATACGATTAGACGTGGTGCACATGCAAAGGCCAGCACCAATCACACGATCCACTCAACCTAGTTGATCTCTTATTCTCTTTGCACCAAAATCATCCTAAGGGGAACAATCTCCTCAATAATAATAAAAGAATCATATTATTTCTCTAGTCTATGTATGCAGCCAGCATGGACAGTAGGATGTCATTATATAGTATAGACAATAACAGCCACACATAATCACACATACTGTAAAATTACAAATTCGTCTCAAAACATTGAACACAGTAAAGTAAGAAACATGCAATTCCTACAAGATGGAAGGCCTTATTTCATCTGCAATTCTGACGATGACAGCTGAATGTCATACTTGCAATTTCATTGGTCAACCTGGAGAGAGTTGAATCAATGTGGTTTAAAAGTCAAGAGAATTTCAACAAATTCCTAGGACAACTAAAAAAATAGGATTTACACAACCCTTCACATATTCCATCAAGAACTGTTCACAATGTGCCATATGTAGAGAATCGATCCACCAGTCACGAAAGCACAGATTCGTGTCTTGAGAGAGGCCACTTTGTATAAAAAATGAAGGTTAGGACCGTATCCAGTTCACCCCTCCCAGGAACATCTTAGCATAGCAGGACCACTTTTTTATAGACACAAAATCTACTTTCTTCATGAAAATTAAGCACTTCTTATTTTATCAAATTATAGTGAACTCTATACATACATTTTATTAAAAAAGCATATAAAAGGCAGAAGATAAATTTTTTTTTTTAATGAAGTGAAAAGGCAGAAGGTAATTACCCCACTGCCATTGTATAGCACCGAATCAGCCATGATAGAAACATAAAAACAAAGCACCATTAGTTCTGTATCGTGGCAGGGGAATATTTATTAACAAACTAACTACTATTGATAAGCACCTCATGAGCCCAAAATGATCCTCTTTCCACCATGGCAGGTTGATGAGGAACCACAACTTAGAGATGGCCAATATTTCTCTAAGGTATCACGTAAAGTTGAGATCTACAATTAGACAAAGGAAACATAGTTAAGACAGTTAAGGAAATTAATATCAATCCTAGAAATCCGATATATGACCTAGGGCGGTACTACTGAAGCGATAGGGATTACATGTGGATATGATTTTGGAAATCGGTAAAATAAACAAATAAATAAAACCAATGAACCAAGAATACTAGTTCAAAGCTTTACTTAACTAAACAAAAAGTGCACCAACATGGTATCTGAATGAATCTAAATCTTTCCACTCTCATATCAGTAATTTCTCCCAAAAATAAAAATAAAAATTTGTTGAGTTGCACAGAATTTAAAACTGGACTAGTTAATCTTTATTACTATAGTTTGCAGCCACTCATAGGAAATAAAATTCAATTGAATGGTAATTATGGAATCAAAAAGATTTCCATGTATTGTCTAAGGTCATACGCTTATTTATAAATAAATAAATAAATAAGGAAAAAAAGGAAGGTCATAAACTCAGTTATACACTCGGTAATAACATTTCCTGAAAAACTATTATTTGATTCCAACATATATACTGTTCACTGATCTTTTCTTTCCAGGATACCTTATCATGAGCTATTTCTAAATATACAAAGCTCCATTGTGGAAGCACTGTACCGCATAGACTGAATACCACAAAAAGGAGGGAAAAACAATCTAAAAGCACATAAAAGGGTGTGAGCACCTTTTTAATGTTAAAGCTGGGTCCAGTGCAACATGCAGGCCAGGTTCCATCATTATAGTCAGGCCACAGCCCATCTGCCAAACATGAATATAAATCAGATGAACATAAAGACAAATGACAGTTGTTTGAGGATCCTCCATATATGCAAAAATCTATTGATGCTAGGTCCAATTACCACCCAAAACAAATTTTAAAAAGGAATAAAATAATCGACCTTTTGCACAGTAAAAGGAAATTTGAATAACGTGGTCTAGATTTGAAGTATCAAAGATAGACCATTCACAACAGTAAACTTACGGATTGTAAATTCAGCTGGAGCATTCGAGCTGGGAAAAGAAATACAAAAGAAATAGATGGTAAGTTTCCTGTCGCAGAGTTATTCGTAACAAATGAGAAGTCAAATATAAGATGCACCATAAGTTTTTGATTTACTTATTTTTGTACAACATTTATGCGAGGAAGAAAATAAAGGTAGAAAAGGAGAGAGAAAATAACATCACAAGGGAGAAAAGTAAATCATCCAGAAGGGGACCAACTCAAAGTCAACTGTGTTTGTATGTATCTTTTTTTTCTTTCTTTTTTTTTTTTTAAGCAACATGGTGTGTGTATCTTTTTCCAGGTACAGTGGATTGAAGTTTAAACCAGTCAGAATTTATCATCAGAGGACAAGCTAGTACCACAACTATCTGATTGTATAGAACTAATCAAGTATGGTCTCCAACTCCCAATCCCTCAGAAAGATAAAACTAAAATTTCCCCCCTCCCCCCCCCCCCCTCCCTCACAAATGTATTAATGTAGTTAGGCTCAAATGGATACTTTGAATTACGGGGACATTACTTAGACATGGTAAATGGTGGCCCCGAACAGACCCATAAGACAATCTTCTATACAAATTGCTTGATAATGCTAGTTGCACGACAGTATTAATATATTGTTTTTTTTTTATGACGAGGAAACCCTTTGGGCACCCCAGGCCCATATAAGACCCCACAACCCATTTGACCATGTAAGTCCAAGGCCCGTGAGAACCATGAAACCTTGTGTGGGTGGCCCCAAGGGTTTTAACAAGAGTCAAACTTGATCTCCACTTCCTGAGTTGTAGAGTATTAATATATTAGTTTAACTGCAGATCATTTAGACTAACAGAAATAATTCACAGTTATTTGATTAAAATAGATAAAATAGGTAATGTCAGAACTCAGAAATGATCATAACTAGGGTTTTTTTATATATAAAAAAGGTTGAGGTATTGTAACGGTGAAAATCATATCTCTTCACATGCATATATGCATTAACCCGAGACATTGGGTGTCTCCATTTATGCTTCTTTTACAAAAAGAATCTAAATTACCAACTTATAGCTAATCAAAGCAGTTCTGCAATCTGCTTCTATATTTATTTCACAGCATAACAAAGGGGCTGCTAGATCTAGTTTCAAATAGTTTGAATAATCAGACCGATCAGGACACAAACAATTCCACTAAGTGGAAACAAAAAACCAAAATAGTGGCTTTGCAATAGTGACATAAGGTTCCAAAGCCAAGGTGTACAAGCTCTTTCCCCGAAGGCATTGAAAAGATGAATACTTGTGCGCAGGAGGAAGGCAAGCAACCCTCTTTCCCTGAATCCAAGGTGGACAAGCTCTATGGGGTAAGGTAGCTCTTGTAAACAAAGAACAACCAAAAAGTTTTGGGGTTATAAAATCTTGATAAAAGAATGAGTAGGCATTTTCCAGTCTTCTTGGAAAGAAAAACAATGTCAATTAGAAAAATGAGTGCTGCGCCCATAAGCTGGATAAGGCAACTTTAAACTGATTAACCTAAGTTGTTGGAAAAAATCCTTTAGGACGGACCTAGTAGTTAGAAAAGTAGAAATGTTATAAAAACATCACAGACAAGGAAATGGTGAAGCTGTTGCCGATTCATTGGTAGGAAATGTTGTCCCTCAAAATCAATGAGTGAACCAAAAGTCCAAAAGCAAACTGATATAGAAACCATTCACTAAAGCGCTATGCAATTGCATTGGAAACTGCCAACAACCTAATTCTGATAGCACCTTAAGAATGCGCCAAAGATCTCCAAGTAAGAGTTCAAAACTATATAAGACCAAATCCATCAATTTTCGGAGCCTAGGGGTGGCCGGGGGCTGCACACCCCAACTAATCCCTTGGCATGTGCAGTCTCCCCACATCCCACACCCGCCAGGCAATTGCCGGGCCCTGAGGGTAGCCCCTATGAGAATCAGATGCTTTCATGGGATTTCGAATACTTTAACCTAAACTTTCTAAGGCGCTTATCAAGGAATTTCCGGAGCCATTTTTTGTTATTCCTAAATCTAGGGCCAAAGATCCTTCAGAGTGAACATTTCCTGCTAAAAATAAAATAATTTTGAAACATCCGAGATCAGGGAAATGCTCCTTGATGTCAACAGGTGACGCAACATAAAATCAATACGCCAAAACGCCTAAGTGGGAACCAAAGCAAACACTTTAAATCCTACTACCGCATTATTAAAGCTTTAACAAGCTCCTAGTGTCACCAAAACACTATATGGGAACCGAAGCAAACAATTTTAATCGTAGTAGCGCGTCACTAAAGCTCCAAAAAAACGTCTCGCGTGTTGGAATTCTAAAATCAATCAAGGGGTTGTACAACCAAAACCCTAAATTGCTATAGCCGATACAGGGTGATCGTTTAGGGAGGACCTTTCAAATCGAACAACACAAGAGGTAATATAACCTTCTATCCCAATCAATAATTTTGAAAACCCTAATCAGATATTAGCCCTTCATTAGCTTCCTGAAAGAAAAAACTAAGCGAAAGAAAAGAAAAAAGGAAAATGCCCATCAATAAAGCTCAATAAAGGACGCCATTGTCAAATATTTTCCCAACTCAACACGTTACAGGAAAGAGGTTCAAGTTACTGGTAAATTGAAGAATAAAAAAGAGAATGGAAAGATTGAGAATACCCTCTGCAACAAGCATTGGAAGAACAGCAATAGCGGGTTCTCTGACAAAAAGTGCCAGGCCATTGAAGCGCTAGCGCAAAGTAATCGAACTCTCTCTGACCTACTCCTCCTCCTGCTCCTACTCCTCTACCATTGATTTCTCTGAGACAAAACAAACACATGAAGAATGTAACCAGCTGTAGATAGAGAAGCGTTTTGGTAGAGAGAGGAGAGGCCATGTTTTTCCTGATGTTGTTGTTGTTGTTGCTCCTCCAATGTCAATGATCCTCTGTGATGTACGGCTTATTTAGTGCAGGTGTAAAAAGGAGGATAGGAGGGTAGGATTGTCATTAGGAGTCCACCGAATTGAGAAACGGATATGCCTTGTTCATTATTCCACTTTTGATGCCTCTTTGTTTGATTCATCGAACTTCACAACAAAATGTCATTCGCGACCAATCAAACATGATGTCCCAACTTATTGTGTTTCTTTCTTTGGTCTTTGAAAGTCGAACTCATTTTAATGGTTTGGACTATTTAAGTGCATTGATTTTAATAGTTTTGACTATATGACATATTATTTGGTGAGTCTTAATAATTTTTTAACAATAATGAAATCTAATATTCTAATTATGCGGACGATGTTTAGGGGATAAGTTTTGCTTATATAGACATCAGACAAATAGTCAATTAAAAAAGTACGAGAAAACAGACACACAAAATATATAAATAATTTATATATGAGAGTTCTAACAGTTTGCTACAAAATTTGCCTCTTCATAGAAAAACAAGAAAAAAAAAATTTGTAATCATCCAAAAGTTGAAGAAAATCTTTTAACAAAAATTTGTGCTTCTTGATTTATCGTTGATTAGCTATGTTTCTATAAAAAAATATATATATAAATTGAAATTTGAAGAAGGAAAAGGATAATGAAAAGGAGCAATAGATAGAAGAACATTTATCCAATTGCATGGCTTAGGTTCCTAGAATATGGCGCTCTTGGAGGCTTTCTATTTGATTACTTCAAAAGGCCCTATGAGTTGAGATTTCCCTTTTGGTACTAGTCATTTCAGGACAAAAGGATCATTTATGATAAAGAGGATGAGTTTCAAGAGAATAATTCAAAGCTCTTGTAAAGTAGAACCATCTAGTACTAGACATGAGATAGATCTTTTAAAAAACAAGGCTTTTTCTAAATCGGGTTCCAAATCGATATGCATAGTTTGTTTGTAATAATTTGTTTGTACTCGCTTGTAAAATAAATAAATTAATGTCCAAATGAATTTAACAAAAAATAAAATTATAGCCAAGTTTAGGACTAAAAGTTATTCAATAGATATTATTACCCAAGAGAAGAAAAATGCTTCCTACACTAGGAGTTTTTCCAAATATGCATTAACCAAATACACCAGACCTCCTCACAATAACCTCTTCACCAGAGAGCTCTCATTAAAATAAAAAATAAAAAAAAAACGAAGGAAAGAATTCATTTCATTGCATTCAAGTCCTACCATGCCCTAATCCTTGTGCAGGCTTGGGCGAGTCCTATAGTAGTTGGGGTTGGGCTCTTAGGTAGTAACTTATATCAATCCGACAAATTCGGGTTTGGGTTTCATTGAGAGTGAGTGTGGCGTGTCCAACCAGATCCAAACCCGAACCCGACCTCTTTAGAACAAAGTCACAAACACATCATTATGTCTACACAGAAAAAAATAATAAAAATATAGGTTGATATGATGGGAAAGTTGTAAAGTAATGCGATAGACTGGACGCGTTGAATCAGAGCACATCCAACAATTGGGCAGCCAATGAACCAACCCCTTGAGAAAAACAACCTGAAAACTTAGTAGATTCCCCTTTGGTTTTTCAAACCCCAAACCCTAGCACTTCCCCACTTCGCATCGCTCCTTCTCTCTTCCTTCTACCCCTTCACCAATTCCTCAACTTTTCTCTCCAGCCAAACACCTTCCGATCTCTCAATTCCACCCTCTCGTAACGCGGATTCGTTTCTCCGCACCATTCGCTTTCGGTCCAATTTCTGAACAACTTCAGCTCTAAACCCTATTACAGAGAGAGATACCTGGTCGTAGTTCACAGGTGAATTTTTCACACACACACACACACACACACACACATATATATATAGGGTTTAGGGTTGTGGTTTTGACTTTGCGATTTGGATGTTCATATCCTGTAATTTTGTTCTGCAGAGAAAAGGGGGAGGGGTGATTGGGAGTTTGAGCAGGCAAGTTTTGAGAGCGTAGAAGAAGAGGAAGGAAGATAGCAGGAAAGAGGTCGAATCCACGCGCAAACTTTTCCTCTGAGATCTGAAGAAGTGAGGATCTGGAGATCCACGACAAAGGTAGCTACTGCCTAACTCTCTTGGACTTGGAAATTGCTACTCAATACACATGTTTGTGGACCATTGTTTACGGAACATTTTGTTGCAATAAAGTTAGTTTTTTTTTTTTTTTTTTGGGTGGGAAATATGCCAGAGTATAACTTTCTCTAAACTTTTATTTCTCTATTTTTGATTTTGTTTTTAAAAGTATGTTGCAAGCCTTCTTCCAGTATTAATTCATAATTTCGTTTTGGTCTTCTGTACAAATTTGTTAACACTTACTATTTATTCTGCCAAAGATTTTTCCTAGGTTTCCCCAAAAGAGATTGGGGCGCCTGGTTCCTCTTTTCAAAGCTTGGGAGTGATTAAGAACTCAAATTTGCATTGAATATACTCTTTTATCTTAGGGTGTGTTTGCTTCGGGGAATGGGAATGTGATTACTGGGAATGACCCATTACTTGGGAATGGGAATGTGAGGGAATGATACCTATCCCCGCTTTTGCTTCTTGGTAATGGAAAGTGTGATTCCCACATAACATTCCCATTACCACGTTTGGTTGGGTAGGAATATGATTCCCAAATATAGTAAATTCCCACAATACCCTTACTTTACAAAAATCAAATTTGGCTATATTGCATGGCAGATGGTTTTCTCTTATAAAAAAAATATATATATATAGCCAACTACCACGTTTAGTTGGCTATATTGCAAGACAGTGGGTATGTGATGTGAAAAAAAAAAATAGCCAACTATACCCACTTTTAGTTGGCTATATTGCATGGCAGTAGGTTATCTCATGTGGAAAAAAAAAATTAGCCAATTATACCCACTTTTAGTTGGCTATATTGCATAGCAGATGGTTTTCTCATGTGAAACAAAAAAATATAGCCAACTACACCCACTTTTAGTTGGCTATATTGCATGGTAGATGGTTTTCTCTTGTAAACAATCCACACCCCTCACCTTTTACAACACTACCCATCACTATTTTACACCCAATACCCACCCAGCAAACACCCCTCACCATCGTCGTCTTCTTCTCCGGTGAAATCCACACCCCTCACCTTAGCAATTTCCAGTAAAATATTGAGGAAACCCCTTCAATTCAACACTCCTCTTCATCCCCTTCACCAAGTACTTGAATTTCACCCAAATTATTCTCAACATTATACCCAAAAATGGCTGGAAATTGGACACAAACTATAGTCGATGGCTAAGAAGTCCAATATGCAAATATGTTCTAAAAACCCAAAAATGGCAAGAAATTGCACACAAAATTTCTCGCGATTGCCGGAAGTTGGCCATTTCTTGCTATAGCCGATGACACACACACTTTACACAGACGGGTTCATTGTTGCTGGGTCGAAGTCAACGGAGAAGATTGACTCACCTTGGTAGATCGCGATTGCCGGAAGCTCACCAGACCGTCGTCGCCAGAATAGAACCTCCCCAGATTCGTCTCGCAGAAGGATATACAAAAGATCTCCCTTGCCAACGATGTTGCTGCTCGATCTGCTCTCCCTCGTCGGCGAAGTTGTTGTAGTTGTGCCCCCACCATGACCGCCGATCTACTCTCCTTCGCCGACGATGTCGC
Source organism: Liquidambar formosana (assembly GCA_039720395.1). Classification (NCBI taxonomy): domain Eukaryota; kingdom Viridiplantae; phylum Streptophyta; class Magnoliopsida; order Saxifragales; family Altingiaceae; genus Liquidambar; species Liquidambar formosana. Next base: position 11,698,213 of record CM077826.1, on the reverse strand, counting down.
TGGATTATGGGTGAGAAGAGAGCGACGATGAAGGTCGTCGTTGATGGAGACGTGGTGGAGGTTTGTTCACTGCTACGATCATGAGGAAGAGAGAAGTGATCATGTTTTTTGGGGTTTGATAAGGGACACGGTTGGAATAACAAATGGTGTTCAGTAAAACATAGGGGCACGCTTGTCTTTTTATTTTATTATAAAACCCATTCCCAGCAATCATTTTACAAACCCATGTTGGATGTGGGTTTGGGATGCCGGCCATATGTGGGAATGTGAATGCAACGGTAATGGATGATTCCCGGTAATGTCGTCGTGCCAAACATGGTAATGGGTAATCAAACCTCTTTCCTGGGAATGATTCCCATGAACCAAACACTGCCTTAGAGATGGTCAAACAGGCTGCCATTGTTCTAAAATTTGCAACTCATGAGTGCGCCATCTTCCTTGTACTAAGGTTTTAAGGTTTTTTTGTTTTTGTTTTCCTTCGTATTCTCGACAATCTAACAAACCATTTGCTTAATGCTTAGCATTAGTTTCTTTTGATATGATCAAATAAAATCTCATTCTTAAAAAGTACTTAACCATGAAATTTCATTCTAAACTAACCCTGGCATAAGGTACCCCCAGACTAGGTGGTAAAGCCTTGTTGCGCTGTATGGGAGGCCTGGTTCTGTCTTCATTGTAACCAACTAACATCTAACAACTAAGCAATTGCCCACCCAAAACAACTAAGGACAGCATCATCTAATGGAAAGAGAAAGGACAAGAAAAAAGGAAAAGAAAAAGAGATTGACAGTTTTTAAGTTTGGGATTATTAATATGTTAGTCATACCTTGAAAGACAAATATTATTTCTAACATTTGTTATAATCAAAATATCAAAATACTCTATATTTTAGTGAAACCAAGATATAATGAGATTTTGCTACAACCTAAAGATGCCTTCTAACTAGGTATGGCAAGGAAGCTGGTTTGAAAATTTCCAAACCCGTCTTGATCCCGAGGTAGGATGGAGTGGGTTGAGAAAATACATCAGGTTGGTTCGGGCCCCCGATGTGGTGGACTACTAATCCAGAATTGAAAATAGGAAGACAGCAATGATGACCATGAACGTAGCAATGATGGCACCAATAATGTGATGGTGGAAGAGAAGAAGAATTGGCTGATGTGGTGACAACGACACCAATGACATGACAACAGAATAAGGACGAGGAGCGACATGATGTTTGGACATGGCTATGACAACATGAATGGTGCAACAGATTCCAAGCCCTATCTTTTGATGGCGACTCTATTTGGTTTTGCCCTTTTTTTTTTTTTTCCATTCTTTCTTTCTTTAAAAAGTGAGGAGAAGGATATAAATAAGATTCTTTTGGTTATCAATGAGAAGATTAGAGCGCATATAAGTAAAATCGTGTGGGTTAAACCTTATCCCATCTTGAACCTGACTTTGATCCTCAAACCCACCCCATAATCCTTTTAGATTGTTCCTTCGTCCAATGGGGCCAGGGCGAGCCAAGTAACTGCGTTAGCCCGAAAAAAATGCCATTCTTACATTTAGCAATGATATGCTCTGAAATTTATCTATGAGAAACCTTCTTGGATATTTCTGTTAACCTCATAGATTATTCTTTACCCTTTTTCTCCTGCTGTTTGAAATAAAAATGTTGAATACAAACACAAAGAAGAAGAGACATATATCCTTGATTTGCTTCTTGTATTCCCAGTGTTCAGATTTGTCTTCTGAGTCCATTCAAGAAAGCTTTTTTTCTTAATGCATTAATGCCTATAGACCAGATTCAATTGGGCATGTGAAGATTGATTAGACACAGCATGGAACATTGAAATTAGAATAACCAATGAGCTAGCTTTTTTTAACGAACATTGTGTGTGTGTGTGTGTGTGTGAGTGTGAGAGAGAGAGAGAGAGAGAGGGAGAGAGAGAGAGAGTGCATCCTTGCTAGATTTGTGTAGTTAAAACCTGTAGTCATGCATGGTCATGAGAAAAAGTGAAAGTTACTTCACATGAGTGGCGCCAATTCAGATCTCAAGCCTCTTATCTGGGATAACGATGGCTGTCAGGTCTTGTAAACTGTAGAGTAGCACTAGCTATGTATTTGAGAAAACGAATGTTACAAGTTGGCTACTCATGGCCACGCTTCCTCAACTGTCACTCCCCTTTCTGCGCTTGTCTACTATTTATTTAGTTGTCTAATTTTTTCTCTTTTTTTTTTTTTTTTTTTTTGACATTGTATGGTTTAACTGCTCTAATCTAATAATGTTGCTCTCTCTCTTATGGGGTGTTTGGAAACCTTGAAAACTGGTTTTTCTGGGTACAAGGACAGTCCAAATTTATAGGCAAAGTGTTTGGTAACTCCATTCAAGTCCCTTATTCGGTTCTTACTTGTTTTAATTTGGGTCCCAAAACAGGTCAACATTGTTCCAAGTAGTAGATGGCTTTCATAAAAACCAGATGGAGATTGGAGAGTCATCCAACAAGAAGTTATCGATTGCTTTTCCCTTCCTATATTCGTTCTCTCTCTCTTTATTTATTTATTTATTTTTATAATTCTCTTCTCTTCTCTATGCCCGAAACCCCAACAAGCACCTTCATGGTGGTGATTGATGAACGCCCTTCTTGTTGATATCCCTGTTAGCAAATTGGGTGTCTATACCCAAGGTTTAGCTTATTTGTTGTTCTTCTATCTTTCAAACCAAAAAAAAACCCCCCAATAAGCACCACAAAACCCCATAATCACGATGGGTGAGAGTTCGTTGGAGTTTCAGATCTAGAGGAGTTGATGGCAGCGGGGTAATAGTGAATAGCGAGGTGGGGGATTCCGGCCATACAGATCTGAACAGCGAGCAGCAAATCTGAACGATGGGGGGTAACGGCGAGCAGTATTGATGAGGGCAACCTCCATTTTTCCAGTGGCGTGATTCGGAGCAGATTTGTCGGTTTCCATGCTTCTTCTTCTTCTTCTTCAATTACAGGATTATGTGAAATCAAACAATATGAAAAGATAAATTGATGTTGAACCCAATTTTGACAAACAATCTACGAACTAAAAACAGTTCATATATAAATTTTGTTTAACATGAACTAGACAGGTGAAACTGAATTTGAACCGGTCTAAACCAAATTCCAAGATTCCCAAACAGCCCTTTAGTCAATAAAGGTTTTTGGGTTGGTTCTCAATGCTTGTTAGAAATGGCTAGTTCTTTGGTTATTTCCATTTCAATTGTTTTTTTTGAACTGGTCTAAACGAAATTCCAAGATTCCCAAACAGCCCTTTAGTCAATAAAGGTGTTTGGGTTGGTTCTCAATGCTTGTTAGAAATGGCTAGTTCTTTGGTTAATTGTTCATTCTATTTAACCAGTTTCGACCTATCCAATTGAAATGTATAGGCATTATGAAAAAAAAAAAAAAAAGAAAAAGAAAAAGAAAAAAAGAGAAATCTTTCTTGAAGGGTCTCAGAAGGCAAATTCAGATATTAGGAAGATGAGAAGCAAATTAAGGGACACCAAAGACTGAAATTTCCCTTCTTAATTTTTATCTTCAGTAGTTTTGATTTCAAACAACATGAGAAAGAGGGCAAACAATAATCTATAATGTCTAGTGAAATATTCAGGAAGGCTTCCCATAGGTAAATGTGAGTACATATCATCTTTAGAAGGCAGCATTATGTTTTTAGGAAATTCTCATTAGATTTTGGTTTCATTAGAAATTAAAATAATTTTTCTTTCAAAGTATGAAAGACATATTGATTAAATAATTCATTCTTAGGTTAATAAATGCTTGATCTCTATTAATGTGAAGAGCCTTAGCATTTTACAAATATCTATGGAACATTTAGTTTTAAAATTTGCAAAATATGTACCATAAATTACTTATTATATATTGTTTATTTATTTGTAAAATATGTATAGATCAAATATCCATATTCATACAATTAATGTGAAGAGCCTTAGTGCAATTATAATCTCTGATTTTGTTTTTAGCTTAGTAATTTCTGGGAGGATATGTTCTTAGTTTAGTATATGGATCTGGCAAAATACTGGAATTTCATTAGTAATTAAATTGCTTTTACCTTTGTCTATTTTAGGGGATAATGGTGCACCCTTTTATGAGACATTGACTGATGGATCCTGAAGGCAAGAAATTTGGAAGAGGTAAAATATTTGGAATAGAGATTTCTTCTGTATTGTTTGCTGACTTGTTCCATTGAATTTTGATTTATTGGTCATATTTGTTATCACGTATACATGGGTGAAGCATTCTCATGTGGACATTTTCTCTTTGTTTTTTCTTCCAGATTAAAATCTCTCATGCTGGCATATGGAACTCAATATTGAAATTGAAACTATATATATTGTTTTGTATACCTTGTGTGTATAGTTGCTTCAGCCATTTTTATTTTAATAAATTCTTAGCTTATCAGGAAAATATTAAAAATTTTGGAGACCACGAAAATCCTCTTCCCTCAAATTTTCCCTCTCATAATGCATCCATAACAATTTTCCATCTAAAGCTCTTGAAATTTGAGGGAAAAAAAAATCTTCCTACCAACTATACTTTTGCTATCTGATTAATAAAATAATTACATTATCTGTTATCTTTTACTAGATATTTATACTCAGTGAAAGAAGAAAGGCCACTGGTCCCTCGAAAGCAGGGTCGTGGGAGGGGTGAGCTGGGTATGGTCCCAACCTTCAACTTTTTGCACAAATTGCTCCCCTTCAAGACTCAAACCTGTGCATTCACATTTGTCTGCCTGAGAATATTACCACTGTACCAGACAATGGCCCCTATTATATTAGTATTATAGAAATTAAATGTCCCCTCTCTCTCACTCTCTCATGTGCGTGTGCTCTTTTTTGTTTTTTGGATTGTACTACCAGTATTGGTAATGTAATTACATGTGAAAACTTGCTTCTTATTTAAGCATTAGGGGCTGTTTGGCAAACCTGAAAACCTGGCTAGTTAAGGATAAGTTTGTCCAGTTTTGATTTCATACTGTTTGGTAAGTCTATTTTTCCTGCTAAACAGTTCAGCTTTATTCTGAAAATAAGGTATAAACACAGGTTTTTTCAAACCAACTGGGAGTTGGTTTATTTTAAAACCAAATAACAATTATGGACTAGACTTACTCTGATCCATTCTTTGAAGTTCCCAAACAGGCCCTTAGATAAAGACATCGGATCATGTTTACCACCTGATGGATTCTATGCACTATTCAGTATACTACATGTACTTATTTATGAGCACCTGAAACTTATTTTTAAATTTTAACCTTTAGGTCCGAGGGAGCTAACTGGTGCTGTAGATCTTATAAATCATTACAAGTTGTTGAACCACCATGACTTTTTCTGCAAGAGGTCACTTCCGTTGTCGATTTCAGACACACACTATCTTCACAATGTGGTGGGAGACACAGAAATCAGGAAAGGAGAAGGGATGCAATTGGATCAGCTTATTCAGAACACATCTTATTCAAGAGAGGCAAATGCACGTATACAACCTTTTGACCTAGATGTTCTCAGAGAAGCCTTTCAACTGAGGGAAACTGCTCCCATTGATCTGCCTCCTGTAAGAATCCTTCTGCAGTCAGTTTCACTTCTGGTTCCGTTGTTTTAATTTAGTTGCATTTGATGGATGACAATTCCCACTGCGTTCTGGGTCCAAAAATTCATATGGTCCTGCCATTGTTCCTTCTAGTTGTCATATATTGTACCATACTTTCTACCAACTGTGGTTGAAGTGCTGTTCCATTTGTTTCTTTGTGTTCTTTAGGCAGAGAAGGGAGTTCCTACCATTGCAGGGAAATCAAAAAGTGAGTCCAAAGAGAAGGAGAAGAAGCATAAGAAGCACAAGGATAAAGATAGGGAGAAGGATAAAGAGCATAAGAGGCATAAACACCGCCATAAAGATCGAAGTAAAGACAAGGACAGGGAGAAGAAGAAGGATAGAAGTGGGCATCAGGATTCTGGTGCTGATCACTCGAAAAAGCACCACGAGAAGGTTTGGAAATTGTTATTCTCTTCCTGATATTTTACCTTGCTTGAGCACTCTATTAACTGAGATGAACAAAAGAATTGAGATAGTCCTGATTGAGATCCTGTTGAAGGATAACCCTTTGTTTGGCAACTTGGATTTGAAGACTGTCTTTCACCATTTTTCCTCAGAAATGTATTCGAATATTTCAATGACTTCCTATATTTGAATTTTTTTCTCTTCTTTATATGATTTCAGAAAAGGAAGCATGATGGAGATGAAGATCTTAATGACCTTCACAAACACAAGAAAAGTAAGGTAATATCGACAATCAAATTCCTTCAATTAAGTTTCTATGCAGACCTGGTGCTAAGCTTTCTATTTGGTTTTCATGATCATACTGACTATTTTTACTTGTAGCTCATTCTTTCCATTTCTTAATTAAGTCCTCTGCTTTTATTAAATCATTGCAGCATAAGAGCTCAAAAATTGATGAAATGGGTGCAATAAAGGTAGCAGGTTGAAAGGTTCGCATGTAGTCTAGGTTATTATTGTCCACAGATGATTGTCGTTAAGAGTTTGGAGAGACATTCACTTACTGTTGTCAAATTGTTTGAGGTACACACCATCCTTTTTCATATTTATTATGCTTTCCAGATACATAAATTTTTATCCTGTCAAGTTGGCTGTGGAACTGTATCATATAGGATGATGCTATAGATACTAGGGCCAATCAGAGGCCCTAAAGTGTTTTTGCTTTTAATATCTCGTTTCTGACTGCCTAAAAAAGGTATAAAAAAACCATATGATCAGCTTGGTCTAAATAGCAGTTCTTTATGAAATGTTTACTATAGAGACATACAGATCTATAAAATGAGTAGATGTAAGACATTTAATATCAAATGATTTCATAGTGGTTACTTACTTTGGCTTTCAGAAAACCACATAAAGATTGATCCCTTAGGCAGTGAAGCAGCAGTGATTGCTTTGGTGAAAGAAGAGATGGAAGTTGTGATTGCAAGGAATCGAGGCATATGCATCTCTACTACAGCCCTCTAACCTAGTAATCTGGTGGTCCTATCCAATGCCCATAACTGTAAAGAAATATTTTTCACAAGAAGTCAACAAACTATAATGAAATAAACAATATGGACTGTTATTCTGCCCCCACCCCACTCCAAACCAAAAAAGGAAAACGAAAAATGGAACAAATATGAACGAAATGTAAGACCAGAATGAGAGACGTACTGTGAATGATATTGAACTCAAAGGCTGAAAAGCCAGCAACTTGTTAGGAGTAGGTTTTGGCTTGCCTCTTTCTTATTATTAGTAAGATAGGTTTGGAACCCCAAGCTATACAAGATGCTGATTACTACTTGCCCAGTCGGCCCTATCTCTAAAGGGACTTATGCCACAACATTAGTGGCTTGGCTCTTTGGGCTTCCCACAGGAATTTTATAGAGATAGTGGGTTGTCCCAGAAGATTGGGCCGCTCCACAAAGCGTTGCCCTTCATGTTCTCATCAATCAAAGGACTACCATACATGCCCTTTGCTGGCAAGCTACCCTTGCCTACCTCATCTATAGGCATTTCTAAGTTGTGATTGCAAGGAATAGAGCTATTTATTCTTCAGTCACAGATTCTACCACAATTTGGTATTGTATTAGCACTGTTCATTAGTGTCATACACGTTATGTTGTCACCTCTCATATATTTGACTAGAAGGTGGATCTGCATGGATAGAAAATAAAGCATTTAGGTGACGTTTTGATGCAGGATATTGAAGAGCTAGGTTTTTGCAAATTTAATCTGGGAAATTACATGAATGAAACCAGAAGCTTGTAGAAATGAGGTAATGGAGTAACCAGTTAGGAAAAAATGAAAAAAAAAATGATGACTAGGACAAGTGGAAGGCCAAACTTTTCATTGGTTGAGGTAGTGAAAAAAAGATGATTGCAGTGATTTAAGGAAGGATATGAATAGAACTGAATGACAAATGGATCTGTATAGTTGAAATCAAGTAGTCTAGAGTTAAGGCTTTGTTGTTGAGTCAATAATGATGGTGGATGAACTCTGGAAGAACATTTACCTTGATGAAGGGATTGACTATTTCCTTTTAAAGACATTCCATGCCATAACAAAGACCACAGGCTTTTTCTTTCCAAATACTCAATACTGCAGAGGGATTAATTGATATAGGGGCTTACCTTTACCTTCTTTTTGCAAGTTTCCAAGTGGCCAGGATTAACATAGCTTTAGTATTTTTTTGGCCCAAGCAAAGCTATTCCAAGTAATTTGAACTTTTAAGGCCCTGGACGTATCATAAGCCAGATTGGAAATACAAACTCCTTTTATATTATATGATCTGTTATTAAAATTTTGTACCACCATAGCTACAGTGAAGGCATGCTTAAATATGTTTAGTAGAATTGACCTGAGTTTGTTGTGCCACCCCACGAATCATCAATTTAAAAATACCATTGATATGGATGAAGAGCAAGGCAAGAAGCATATGACTAGAGACAAATGCATTCGTGGGAAGATAAAAGAAGCACTAGTTGAGTCCAAGATGAGAGAAATATGTGAAAATGGGTTGGCCATTTGTGACAAAGACCAATTATAACACCAATTAGGAGTGATATGGTCTGATTTGAAGCCATCATAAAGAAAAGAGGAAGGCCATAAGGAATGTTAGTAGAGAATGTGAGAAAGCTCATGGTCTTTGATGTAAATAAATATATGGCCCTTGATGGAGTAGAATATTAAAAAAAAATTATTTTTATCTCCAATACCAATTAGTTGTGATATATATGTATATATATTGTACAAAAGTAGTTGCCCTTGGTAAGGTGAGAGCATACGTAGAGTGAGCACAATCAATTTGTTCTCTAGATCATGCATAAACATTTCAAATCTAGCACCCTTCAAAACTTTAATCTTCACGTTATTTATAAGTTCATGAACCATAATTATATATCATATCCCATCTCTGAACTTTTGGAGACTGACAATGTAGTGGTTGCTAGGACACCAGGTTTCATCTCAAGGGTAGCCTGCACCACGTCAAATCTTATATTTTTTCAAGCTTCTGTGTAAACTTTCAGTGCTTGATTTCCGAAGGAGTCTTAATATGATGCTAGACCACTCAATCATTTACTCCATGTGTCAAGGAGATGATGCTAGGTCCAAAGTTGTTCCTTCTTTTTTTTTTTTTTGTTTTGGAATTTCAATTTTGCGATTTCATAGAGCCTGAAATTATATTTGTGTGACTGTGTAAGCTATGCTGGCTATGTTGGTATGTTTTTTTTGTGTACTCTGTACATGACTTCTAATTATGAATTTTTACTACTTTTAAAAACTAAAGGATACCAACCTGGTCTGCTTGGCACTATGGAGAGGTTTATGCTTTTGAGATTGGTGCAAGTATAAAGTGTGAAAACTGCCTATAAGTGGCTTCTTTTCATGTTCAACCCCCTCTCTTTTGGAGTTTGAGACTCCTTTCATGTTCCTTAACTCATAAAATATGATTAGAAACTCAGGGATGGAACTGAAATTTAAACTTTTTAGAGAGGGGAATCAACCTGCAGAGATAGGTTAGGACCTTAAGCTAATATGGGCCACATGATTAAAGCGAACAGAATTTGGGTGGGGAATATACCTAAAGATGTATTTTGGTTTTTTGGGGAGGTTTTTGTTTTGGGATGTATTGGGTGGTATACTCTTTGCTTGTGGGCTACTAGTCACCTGGTAGTGTGCAGATTTGGACAGTTTTTCAGATTTTGGTATAGTTGTGGTTTGTTTTGGAGATCAATTGTTGGTTTTCTTTCTTTGCGTTGTTGGACCCTGGTCCACGTTGTTTCCTTTTCTTCTAATTATTAACACTATTTGTTTCTTATCAAAATACATGCATACATAGATTTGGTCGTGCCTAGTATTTATGGGCTGAGGCCTTTACATTACCACAAAATTAAAAATAAAAATGGGACAGGCTAAATAATGGCTGATGTTGATGGAGATCTCCATAGGTGTGCAGACTTCTTGCGCGAAGGCTGTTGCAACAAAGCAGTGGACTGTAGTATTAATCTGAAAATCTTTTGCTTTAGAACACTCAGCATGATGTGATATTTGACCAAGCTCGGAAGTTACTGTTATCATTGTTATCATTGTATGTCAAGACACTTGTATTATGTATTTGCTTTTCCATGCAGAATAGCTTCTGAACTAAGGATTGTCCAGAAGGTGAATTCACCTGTCTACAAGTACTTGGATGCAAGGTACTAACTGCTGAAAATGAACTTCTTTGTATCATAACCAGGGCTTTAATATAATTGCAAGTAACATGCAGATTTCTGATATATATTTTTTTCTCAGTTTTTATGGCGCATTGGATGTCTCAGCACTTACACATTATTGTAATATTTTTTCCTTTTTAGAAGCCAAGCGTATAATCAGTCTGAATTAGAGTCTACAGCTTTGAGTTGTAGGAAGAATAGTTAAAGAAAGGAGATTGTATTTTGATTTCTTTTTCCCCTTTTAATAGCGACAACTAACATGTCCTAATTATCTGAAAAGGGAAGCTAGTTTGTAAGGATTAGGTCATGTGTATCCTCACGCAAAATCCTCAGTTAAGTTATGGTGAAATATTCTTTGTAAATACAAATAGAAGCCATGATTGAGTCATAGAGGGCACTAATACTGCTGCTGGTTAATACTATGAGGATGTGAAGGATTATTTCAAATAGAATGTTGTCAATATGGCCTTTTTTTTCTCTTTTTTTTCTGTCCATGATGGGGACTTTTCTTAGTTCCCTTCTAACATTTAAAAAAAAAAAATTGTGATAGTTCTTTGAAACACAGTTAATGACTTGCTGACAATGTCTCCAATGTGGCATATTCAATGAGGAGGATTGTTAATATGTTGCAAATGTATTTTTCTTAGCTAGTTAGGATAAGACCAGCTCAACTCAGGCTCGCCATTCTTGTGATTAGCTCCTTGCATACACTAAAGTCGCTCAGTTCCCCATCACTTTACTTCTTGAAGACGTGATTAGTAGGAAAGACTAGTGCTTCTTGAGAAACTGAGAGCTGAAGCTAGACTCATCCATTCATGGAACAGTTAGGTTAAGCTCGACTCTCAGCCTGTTTTAGCTAAGGCTTGACTCAAGTTACTTTTAGACTTGGGATGTAATTTCCATAATCAATAGTAAGCCTTCAAATAGGTAAAGCCTAGCATTGCAGGAAGTATCATGTGATGTAATGCATTTCATGGCTTGATCCTTGTATTCTTATTGAGTTTGAACTGATTTGGCTGTACAGTGAGTCACCAGGTTATGCTCCCCACGGACTTAGCTTGCGTACGATATACACTGATCTGGATTGCACTGACCTGATTTTCTATTTTATAGCTTCCAGATTATTTATTTATTTTTTTTCCTTTTCCGTGGCTGCAAACATGTAATGCACATTTTAAACACCTTAACAAAGGCTGGGGGGTTTTTGAGTCCTGATACAAAACTATGAGCAATATGCGACCACCTGACTGGAATGGCTTGCTGAGTTCGAGTCCTTTTGACTGCTTGCAAGAATTTCAGTCACTTTTTAGGCCAATAAATACTGAACAACGATACTACTTTTGGGTTGGCCGCAGGAATCCTGTTTCATATTGAAAGGCATATGATTCCTCTTGTAGTTTTCTCCTTTTGGTGCCTTCCTGACGGCTGTAGCGCTTTTAATTTAAGTCAAATTGGTCTCTGCAGTCATGGTAATGGGATGACACTCACGGTCTTCTGTTTTCCCCTTTTGTTTTCCCTGTGAGCCTTTTGAGGTACCGATGGTTCCGCTGTCGACCAGTGGCAATCTCTGTCCCGACTGAAGTGTGAAGCAAATCTTGAACCAATCCGTTTCAGAGATTATCTAATGAGGGATGCAGGGTGGCTATTGCAACCCCTCAACTTTATTTGTAAATCCTACTTCTTTTCACTTTTTGAGGTTTTATGAAAAACATAAAAGGTTTTTGTGAAGACCGGCTATGTAGTGTATAAGATATCATTATGAACAACTTCGTAGAATAAAATTTTATCGCAATTTGTGTTTTTAGGGAAATTTTTTATTATTTATATTCTTTATTTTTACAGTAACGAAAATTATAAATAGCCAAAAAATCTATTTAAACAAATTTTGAAAGAATTTTCTTTTTCAAAGTTGTTTAAACTGATGATGTTTTCTAATAGATAATGTGATTAGTTTTTATAATTTTTATTTTTATTTTTATTTTATATATTTTTCATAGAACCTTGGAAAATAAAAAGAAGCTCGGTTCACATGTAAAGTTGAGGGGTTGCAATAGTTGCCTTCCTATTTAATTACAATTGTTCTAAGCCATTGGAGGCCCAAGCAATAGAGCCCCATAGCTATGCTCAGTCACTGTGAGAAAGCTTACTCTAATCCCAGCAGCTTATGCAAATCATTGTCTAAGTTTGTTTTCCTTAGTGTGTTTTATTTTAATCAATCCATGTCACGAAACGAAAGGAAATTTTTAATTTTTTTTCTTTTCCTTAGTAAGAAATAAAAGCATCAACTAATATCTAACACGGAATCGAGACAAAGATCCTTTCCCTTCAAGAGGGGGAAAGGTGAAAGGTGTTGTTGGGCCAGCAGAAGCCATAGGCGAGCACAAATTAAGTTGAAAGTATAACAAGATACAGTGTAGTTTTAAAGTGGCAGAAGCAGGGGGGTGTACCATATGGGGTACACTTCCTTTCTGCCATTTTTAATATTTTAAAGGTGCTTATATTTTAACTTAGTGGACTAATTAATAAGTTCTCGTGTAATAAACAAAAGGCCATCTTTTCGACCATAAATTTTACGGATGTGGAAAGAGACGGGTATCAACCGCGAAGCTCCTCCTCGAAAAGTCCATCTATAAGAGGCATCCACGTACAGATAAGTTTCCCTTTTTCATTTTTCTTTTTTCTGTCTCCCATGTAATCCAACTTCCTCACCAAAGAAGTGGGAAAAAAAAAAAAAAAAAAAAAAAATACTAGGGAAGAGAATTTAGAAAATAAAATTTACATAGCTTCTTAGCATAACAAATACTGAAAGCATGCATGTGCTATAAATGAAATTTCCATTTATAAAATCTAAGTCCATTACAATGGCTATAAATACCAATATATTTTTTTCAAAAGAGCAATCCCCAGTGGTTCAAGTTCAAGAGCCACGAAGTCAATCCTAGCTTCGTCGTGATTATCAATGAACCTCTGTGGTCCACTATTGTTGCTAAAGCCACAAAGGTTTAGGAAAAAAAATTCTGGTAGAGCCAACCAATTTTACCATACAATTGTTGTGATTTCGGAATTAAATGAAGGTGAACCCTACAAATGTTGAAATCACGATTGCAATAGTTTGGTATTGGTAGTTGTACGAACACTTGTCCAAAAGTTTGGCAACTATTCCTACAAAATTGTTCATAATCATATATCAAGACGCTCAAATTGAATTTATGTTATTTTGGGTATATAAGGAAAGTTTTTCCCAAGAACAAATTTTGCAAAATTCAGGACCACTAAATGGAATAAAATATATAGTTTAAAAATACTTGGCCTACCCTTTTTGCAAAATTCAGGACCACTAAATGGAATAAAAATATATAGTTTAAAAATACCTGGCCTACCCTAATTCGAGAATCTGCCAATAGGTATTACCAACTAGCTAGTATGGGTTCATGTCTAAGAAATTTCCCATTCAGTGTGTGAATTATAGTGGACCATGAATGCCACCAGCAACCTTCTATCACCCATTAAATTCTGTGTCCTGCGTTTTAATTACTGACTTGCATGTGTGGTGACCATTATAAGATTACAACCCACGAATCAGAAAGTTCTTTGATGCTAGCTCTGCCACCCCCCTTACCAAACATTTTGGAAGCTGCAGCAATGAATAATAATTTATTTTGTTTGAGAAGGACATATGCCTCCTCTCTTTGGAACCAAAGCCATCCAATGAAGCATGTAATGACAAACAAGATATGGAATCAGAAACATTGCTGGTGGCTTTATGCAAATGAGTCTAGTTGTACCCATGTGAAGAGAGTTTTGGGGGGTATAGAAAACCATCCACCTCATGATTAGTTTCAGTAGATTTTATTCATAGACAGTCAAGAAATTAACCAACTTACGGACTTACCCCACACAATGCCTGGCTGCATGCCTTCTGGTTGGGGCTTAGGGTAATTATTCAGAGGGAAACTCTTGCCACATCAACATACACAATGTGATGAGAAGTTTTATTTAGTGTGCGACACGTGAGAATAACAAACTCGTTTCAATTTTTCGAACAGTTATTGGGCACATATTTATTAGAGTTCCACAAAAATAAGTGGCGCTTTTTAAAGTTGGACACATCATGCTTGTCATTTGCCTATATCATGCTTGCTTGGTGTACTCCAATAGTCCAATGACGCTTTTCTACCACGTTGTGTGTGTTGACATTGTAAAAGTTATCCACCAAACATTTGTCTTGATTATTATATCTAAAGGTAGTATCAATAATTATTCACTAGCATCAAACCCTTTGAAAGAAATTAATTCACCTAGTGCATGTATGTTGCAATGCCATTTATGGGCGTTTGTGGAAGTTTTTGGTATCAAGATTGTTGGTTAATTAGTCATTAATTAATTATCGATATATATTAAGCTAAGCAAGGATTCACCCCCTACTCCATTCCAGAAATTTATCTCCAGCCAACGAATCTTCTTCTGCTTGACTGCTTGGCAGCCCTGGCTACTGCATCCCATTTCCCTAAATTCAACTACCACATTCCTTTTCTTTCCTTTTGCAGCAAATTGCTCGAGGACAGAAACTTTCATTCTCCTTTTGTCTCCTTTTCCTTTTTTTTTTTCTTTCCCCTTTTTCTTTTTATCCGTCTTTTGTGGGTATCCTATAAAGGTTTGTCCCTGCGAAATTTTCAAGGTTCTGCTTTGGAAAACCTAAGATACTACTAGACACTAGTGCTAAAAGCATGATGAGCCTACAAAATCACCTCTATGGCCACCAAATACAGTTTGTGGACAGTCAGCACAGCTTGAAGATACCACTAGATAGTTGCGCGCATCAGGTGTATGTTTCTCCCACAAGCACTGCTTACCTCAAAAGAAAAAGGAAATTTTTATTTTTAGGCCTTTTTGGGATTGCTAACAGTATTTTAGGTATATATATATATATAGAGAGAGAGAGGATGATGATCAGGCCTTTTTGGGATTGCTAACAGTATTTTAGGTGTGTATATATATATAGAGGATGATGATCAGGTAAGCACATGTTGATATAACTTATATTAACATCTGCATTGAGAGTTGTACCTGTTGCATTAGTGAGATATGAGGTGCATTGGACTAATGAAAGGGATACAACCTCCAATGTATGGTGCTAATATAAGTGTGTGTGTATATATATATATATATATATATATATATAGGATGATGATCAGGTAAGCACGTGTTGATATAACTTATATCAACACCTGCATTGGAAGTTGTACCTATTGCATTAGTGAGATATGAGGTGCATTGGACTAATGCAAGAGGTACAACCTCCAATATATGGTGCTGATATAACTTATATTAACACGAACTGATGGAAACAAAACCGATATATATATATATATGAAAATAGTTACATGATAGACAGTCAAATCTTGATCACTAAAAAAAGAATAATAAAAAAAAAAATTGAAGATGACAAGAGAAATCCACCTTTTATTATTTTAGTAGTCATAATTTACCTGTCATGTCAGTAGTTACATTTTAAAACTAAACGGGGAAAAGATGAATGAGGGAAAAAAAATACCAAAAGAAAAACAAGAAGGCAAAAGAAGGGTTTAGTGGAAAGTTGTATTTGAAAACTAATATTCTGACCTATCAAAGCTTATTATAGTCAGTAAAGACATTTGTAAAGGGAAAAAATTGAATCTGGCAAGGATACAGGATCTAATGACTTGTCCGATAAAACCCCCTTTCCCCTTGAAGCAAGAAATAATTGGGCTTAATGATGCCCAAGAGAAAAGGAAAAAAAAATATTTTTACCCTTGAAGCTTTAATTTTGGTGGTGGTGGTGGGGAAACCACCCTTTCAGAAGCTTTTTGTGTTTTCTAAGGCTTGAAAGTCCAAAAGAAGGTGAGAAAAGTCGTGAAGATTTGAAAAAAGCTGAAATGTGTGACAAGTGTGGTACGTTTTACAAATTAAAGTATCGTAGCACTGTGTGATATATATGGAATCTCTATAAGCTAGCTGATGTCGACCCAAAAACCATATACTATTGGACACTCATTAGTGGTGGTGGTGGCATGCAATGGTATGGGGAATTTTAGATTGTCAAATTATTATAGTTCAATACAAGTTACTAATAATTTTCTAACTTAACCAGTAATGATTATTAACTGAAATTATTTATCCTATAGTCCCGACCTATCTGTGATCCCCCTCTTTTTTTTTTTTTTTTTTGTTTGGTAAAAGTGGCATGCATGCTCTTACAGGCAGATTAGGATAGGCATTGTGTTGTGGTGGTGGTGGTGGGTCGCAATTTTGGAGGCTGCGGTGAGTCTGCAATGTGTTGTCCTAAATAAAAATTAAATAAAATAAAATATCTGCAATGTAATGTTGAGGTAGGAAGTAATATTGTATAGTAATCGTGGTTAGGGATGGCAAATTATGTTGGCGGGTCCTATTCTCATCATATCAGCACAACATAATTATTAAATAGGTCAAACAAGTTGACCTAAACGAAGTATTTGTTATATAGGTTAAGTGAATTGACACAATTATGACTCGAATATAATTAACATAAATCTAAATATGTTAATTTCATATGTTTTTTTATCAGTAAATATGTTAATTTCATATTGGATTTAAATTGTACTCAAAGTCCGTCTTGAGCTTTACAAGCCCTAGTTATGGTAATGACGATAGTAGTTTATCGGCCGTGTATGACCATGTAGTGTTAGTGTTATAGCATCATCGACTATTGTTTTCAATCTATTTAAAACCAAAGTAGTTCATGTTCGAATAATTATTGATATTTGGTTGCTTCCTGCTAATTCCAAATCTCATCCTCTCAGTTGCTAAACACATTTGGTCATCTAGTGGTTAGGACTTCGTTAAGTCGCCACCTTTTCCTCCCACGTACAAAAGACTTTACCACGTTAGCATGGAAAATAAAAATGGAACCACGATTAGTAGTAGTCTAGCCTTGGCACCTAGCTTGGTCAATGTTTTCCCGGAGTTAGCCAAAAATCTAGTGTATCATTTGAAAAGCCAAGCAAACGAATCCCTCCAAATGCAAGTAAAACCGACAATTAATTTATAATCTGCACCATAGGATTAGTAGTCTCCTTTTAGATGTAGAATGAGCACCAAACTTAGCACATGCACTAGCCTTAATTATTATTATTGTTTTCTCCTATTATTATTTTTGTCAGGCTTACTCTACGCGATGGACCGCAGTTGCATGATTCCATACATTTTCTAACCTTAGTTTTTCATTTTTGAAAAATCATTTTTTTCTTACAAGGACCCATTAGTTAATTAATAAACTAGGGATTAGGTATGGCTTATAATGGTCATGTCATGCAACTACTATTTTATTGAGGTTCTTGTAATTTAATGCGAAACCGTGGTTTCTCCACATGCCCTCCAATTTTTTATTTTATTTCTTTCTCCAAGTCTCACAAAATTTCGACATCTTAAAATGAGGGTCAGGTTTTGCATCCTCCTTCAATCCTTTTCAAACAGAAGGGGAGAGAAATCACCAAAGTTACTAGACTAGTAGAGTTATATGCCCTTTTTATTAGAATTTCGATTTTCATAACCTAATTTCAATGTAAGTTGCCAAACATGAGATCTCACTATCCTTAGTAAGACTCTAGTTCAAAGAGGCTATTTAATTAGGGTCCCTGTTTTGGGGAAATTGGCGAATAATCCACTTTTTGGTAAAATATTGGCAATTAGTCGAGTAATAGTTTTTCTAAGTCAGTTAGTCAATGAAACTAAAACTTATTTATCAATTAATCACACATTTTTTTAAAAATCCTTAGGTTTGCCCTTATTATTATTAAGATCACTCCCTTTTTATTATTAAGGGCATCCTATGTAACTAACTTAGCTTTATAGTATTATAATTTTTAAAAACTTATAACTTACAATATACATATCCATTTTTTTTTAGAAATTATAATTTTGGAATCTACTCATCAACATCTTCAAAAAAAGATCCAAATTGATTAGCTAATTATTAAAAAAATTAAAACTTGTAAAATTTTACTACTTGACGAAGTAATAAATTTTATAGTAAAGTAGTAAAATTTTACTACTCTATGAAGTAGTAAAATTGTAGTAAATTTTACAGTGAAGCAGTAAAATTTTACTAATTTACGAAGTAAATTTTACACTGAAGTAATAAAATTTTACTATTTTTTAAAATTGTAATCACTTAAAAAAAAAATGAAATATCTCTTTTGTAAAGTGTACTGAGATAGTGTATGTTTACTGTGGTCTGTGGAGAGAGAGATTGTATACAGAAGGAAGAGATAATAGGGGATATGTACAGAGAGGGAAGAGCAATTTTTTTTTTTTTTTTTTTTTTGGTGATGAAAATGGGATCTTGGTCAAATGAGGAAGGGGGTTAGGTGGTGGAGTGACTAAGTGGTACCGTGGTGGGTTTGATGCTGTGATGGAGGATTGGGATATATGGGTTTGAGCAATGGAGAAGGTGATGGTCAACAGAGAGTGGCGACAACGATTGATTGGGGAACTAGGATGTGCGGGTGTAAGCAACGATGGGGTTTGGCAGGGTTATAGCCGATGACTTGAGAGAGGGATAGATTGGTGGCTTCGACTTTGTGCAAGCAGGGCTACGACAAAGTTGAACAAGCAACTACGGCGACGATGCCGGCGAAAGGAATGGTGGCTTCAACTCTGTGCGAGCAGAGCCACGACAAGGTTAAACGAGGAGCTACAATGACGATGCTGGCGAGAGGAATAGTGGCCTTCTTTTTCTTCTCCTTCTGTGCTGATCAGCTTTGGCTTACAGATCGGACTAACTTCTCCAGGACGGGATCGGCACAGTGGAGTCGTCGTCGTCTAGGGTGGACCCATCGCCGGAGGTCGTCACGCACTGTCGGGGGTGAGGGGATTTTGGTTTGGTGTTAAGGATGAAGAAGGGTAGGCGGAGAGGGAGGGAAAAAAAAAAAAAAAGTGAGGATATTTTGGTTAGTAATGATAAAAATGGACTGATTGAATTAAGAAAAAAGTTAGATGATTAATTGCTAAATAAGATGTAATTTCTTGACTAATGGCTAAATCATCCTTTTTTATTTTATTTTATTTTTTCCTCAATAATACAATAAAAACAATTTTTTTTTTTTTTTTTTCTTTTTGGGTAATAAGGTAAGAACTACATACATATAAACCTACTCTAACAAATCGAAACTAAAACTTCATCCCTCAAAGGAGGAGAGCTAATTGACAATTCGGTTGGAATTTATACTTTGTGACAGAACTTTTCTTTAGCCCTAACCCATTTTAATGCCAACCAATGGGTATCAATTTTTCTACGTAAATTTGAATCCAAGATCACCCATTTAAAAAATTAGACAAATACTACTAAACTATTATACCTTCGCCCTTCTGGTACACTACATCTATCTATCTGAACCCATTCCACCTAATTTCACCCTTTACCCTATCCTATCCTATCCCACCCCGTGTGGATAGATTTTGAACGTAGAACTCTTTGCTGAAATGACATTGAAAAAATCACATTATTACTCACATGAAAGATTCTTCCGTTCAATGATTTTGAATTCAACATTACCACGTTATTTCTCATACTGACAATTTTCCAAACAGGGCCCATCTTCTCGTGAAAGATACGAGACAAAGTAGAATTAACCTAAAAATTTATTGAGAAAAGGATGCCACAGAAAAAAATAAAAATAAAAAAGACATATGCATTTAAGTCAAGGAAAAAGTACATGCGTTACTTAGCTTGCTTTGAATAAATTTTGTTTGTTTTTCATTAATTTAATAATATCTTATTATATGTTATCAAAAATATATATATATATATAATTATTATAATTTTCTGTCAACTTTAGCCAGCATTGAGTTCATTTTAACATTTTTTTTTTCATTAAAGTTATACGTACCTATGCAACAAATTTGATGTGATAAATATAATTATATAACATATATTTTGATCTTAACTTTCACAACCAAAATATTTTTGAAAAATGAATGAGTTTATAAAATGTGGAATGAAGACACCCCTCTAACAACTGAGAGTCATTTTCATATGAACGCATTTTGCTGTTTTTGGGTACAATGAGAGGGTTCAAATCCTTAACCTATCCTACTCCTACCTACCTTACCATTAGGTTAATCTAGTTGCTCATCAGCATGTGCGGTAAAGCATTGTACCATATTCCTATGAAAGATATATAGTAGAATCCTACCATACATCATAGAGATGTATATTGTATCAGTACATATTACTAAGAAAATTTTTACAGTAAACAAATCTTTTGGATAAACTTATACTCCCTCTGTCCCACAATGATAGGCCAAGTTTGACAAAACACGAAGTTTAAGAAAAGTAATCATTGCATTTATTTATCATTTATTAAATTTCATCTTTCCAAAATTACCCCTCATATTTAGTATTGGGATTTGTGTTAAGAGTAATGATTGAAATAATAAGGAGCAATACAAGAAAGTTCAAAAAATTTATACTTTGACTTTTTTAAGCGGACAAACATTTTGGGATGGAAAAAGTAGAAAATTTGGTCTATCTTTTAGGGACGGAGGGAATATATATATATATTTTAATAACTTTTAAAAGTAAATAGATGAAAATCTTAGATAGGCTTTTATAGAGCAAAATTTTGATAATTACTTTTAAAAATTGAGGTAACAGGAATTTCTTACTATTACAACATTTAAGAGTAATTTCCAAAATTTTTTACACTGAAAAATTTTAATTATTTTTTACTTTTGAAAGTAAAAAAAAAAAAAAAAAAAGAAATAGAAACTTATTTAAACGGGTCCTAAATTCTCTCACCTCTAAATACTTTTTTAAAGAAAAAAATGAGTTGAAGTTAGCAGTGTGGCACCAACTTAATAACCCAAAAAAATGTAGTAGTGCAGACATTTATGTTGATATTAATGTGGAGCAATATCTAAAGTGATGTCGGCTGAAATAGTAGTCGAGTGGTGGCATCCAGGCAAAACAACTTTTACTAAGTCTTCTAACAATTCGACAACATTATAATATGAATCATTGTCTTCTTGTTCAAATAATGCGAGGTGCCAAAAAAGAAAGAAGAGAAATGGGCGATGACTCATGGTGCAAAAATTAAAATAAAGGAGGATTATTGGTTACGGGTGTGCAGTAGATCCAAGGATAAAAGAATAAGAAAACGACAAAAGCAACGTCTCCAAGCCCAACTGCCACGTGTCAGAAGCATCAATGTGAGTCGTACGATCCATAGATTTTCCACTTTTTGGTGGTTACGATGCTCTCATGAGCCATTAACGTACTCCTCTGCTCTTGTTTTTTACGGAGTATTCCCTCAAATAATTAGATTTTTGGTCAATTGTCGGTGGCTCTGCACTGGTTACTTGTTGCTCCTTTGGCGCATTCCCTTCCCTGTGAATGGAACCCATTGCCCACGCCATAATTTAAATAAATAAATAAAAATAAAACATTTATGAATTAAGTTATTTCAAAAAGCTTCTAAAAGGTAAGGAAAATAATCCGACGTGGAGACGTTCTACTTACATAAACTAGGGGGATTCCATTAGTCCGAGATAGAAGATTTATTTAGCATTTAGTTAAATAACTCTTTTTTTAATTTAAGTAGTCCATCTGGCATTTATTTAACAAAAATACCTTTATGAAGTCCTTTCTATCCAAGCCTACTTGTGAACTCTATCTCCTCATCGAGTTGAGACCACTTTTGGTAATTATTCAACCTCCGACAACTACCTTTTTCATCTCTGGTGATCCTAGCTGATGGGATTTGAATACCATCCTAGTTCAACCAAATTTCCTAAAGACCATCAATTTCTTCATCCTTCCACTTCAATCCTTCAGTTTGAGAGTTGGCTCATGCTTCGCACAAATAGAGAGGCCTGTAGTTGGCCACATGGGGGGAGGGGGGGGTTGGGGTTTGATCATGCCTCAAAATTCAAAATGGCTCAAACAAAAGCCATTGAGGTTTTAGTGGGTTTCTAACTTTTCAGGCAAAGCCATAGGGTTTGATATTCATCTTCGATGTTGTGGGAGAAAGGGGAAGATATTGATGGTTGAGAGAGGTGATGTCAGGCCTATTAATTCCCTTTGTTTTATAGCCCTTTCCTGGCACATCACGTGGGGTAATTGTATTTATTTATTTTTTGTTATTTTGCTAAGGAAGGTGTACCTATTAATTAATCATAATATATATAAAAAGCCATTCAGCCATGGCAGGTTAGAGGAGAATAAAAGGGGCAAAAGTCATTTTTCAAAACGTTTTTATTTTGAATATGTAATTTCATCTTTGTAAGAAGCTAACCAAGCTTTTGTCGCACACCTGCATGCCCAATTTTGGAAGTAGTAAAATTCGCTGTAAAATTTATTTCGTAAAGTAGTAAAATTGTATTACTTCATTATAAATTTTACTACTGAAGTAGTAAAATTTTATAGTTTTATGAAGTATTACGTTAGACTGTGTCCTAGTAGTAAAATTTTACGATTTTAATTTTTTTTAATAATTATCTAATCAATATGGATCTTTTTTCGAAAATATCGACGAGTAGATTCCAAAAATAATATATATTTTTTTAAACGGATATGTATATTGTAAGTTATAAGCTTTCAAAAATTATAATACTAAAAGGGTAAGTTAGTTACATAGGGTACCCTTAATAATAAAAAAGGGAGTGCCTTTAGTAACAATAAGGGTAAACCAGGTATTTTCAAAAAAATGTGTGACTAATTGATAAATAAGTTTAGTTTCCTTGATTAATTGACTTAGAAAAACTCTTAATTAATTGCCAATATTTTACCAAAAAGTGGACTAATCGCCAATTTTCCCTATATACTAATGGTATGTTTGGTAGGAAGAATAAAAAAGTAGGAGGAAGGAAAGATAGAAATGATGGACTTTGAGATTTTCTATTCCTTGGGAAGGACAGTCTTCTTTTCTTCTGGTGTGTTTAGTAGGATGAATGAATGGATATTAAAAAAAATATAATTTTACTTTTTTAAAAACCCATCTTTCCTTCCACATTTTCTCCCAAAATTGGAGGGATGAGAAAAAAGTGACTTGAGGGATTCACTATCCCCCTCCCCCTTCCTTTCTTCTCCCTTTCTCTCCTACCAAACACACCCCTTAACCCCTTTCCATCCACTTTTCCCTCCTCCTCTTTCCATCCTCCCACAAATCCTTTGTACCCAACATAGGGTAAAGGAGACAACTGGAGTTGTGTGATCACACTCATGATAGTCTGCACCCGATCATTTTCCTACAAAGTAAGAAATAGATAATATGAGCTTGTATTAAAAAATAAAATTTGTTTCACTCAATGATACTTGTAAAGTTTTAGATGTGCCAGTGTTTTTTTTTTTTTTTTTTTTTCTTTTACCTGGTTAAAATTTATGCGTTTATTTAGGACTTGTTTGGATGTCTTAATAGAAATTAAACAATTTTAATGTATTTTACATAGTATTAGTTCTATAGAAAGCACAATTCAATCACATTAAATAGAAAAATTCAAGAAAACAATATATTTTACATGGTATATATTTAAGAAAAAAAGCTATTGTGTGTTAAAAAATAAAAATAAAAGAAAAGAAAATAGAGCCTTTTTACCTAGCGGTGCAAAATGGTTTGGGTAGACTCAAGGACCGGATCGTTCGGTGCAATTCAATCCGGTCCGGTTCGGTCCAAACAGTAACTGGTCTAGTTCTCGGGACAAATTTTTAAGAACTGATGAATTCAGTTTGGTCCACAGTTTAGGGGGTTTTATAACTGACTAGAATCGAATTCCCGGATTACGAAAAATATATATATATATATATATAAAGGTTTGATCATGTGCAGGATATCCCATTCGATCACGGCCGTCCGTAAGCGACATGCGCGGACGCGTGAATGTGCACATGTTGCTCATGGATGACCGTGATCGAACAGGATATTTTGGGATATCCCGCACATGATCAGCCCTCTATATATATATATAATTATATGTTTATATTAATATATTATACTCCATATATAAGTATTATTGAATAAATAATAATACTTTCAATAAAGCTATTACCTTTTACAAAAAAACGAAACCAAAAAAACCGAGAACCAGACCCTTTTTGTCGGTCCGGTCTAATATAATTTCGGTCTGATTTTGATCCAATTTTTGAGGTCCTGAATTAATTCGATCCGGTCTAGATATACCCCTAGCCTAAACCGATTTGCACCCCTACTTTTTTACCAACCCCTAAAAAAAGGAAGAAGAAAAGACCCTAACAATGAGCTTTGTGCCTCTTAGGAAAAAAAAACAAAAGAAGCCCAAATGACTACAAATGGAGAGAAAGAATTGATTCTATTATTGCAAAAGCAATATTGCGCTAGTGTGATCCTCAGCTCCACCGCGGAGAATCCCTGTCTTATTTACTCTCCTAGCTTAAAGGATCGATAAATCTCAACTGACACATGCACAGCATGCTTAACGTGTGTGCCAGATAAATCACAAGACGACTTATACCCTAAATATGTGGCTTGTGAGACTCGAAAGAGAAATATCGAAATCGATACCTAATGTCTTGGCCACTTGAGCCAGGTTAAACAACATTGATTATAGCTCAAACTGAACTTCATACTTCGGATTGACTCCAAATTCCAGACTTATGCTAGGATATTATTTACTGGCCCATTTTTTTTCTTTATCAACGATTTATTGGCTCATCCACTTTATCATTTGGCTAATTAAGCCTAGGCTAACTTGCCCAAGTGGAAGAACCTTAGATCAATACTTGACTTTACATCATAACATATCCCGTAATGTAAAATATCATTTGACTGATAAAAAAATACTAATACATGCATAAGGTACGTATATTCAAAATGACTGAGTGTGTAATTGGCACTTTTTAGCAGTGCCACCGCATCTACAACCATATCTACAGATGCTTTATTTATTTTTATCTTTTTTATGTGTGTTCTAAATCCATAACACATCATCAAAAGAAAGATATTAGAAAAAAAGGTAAATCATAGATAACCCTTTTGAAGTATGGGGGTTCAGTAAATAACCCCCTTATATTTTAATTTTGTCAATGTGCTTTCAGTTATGTTTTAATTTTTGTCAATGTACCTTACCGTTACTCGCCATTGATAAAATTTGACAAAAATTAAATACGTGGCTACTGCATGTGATATCGTTAATGGACTCGTGTTGCCAAAAATCACCGGAACTCTCGCCAGTGTCATGGTCAAATGGGTGGCTATTAACGATTGGTTTTGTCTTCCAATTAAAGTAGGGGACACATTGACAAAATTAAAACATAAAAAGGGTTATCTGCTAATCCCCCATACTTCCCGGGGGGGTTTCTGCACTTTACCTTAGAAAAAAAAACATAAGGATGAATACAATCTCCTCATACTTTTTTTTCACCTTTTGGATATCGTCTTAGATAAGATGGTCGGTGTGCTGTGGTGCAACCCAGTATGAACCTTACTCTAGACAACTAGAGTATCTGAAATTGTGAAATATATATATATATATATATATATATATATCTGCAAAACTATTTCAGAGTTATATTGCGTGGAACGGACTATGATAGAGCTTAATGAAATAACGGCAATCATTAGAACCGTTTGAAGCTGAAAAATCCACCAAAATTGTGGTCAAAGTGGAAAAGTGAATAATTGATTGCATTGTGCAGCTCTTCGCCTTTGGGTTTGGCTTCCTCTTTCTTCTTCTTCTTCCTCTTTCATTTTTTTTTTCCCTAGGTTTTTCAAACAGTATGAGTAAATACACTCTCAAGTGGAATCAAAACTAAGACATTCACAAATTCAGGTCTTTTCTAGAACAAGACATGCCACTAGGCTTAAAAACCATTGACATTGATTCGAGAGACATTTTTTTGATAATTTTTTTAAAGACAATATGTTTAGGGGCTTCTATTGACACCCCTAACCCCTTGTGGTTTTTCAAGTTTATAAAAAATAAAAAATATATTTATGAAAATAGTTGCGATGTCCTTTAAGAAACATCATTTTGAACAACTTTGTAAAATAAAGTTTTTTCAAAATTTATTGTTTAAATGAAATTTTTTGCCATTTATATTTTTTTTTGGTAAAAAATCCAAAAAGTCCATTTAAATGATAATTTTTGTGAAAATTTTCTTAGTTTCTTTTACAAAATTGTTCAAAATGACATTTACTAGTAGATAAGGCGGGTTTTCACTAAACTTTCATATTTTTTCATAAAACCTTGAAAACGGTAAGAGATTGAGGGTGTAAAGCAAGTCTTAGGATGCCAATAAAAACCCTTGTAAGTTTATATCCATAATAGGCACATATTGCAAACTAGAATTTTAATCCTCAAGTAGGAGTCTTTCCATCTTCAAAAAGGACGTTGTGCATGTTTTTCTACGTTGAAATAATAGAATTTTAAAGTGGGGAGAATTTTTCCACTCTTGAAAATGACAATTCACGTGATTTTCATTTTATTTAAAATCTTTTTATTTCATGTTTGACAGATGAGAGAGAGAGAGAGAGAGAGAGAGAGAGAGAGAATAGTCTTAGTTCATATCAATGTTCAATTGTTTAAGAAACCAAATCTCTATTCATGACTCAGGAGCGGAGGTAACAGTTATTTCCAATAGGAGTACCGTATTATGATTCTGTGAAGTAAAAATTGAAAGCTCTAGATTTAAAAAAAAATGGTAATCATTCTCTAATGTAATACCGAAAAAAGGATTTTTGTTCAAAGTTATTACAAATGGACTGAATATATGCTTAAGAATGACTATTATCTTCCTTTTTTTTGGAATTATCTTAGTAAATGATCATAAAATGGTAACTTATTCCAAAAAAATTGTTTGGGGCCAATGGGGCACATGCCTCCAAAAGCCTCCTAACTCCGCCATTGTCATGAATCGAATTTTAAGAAACCATTTGTTGGACTAAATAGTTATTTTATGGAGCCTTCTAATGTAGTCAATCTAAAAGAATTTGTATTAAGTGTATTTTAAAACTCTAATTATGAAACTTGTATCCTAATTAATCAATTAATTAATTAGATAACATTCTTATGTGACTTTCTCCCGTTAGTGATCCATCATTTTGATCATATACAAAACGGTGTGACCAAACCCTTACTATCACTCTACGACTTACTTTTTACACCCCCTTCTGGTCAAGTTTGGACTTTGGATTCAATGCCGACAATTCAGTACTCTACCAAAATTGTTCATTACCGTTGGATCACGAGTTGGAAAGCCACATCAAAAGTTGAAAAGCTTCTTTAAACTGACTCCACAGGTGACTGACTGAGAGTAATAGCAGGGTGGTTCAATCATTGCTCCTTCATAGTGTTTTGGGTTTTTTTTTTTTTTTTTTGGTAAAACCTCACCCCAGTGTACACGCACTGAAACCTTAAAAGACCGTTTTTATTGACCTCCAGTCTCGGGCGCTGTTATCGGTAACGAGGTTTGCCCCCCATTTTGCTATTTTCATAGCTCAATTCTCAAGTTACCACATCTGATATCTCTGTTCAAAAACTAAATCACTCTGTTTCTCCCCTTTTTTTGGGCTTCCCTAAGAGCATCATACATGAATTCCATCTGATGATCATAATCTCTGATTACACTATGATTTTTGTGGAATTCGTTAATGATCTTTTATGGAACTGTTGTGTTTTAAAATTCTTGTATGAAAAATTAATAACAAAAAAAATTAGCATTATTTAAAAAATATTTTATACTTGTTTTTTTCTTATAAAATTTAAAAATTTAATGTCTTTTAAGTTGATTGTATCTTCACAGTTATTAAAATTTAAAAAAAAAAAATTGGTTTATTGTATCATTTAGACCAAAAAAGGAAAAAAATTGATTGCATCATTTGTTATTGTCCTAATGGCTTATTTAAATATTGGATTTCTTGTTACTCCCTATTTAAGTATTTATAGTATGCGATTTTTTATAAAGGGTTTTTACAGATTCACAGGAATTAAGGGGTGGGAATTGTAAATTCCCAAGATTTAATAAAAAATGGACGGTCCGATTTGCTTAAGAGGTAATTGAATGAATAAGATATTATGTTAGAAGAAACAAAAGTTCTGAATTCGACTTTTGTTCACAACATTTCACGGTTCTCACATGTCTTGAATGCACATGATTATATTCATTATGAGATTTTAAATGGATCCGAAATTTATCTGGTTTATTTATTTATTATTTTTAAAGCCAATAGGTTTTATCATTTCAAAAAAAAAAAAAAAAAAAAACTTAAGAGTACATTGTAGTTAGCATGGTCTTTACTGGAAGAAACAACCATCACCAACAGCAGAATCTTAGCTGTAAGCAAGCACTTCTCCACACTGCTTTTCCTTCCCCTGATTCAACCTTTTCACACCCCCCTTCCCCTTCCTCCCTCCCATTTTACCCCTCTCTCTCTCTACTCTCTACTCTCTCGTTCTCTGTGAAAATAGTCCCACATAACACTCACCATTGCTGCATCTCTGTGTCTCTCTGTCTCTGTCTCTGTCTCTCTGTCTCTCTCTCCTGGAGTGTTCAAACCACAATGCCCACCTTCTTCTTCATCCTCCTCCTCTTATCCTGCGCGCCCCACCACTTAACCTGCACCACCCCCATTTTCACTCATAGCCGTCGGATCCTCCACCAGCCCTTCTTCCCACAAGGTTCCTTCCCTCCCTCTCAACCCCCTTCTCCTTCTTCTCCTACTCCTCCTCAAACCCAAACACCTAAATACCCATTTTCCGCTTCTACCCCTCAACCCTTCTTCCCATCTTACCCCGCCCCGCCTCCACCGCCTTCTTCTCCATCCACCTTCGCCTTCCTTCCCGGCCAACATCTCCTCCCTCAGCGTCCCTCAAACACCCAAACCCAAATCCGCCTCCCCCAAACTCGTCGCCGCCACCGTCGTTGCGCTTCTCTTCGCCGTCTCCATCGTCGGCATTGCCGTGTTTCTCTACTGTCGGCGGCGACGACGACGGCGTTTTGAGGATGATAAGACGTACAGATCGGAGAACAGTCACAGGCTGTACCCCACCAATGATGAAACGACCAACGGAAGACACAAGCTGAGGACGACTTCTACGACGAGCTCTGAGTTTCTCTATCTGGGTACTCTTGTGAATTCTCGTAGGATCGATGAGAGTACCAATTCGGGTAACAATGTTGGTGGTGGTGGTGGTGGTTTGGGTTCTCGCAAAATGGATTCGCCGGAGCTCCACCCACTCCCGCCGCTTACTCGACAGAATTTTACGCAGAATCACGGAAATGCAGAGGTGGGTTCTACTGGGGATGACGAGGAAGAGGAGTTTTACTCGCCGAGAGGATCTTCCGGTGATCCGGAGAGCTCGAACGGTGCTGGATCGGGCTCTAGGAGGGCGTTTGAGAGTATAGCGGCGGCAAATTTTGGAAGTAGAAGCAGCGAATCGAGTTCGTGTTCGTGTTCGTCTTCAAATTCGGGTTCTCCTGCTCGTTCGATTTCGATCAGCATTTCTCCGCCCGTCAGTTTGAGTCCCAGAAGCTTGAAACCCAAGTCTCCAGAACCCGTAGTGACGCAGGCTCCTCCTCCTCATCCACCACCACCACCCCCGCCGCCGCTTCTGTCGCCTTTCATGACCCAATTGGAATTTAATAGGAAGTCTCCTTGTCCTTCTACATCTCCGTCTCCACCTTCTTCATCGCCAGAGAGAGGTTTGAATAAAAACCCAGATGCATCACCAAGACTTTCGAATGTTTCAGATCGAAATCCGCAGTCTCCGGCAAGAATCGACAATCCTTTTCAGCAGCAGGTTTCTGTTCCTCCACCACCGCCACCACCACCTCCACCTAGGACACTGGGAAACTCCAATGCCTTCTACACCAATCGCTCAGCCAATTTCTAAACCGCCGCCTCTTATAGCCCCTTCAAGACCTTTTGTATTCCAAAGCCCAACAAAGATTTCACCCCTCGAGTTGCCATCGAGTTCCGAAGCTGTGCAGAAAAATGAAGAGACTCCGAAACCGAAGCTGAAGCCATTACATTGGGATAAAGTGAGAGCAAGCTCTGATCGCGAGATGGTCTGGGATCAGCTGAAATCGAGCTCTTTTAAGTAAGATACTCAACTGCTACTATCTTTTCCATCCTTTGGACCGTCCAATCCCGTCTAGAAGTCTAGATTTCGGATAATAGTTGTAAACTACTGAAAACGAAAGTGTTTTAGGTTCTTTCTGGTAGATTATCATCCGTCCTTGTTTTCTCTTCTTGATTGAGCTCAATTTCCGCAAATTAGCTCAATTAAGGTCCCATATAATCTGTTTACTTTGCACTCTTCTTATGCTTGTTTTATAATATTGGGGTTTTTGCAGATTGAATGAGGAGATGATTGAAACATTGTTTGTTGTGAATTCCTCGAACTCGAATTCAAAGGAAACAACAAGAAGGCCAGTTCTTCCCTCGCCGAACCAAGAGAATAGGGTGCTTGATCCGAAGAAATCGCAGAATATTGCAATTTCCCTGAGGGCACTCAATGTGACCATAGAGGAAGTCTGTGAAGCACTTTCAGAAGGTAAGTCATTCTTTCAGTTTTGGCAAACATGGTAAAAGTTCCACTTCTATTTTTTGAGCTGTGAATGTTTCAAATGATAAATCATATTTATTCTGTGGTGTACATTGTGATGATTTTCACATATTAATTTTGTACATATAATTATGTCATAGACTGGGTAAGTATTCTGGTTAATTTTGTGTTTTCAGTTTTATCAGAAAATGATTTCTGAATGTTTTGATGGGGTTACTTGTAAATCTTTGTAAACAACCTTCTTTAAGCTTCTGGACGAACCTTTTAATGTGTGGAAAGCTATTTTTCTTTTAATCTTTCTCTTATCTTCTTGCAATGTGATTATTGCATTTAACATCATCTTGGTAGTAATGCATTTATACTGTTTTCTATCCTTTGACAGTAGCTTTGATTTGGAACTCTTGGACTTCCAAAACACAGGCTCATGCCCAATAACTCAATATAAGCCTACCCAACTCAACAAGGCCTTAGCCCAAATATTTTGGGTTGGCTAGTTGTATCTAAGACCATATCTTCCATTAAATCACAGGTCATCATGTATTGTGTCACTACTTTGGCCCACTTTCTTTTTGGTCTTCTCCTTTTGCTTATTGCACTCCTAACTAGTGGAGTCATTTGACCCTATTGCATACGATCACACCATCTCAGCCAACTTTTTCTTATCTTAATTGGTGCTAACTCTTATTTCCCATTTCCCATTTCCCATGTTTGCTTCATCACTAATCTTATCCTTCATTCTCTTGCCACTCATCATCCTAATTTCTGCCATCCTTCTTCTATGTACCACTATCCAAAATTTTGTTCCTTAATGGCTGTCTTATAGAATTATTCTTTAGATAAAGGGGCTAGTTTTTCAATTGAATTGGAAACCATGGAAATTTTAATCTTTAATCTTTAGTTTTTTTTATTGTTGGTGTTCTTTAGGCTGTGTTTGGTAGCAAGGAGGAATATACAGACATTATGATCATAATGATGCATGCCACATCTGTAACTGATATAGTCTTCCTTGACGTCATTTTAGATTGGAACAGCAAAAGCCTTTAAAGTTTCCTTGTGCGAAAAGAATATTCAGAAAAAAAAGGGTCTTCTTGTATCTTGAAAGAATGGGGACAGCAACTAACGTGCATTTTCCTTATATATAGGTAATGCTGATACTCTTGGAACTGAACTTCTTGAAAGTTTATTGAAGATGGCTCCGACTAAGGAG
The DNA here is from genome assembly GCA_039720395.1 of Liquidambar formosana. Taxonomy (NCBI): domain Eukaryota; kingdom Viridiplantae; phylum Streptophyta; class Magnoliopsida; order Saxifragales; family Altingiaceae; genus Liquidambar; species Liquidambar formosana. Next base: position 11,666,168 of record CM077826.1, on the reverse strand, counting down.
GAAGAGCGTAAACTGAAAGAGTACAAAGATGATTCACCATTCAAGCTTGGTCCAGCAGAGAGATTTCTAACGGCAGTGCTCGATATACCTTTTGCATTTAAGAGGGTAGATGCAATGCTTTACATTAGCTAATTTTGAGTCCGAGATTGAGTACCTCAAAAAGTCTTTTGAAACTCTGGAGGTAGGTGAAGCTATTTGATCTCTCTCTCTCTCTCTCTCTCTCTCTCTCTCTCTCACACACACACACACACACACACGTGCGCACACACGCAAGCTTCATTTGTGCTAGACTGCTAGTGCTACTTGTGTGCATGTTGGGCTATTACTTCTCTCGATCTCTTTGATATTCTCCAACACAAAATATCATCAAAGAATCACATAACTATTTGATACCTTGCTCATAGTTCTCTTAAAAGTTAATGTGGAAGATATATTAAATTGCCTAGGTTCTTGGATTTAGCGTTTCGTTCAGCTACCAGGTCCATCTTTGGGGTTGCCTAGCTATTTTAACTGGTACCAATCCCCATGGACAAATATGTCTTTGAAAATAAATAAAAAGGGTTATATGTTCGTTAGGATATTATGAACACAGCTGGGTACCATTGGCTATTCGTTTGTAATTAATTTTTTATCTGTTTTTGCCCTGTTTTGCATACCCTGCTCTCCACAAATCTTAGATTTCCTATAAATAATATGTATATATTTTCAGTTCCTGTTATTTGTATGTGCATAGACATCCGCGTAATGTGTTTTCAACGGTGTCTTTGGAATATCCTTGCACATTTCTTGAAGTATGGCCAATGCAAAGGATGACTGCTTCTTCCTTTCCTCCTGACAAATTTAAGTACTATCTAAAATTTTACTGTTAGGAGAAGTTGGCCTCTAATGTTGCTGGATTCCATTAACTTCTTACTTTTACGTCAAGCCTCCAACACATCATTTAATTTTCTTTTCTTTACAGGCAGCCTGCGAAGAACTGAGGAACAGCAGGATGTTCTTGAAGCTTCTAGAAGCTGTGCTTAAGACTGGGAATCGCATGAATGTTGGGACAAACCGTGGTGATGCTCATGCCTTCAAGCTTGACACACTCCTCAAGCTTGCCGATGTTAAGGGCACTGATGGGAAAACCACTCTCTTGCATTTTGTCGTGCAAGAAATCATAAGAACCGAAGGTGCCCGTCTTTCTGATGCCAACCAAACTCCAAAATCCACTATTAATGAAGATGCCAAGTGTAGGAAGCTTGGCCTGCAAGTTGTTTCTGGTCTTAGTTCAGAGCTTACTAATGTGAAGAAAGCTGCTGCAATGGATTCCGATGTGCTTAGCAGTGACGTCTCCAAGCTTTCTAAAGGAATTGGGAACATAGGAGAGGTAGTGCAATTAATTGAAACAAAGGGGTCTGAAGAAAGCAGCCGGAAATTTTCCGAGTCAATGAACAGGTTTATGAAAATTGCTGAGGAGGAGATTATAAGGATTCAAGCTCAAGAAAGTGTTGCCCTTTCACTAGTGAAGGAGATAACAGAGTATTTCCATGGGAACTCTGCTAAGGAGGAAGCTCATCCATTTAGAATCTTCATGGTGGTAAGGGACTTTCTTACAGTTCTTGATCGGGTCTGCAAGGAAGTTGGAATGATCAATGAGAGGACTATAGTTAGTTCTGCCCATAAATTTCCAGTTCCGGTGAACCCAACGCTGCCAACGGCTTTTCCTGGATTACATGGAAGGCAGCAGTACAGTTCCTCTGATGATGAGAGCTCGTCTCGTTAGTACTTATGGCTCATATCAGGGTGACCTTTTTGTAGATTTTAACCAAAACATGCCAGAAATGGGTGGTTTGAAAAGGTTGGAGTTTGTATTAGCTGTCCTGCCTGATTTTACATAATTGTTTTTTCTTTTTTTTTTTTGTTTTTTCATTTGCACTTGTATAAATCCATGTAATAGATTTTGAAAATCGTTTCTTCCTATAGATAATATATACAGAGGAGATTTTCTTTTGGAAAAATAAGGCGGTATGCCGGCATAGTCAGATGTCTTGTAAAACTGTAAAAAAGTTGAACTCAAGGAATGACGTTCGTTGAAGAAGCAGAGCTCATGGTTACAGATTCTTCTTAATGTAGCATGAATATATGTTTTGTACCAAGCTAACAATTGATGTTCCTTTATTCCAGATCTTCATTGTAAAAATGGCTGATGTTGGGTTTTACTCTGAACACAGCTTCATGCCTTTTGGAATAATTTTATAATCTGCTCCTTGAGCAAAAACTGCAGAGCATATATACATTTATTGTGGCAAGTTTCTTTGAAGATGTTTGCACCTAATGTCTAGACATGGGTGAAGGTAAATTTAGCAAGAGTCTCATGTAATATGTAGGCATTTTATAACTGACAGTTGAAGCATATAATGTATTCATTTTTGTATAGGTAGTTGGGGTATAATGAAAAGCTTTTATTTAGTATCAGTTAGTGGTTTATCGAAGGAAGAAACCTTTTTGGGAGCTAAACCTTTTGGATTCACTTACACAAGGTTTCAAGGTTATTATGGACCTTGAACTTACCTGTCCATATGGACTGTGGGATCTTATATGGGTTTAGGGTTTACCCGAAGGGTTTCCTCGTCATAAAAAATGTTGGTATAAGTCAGTCGTTTACTGAAGGAAGAAACCCTTTTGATAGCGTAAGAAGGTTGTATAACAAAAATAGAAAATGGTTAGATTATGCATCGAGGAACTCAGAAGCTAATTGTTGTAAATACTATCAAAGCAATCCCTAAGTCACAATTAAATCTGAATGATATGTGTTCGGGTCCATCTATATATATTTCTAGCTTCTGTATAGAGACGCGTTTTGATTGGAATTCATCCAAATAATAGAAATCATTAATTAGGGCCTGTTTTGGTTGTCCAATTTGAAATTAAACAATTTAAGAAATTTTACATAGGGTTGAAGGCATAAACTATCACATTGAATTATAATATTTTAAAATGTCGGAGTTATCACTATAGTTGATATTGTAGAGTCAATTTTAAGGAATTCATGAAATGCCATTATTTTGAATTTCTTCTCTTGTTTGTGAGGATAACTATCATTTTCTTGAATTTGTTAATTCAAGATAATAGAGTGTGCCTTCAATACTATGTAAAATTTCTTGAATGATTTAATTTCAAATTGGACAACCAAACAGGCCCCTACTCTTCTTTTCTTTTCTTTCTTTGTTCTTCTTTTTTTTTTTTTTTTTTTCATTTTTTTTTTCACTTAATATGGGTATCTCTATCCCTTTGGGATGAAACTAATCTCACGGGCTCATGTAATCCTCCCATCCTGTACGTGCTGGGTAATTATTAGGCCATCTTGAACTTTTTGGGGTAGTACCAAGGAGATCATTGAACAAGTAGGGTTTCAAATATAAGACCAATGCTTCTTAAGGCACTTATCCATGCTTCGCTTGCTACTTAAACTATCCCCTTGGAGTTTACCCTCGTTCAGTTGTAATAATACTTGTGTAGCAAACATTACCATGCGTATGGAGATCGCCCATCGTATTTCCCAACCTCAATGGATTCAAGGTGGTTTAGAGGTGCTCTAGAGGAGCCACTTACATGTTTGGATTTATGTGGGTGCCCTCGAAAATGTAGCCGATATTTTTTTGGAATCTTATGCAAAATAAAGGTTGATTTCAATAATAGAAATCGATGTCGTGTTTTAATAAGAACCTGCTTGAAATTTTGTAGAAAGTGTACAGAATTATAGCGGCTGCACACAAGTTCTCAGGGAAGAAGAGAGAGCAATTGCCAAGTCTAATCTATTGGGATGAAATCCATCGTTTTGATCCAGTTATTCTTAGATCACTGTAACTGGATCAGTAAGAAAATGAAGTGCAACTTATGCAGCCAAGCTTAATACTCTTGTGCACAACCATCATTTCAGTAAGTTCACAATCCCAGAAGAACAATCATTCCTGAAGCACAGAACGAAGGACCTTAAAAAGCTGGACCCAATGGTCACTGGTGAATCAAATACAATGAGTATGCAAGGGGTGACACTCAAAAACTAATCCCAAAATCCGTTACAAGAGTCGTACCAACGGGGAGAGTTTAGAGTTCGCTCAAAGGAAATACATGGTCTGATGGTCTGGAGGTCAATATAAATTGTCTACAGAGGTGCACACGGTTGCAAAAACAACCTCTAATATGGAATACATTCCAGTAGAAATCTAAGGTAATGAGAAAACCAGGATCATATAGTTGTTCATTCTATCTTTGACAACAGCAGTATCTCTTTCTGAAGGCCAATCTACCAGTCTCCTAAATATGTGCAGCTCATACACTAAAGTGTCATAGAAAAGGTCAAATCTAGTCTAAATCCATCTCAGATTAGGAACTAAAAAGACGTCCAAAAGGGAACTGAAGCTGTGTAACAATAAATTGTCCAATAATCTGTATGACTCTGGAGTCCAGGATTTTAGAACAAAATGTCATTGATATTATGGGAAATTTATATACGAGTGAATTATTATTTTTTTTTAATTTTCAGAACTTTCTTGAATATATTCCATAGTGCCAGAACAGAATACAGCCTTTTCACTGTCCATTGTCTTTTATAATTTGAAATATATGTTGGTAGTTTTTTCATGCAGTCATGCCTTTGTCTACCTGCAAAGTCTCAGCATCCATGCGCTCTAGAATGCGACGTGCTTCTTCCTCTGTCGCTGGAACCACGTTCCTAATCCTATATCCATTCTTCATGGCCTTTGCCTCTGGACGGACACTGAAAGTGAAGTAGAATGTGTTTGACACCTGCTTCAAATATATACCGAAATAGACAAAAGTTATGCAACTGGATGAAATAGGATATATGTGCACAACTACACATTCAACCTATAAAAGCAGAAAGGGGAATAAAGAAGATGGAACGGCATAACATAAAGCCATCACAATATAAAGTATTTTTTTTTAACAAAAAAGTAGCCTATTTTTCTGTTTACTGACACAGGAACTCACCTCACTAGATCTGAGCTCAGGCCTAGTGACGTGAGCAACAACTTCAATGTTGATTAGAGGCTGATCTGGGTTCTCAAGTTCTGTGTACAGAACACATGATTTGAAACGCAGGAAGTCACCTACATCAACCTGCACCACCAAAAACACACATCAGATTGTATAGAAAAATGACCACTAAAGGTGTGTGGAAATACTCGATGTCCGACATGTATGGTTAATGCCCATCCAAAAATACTACAACTAGTATAAATGCTTTTTGGTTCAAGTGAAAATATGGTGAGGTAACGTAATCACAGCACAGATCAACAATCTCATGCAAATGGGAAAAAACAGAACACAGCTTGCAGAACTAAATTCGTATGGGAGGCTTGTGTTTACATGTGCTAACCTCAGCAATGATCTCTCTCTCTGGTTTTACATTACAAATCACTCTCTGTCTTGAATGACATATCAAATAACAGAGAAAAGGGGAGCATGTCATCCTCTCCCTACACGTATGGCAAGATCATCTTGTAATGTGGGTCTGTCATGGAGAAGGGTTTGTTCCAGTTCTAGAATTTCCATCGGAAGAAACTCCAGCCAAAAATCAAGTGGATACTAATAGTTGGGAAAAAAAAAAAAAAAAAAAAAGGAAGAAGTAAGTTCAGTACTCACAGGTCTTAAGAAATCAACATGATCAACTTCTAGAAAGCAAGGCACCATGCCAGCAAAGACATAAGCTGTTGAGAAAGCTAATTCGAATGCACGGTGCATCAAAAACCCTCCAAAGATCCGGCCATGAATGTTCCTTTGCTGTGGCTGGCATATCAAAGAGTTCTCAAGGCGAGTATCCCTTAAAAGAATGCTGTCTCTGTCTGCCAAGGCTGGCATGTCACAAAAGATCCGCCCCTCAGCCAACAGTGCTTCAAGCCTATTAACTTCCCCATTCTCAAATTCTCTTCTATCTCCTCCTCTCTTCATTTTCCTCAGTTTATGTCTTGCTTCTGCTTCTTCAAAAAGCAACTTTTCTTGGTCAGTTTCTGGTGAGAGCCTGTTGACTGGAGCAGCTTTCCCTGTCTTGGAGTCACGGGCTACAAATATGAAGTTGGCTGTCAGAGCTACGGACTCATCTGAGCATTCTGCAAAACAAACATACTTATATTAAGTGTAATCTATAAACAAGGGATACAAATATATGACATGATGCACATGCATTGATTTGGTGAATCCTAAAGTAATGGGGGGTGGGGGTGGGGAGGACATTTAAGATTGATGGCCAGGTCATACCATGAAGTGATCCCTTTGGTCACTATAGCTTGACAATTTAGGACAAGATAGGTGAGCATGCTACTGATGGAACTAGAATTGGTTGGTTAATATTAAAATATGCTTCCTTGAGTGATGTTATTCTGTTGGCATATTCAAATCAACAAAAAAAAAAAATGATGTTCCAACAGATCAATACACTAGTTATGTTTTATAAAGAAAAATATGGTCCAGCCAAGAAACATGTTCACTAATAAATTATCATAACAATTAAATAGACTCAAAAGTGCCATTGAGAAAATTGTAGGAATAGGCCATTTTATAGGAAACAAAAGGGCAGCAATTGAGATAATTTGAACATGTATCTGAATATTGATGAAGGAATCTGTGAAGTGAAGTCATTTACTAAGTGCAGAATATAATTTTAACAAAGGGGAATATGAAGGCCAAGTAGAGCTTCGATAGGGTAAGTTAAAAATAAGAATAGAATTATTTAGGCACTAGATCAACCAACCAAAAAAAAAAAAAAAAAAGAGAGAGAGAAAAAAAAGAAAGGATTGGGCACTAGAAATTAATATTGTATCGCCAAACCAGCGAAAACAATCTTTTGTCTGGGGAAGGGAAAGGGAAAGGGAAAGGGAAAGGGAAAGGGAGTTTACTTCAAATAAAATTTGCTAACATTTAGGCTAGTACCAATTTCAAGTACCATGGGCTCTTTCTTTTGATAAAGACCAATGCTACATTTGATAGAGGTGTCACCAAAGTTTGATGGGTTCCTAAATTTTAGAGAAGTTCCAGATCTAGGTACCTTTTGTGGACTGAGTGACTTCCAGTTGAATCTCAATCGATGACCGCCCGACCCATATGACAGCACCTTCTATCTTCAAATTGATGTCGACACTTATTGGCTTTTTCAGGACCATCTTGTCAACAGAAGCAGTGACCAGCAAGAGCGGCCTTGTAGTAAAGTCATCATCAGAGCAGTGCTAATCAACAAACAACCACTTAATCACTCAAGGAAAGGCATGGGGTATGGAATTTTGTTCACTTTGGAAATATTTTCATTATTACATAATCCAGCAACTAATTTAAGAATACTCGGGTTATAGCAAGGAGATTGCAAAAATTTCTCATTCTTCTCCATTATTATACTTAATTGAGCTAACAAATAATCTGGTTTCAACATTCACTCGGTTGAGTGATCGGAAAATCAACTGATAGGTATTTTCCAAGTATTTTTCTTGAACATCCAAAAGGCAATAGATATAAACTGTAATCATCAGGTAAAGATGTCCCCCCCTTTTTTTTTTAATGAAGAAAATATGTCCTTTTAATTTGAGATATTCTTGTTCAAGATCCACAGAGAGTTTGGATCATCCCTGAAGTATAATGTGAGAAATAAAAAAACAGCAACAATATCTATTGAATATTGATCATTACTATAGATCTTATATTCACCATCTAACTAATACATGCTTCTGGTAGATTATAAATTAGGACAAGCAGATTAAAATGGATGCAATTTTAGCATGGAAGGGATGCAAAATATAGAGATGCAGAAATCTGGAGAACTTATGTTACTCCCTCCTAGTAGAGATGAGGTAACGGTGGAATTGATGGATGGGCACTCTTCACAGTGCTGTGATGAGGAGTTAGAAGAGTTCTGGTCAGATTTATCGGACACATCGGAGCCTTTAGTTTGCAATCCTGTGGCTATGCTTAATCCAGGTGAGTTTTTGGTACAAGGCCAAGATTCTTTTTGTAATAATCTGTTGTTACTGGAGGGTGGGGACAGAGAATCAGAAATCTCTGAGTGGGTTTTGTCACGCTCTAAAAAATTAAGTAAAGTGGTTGGTGTTACTTATGGCGAATTCGAAGAAGATTTTATTAAGCTTCTGTCGGCTATTGAGAAAAAGGGGAGGGACATAGGTGTTGTATCGCCTAAGAAGAATCTGGTCAGTCCGGTTGATAGAAGGAGGAGGAAACTAAAAAAATTGGAATTTACTATTAACTACGATGGAAGGGAGGGGCAGAAGGAGTTGTCCGGAGGGGCGAAGAAGGGACATAAACTAGCTATCATCCCTTTATGAAGATACGTATTCTATCTTGGAATGTAAGAGGGCTTAATAGTAAAGAACGGAGGGGTAGAATTAAGGTAGCCTTACGTAAATGGAAAGTGGATATTGTAGTTTTACAAGAAACTAAGATTGATAGTATGGGAGTTGAGGTGATTAGAGATGTATGGTCAGGTAATTATGTGGATTGGGTCTCTTTAAATGCTAGGGGTACGGCTGGGGGTATCATGATTTTATGGGACCGCAGAGTGGTGAATTTAGTAGATGATGCAAAAGGGACTTTCTCTATTTCTTGTTTTTTTAAGAATGTTGGGGATGGCTTTGAATGGGTTCTTTCCGGGGTATACGGTCCTAATGAAGATGCTCTTAGAGGCTCCTTTTGGGCTGAATTGGAAGCTATTAAACTCAAATGGGTGAACTCTTGGTGCATTACAGGTGACTTCAACGTTGTTAGAGCCCCTAATGAAAGAAAAGGATGCATGTACTCAAACTCAGCTATGAGGCTTTTTTCAGACTTCATCGAATCTAACGAATTGATTGACCCCCCTTTAGTGGGGGGCTGGTTTACTTGGTCTAATAATAGGGAGGAGCCTTCCCTTTCCCGCCTTGATAGATTTCTGTTTTCGGCTTCTTGGGAGGAACACTTTCCAAGGGTGTTACAATCGGCTTTACCAAGACCTTTGTCTGATCACATTCCTTTGGTTCTTGATAGTGAAGGTGTGAGACACGGGGTGGCCCCTTTTCGCTTTGAAAACATGTGGCTGGAAGTTGAAGGTTTTGTGGATCTTGTTAATGTTTGGTGGTCGGAGTTTAACTTTGATGGCTCTCCTAGCTTTGTTTTTGCTAAAAAGATAAAAGCTTTGAAGATGAAATTGAAGGCATGGAACAAAGAAGTCTTTGGAAATTTAGAATCCCTTAAAAACAGTGCTCTTGATATTATCCATTCTCTTGATGAAAAGGAAGGTGTGGATGGTCTTTTGGAAGGGGAAAAATTAAGAAGAATTGAGGCCCAAGCGGAATTTGCTAAAATAGCTAGATTAGAAGAAATTAGTTGGAGGCAAAAATCTAGAGCTTTGTGGCTTAAAGAAGGGGATAAAAATACCAAGTTTTTCCATCGTATTGCTAATGCTCATAAAAGGAGAAACTTTATTGGGAGTTTGAAAGTCAATGGGATGCTTATTGATGATGAGTCGGTTTTTTCTAAAGAAATAGTGGACTATTATGAAAAATTATTTTGTGAAGAAGAGGATTGGAGACCGTTTCTTGATGGAGTGGAATTCAACCAGTTGAACCATATGGAAGCCGAATGTTTGGAAGGTATCTTTGAGGAAAAGGAGGTTTGGGATGCTTTGTGTTTGTTAAATGGTGACAAGGCGCCCGGGCCGGATGGTATGTCCATTGCTTTTTTCAAAAAGTGTTGGAGTGTCATCAAAGATGACCTAATGAAAGTGTTTGAAGAATTCTTTGATAGAGCTAAATTGGAGAAAAGCCTCAATGCCACTTTTATTGCTCTTGTTCCAAAAAAAGAGGGAGTGATTGAGGCTAGGGACTTCCGCCCCATTTCTTTGTTAGGAAGTGTGTACAAAATCATTTCCAAGGTTCTAGCCATAAGGATTAGCAAAGTAGTTGATAAGCTTGTGTCCAACTCCCAATTTGCTTTCATCAAGGGGAGACAAATTCTTGATGCGGTTCTAGTGGCTAATGAATGTGTGGATTCAAGGATTAGGAGTGGGGAACCGGGGATATTGTGTAAGATTGATTTGGAAAAAGCTTTCGATCATGTGAATTGGAACTTTCTTGTGTATTTGCTAGGGCAAATGGGTTTTGGCTCTAAATGGAAAAGATGGATTGCTTGGTGTATTTCCTCCGCCTCCTTTTCGGTACTTGTCAATGGTACTTCTCATGGATTCTTCCATAGCTCTAGAGGCCTCCGTCAAGGCGACCCTCTCTCCCCTTTACTTTTTATTCTTGTAATGGAAACTTTGAGTAAGCTAATTCAAAAAGGTTATGAGGAGCAGTTATTAGTAGGCTTTGAGGTGCATGGTGGGGGTGGTGAGGTAGGGAGTATTTCACATTTGCTTTTTGCTGATGATGCATTGTTTTTTTGTGGGGCTAATGATGAGCAATTAAGGCATCTTAGAATGATTCTTCTTTTTTTTGAAGCGGCTTCCGGCTTAAAAGTTAACCTTGGGAAGAGTGAGATTATATCTATTGGTACTATCAACAATATTGAGGAGCTTGCCATTAATTTGAATTGTAAAGTTGGGAAATTACCAATGTCCTATCTTGGTCTTCCTCTTGGAGCCCATTTCAAAGAAGTTAAAGTTTGGGATCCGGTTCTTGAAAAGATTGAGAGAAGGCTTAGTGGGTGGAAAAAAGGTTACCTTTCAAAGGGAGGTAAACTCACTTTGATTCGAAGCTCTCTTGCCAGTATTCCTATCTACTTTTTATCCATCATCAAAATCCCTAAGTCGGTGGCCTTAAGAATTGAAAAGCTCCAAAGAGATTTCCTATGGAATGGTATTAATGGGGAATTCAAATTTCATCTTGTTAATTGGAACACGGTTTGCTTACCAAAAGAACAAGGAGGGTTGGGTATTAAATCCATTATGGTCATGAACAAAGCCCTTCTTGGTAAATGGATTTGGAGATTTGGTTCGGGTGTTCAAGGTTTATGGAGAGATGTTATAATATGGAAATATGGTGTGATAGAAGGGGGTTGGTGGTCGAAAGAAAGTAGAAGATCTTATGGTACGGGTTTGTGGAAAGCTATTATGCTTGATTTTGATACCTTCTTGAAAGAAACAAGTTTTAAGGTGGGTGGTGGTAATAGGATTAAATTTTGGAAAGATGTGTGGTGTGGGAATACTTCTTTCTTGGTCAAATTCCCCATTTTGTTTTCTATAGCTAACAACAAAGAAGCTTGGGTAATGGATTACATTGATAATGGGAGGGTTGGAATTCATTGGAACATCACTTTTTGTAGAAGCTTCAATGATTGGGAGTTGGAGTCCGTTATGAATTTTTATCATGATTTATATGAAAGTAAGATTTCTTTGCAAGGGAATGATACTTTGTTGTGGCGCAATGACTCAAAAGGTTTATTCTCGGTGAAATCTTATTATTCTTGCTTGGGTTCTAACTCGGTTGTGTTCTCTCCGACTAAGAGCATCTGGATCCCTTCGGTGCCTTCTAAAGTTGCTTTCTTCTCTTGGTTGGTATCTCATAAAAAGTGTCTTACTATCGACTTTTTGATTAGAATGAAGTGGGAGATGCCTAATAGATGTATTATGTGCAAAGAGGCAGAGGAAACTGTAGATCATCTTTTCATCCATTGTGAGACAGCTAGAAGCTTGTGGGTTCTTATTTTCCATCTTTTCGGGGTCAAGTGGGTTCTTCCATCCACTACTCAAGACTTGCTTGTGAGTTGGTGGATTAAAAAGGGCCATAAAGATTCTAAAGTTGTTTGGAGGATGGTTCCCCACGCTCTTTTTTGGTGTATTTGGAAAGAACGTAACTTGAGAACCTTTGAAGGGGTAGAGACATCCACGTTGGAGCTTAAATCTCTCTTGGTTAAATCATTGTATTGGTGGTTTTGTAGTTATTCTAGAGGATGTAATCCCTCTTTTACTCTTTTTGTTGATTCCCTTAGCTCTTATTAGTTGTTTTGGGGTGTCTCCTTTCTTGTGGTTCTTTTTGTATAGTGAGCCATGTTGGTTTTTTTCTCTTGTATATGTCTCATGTACGAGGGTTTTAGCCCCTTCTTTTTATATCAATACATACTTTACTTGATCAAAAAAAAATGGATGCAATGGTTCAGAGCACAGCTGCTCGTGAAATTAACACTCAAAATCCAAGCAGCATATCACACACAATCACCTACCCAACAACAGTTTATAAAAATCAATTTGGGCAATACCAAAATCACAAAGCTTGGAACAGAAATTTTTAAAAATTTGTACAAAAAGAGGAAGTCCAACCAAATCAAATGTATCGGAAAACATATGTAAATTCAGCACAAAATGCCAGCATATGAGTAAAATTCGCAGGATTATCCCTGCTACCAATCACATTCCATTCAAATAGTTCAATTTCAAGCACTACCCACAAATCCAAATATACTAAACTGAAGAGAATTCTTAGACCAGAGCAAAAAGCACAAATTCGACATGGTACCTTGACTGATATGGTGCCAGCCAAGGCATCAAGGTCTTCGAGCAATTTCCCGATTCTGACCTCATTCCATGAATCCCTGTACTGCTCCCTTAGTATATAATCGGACGAAAAATTATAAAGAATACTGGTTCGGCTTTGTGACGGGGTTTTGGTGAGCAATTCGCTCTGTGGAGGGGCATCTAGTGGTGGGTCAAGCATTCTCTCAAAGATTTTAGACCTTGCTTCCCAGAGAGCATCTGTCACAGGGGAATGGTACATTCCAGGCCACAAGCTAAGGGGCTTTCGGACAGAAGAGTTGGCGTCTTTGACCGAAGGAGAATTATCGAAAGGGGAAGCAAAAGTTGAAACAACAGGTATTGTAATGGAAGGAGAGGAATTGGAATCCATGGATTTTGGCTAGTTTCAGAAAACGGGAATTTAAAACAACAGAAGTAGAATGCTTGTTTTGAGGGCTTTCAAGTGGGTTTTTGATGATGAAAGAGGGTTCGTGGGAATGATAAGAGAAGTGGGTTTTGATGGGTTTCTACTCTTTGTTGGGGTTATGACGAAGGAGAGGAATTGGAATCCATGGAAATTTTAGATAACCCTCTGAAAAAGGGTACCTGAAATTACTACTCTAGGAATGGATACGAGAAGTGGGATTTTTTGATGGGGTTGGACGTTTGTTGGGGGTTTTAATGAATGAAGTAAATGTGGTTGTTGAATCAGTTAAGATTTCTACTCTAGAAACGGGTGATTTTGGGTGGTATTGTGGTAGGGTTTGGGTGGTTTTTCAGAAGCAAAGGAGAAAATTTGATGGAATCATGAAAGAAGAAAGAGAAGAAGTGGTTTTGTTAGGGGGTTCATGGTCGAAAAAGCAAGCTGGTTACGTGTTTGGTTGGCATGCGTTTTCCCGTGGATATGGGAGCCGTTCGACTGCGGGGTCAATGGAGTGGAATACAAATGTGGGAGCTTTTCAGTGCAGAAGCATTAGGAAAAAATTGCGAAAAGGGTCTGCGTCGGACCGGCTTGGATCGAACTCGTGTTTTTGGGCATGGTCCTTTGATTGGACCAGTCTTCACCTGGGCTTTTTAAATTTCTGAAGCCCAAGTTCAGCACATGGACTTGAGTATTTTCGGAGGGGAACGGCTATTGCAACCCCCCATTCCTATAAGCCCACCCCCCATCCGTTAGGTTTTTAAGGTTTTATGCAAAATATAAAATGTTTTTATGAAAACCGGCCGTTAGGTCCATTAGAAAACATCATTTTGAACAACTTTGCAGGAGAAAGTTTTTCCAAAATTTATCGTTTAGGTAGACTTTTTGGCAAAAAATGAAATAAATGCTATAAATGGTTAAAAAGTATATCTAAACGATAGATTTTGGAAAAACTTTATTCTGCAAAGTTGTTCAAAATGATGTTTTCTAGTGGACATCTTGGCCGGTTTTCATAAAAACTTTTTATATTTTGCATAAAACCTTAAAAACCTAAAGGATGGGGGGTGGGCTTATAGGAATGGGGGGTTGCAATAGCCGTTCCCTTTTCGGAGTAGTATGTGGGCTATTGATTCGGCTCAGGCCTATTTGGGCTTTTAATTTGGGTACTTGAGTTAATAATTTATTTTAGGGAACGGCTATTTCCCTCTATTTTTATCACACCCCCTTTAGTTTAGGTTTTTAAGAATTTTTGCAAAATATAAAATGTTTTTATAAAAATCGATTGCGTTGTCTAATAGAAAATATCATTTTGAATAACTTCATAGAAAAATGTTTTTCCAAAATCTATTATTTAAGTAGATTTTTTGGTAAAAAAAATGAAATAAAGTTTATAAATTGCTAAAAAGTGATAGATTTTGGAAAAAACCTTCTTTTGAAAAGTTTTTCAAACTAACATTTTTTAGTGGAAAGCAAGGCCGGTTTTTCATTAAAAACTTTTATATTTTGTATAAAACCTTAAAAACCTAAAGCATGGGGTGTGAGAAAAATTAGGAAAAATTAGGGGGGTTGAAATAGCCGTTTCCGTTATTTTATTTTATTTTTTTCCTAGGCATTTTCTCATTGTGTTTGGCCTCATGCATCCACCTATGCATACGTTTCTCTAGCGAATAAGGGGTCAATGGTCATAGAGTTAAGTCAGTTGGGTATGGGCATTCCTGAATGGCATGATTTCATATTACTACAAGACTCCTTTCTTAATTTTAATTTTAATCTTTTTAAAATATTTTTTAAGGACATAATTTCGTACTCATCTGACATTACCACAGGTCCACAACGACCATTCCACCAAAAAGTCTCCGTAAAAATCGTGCACTGGATATTTATTTAAAGATATATATAACAGAAACAGGATCCCAAATTTCTGTATCACAGAAATGGAGAAGGGAAAGAGAGCCAACAGGGCTCATTGTTTGGTCTTCCCCTATCCAGTCCAAGGCCACATAAATCCCATGCTCCAGTTCTCCAAGCGCTTGCAACACAGGGGAGTTAAAGTCACACTAGCCATTAACCGCTTCATCTCCAACACCATCCATGGACAATCCGGTTCCATCGCGGTCGAGACCATTTCTGATGGCTTTGACGAAGGCGGCCTAGCACATGCAGAGAGTATCGAGGCCTACCTGGAGCGCTTTCAACAGGTTGGCTCACAAACACTTGAGGACCTCATTCAGAAGCTTCATGGCATAGGCTGCCCAGTTGATTGTGTTATTTATGATGCAATCTTGCCTTGGGCTCTTGAGGTGGCAAAAAAGCTAGGCCTATTTGGGGCTGTGTTCTTTACTCAATCTTGTGCTGTCGACAACATATATTACCATGTACAGCAGGGAGTGCTAAAGCTTCCTCTTTCAGGGCAGAAAGTTTTGCTTCCTGGGTTGCCATCGCTTGACCCTTTGGATTTGCCATCCTTCATTTATGTTCCGGGATCATATCCGGCCGTCTTGGACATGCTTTTGAATCAATTCTCGAATATTGATGAGGCCGATTGGGTTCTCTGCAACACCTTTTACGAGTTGGAGTCAGAGGTGAGTAACTTATTTGGCTATTTGTACTAGTAACTTGCTTAAATTAACTTGGACCGATTTGATTTATTTGTTAATTCCTTTGAAAATCAACTTGATAAAAATGAAATTCCAACGAATAGGTCGTGGATTGGATGGCAAAGCTCTGGCCATTAAGGACGATCGGACCAACTATACCATCAATGTGCCTAGATAAGCGAATCCAAGACGACAGAGACTATGGTGCGAATCTCTTTAAACCCAACACTGAAGTTTGCATGAAATGGCTAAATGATAGGCCACATGGGTCGGTAGTTTATGTGTCCTTTGGGAGTATGGCGGCTGTAGATGTTGAGCAAGTGGAAGAGCTTGCTTCGGGATTGAAAGGAAGCAACAGCAATTTCTTGTGGGTAGTTAGGACATCAGAGGAATCAAAGCTCCCAAAAAATTTCTTGGCTGAGACATCTGAAAAAGGCTTGGTAGTGTCATGGTGCCCCCAATTAGAGGTTCTAGCACACAAGGCATTGGGATGCTTTGTTACGCATTGTGGGTGGAACTCCACTTTGGAGGCATTAAGCTTGGGAGTTCCAATGGTAGCAATACCCCAATGGACAGACCAAACCACGAATGCCAAGTATGTTATGGACATTTGGCAAGTGGGAATTAGAGCTTGGCCCGATGGGGAGGGAATTGTGAGAAGAGAAATAGTAGAACATTGCGTAAGGCAAGTAATGGAGGGAGAAAGAGGGAAAGAGATTAGAGGAAATACCGTCAAATGGGGGAATTTGGCCAAAGAGGCCGTCGACCAAGGGGGAAGTTCTGATAAAAACATTGAGGAGTTTGTAGCTAAATTGGGTCGCTCCTAAGGCATCATCATCCTCATTATTATTATCTCAGAAAAAAACAAAAAACAAATCCATTGTTGTATGCAATTAATCATACAATAATAGTGCAAGTTAATTCATTCTATCTTTATGTGCTTGTCTTAATTGATTCAAAATTGGCATCAAGCATAATTGTATCGGAACAGTCCATTCAGTGGCCAAGTATGCTTTAGGTGTTAGTACTGTGGAATTATGGGGAAATGTTGGTATAAGATTTATCTCTTTTCGTGTTAATTCCTGGCAACGATCGGTTTACCAGGAATTTCTCCTCTATAAAATGAGTAGCTGGTTCTTATTAATACAATCCCATGAATTTCAAAAATTGATAGTAATCATGGCTCTTTTAATTCCTTGCATTGACTACCGTCGAAAAATTTGGTTAGCTTAGGCTGGCGACTGAATTTAATGAAAGTTTTTATGGCCAATAGCCACAGTGATCAGTAGTTTGCAATTTTAATAAGGGGTCATGCAAAGTTAGATAGAATAATTGTCGTGCAATCATTCATGCATTACATATATTGAGTGAAAGCCTTTTTCTGGGAGAAAAATAAAGATGTTTTTCAAAGCATAAAAGAAAAAGAGGATGAATGATACCATCATGAGGCAATAACAGTATCTGGCCAAAAGAGAGAGACAAAGAAAAACATTACAAAACTTATATATGGAAAAGAACTCTAGCTATTTTATCGTGATCATTAAACTAATCAGTTCAAACTAGTTAAAATTTTAGGGTTCAATTTAGAGCTATAGGTTCAATAACTAAGCATAAAAATTTTTGGGCTCAAAGTTGGAGGTCTTGAGGGCAGCAAGACAAATTTGAAGTGGGCTGATGATATATAAATATAATGTTTCGGGGCCAATTAGTAAAAGTTAAGGACTTTTATATGTTTGGTTCCTAGAATTTGCCAAGGAAAGAAAAGGGAAGGGAAAAAAGGGGAAGGAAAGAAAAAGATAGGAAAATAAGATGAAAATTTTAAGTTTTTCCCTCCA
Source organism: Liquidambar formosana (assembly GCA_039720395.1). NCBI lineage: Eukaryota > Viridiplantae > Streptophyta > Magnoliopsida > Saxifragales > Altingiaceae > Liquidambar > Liquidambar formosana. The sequence continues at coordinate 11,648,828 of CM077826.1, read as the reverse complement.
CCTTTCATTAATTTTTTTGGGGGAATTTTTGATTGATTGGGCTACAAGAAAATAGTTACAGTTAAGTGTTGAATGCTACTAACTTCTTAGTAAATGACTACTAAACTATCTATACTAACTGTAGTTATTTCCCATAGACTGACCAATCTAAAATTCCCCCTAATTTTTTTTCTTCCAATTTTCTTTTGCAAGCAAACAAGGAAAGTTAGAATCCATTGAATTTTTTCCGCTTTCCTTTACCTAGGAACCAAACAAACTGTTAATTGATGTAATTATGAGAAATAATATAATGAGCCAAATCCTAATTGAGAGTCAATAAATATTCATGTAATTTCCAATGACTTTATCTCGGCCTAACTTTAGGGTGTGATTTCGACCTCCTTTCCCCAATTTCAACATTCAGGTTCCTTGTTTGCCTAAAATCAATTATTTAGTGGCATTAGATATTGATTTTGAAGTCACGAAGGACTGGTTGAGGGGATTCATAGTCGTAAAAAAAAAAAAATAAAACTACTATTTTATCTATGGCTTAAATAATGAAATGTTTTCGCGCCAAAAAAAAGAAAAAAAGAAATTTAAATATAAAATAAAAATACTAAATTGTTTTTATGAAGAAAGTATTATTTACTTACCCAAAAAAAAATTTAGTATTATTTAATATAAAATTACCAAAATATCCTTCTTCAATAAAATTTACTAAAGGGTTACTTTCATAAATTTTCTTTGAAATGGGCTATTTTGGTAATTCCATAGAAGAATGCTAGTTTGGCCGCAACTACCAAATCGTGTTGTGGGAATTGCGCACTGCCTAATTGCCTATCTGTACAAATAAATATCATGAAAACAGACCACAAATTTCTGAACACAGAAATGAAGAAAGGAAAGAAATCCTACAGATCCCATTGTTTGGCCTTCACCTATCCGACGCAGGGCCACATCAATCCCATGCTTCAATTCTCCAAGCGTTTGGAACAGAAAGGAGTTAAAGTCACACTAGCTACTACCCACTTCATCGCCAAGACCATACAAGGAGAATCCGGTACCATCGCCGTCGAGACTGTTTCCGATGGCTATGACGACGGCGGTAGAGCACAATCCGAGAGTATCGAGGCCTACTTGAAGCGCTTTCAACAGATTGGCTCACAAACACTTGAGGAGCTCATTCAGAAGCTTCACGGCCTAGGCTGCCCTGTTGATTGTGTTATTTATGATGCGTTTTTGCCTTGGGTTCTCGATGTAGCCAAAAAGCTTGGCCTAGTTGGGGCTGTCTTCGTTACCCAATCTTGTGCCGTCAACAACATATATTACCATGTACACAAGGGAATGCTGAAACTACCTCTTTCAGGGCAGAAGATTTCGCTTCCCCGGTTGCCGCCACTTGACCCATCGGATATGCCATCTTTCGTTTATGCTCCGGAATCATACCCTGGTTTCTTTGATATGGTTGTGAATCAATTCTCGAATATCGATAAGGCTGATTGGGTTCTCTGGAACAACTTTTACGAGTTGGAGGCAGAGGTGGGTAAATTAATTGGCTCTGTGTACTGGTAACTGACTTGAATTAATTGGGGAGATTTCATTTATTTTTCCTTTGTTTTCAACTTTAAATTTCAATGATTAATTGATGCCATGAAATTCCAAACAGGTGGTGGATTGGATAGGGAAGCTCTGGCCATTGAGGACGATAGGACCAACTATACCATCTATGTATCTTGATAAGCGAATCCAAGACGACAGAGACTATGGTCTCACTCTGTTTAAGCCCAACACTGGTGTTTGCATGAAATGGCTAAACGAAAGGCCAGATGGGTCGGTCGTTTATGTGTCCTTTGGGAGTCTTGCGGCCCTAGAAGTAGAGCAAATGGAAGAGCTAGCTTGGGGTTTGAAAGGAAGCAACAGCTACTTCTTGTGGGTGGTGAGGACATCAGAAAAGGATAAGCTCCCAAAAGATTTCATGGAGGAGACATGCGAGAAAGGGTTGGTAGTGTCATGGTGCCCCCAGTTAGAGGTTTTAGCACACAAGGCAGTAGGATGCTTTGTTACACACTGTGGGTGGAACTCCACTTTGGAGGCATTAAGTTTGGGAGTTCCAATGGTAGCAATACCCCAATGGACAGACCAAACCACGAATGCCAAGTATGTCATGGACATTTGGCAAGTGGGAATCAGAGCTTGGCCTGATGAGAAGGGAATTGTGAGAAGAGAAGTTGTAGGACACTGCATAAGGGAAGTATTGGAGGGAGAGAGAGGGAAAGAGATTAAAAGAAATGCCGTCAAATGGAGGAATTCGGCCAGAGTGGCGGTCGACCAAGGAGGGAGTTCCGATAAAAACATTGAGGAGTTTGTTGCTAAATTGGGTCACTCCTGAACATTTGTCTTCACAAAATTCATCCTTGTATGTAGTCATCCAATAATTGTGGGACTTTAATCTTTTTGTCTCGTCTTTGTTTTTTTTTTTTTTTTTTTTTGGCATTTATTGGAGTGTTTACAATAATGTCATATGGAATGACCTGATTAATCAAATTCGAAACTAATTGCAGGTTGTCGTCCCTTAGATGATATGGGTCAATAATTGCCTCCTCCACTTGCCCTTGTGGTCTAATGTATCCCTCCTCTCTTATGAGGTGGAAGTCTGGCCTTTGAGTTTTCAAACTTTGGGGGTGCAAGAATCTAAGGGAAGGGAAGGGGTAAATTGCACCCCTTGGCATGCGGCCTAAGGGCTCATTTGGGCTCTACTCTCAAGACACTAAAAAACAAAAAAAACATCATTTCACTTATATGAGATTAATACTATTCACTCCCAGAGCTAGATGTGATATGTCCCAAAAGCTATTCGTGCTTAAACCTGTGTATGTTCATCTTTATGATTTTATGGAGTCAAGATTCGGCCGGTGTTGTAACAACATTGTACTGTGCGTGATTGTGCAACTAGTGTATTATCAGTCCTATGCATGATTGCATGACTAATAACATTGACCGTGTGATCACACAAAACACGATACTGTTACAGTACCAAATTCTAACATGATTTTATGATCATAGCTTAAAGAATTTTGTCCTCTATAAAGATAAGGACTGCGAAACAAACGCTGCCAACATATGAGGCTGCTAAATCTGACTCACTCAGTGTGGACCACTGGCTTCAAATTGAAGCATATATGCACCACAACTCGCCAGATCAGCTTTGGATAATCTAGCAAATAATAAAAACACCAGTAATGGACCATAATTTTAGAATTTGCAAAAATCAAAACACGTGTGTGTACACCAACTGCTTGACCTCAACAGCACCTAAGTAATACACATTTCAATGAAGCATTTTTCAAGACACTTGTGGGTAAAAACATTTATCATAAAGCAATGTGAAAGCGGTATATGTCACTTGCCCTCTCAACTAGCTGCGATAAGTAGGCTTCCACCTATGCGCCTCTTTCTAACTGAGGCACAAATTCTGAATTGGATTTTAGCAGCAAAAAAACTGGATGGCAATTATATACTCCGTATGTGCCATCCTGAAAGGCAAGGGCCATTTTTTACTCCACAAATTTGATGGAAGTTTTTGAAAAACTTAACCGTTGTCCTTCTGCCCCATTTTTTTAGGTAGTAAAAGATAAAAATAAAACAAAATGACAAATTTAGCATATCGGGTGGAGTGCTTACTCTTGGAGACGCCAAATTTTAGCCTTCAAATTATCATACAAGCCTTCAATTGCACTTCTTTTTTTTTTTTTTTCCTTTTTTTTTTCAAAAAAAAAAAAAGAGTTGTTGACATCTTAGTGGAAACAACTCTTAATATAAGTACAAAGGAAAGAAAAGAAAAGAAAAGATAGAAAGAAGATAATAAAAGATAAATGACAGGTCTGGTCTTGATGATTTATGACATCTTACAATCTAGTTCACAATTCCAAGCTTTTTGAGATACATATAAGAGATCAAGCTTATGAAGAAAATAAGGAGAAAATTATCTCTCTCAATGAAGAATATACCCAAGTCCTCTAGTAGTTAACTATAAAATCTTCATATTTAGAGGTTTTTGAAGAATTTTTTGCCTTGAAAATGGTAAGGCATAGTAGATGTGGCCTATTTGACCTACTGTCTAAGTTTTTCTTTTATGGTGCATTTGGATAAATGATTTGTAAAAGAGATTTGGATTAAGATGGGATTTCAATGAATTCCCATATTCACTGCTATAGCCACACCATAATTTGACATTGAAATCTCAATTTAGCCCAAACTCCTCTTACAAATCTCTCGTCCAAACACACCATTATTGATACTTAGATAAAGCAAGTATAAAGGGGTCTTTGCACTTCTGATAACTCTAAAATAACATTTCAGGTTGGGCATGGTTTTACACTTTTACCTCATCAGATTTGTTAGCACACAAGCATACAAAATTCAGATCCATTGCCATCATCCCATCCATCCCGTGCCAACACCACATTACTAGGAAGACTTTGGAAACATATGAAACTCTGCCAGCAGTGAGACAGAGCATCACTCTCCCCGAGCAATATTCTGTCAGCATTGTGACTCAAGCTCTTGCATATACACTTGCGTAGTTGTCTCTTAACACTAGGCTAATACATCAACCCATGCATACGCATTCAATGAATTCATATTATATACCCTTTCCCCACTTTCTCTCCGTGCAAAATGTCAATATACTATGGAAAGCTAGTAGTCCAAGTTACATCCAAGTTGAGCTATTAGAAAAATTAGAATGGTAGATTTTGGAACCACCTGTCCAACATCTGGGACCCCAAGGAGCTGCCTACACTAGGCAAATTCTAAAGAAGATTGCATTTTTTTTTTTAATTTAATTTTTTTGGGTTACCTTCTCATATATGAGTTGTTTTTATGTGGGTCGGAATTTTAAGAAGAAAACCATTAAGGGCCAGGTAACCGAGGGAGTCTTCCATGTAATTGTGACATAGTCAGATAGTGGGATTGTGGGGCTAAAAAATATACCGATAATCCTACTTTACTTGGTTCTCATTGGCTTGTGACACCACCTGGTCATATCACAGTTACATGGAAGTTTTTCTCCAGGTAACCAGGTACAATTAGTTATGGAAAAGGTGTGTAGAAGAAGAAAAATAAGAGCTCCAAATTTGCAATTTCCAGGATTTTATTGCTGGAGCCTGAAACCATGGCAGCAGTGGCAAGAGGGTTGGGGTCATATATAGTGAAGTCAGTTCGGGTATAAGGCTTTGCAATTGATGTGCTCATAATCACATTTAACACACCGAGATCGATGATGATATGTAGGCATTGTTTACCATTGATCTGAACTCTTGCAATGTCCAAACTATTGATGGAAATGAATAGATTGCATAGAAAAATAGCACGGCAACTTGGAGCATAGGTACTCCCTCCCGGGCATGCTCCAAGTTTTTAACTAAGAGACATAATTTCAGAAAAAGATTACTTATCCTACATGGCCACTACTACCAAACTGTCGTGTGCAAATTGCAAACTGCATACTTATAATTTATAAATGGAGAGGGAACTATATATATATATATATATATATATATATATATATATCAGAAACACATCTCAAAGTTGTATGCGCACAAATGGAGAAGGGAAAGAGAGCCTACAGGGCTCATTGTTTGGTATTCCCCTATCCAGTCCAAGGCCACATAAATCCCATGCTCCAATTCTCCAAACGTTTGGAAGAGAAAGGAGTTAAAGTCACACTAGCTACTACCCACTTCATCTCCAAGACCATCCATGGAGAATCTGGTTCCATTGCTGTTGAGAACATTTCTGATGGCTATGATGAAGGCGGCATAGCACATGCAGAGAGTACTGAGGCCTACCTGAAGCGCTTTCAACATGTTGGCTCGCAAACACTTGAGGAGCTCATTCGGAAGCTTGAGGGCTTAGGCTGCCCTGTTGATTGTGTTATTTATGATGCATTTTTGCCTTGGGCTCTTGACGTAGCCAAAAAGCTTGGCCTAGTTGGGGCTGTATTTTTCACTCAATCTTGCGCCATCGGCAGCATATATTACCATGTGCACCAGGGACTGCTGGAACTTCCTCTTTCAGGGCAGAAAGTTTTGCTTCCTGGCTTGCCACCACTTGACCCTTCTGATATGCCATCTTTCATTTATGTTCCGGAATCATACCCTGCTGTCTTTGATATGGTTGTGAATCAATTCTCGAATGTTGATAAGGCTGATTGGGTTCTCTGCAACACCTTTTATGAGTTGGAGGAAGAGGTGAGTAGATTAATTGGCTATGTCTAGTAGTTAATTGCTTGAATTAATTTGAGAGATTTCAATTATTTTTAACTTTGATTTCATCTTGAAATTACAACGATTAATTAATACCATGAAATTGCAAACAGGTGGTGGATTGGATGGTGAAGCTCTGGCCATTGAGGACAATCGGACCAACAATACCATCTATGTACCTAGATAAGCGAATCCAAGACGACAGAGACTATGGTCTCAATCTCTTTAATCCCAACACTGGTGTTTGCACGAAATGGCTAAATGATAGGCCAAATGGATCGGTTGTTTATGTGTCCTTTGGGAGTATGGCGGTTCTAGATGTTGAGCAAATGGAAGAACTAGCTTGGGGTTTGAAAGGAAGCAACAGCCAATTCTTGTGGGTGGTGAGAACATCAGAAGAGGCAAAGCTCCCCAAAAATTTCGTGGCAGAGACATCTGAAAATGGCTTGGTGGTGTCATGGTGTCCACAATTAGAGGTTTTAGCACACAAAGCATTAGGATGCTTTGTAACGCACTGTGGGTGGAACTCCACTTTGGAAGCATTAAGCTTGGGAGTTCCAATGGTAGCAATACCCCAATGGACAGATCAAGGCAACAATGCCAAGTTCGTCATGGACATTTGGCAAATGGGAATTAGAGCCCGGCCTGATGAGAAGGGTATTGTGAGAAAAGAAGTGGTGGAACAGTGCATAAGGGAAGTAATTGAAGGGGAGAGAGGGAAAGAGATTAAAAGAAATGCCATCAAATGGAAGAATTTGGCCAAAGAAGCGGTTGACCAAGGGGGAAGTTCAGATAAAAACATCGAGGAGTTTGTTGCTAAATTGGGCCACTCCTAAACCTTCCCCCCCCAAACAAAAAAAATGATCATTGAATTTATTCATCCAATAATTGCCTTGTATCATAATTTCTCATTTCTGTGCTAGGTAACTATTTCAATGTCTAATTCCTTAGTCTTTTCTTTGATGCTCTAGCTCTTTTTACCCAAAAAAAAAAAAAAAAAAAAAAAAAAAAGGAGGAAAGGGGTGGGGAAAGAAGAAGATGAAGAAGAAGAAGAAGAAGAAAGGGGCAAAAGTTGAACCTGTCACGATAATTGAGCTTGAATTTTATAAGAAATTGGTTAAAGATACTTACGGAGTATTAAAATTGAAGGGGCAAGATTGCCCAAATTTGAACTTTGGCAAAGTGTCTTAATGGAAGACCTTTGGGAGCCGAAATTTATATTTCAAAAACAATTAATCATCTTTCAATGCCTAATCTTAAATTGAAACAAAGGTCATGGTTTTTCTTTTCTCTTTTAATATATATATATATATATGAAACAAAAAATACAAATCATTTTGGACTTTATCCTGAACACACTTGGGAATCTCATCTATTATTAACAGTAATATCATTTTTGAAAAAAAAAATGATAAAATGATAAAAAATCTTTTTTTTTTTTTCTCTTGACTTACCCTAACGCCCCTCCACCTGAATGCCTTATTAGCTAGAGCTTGTGATAAAATATTTTTAGAAACCAAGACTAGAAGCTAGTCGTTAAAGTTGGAAAAGATGTGTACATGGGGTAGTCTTTTCTCGTTGAAATTATCATGGTTTTAGGTGAACTTTAATTGAATTGAGAAAAAAATATTGCTTTTTTTTATTTTTTATTTTTGGTTCCAACTCTTAACCTATCATCTAGTATATTTTATCCTATCTTCCCTCACAACTAGACTAAACCTACTGACTTAAGAAAATACTTTCTTTTTTTTTTTTTTTTTTTGAAAGAAGCATCATAGTTCTTGGCGCGAGAAGAGCATAATTCTTTCTAAAAACATTAAAGATCTTTCAACATGTGATCTTATATTGAGATAGATATTTTATATATATATATATATATATTTTTCGAGATGAGAAGTCGTAAAATAGGAAAAACAGATGCTCATTTATATATTTTAGCCCTCACTTGCTAAGGCGCTTAGTGACTTAAAATCGTTTATTGATTGCTTCTTCCATAGATGTAATCTGCATATTATTGTGAGTTTACCCCATTGTAATTACCCTCTTACCCAAAATCACTAGTGCTATGTTTGGATGAGGAATTTTTAGGTAAAATTTGTTTTTGATATAGAATTTGTAAAATTCTTTCATTGTTGTTATGTTTGGATAAAGAATTTGTAGGTGAAATTTGTTTTTGAAATAACATTTGTAAAATTCTTCCATTTGATGGATAGATTTCACCTAAAAATTCATTATCCAAACATAACATAGTAGGATCCATAGTAGTGAAGTGCATTTGGCTTAGAAACTGATCAAAGGTAGTGATCTTCCAAAGCTCTTGCCCTCTTGTAAGCATTGATAAATAAAGGAGAGAATCTATAATGGGATGATGCCCCCATTAAAATTGAAGAAGCAATGTAAAATGATGCGTTTACGTAACAAAACAAACCTTTTCGAAGACAAATTAAGCTTGCTTCTTCTTTTTTTATTTTGAGTTGTATGTCTTCTTAAAAAAAAAAAAAAAAATACTGCCTTCCTATTCCACAAAGATAGGCTACACTTGACAAAACAGACCGTTTAAGAAAAGCCATCATTACCTTGGTTTGTCATTTATTAAACTCTATCTTTCCAAAGATATCCTTTCTTACTTGGCATTAGGGTTTTATGTTGAGAGTAATTATTGAACTAATCAAGGGTAACATAGGAAAATTCAAAAAAATTATTATTTGACTTTTCAAAATGGACCAATATTTTGGACACATAAAAAATAGCAAAATTGGTCCTGTCCTTATGGGACGGAGAGAGTATAATTAGATATATTTTAAATAGTTTTGATCAATATTGTATATAAAATGATATTATCCAATCAATTTTAACAAGGGGCGGTGGTGCCCCATTATAGATTTTCTCATAAAAACAAAATAATTTGGTATATTAAATTACAATAAAACTCAATTATGAATTTTTTTTAAAAAAGATTAAAACTTGTCAGTATCCTCGTAGTAGTTGCTCATGTCCAACAACTACGTTGCTCATGTCCAACAACTACGTCAATGATTGCAGCATGTTAAAAAAAAAATTCTTTTAAGCACTGTTAGTCGTGTAAGGACTCGTAATTGATTTATTTAATCCTGAAATTAGACTATTTTATACCAATCAATTTTAACAAAATAATTAAAATAAAAGAAAAAACATATAATAAGATATATTTCAAATAGTCTTGATCAATATTGTACATAAAATGATATTGTCCAATCAATTTTAACAAGGGACGCCACATTATAGATTTTCTCATAAAAAAAAAAATTTGGTATATTAAATTAAAATAAAACTCAATTATGAATTAAAAAAATTAAACTTGTCAGTATCCGCGTGGTAGCGTTGCTCATGTCCAACAATTACGTCAATGATTGCGGCACTTAAAAAAAAAAAAAAAAAAAAAAAATTATTTTAGCACTGTTAGTCGTGTAGGACCCGAAATTGATTAATTATTTAATCCTGAAATTAGACTATTTTATATCTTCTCAGTCTTTTCGCTTAGATCAATTGTAACTAGACGATCTAACTTACCAAAAGGTTGCATCCACTAACAATTAAATATGTATCAAGAAAAAAAAATGTATTTCCGTTTTCGAAAAATGGGTCCATATCTTAACCCCTTTTTGGTTCCCAGATTCTAGTAAGGAAAAAAAAGGGCGGGGAGAAATAAAATGAAAGAAAAAATAAAATCATGTTAAGTCAAAATGATTCAAATTCTTCTTCTTCATCCAATTTCCTATTGTAACCAAATAAAAAAAAGTATATTTTATTTTATATTTTATTTTATTTAATAAAATCCACAAACCAAATAACGCCTAAAGGTATTTTTATTAAATGAAAACAACGGTACATGAGCCATGTCACATGGCAATTATAGGCAGGGGACTCTATACGATGAGGGCGCTCTCATCCCTCTTGTCCTTAGTTCTATTTTATCATATTTGTAACATTTGATCTATCAATTCGGTTAAAATTATACTCTTTAATTTTGCCCCATAAAAATAGGTCATCTTTCACAAAACCTATAGATCAAGGAAATTGATCATTGCATTTGACTTGTTACCCATTAAACATTTTCTTCCAAAAGTACCCTTTTCTTTTTTGGATTTGGTTTTGTGTTAGAAAGTAATTCTTAAAATAACAAAGACTAATAGAGAAAAATTCAAAAAAATTATAATTTTGACTATTCAAAATGGACAAACATTTTGTGATAAATAAGTAACAAAAATGGTCATATTTTTGGGACGGAGGTAATAATAAAATGGGCCACAAACAACCATGAAAATTGACTAAAAATTACTGACCAAGAGAAAACATGTACACAATCGAAGACCGGAACATCGGTTGTTTTATAAAAGTAGATGTAGCTCCCGTCGGGAGTGTTCAAAAACTAAAGAAAGGCACAGAGAGAGAGAGAGAGAGATTGAGTATGTTTGGACAACCATCCCATCACTTGAAAGGGAATATATAGGTACCAGTGACTAAACATAGATGGAAAATGTTATTTCAACAATTTTTTATTCACTTACCTTATGTGTTAAAAGTGTATAAGTAATTGAAAGTAATTATGCACGTAAGGTATAATATAGAATAAGAGAAAACATGTACACAATCGAAGACCGGAACATTGGTTGTTTTATAAAAGTAGATGTAGCTGTCGGGAGTGTTCAAAAACTAAAGAAAGGCAAAGAGAGAGAGAGAGAGAGATTGAGTATGTTTGGACAACCATCCCATCACCCCGAAAGGGAATATATAGGTACCATTGACTAAACATAGATGGAAAATGTTATTTCAACAATTTTTTACTCACTTACCTTATGTGTTAAAAGTGTATAAGTAATTGAAAGTAATTATATATGCACGTAAGGTATAATATAGAATAAGAGAAAACATGTACACAATTGAAGACCGGAACATCGGTTGTTTTATAAAAGTAGATGTAGCTGTCGGGAGTGTTCAAAAACTAAAGAAAGGCAAAGAGAGAGAAAGAGATTGAGTATGTTTGGACAACCATCCCATCACCCGAAAGGGAATATATAGGTATCATTGACTAAACATAGATGGAAAATATTATTTCAACAATTTTTTACCCTACTTACTTTATGTGTTAAAAGTGTATAAGTAATTGAAAGTAATTATGCACGTAAGGTATAATATAGAATAAGAAAAAATTGTCTGAATGAGTAAGAGAATATAGATAAAATAGCATTACCCAAATTAACGTAATATCCAAGGCAAGATATCTAAATGCCAAAATAAGTCAATTTCTTTCACAGAGGGACATAAGAATAAATTTTATAGAGTCAGATAAAATATAATGCAACCGGCGTGACCTCCATGTCCCATTTCCCACAAGGCCTCAAAGTACTACACCCATTAATGCTTGTAACCACCGTTTAGCTACCTCCAAGGGAAACAAACTGTATTCTAAAGCTGTGGAGAGAGAGAGAGAGAGAGAGAAATGGAGGAGGAAAAGAGAGGCTACAAAGCTCATGTTCTGATCCTGCCATACCCTGCCCAAGGCCACATAAACCCCATGCTCCAATTCGCTAAGCGTTTGGTCGCCAGAGGAATCAAAGCCACACTAGCAAACACCATATTCATCTCAAGGACCATGCATGCAGACCCCAACAGCTCAATCAACGTCGACACCATTTCCGACGGCTACGACGAAGGTGGCTCGGCACAAGCGGAAACCGTGGAGGCTTACCAAAGGAACCTCCGAGAAGTAGGCTCGAAAACTTTAGCTGAGATCATCAAGAAATACAATGATAGTGGCCACAAATTCACTGCCCTCATATACGACGGCTTCCTGCCATGGGGACTCGACGTAGCAAGGCAGTTTGGGCTAATTGGGGCAGTATTCTTCACTCAATCTTGTGCTGTCAACAACATATATTACCATGTGAATAGGGGTCTTCTTCTACTCCCACTTTCAGGGCCAACTGTTTCCATTCCTGGATTGCCACTCCTCCATCCTTCGGACACTCCATCTTATGTACACATCTACGGATCATACCCTGCTTTTTATGATGTGAACCATGTGGTTGTAGGGCAGTTCTCAAATGTTGATGAAGCGGATTGGATGCTTTTTAACAATTTCTACAAATTAGAGGAACAGGTGCGTATCCATCTTCCTTGCTATGTGTGGACTAATTGATTCTTTATTTTTTTGACTCCTATTCCTTAATCCCAAAAAAAAAAAAAAAAAACACCTTATATATTTTCAAGATATTAGTTTTAGAAAATTACACTTTGCGCCTCCACTGTTTGACTTTGTAAACCCTGATGCACCTCAAAATTGTGGAGTATTAAACACTCTGTATGACTGTATCCCTGCCGTTTATTTGTGTGGTGTTGAGCATCCCTTCCTTTGTCGTTCACCAAAAGTCCAAACAGTGAATGACATGTGCCACTTATCATTATTTTGGGACAGTTATGCCATTTTGCATTGGTGAAAATGCCACGGTCTTAGTTTAGAAACTGTCACGAGAGTTTTAAATCCTCCCATTTGTGTGCTCATTTAGTGGCTTCTAAACACGGATCGATGAGAATAGTTTTGTCAATAGAAGAGTATAATTGCTTCAAAATAATGTTAAATTGGTCACATAAATAGTATTTAAATTTTTACTATTCAAATTTCTAATGACTAAGTGCCTATCGTCACACTGCCATGCATGTGATGAAACTTCAAGATCACAAAGTGTTTGAAAAAATAATTGAGAGATGCGAAGTGTACTTGGGTCAAAATATAGGGGAGGGGGGGGGGGGCAATGTGGAATTGTCTCCCCTATTTTTAAAACCTAATGTTAAAAACCAAAAAAAACAAAAAAAATGCAAGTTCTAACCAATGGTCCGTTGTTCTAATGACAGTATTCATCCTCTTATTAGGAGAGATCTTAGTTTTGAGTAATAGTATGTAGAGGAGATTTCAATATGAGTAGTGCTATATTGTTTAACTCATTTGCCTTGATCTAATTGCCATGACAATGTATATGATAGTTATACTAACCACTAAGAAATTTTGTGTAATACTAAAGAGTCCAAATTTTTTACCTCGATTTATTAATCCAATTAATGCAGTAACTTTCACATTAGTCTATTATGGATAATTATTATTTCAATGAAATTTTTAATTAGTTGGCCAAACTCCCACATCATTTAGGCAAATTGATTTGGGCAACAAATTTATACTCTTTAGAATTGCTCAAAACTTTAAATAAGTAAATTACCACTCGCCACATCTGTTACCACTGATTTGGAAAAAAAATTGGACTCCTAGCATGCCGGCCATGGGTGCACCAAGTGGACTTTTTGTTTTATGATGTTCTTACCTGTTATCCCCCAAAAAACGAAATTCATTATTATTATTGTAATTATGGTATCTGTTTAGGTGGTGGATTGGATGTCGAAACTGTGGCGGTTGAGGACGATAGGGCCGACACTTCCGTCCATGTACTTGGACAAACGCCTTGAAGATGACACAGATTACGTTATCAATCTCTTCATACCAGACACTAGCACTTGCATGAACTGGCTACACGATAAGCCTAGCGGCTCTGTGGTTTATGTGTCGTTTGGGAGCATGGCAGAAGTAGAAGTAGATCAAATGGAAGAAGTAGCTTGGGGTCTGAAGGGCAGCAACTATTACTTCTTGTGGGTTGTGAGGGCATCGGAAGAGTCCAAGCTCCCAAAAACATTTATGGAGGAAATATCTGACAAGGGTTTGGTGGTTACATGGAGCCCACAGCTGGAGGTGTTAGCGCATGCGTCGACAGGATGCTTTGTCACCCACTGCGGGTTCAACTCTGTCCTCGAAGCATTGAGCTTGGGAGTGCCAATGGTGGCAATACCACAATGGACAGACCAAGGCACCAATGCGAAGTTCGTGGAGGATGTTTGGGGAGTGGGAATTAGAGCTCGGCCTGATGAAAAGGGCATTGTGAGAAGAGAAGATGTAGAGTTATGCGTAAGGGAAATCATGGAAGGAGAAAAGGGAAAAGAGATTAAAGAGAATGCAATCAAGTGGAGGAATTTGGCCAAAGAGGCAGTTGATGAAGGTGGAAGTTCAGATAAAGCCATTGACGAATTTATAGCCGATTTGGTGTGCTCTTAGTGCTTGTGACGAATTTTTTTTTTCTTTCCCCTTTTTCTCTGGTGGAAAAAATAAATATATCAGGCATGCTATTGATATTTTTCTTCACTGCACTTGATAAAAAGTTTAATCCTTATTATTCCTTAATTCCTTATTAAGGGCACTCCTTCATATGAATTTCCATGAACGCCCAAGCCCGTTCGAAGCCCGCAAGATTCAGCTCGGCCCCAACCCAAAGAGGCTTAAGCCCACAATTTCTTTTAGCATTCTCAGTCATGTTTGGACCGATGGTTTGATTAATTTAACGGAGTTGAAGACTAATTTACCAAAACGCTGCATCAATATTCAACTCACAATTAAAAAAGGGGTAGATATCTTGAAGGGCTTTTATTTCATCTTTAAAAAAATAAATATTGGGACATATAAGCTATGGTACAAAGCACCATGTGCAAAGGGAATTGTTTCCATTCCTAGATCGCCATTCCTTGAGCAAGTGCCCAAGAGCTAATGTACACATGTTCAAGCCCATATATTGGACTGGTAGGAATTTGAGCTTGGCCTGACGGAAAAGGCCTTGTGAGCAGAGAAGTTGTAGAGTTGTGCATAAGGGAAACCATGGAAGGAGAAAAAGGAAAGAGAATAGAAAGAATGCAATGAAATGCAGGAATATGGCCAGAGAGGCAATTGATGAAGGTGGAAGTTCAGATAAAGCCATTGATGAATTTGTAGCTGATCTGGTGTCCTAGTCTGTTAATGCTACGAATGACTTTTTTTTTTTTCCTTCTCCCTGATAGGGTTCTCTGCAACACTTTTTAAGAAAGAGGTGAGTGAATTAATTGGCTATGTCTAGTAGTTACTTGCTTGAATTAATTTGAGAGATTTCAATTATTTTTAACTTTGATTTCATCTTGAAATTACTATGATTAATTAATGCCATGAAATTCCAAACAGGTGGTGGATTGGATGGTGAAGCTCTGGCCATTGAGGACAATCGGACCAACAATACCATCTATGTACCTGGACAAGCGAATCCAAGACGACAGAGACTATGGTCTCAATCTCTTCAAGCCCAACACTGGTGTTTGCACGAAATGGCTAAATGATAGGCCAGATGGATCGGTTGTTTATGTGTCCTTTGGGAGTATGGCGGTTCTAGATGTTGAGCAAATGGAAGAACGAGCTTGGGGTTTGAAAGGAAGCAACAGCCAATTCTTGTGGGTGGTGAGAACATCAGAAGAGGCAAAGCTCCCCAAAAATTTCGTGGCAGAGACATCTGAAAATGGCTTGGTGGTGTCATGGTGCCCACAGTTAGAGGTTTTAGCACACAAAACATTAGGATGCTTTGTAACGCATTGTGGGTGGAACTCCACTTTGGAAGCATTAAGCTTGGGAGTTCCAATGGTAGCAATACCCCAGTGGACAGACCAAGGCAACAATGCCATGTTTGACGTGGACATTTGGCAAATGGGAATTAGAGCTCGGCCTGATGAGAAGGGTATTGTGATAAAAGAAGTGGTGGAACAGTGCATAAGGGAAGTAATTGAAGGCGAGAGAGGGAAAGAGATTCCACCCCCCCAACCCACCAAAAAAAAAAATTGATCATTGAATTCATTCATCCAATAATTGCCTTGTATCATAATTTCTCATTTATGCGCTAGCTAACTATTTCAATGTCTAATTCCTCGGTCTTTTCTTTGATGCTCTAGTTCTTTTTACCCCACCCCCCCAAAAAAAAATAAAAAATAAATAAAAATGAAGAAGAAGAAGAAGAAGAAGAAGAAGAAGAAGAAGAAAGGGGCAAAAGTTGGACCTGTCACGATAATTGAGCTTGAATTTTATAAGAATTTGGTTAAAGATACTTACGAAGTATTAAAATTGAAGGGGCAAGATTGCCCAAATTTTAACTTTGGCAAAGTGTCTTAATGGAAGACCTTTGGCAGCCGAAATTTATATTTCAAAAACAATTAATCATCTTTCAATGCCTAATCTTAAATTGAAACAAAGGTCATGGTTTTTTTTATTTTTTTATTTTTTTTATTTTTTATTTTTTAATTTTTATAGAAAGACGATATATATATATATATATATATATATATATATATATATATATATATATATATATATATATATATATATATATTAATGAGATAAAAAATACTAATCAGTTTGGACTTTGTCCTGAACATACTTGGGAATCGCATCCATCCAAACAGTAATATCATTTTTGATAAAAAATGATAAAAAAATCATTTCTTTTTTCCTAGTTTACATTGGAAGGAAGTCGAACCCTTAACTTACCCTAACCACCCTCCCCCTCTCCACCTGAATGCCTTATGAGCTAGAGCCTGTGATAAAATATTTTTAGAAACCAAGACTAGAAGCTAGTCATTAAAGTTGGAAAAGATGTGTACATGGGGTAGTCTTTTCTTGTTGAAATTATCATGGTTTTATGTGAACTTTAATTGAATTGAGAAAAAAATATTACCTTTTTTTTTTGGGTTCCAACTCTTAACCTATCCAACTAGTATTTTTTATCTTACTTTCTCTTACCACTAGACTAAACCTACTGACTTAAAAAATACCTTTTTTTTTTTTTTATAAAAGAAGCATCATAGTTCTTGGCGCGAGAAGAGCATAGCATAACTCTTTCTAAAAACATTAAAGATCTTTCAACACATGATCTTATAATGAGATAAATATCTTATATATATATTTTTCGAGATAAATATTAAGCCATTATGCCGAGATAAGAAGTCGTAAAATAGGAAAAACAGATGCTCATTTATATATTTTAGCCCTCACTTGCTAAGGCGCTTAGTGACTTAAAATCGTTAATTGATTGCTTCTTCCATATATAGATGTAATCTGCATATTATTGTGAGTTTACCCCATTGCAATTACCCTCTTACCCAAAATCATTAGTGCTATGTTTGGATAAGGAATTTTTAGGTAAAATTTGTTTTCGATATAGAATTTGTAAAATTTTTACATTTGTTATGTTTGGATAAGGAATTTCTAGGTGAAATTTGTTTTTGAAATAACATTTGTAAAATTCTTCCATTTTGTAGATAAGTTTTACCTAAAAATTCCTTATCTCAACATAACATAGTAGGATCCATAGTAGTGAAGTGCATTTGGCTTAGAAACCGATCGAAGGTAAATATTAAGGTAGTGATCTTCCAAAGCTCTTGCCCTCTTGCAAGCATTGATAAATAAAAGAGAGAATCTATAATGGGATGATGCCCCCATTAAAATTGAAGGAGCAATGTAAAATGATGCGTCTATGTAACAATACAAACCTTTTCAAAGAAAAATTAAGCTTACTTCTTCCTTCTTTTTATTTTATTTTGTATTGTATATTTCCTTAAATAAAAGAAAAAACATACTCCTTTGGCCCCACAAAGATAGGCTAAGCTTGACAAAACACGTAGTTTAATAAAAGTTATCATTATTTTGACTTGTCATTTATTAACCTCTATTTTTTCAAAAATATTTTCCCTTACTTGGCATTAGGTTTTATGTTAAGAGAAATTAATAATTATTAAACTAATCAAGGGTAATATAGGAAAGTTAAAATAAATTATGATTTGACTTTTTAAACTAGACAAACATTTTGGGAAATAAAAAATAGCAAAAATGGCTCATCTTTGTACGACGAAGGACTATTATTAAATATATTTCAGATATTCTTGATTAATATTGTATATAAAATGATATTATCCAATCAATTTTAACAAGGCGGGGCACATTATAGATTTTCTCATAAAAACAAAATAATTTGGTATATGAAATCAAAACAAAACTCAATTATGAATTAAAAAAAGTTAAACTTGTCAGCATCAATAACGGGTCCTACACGACTAACAATGCTAAAATAATTTGTTTTTTTTTTAAAATGCCGCAATCATTGACGTAATTGTTGGACATAAGAATAAAATATCATACAGTAAGATATAATATAATGCAACCGGCGTGACTTCCAAATCCCATTTCCCACTAGGCCAGCGCCACAAACTTCTACACCCATTAATGCTTGTTACTGCCATTTAGCTACTTCCAAGAGAAACAAACTGTATTCTATCGCTGTGGAGAGAGAGAGAGAGAGAGAGAGAGAGAGAGAGAGAGATGGAGGAGGAAAAGAGAGGCTACAAAGCTCATGTTCTGATCCTGCCATACCCAGCCCAAGGCCACATAAACCCCATGCTCCAATTCGCTAAGCGTTTGGTCGCCAGAGGAATCAAAGCCACACTAGCAAACACCATATTCATCTCAAGGACCATGCATGCAGACACCAACAGCTCAATCAACGTCGACACCATTTCCGACGGCTACGATGAAGGTGGCTCGGCACAAGCGGAAACCGTGGAGGCTTACCAAAGGAACCTCCAAGAAGTAGGCTCGAAAACTTTAGTTGAGCTCATCAAGAAATACAATGATAGGGGCCACAAATTCACTGCCCTCATATACGACGGCTTCTTGCCATGGGGACTCGACGTAGCAAGGCAGTTTGGGTTAATTGGGGCAGTGTTCTTCACTCAATCTTGTGCTGTCAACAACATATATTACCATGTGAATAGGGGTCTTCTTCCACTCCCACTTTCAGGGCCAACTGTTTCCATTCCTGGATTGCCACTCCTTCACCCTTCGGACACTCCATCTTATGTACACATCTACGGATCATACCCTGCTTTTTATGATGTGGTTGTAGGGCAGTTCTCTAATGTTGATGAAGCGGATTGGGTTCTTTTTAACAATTTCTACAAATTAGAGGAACAGGTGCGTATCCATGTATCTTCCTTGCTATGTGTGGACTAATTGGTTGTTTATTTTCTTGACCCCTATTCCTCAATCCAAAAGGGCAAAAAAAAAAAAACTACATATTTTTAAGATATTATTTTTAGAAAATTACACTTTACACCCCACAGTTTGACTTTGTAAACACTTCCGCACCTCATAATTGTGGAGTATTAAACACTCTGTATCCCTGCTGTTTACTGGTGTGGAGTTTAGCATCCCTTCATTTGTCGGTCACCAAAAGTCCAAACGGTAAATGACATGTGCCACTTATCATTATTTTGAGATGGTTATGCCATTTTGCATTGGTGAAAATGCCACGATCTTAGTTTAGAAACTGTCACGAGAGTTTTAAATCCTCCCATTTGTGTGCTCACTTAGTGGCTTCTAAACACGGATCGATAAGAATATTTTTGTCAATAGAAGAGGGTAATTGCCTCAAAATAATGTTAAAGTGGTCACATAAATATTTTTTGAATTTTTACTATTTAAATTTCTAATGACTAAGTGTGTATCTTCACATGGCCATGCACGTGATGAAACTTCAAGATCACAAAGTGCTTGAAAAAATAATTGAAAGATGTAAAGTGTACTTGGGTTAAAATATAGACGGAGGGGAGGGGAGGGGAGGGGAGTGGGGGAGGGGCAATGTGTAATTATCTCCCTTATTTTTAAAACTTGATGTTAAAAAAAACAAAAAAATGCATGTTCTAACGAATGGCCCGTTGTTCTAACAACACTATTCATCCTCTTATTGGGAGAGATCTTAGTTTTGAATAATGGTATGTAGAGGAGATTTCAATATGAGTAGTGCTATATTGCTCAACTCATTTGACTCGATCTAATTGCCATGACAATGTATATGACAGTCACACTAAGTACTAAGAAATTTTGTATAATAATAAAGAGTCCAAATTTTTTACCTAGATTTATTAGCCCAATTAATGTTGTAACCTTTACGTCAGTCTATTATGAATAGTTATTATTTCAATGAAATTTTTAATTAGTTGTCCAAACTGTCACATCGGTTAGGCAAATTGATTTGAGCAAAAAATTTATACTCTTTAGCATCGCTCGAAACTGTCAATAAGTAAATTACCACTCGCTACATCAGTTGCCACCGATTTGAAAAAAAGATTGGACTCCTAGCCTGCCGGCCATGGGTGCTCTAAATGGACGTTTTGTTTTATGTTGTCCTTACTAGGGGTGTTAATGGTTCGGTTTTAGGGGAGATTTCAAACCAAACCATTATACTTCGGGTTTGTTCCTCTCAAACCAAAACCAACCATATTATAAAAAAACCAAACCAAACCAAACCATTATATTTCGGTTTGGTTCGGTTTGGTTTCGGATTTAACCTATCAAGTAACAACAAATAATTGAAAATGAAAAAAATGATGTGCCAAACTCCAAATAAAAACATTTTTAATAAAAGCATTACATTAGCAACTAAAAAAAACAAACATTGTATTAAAATAGAAACATATTTACATATATTAGTATGTTAATATCACACACAACATTAATAGCTAGTTTAACACATGCCAATCTAAAAAAAGGAAAACAATAAGAAATTTAAAATCAACAAAAATAAGCCCATTACCTATTTTACCCTTATTAGAATTTGGAATTTACAAACTTGAAGTTTATATATATATATATATATATATATATATATATATATATATTATATTTTTCGGTTTTTTCGGTTTTTCGGTTTGGTTCGGGTTTTTAAAACTGAAAACCAAAACCAAAACCAAACCAATTAAGTTCGATTTTCTAAAATTAAAACCATAACCGAGCCTAATGACAAAAAAACCAAACCAAACCGCCGGTTCAATTTGGTTCGATTTGATTTTCGGTTTTAACTAAAACCATTAACACCCTGAGTCCTTACCTGTTATCCCGCCCCACAAAAAAAAAAAGAAAAAAAAAGGAAATTTATTATTAATATTATTATTATTGTAATGATGGTATCTGTTTAGGTGGTGGATTGGATGTCGAAACTGTGGCGGTTGAGGACGATAGGGCCGACACTTCCGTCCATGTACTTGGACAAACGCCTTGAAGATGACACAGATTACGGAATCAATCTCTTCAAACCAGACACTAGCACTTGCATGAGCTGGCTACACGATAAGCCTAGCGGCTCTGTCGTTTATGTGTCGTTTGGGAGCATGGCAGAAGTAGAGGTAGACCAAATGGAAGAAGTAGCTTGGGGTCTGAAGGGCAGCAACTACTACTTCTTGTGGGTTGTGAGGGCATCGGAAGAGTCCAAGCTCCCAAAAACATTTATGGGGGAAATATCTGACAAGGGTTTGGTGGTTACATGGAGCCCACAGCTGGAGGTGTTAGCGAATGCGTCGACAGGATGCTTTGTTACCCACTGTGGGCTCAACTCTGTCCTCGAAGCATTGAGCTTGGGAGTGCCAATGGTGGCAATACCACAATGGACAGACCAAGGCACCAATGCGAAGTTCGTGGAGGATGTTTGGGGAGTGGGAATTAGAGCTCGACCTGATGAAAAGGGTATTGTGAGAAGAGAAGTTGTAGAGTTATGCTTAAGGGAAATCATGGAAGGAGAAAAGGGAAAAGAGATTAAAGAGAATGCAATCAAGTGGAGGAATTTGGCTAAGGAGGCAGTTGATGAAGGCGGAAGTTCAGATAAAGCCATTGATGAATTTGTAGCTGATTTGGTGTGCTCTTAGTGCCAGTGACTAGATAAATTAAATGTTCCCATTTCCCCTCAATCATTTACCAAAAATTTAAGGCTCTATTTGGTTTGCGGATTTTCAAGAAAAAAAAGATAAAATATAAGGAATTGTATTTTTCTTTATTCGGTTGCAATAAAAAATTAGAAGAAGGAAAAGAATTAAAATAATTTTAACTTGATATGATTTTATCTTTTCTTTCATTTTTTTTTCCAGTCCTTTTTTTTTTCCCTTGATAGAATCCATGAACCAAACAGAGGAGAAAACAATTTCCTTTCAAATAAAATGAGGTTAGGAGATAGGGCAATTGATCAGTTTAATTCTGTGAGAATAATTTTATTACAAGTGATAAAAAAATTGTTCTTTCCCCTTTTTTTCTGGGGGAAAAAATAAATATATCAGGCATGCTATTGATGTTTTTCTTCACTGGGCACTTGATAAAAAGTTTAATCCTTAATTCCTCATTAAGGGCACTCCCTTATATGAATTTCCATGAACGCCCCTATTGGGTTTTACCCAAGCCCGTTCGAAGCCCACAAGATTTAGCGCGGCCCCAACCCAAAGAGTCTTAAGCCTAAAATTTCTTTTACCATTCTCAGTCATGCTTGGACTGATGGTTGATTAATTTAATCGTGTTGAAGACTAATTTACCAAAACGTTGCATCAACTCACAATCAACTATCATGAAATTTTGTTTTCCCGCAATTAAAAAAAGGGGTAGATATCTTAAAGGGCTTTTATTTCATCCTTTTAAAAGATAAATATTGGGACATATAAGCCATGTCACGTAGCACCTGGATTGACCATGTGCAAAGGGGCTTCTTCAGCAGGGCCTCCTCTCAGGGGAATTGTTTCCATTCCAAGCTTGCCACCCCTTAGAGCACGTGCCAAGAGCTAACATACACATGGTCAGGCCTATATAATGGATTTGTGGGAATTATAGATTGGCCTGACGGAAAAGGCATTGTGAGCAGAAAAGTTGTAGAGTTGTGCATAAGGGAAGCCATGGAAGGAGAAAAGGGTAGAAAGATTAGAAAGAATGCAATGAAATGGAGGAATGTGGCTAGAGGGGCAGTTGATGAAGGTGGAAGTTCAGATAAAGCCATTGATGAATTTGTAGCTAATCTGGTGCACTCTTAGTACCCACTACCACTGAATTTAATTGATATCAATCATGTATCAAAATTGGCTAAATCTTCAAAGGTTTGGCTATTGCAATTCCAAAACTTTATTTGTACATCTCGGTATTTTTTATTTTATAAAATTTTAGAAATATATAGAAGGTGTTTATATAAAAGGGTCGGACTTTATAACAAATTAAGAGACCACACCACCACCAAGGATGTGTGGCGTCAGCAAGAAAGAGCAAAAGGGCAATTAAAGAGCAAAGGGCGTTACCCTACTTGCTGACGCATTCAATGACTCGACATTGTTGGCTTCTTCCCCACCTATTTATTTATTTATTATTATTATTATTTTTTTTAATAAAAATGTTCGAGCATAAAAGAGGTAATTTCTTCCCGTCCTATGTTCCTTGAGGAATAATCATTTTCATTTTAAATTACTAACTTGTTTTGATGACTCGACATTGTTGGCTTCTTCCCCACCTATTTATTTATTTATTATTATTATTTTTTTAATAAAAATGTTTGATCATAGAAGAGGTTTCTTCTGTCCTATGTTCCTTGTGGAATAATCATCTTCATTTTAAATTACTAACTTGTTTTGATGACTCGACATTGTTGGCTTCTTCCCCACGTACCTATTTATTTATTATTATTTTTTTAATAAAAATGTTTGAGCATAAAAGAGGTTTCTTCCGTCCCATGTTCCTTGTGGAATAATCATCTTCATTTTAAATTACTAACTTGAGAGTTCTGAAGCAGTGTAGTCCCCAGAGAGATGGATAAGAGAGGAAGCAACGCTCATGTTCTGATCCTCCCGTACCCTATCCAAGGCCACATAAACCCCATGCTCCAATTCTCCAAGCGTTTAGTCCCCAGAGGAATCAAAGCCACACTAGCCACCACCATATTTATTTCAAGGTCCATGCATATTGGCCCCAGTAGCTCAATCCACGTTGAGACAATTTCCGATGGATATGATGAGGGTTGCATAGCACAAGTTGAGAACTTTGACGCCTACCAAACAAGCCTACGAGTGGTAGGCTCCCAAACATTAGCCGATCTCGTCAAGAAATATAATGATTCTGGCCACAAATTCACTGCCCTCGTATACGATGCCTGCCTACCATGGGCACTTGATGTAGCAAAGCAATTTGGGCTAATTGGGGTGGCGTTTTTCACTCAGTCTGCTGCTGTCAACAACATATATTACCATGTCAATAGGGGACTTGTTCAGCTCCCACTTTCAGGGCCAACTGTTTCCATTCATGGATTGCCGCCCCTCGAGCCTTCGGAGACGCCGTCTTTTGTACATGTCTTGGGATCGTATCCTGCTTTTCATGATATGGTTGTTGGTCAGTTCTCAAATATTGATGAAGCGGATTGGGTACTCTTTAACACTTTCTACAAATTAGAGGAAGAGGTGCATATACGCCAATATACCTTGCTATTTGTAGACTAATTACACTTTCAATTATTTTAAAGGGACCTCATCCCCCTCCTTTCAAAAAAAAAAAAAAAAAAAAAAAAAATTATGATACCAATTTTCTGCCTTGATGATATGTGGTTAGGTGGTGGATTGGATGGCAAAACTCTGGCGGTTGAGGACTATAGGGCCGACAATTCCATCTATATACTTGGACAAGCGGCTCCAAGATGATAGGGACTACGACATCAATCTGTTTCAACCAAGCACTAGTATTTGCATGAACTGGCTCAATGATAAGCCTAGCCGCTCGGTTGTTTAAGTGTCGTTTGGGAGCGTGGCAAAACTGGACGAAAACCAAATGGAAGAGCTAGCTTGGGGTTTGAAGGGGAGCAACTACTACTTTATGTGGGTTGTGAGGGCATCAGAAGAGTCTAAGCTCCCAAAAAAATTTGTGGAGGATACAAGTGAGAAGGGTTTGGTGGTTACATGGTGCCCACAGTTGGATGCACTAGAGCATGCATCAATGGGATGCTTTGTTACGCATTGTGGGTTCAACTCCACTCTTGAAGCATTGAGCTTGGGAGTGCCATTGGTGGCGATGCCACAATGGTCAGACCAATGCACCAATGGGAAGTATGTGGAGGATGTTTGGGGAATGGGAGTCAGAGCAAGGCCTGATGAAAACGGCACTGTAAGAAGAGAAGTTGTAGAGCTTTGCATAAGAGAAGTCATGGAAGGAGAAAAAGGAAAACAGATGAGAAATAATGCAATGAAATGGAGTAATATGGCCAGAGAGGCAGTCGACGAAGGTGGGAGTTAAGATAAAGCCATTGATGAATTTGTAGCTGATCTGGTGTCCTAGTCTGTTAGTGCTACTTTCTTATTTTATTTTATTTATTTATTTATTTTTTTGCAATAAATTTAATTGTTGTCGATCATGTACCATAATGAGTTAAATCTCCAATCCAAGCCTAACTCAAACCTGCAAATGGCATGATAGTTTGTTATTATTTTTCTCACTTTTTGAATGAACGATGTGATCTCATGTTCAAACTTATAAAGAAGTATTAATGCTTATTTTTTTATATTATCAGTTACGAACATGAGTAAAGTTTGTCTATTGCCCAAAAAAGAAGAAAAAAAAGAAAATGCACCTAACTCAAACCCAATGTTGTCCACAGGAGCCCAACTCAATATTGAACCCTGGTTAGGCATGGGCTGGGCGGGCTAAGCGGGTTAGTTCGTTTCCTGTTCAATTTAATACTCCATTGTAGTTTACAACCCCGGCTCAATCCGCTAATTGTTTTCTTGCCCCATTACCCAAATACCCATAAAATGAAATTACAATTTAAGTCGACATGAAATAGGTCATTCCATTAATTGTTTGTGATGGTCAGTAAATTCCGATCCGTCGCTCCCTTTGTTTAGGACACGTTGGCCCAATTAAAGTCTAGGAATTTGGGGTCATGAATCCTCAGCCCAGGTGAGGTTTGAGCAAATCAAGACCTAGCCAATTTCATGGCCATACCATTTATGCAAGATTGAATAATGTCACGGGCTCAATGTCTCAACTCAACACCCGTGTGGCACTTAAGTTTCACGCCCTTCCTATGAACCCTTAAGTAAGCCTTCAAGCGCACCACCAAGCTAGGAAAGAAGAAAACCGCATTCGGATACTTTGTAGAAAGTATGCTTGTATTGCACTATGGAATCTTTACAACACTTTGTAGGCTACAAGGCTTGGATTCCTTCTAGTTGGCTTCCAGTTCCTACCAGTTTCTACCAGTTGGTTTGGTCAAATGGGGCTTCCTTCCTATTTATAAGCTCCTAAAGATTTTTCTAGAATGTCATTAATGCTAGGAGAGTTCTAGAGCATACTCTAGAAGCTTCCCACCTCTTCAATTGGAATACTCTAGATAACACTATTCTAGAAATTTCCTACATATTTACGAGTCTAAAGTCTCATGGAGAACTCTAGAATCTTCTACCAAACAGGAGAGTTAGCCACTTCCCCCTATAAATACCCTTCATGGGTCATTCTCATATGCGGGCCGTGTCAATAAGCTACCCTATTCTTTAGATGGGATGGAAAATCTTGAATAATAGAGAGTGGTAAAGAGATGCGTTTTGGCACACAAGAGGCCGGAGTATGCGAAGCGAACCCGAGAGTAGCTAATTAATTGGTTATGGTACCTACGTATGAGGAAGTAAAATATGTAAACTCATCTCAAGTACTCCTCATTCTTCGAATGGGGTCGATCACCTATCTGGGTTTTCTTAGTTGATTGCGTGTTCAAGTGGATAGTGCCCAACAATGATAAAAAGGATTTGCCTGCATTGAGGGCACGCCCTCGTTCCTCTTTTGATTAGATCTTTTATTTTTTTATTTTTACAAATACTTTAGGTATGTAATTCTAAACACATGTCATCTCATCATATTTATCATGTAAAGTATGTTATATTAGTACAAATCCACTAAAGATATATTAAAATGGGCTTGCTTAATCCAATCAAAATTGACATAAAATTTTAATAAGAATTATTCAATGAAGAATAATACGAATTTTGATGAGTGTATATGATCAAATCGTTTGACATTTTATGACAAAATTTTTAAGATTTCTCTATCCAATGATAAGAAAGTGCTTGATCACAACACCCATGATGCCTTTATATAATGGCTTTTCCATAAGAGAATGCAAATTGATAATCACAAAGGGACAAGATCATTGTCTGTAAGTGTATAGGCATTTTATCCATAAAAAATACTTTTAAGAACTCAAAATTTTCTGCAAGTTTACTTGCTCAACTAACAAAATTATTTCTTCATCAAACAAATGAGAACACTATGGATGTGTGGGTCGATTGCTAAAGGACAAAGGGCATTAGACTACTCGTTGACGTACACATTCAATGGGCATTTGGATTTCGAGAGATGCATTTGACGCCCAATGCTTAATAGCCATTCATTTTTCCTCCCTGCCACATGTCATCAATCTTAAGTTTATTGCACCAAGCAGTAAAAATAGCCAACTTCACCAAATCCGAATCCCATTCAATGGCTCTTGATTGTTTAACACCTATATGACGTAGGACAAAGAACCCGAGCAAAGTTATTTTTTTATTATTAATTTTGTAATTTTTGTTTTTATTCAGTTTAGGGTTTATTTGCTTGTTTTTGGTAGTTTTTAAAGTTTAATTAGGCAAAATTGAGTTCTTAATTATAGGTTACTATATTAGTTGGGGTTAATTTTAGAAGGTTTTCGAGTGTTTTGGGGGTTTTATGAAGCCTTTAAAAAGGCTACAAAGTCAGAAAAGGAGATTTGTTAGTTTTAGTAATTTTTGGCAATTCCTTATTATGTTATTTCTTGTTCTAATAGAACTAGGGTTTGCAGCTTATATATAGATTGCTTCTTTTCATTGTAAATGAAACTTTTGATTAATAAAGAATTTTTTTTTGAAAATTATTTCTCTTTACTCATGGATTTGAGTGTGTTACTATTTGACTTATAGATTCGAGTGATTTCCAAGAAACAGGCGGTGTCCTTCTTTTTGATTAAGTCTTCCGCTACATCACTACATCTCCTCTCATTAACTAATGTGTTGTGCATATAAGGTACCAAGCACTAAAGCCAAACTCGGCATTGACCTTGGCGGTTGTCCTCCTCTTCTCCTTCTTTTTTTAATTTTTTAATTTTTTAATTTTGTTGTTGTTGTCGCTTTTATAGAGTTAATTTTGTCTGGCGGGCGGCAATAACTATAATATAGAAGTTCTAAATATTGTAACTAAGTACAAAGTTTTAATATTTTTTAGGGAGGGCTTATTTCCACACCATTTTTTGCTTATTCACACCCTTTCATGGGTAATTTTGGCATTTCGTTTCTTTTCTCCTTCTTTCTTCTCCCTTCTTCTCTCCATCACCCTTTTCTCCTTTTTCTCTTCTCTTTCTTCACCGCGGTCTAATGAACAAATCTTGGACTTGGCTTTGTTCATCCAGAGCTTAATATTATCACCATCCCCTTCCATTGAAAATTTCAAAAAAAATATAGACAGCCATTCCTCATCTCCACAAAATGATGTGGATTGCTTCAATTTCGTCTAGGATTTCTTCAAAAATTTGAACTTTCAGAGACAAAAAAATTGAACATGTCAATGGTGTCGGCAAAACTGCCAATGTCAAAGATGGTCTCCTCTTGATGTGGCCCTAACACAACCAAAGAAAAGGAAAATAAATATAAACAAATAAATAAACAATGGCAACATGCTCGGGCTTCTCCAACTTGATATCTTCTTCTTCCTTGGTTTTTTGTTTTTTTTTTTTGGATGAACAAAAAGAATCCCAAGGCATCCCCATCGCCAAAGCCTGATCAAATCAAGAAAAAAAAAATGAGGTTTTTTTTGGATAAATAAATAGGTGCAAATATGGTTCAAAAAACATGATTCATGCAAACTCCTTTTTTTCTATTTTTATTTATTTATTTTTTTTTAAGAGGGAGAGAGAACTCTGGGTTGTGGATCAAGGTGGGTTTGTGGAGGTAGCTAGAGAAAGAGAGCTCACTGTGTTCTTTGATCACGGGATTTATTTATTTATTTATTTTGTTTATTGTTTTAAAGGGCGACCCATGGTTCCCTGATCCTTGACATCTCATTGTTGCAACTCATAGGAAAGTTTGTGTGTGAGATGAGAGAGAGGGAGGGAGGGGGTGGAGGGGTGAGAAAACTTCAAAGGAAGAAGAGGAGCTTTAGTGTGGTCACACGGAGAGGCGGAGCGAGGAAAGAAAAGGAAAATGACAAAATTTCCCATGGAGGGGTGTGGATAAACAAAAAGTGGTGTGGATATAGGGCTTCCCTATATTTTTAACATGTTAATGCTGATAAATAACAAAGATTTAACCCAGACTAAGGGTCAAAATAAGTCGATTTTTTCTCAATAGAAGGAGACAACCCTGCTGAAATTTCTTAAACGGGGTATCTATATATATTGTATGAAGCCACTTCACCCCTACTAAAGTAAGCCATTGCATGATTTGTCCAATAAGGATATTTTAATTTTAAGGTGACGCTGCCGAATTGGTGAGAAAAGATAAATGATGTTTTAATATTAACAAATGATACAGATTTTTTATTTATTTATTTATTTATTTTTGCGTTGAGTGGCAATGAAAGATTCCTATAACCGACTCTATGTAATTGGGATTAAGATTTTGTTGAGTTGTTAAGCTCATCTGAGTACATTATATTCTCTAAAAATTATCACTTCAATCAATTCAATGGTCTTAAGCATATGAATAATTCAATTTAAATCAAATCATTTGAAAAGTTGGATACTTGTGATAATGTCATATAAAGGAAGGAAAAAAATCAACCAAATGAAAAAATCATTTAAATGAGTTATCTTTTAAGGACAAGACACAGACATTCTTAGATTCTACTATTTGGTGGGTCGATTAATTTTTTTGATACTAATGTGACCGGTGACCCAATCACTAAGGCATCAGAAAAAAGGGACAAAAAAAAGAAAAAAAAAAAGAAACCAGAGCATTGGCATTCATTATATATATTGAGAAATTTCCTCCATGATTTTATAACTACAAATAACAACAATTACCTGCCATCTTTTATTCTGGTGTAATAGAGAGAGAGAGAGAGACTGTTCTGAAAGCAGTGTAGAGAAATGGCCAAGAGAGACTACAAAGCTCATGTTCTCATCCTCCCATCCCCTATCCAAGGCCACATAAACCCCACGCTCCAATTCTCCAAGCGTCTAGTCCACAGAGGAATCAAAACCACGCTAGTAGCCACCATTTATTTATCCACGCATGTAGACCCCAGTAGCTAAATCAACGTTGACACCATTTCCGATCTCTACGGTCAGGGGCGGATCCAGAATTTTCTTTCAAAGGTTACATTTTTATTTTTTATTTTTTATTTTTGTTTTAAAATAATTTTAATTTTGTTGCTAAAGATAAGATGGGAAAGGAAGAAATATTATTCATATCGGCATTTGTACTTAAAAATGCCTAAGCGACTTCTAGAGACACGAATATACTACTCCTCCCACCTCGATTTACCTGATATAAGACAAGATCCTAGGGAGATGGGAAAGAGGAAAAATCACAAGATAACAAGATCGCATATTGGCATGACTCTAAATATAGGCGATAAAGTAGGATGTAAAATTAACAAGTACGCCATACTCTAAAAACATATATAGTTGACTTTTAAAGATGAGGAACTTTGCTTAATTATATATATCACTCCTAATACTTACCCCTTATCTAATATGAGACATGGTTCCTCTTAATGATTGCACATAAGAATAAACTAAACCTTAACTTTATATAATTCACAAAAATGATGTACTTTAATAAATTTAATAACAATTTAACCAAATTTAATAAAAATTAACTATTTTTTCTCAATAAAGGCTAAAGTACTGAATAAATTTACTAATACAAAAAAAAAAAAAAAAATGGTGGCATTGCACAAGCTGAAAGCGATGATGCCATGAAACAAACCTACGAGTCAAACCTTTAGGTGATTTAATCAAGAAACATAATGATTTTGGCCACAAAATCACTGCCCTCATATACGATGCCTTCATACCTTGGGAACTCGATGTGGCAAAGCAGTTTGGGCTAATAGGGGCAGCGTTTTTCACTCAGTCTGGCGCTGCATGTCAACAGCATATATTACCATGTGCACAGGGGACTTATTCTGCTCCCATTCTCAGGGGAAACTGTTTCCATTCTTGGACTTCCACCCCTCGAGCCATCGGAGATGCCATCTTTTGTAAACGACTTCGGATCATACCCAGCTTTCTCTGAGGTGGTTCTAGGCCAGTTCTCAAACATTGATGAAGCGGATTGGGTACTTTTTAACAATTTCTTCAAATTAGAGCAAGAGGTGCATGTCAATATACCTTACCTTGCCTTGATATATATACATGTGTGGATCGACTAATTCTTTTTATTAAATTATGATATAGGAGTATATATTTATCAATTTTCGGTCTTGTTGATATATTAAGTTGGTTAATTAGGTGGTGGATTGGATGGCGAAACTCTGGCGGTTAAGGACACTAGGGCCGACGATTCCATCTATGTACTTGGACAAACGGCTCCAAGATGATAGGGACTACGGCATCAATCTGTTCCAACCAAACACTAGTATTTGCATGAAGTGGCTAAACGATAAGCCTAGCCGCTTAGTCATTTTTTGTCGTTTGGAAGCCTGGCAGAACTAGACGTAGAGCAAATGGAAGAAGTGGCTTGGGGCTTGAAGGGTAGCAACTACTACTTCTTGTGGGTTGTGAGGGCATCGTAAGAGGCCAAGCTCTCAAAAAAATCTGTGGAGGATACATGTGAGAAGGTTTTAGTGGTTACATGGTGCCCACAATTGGAAGTGCTAGAGCATGCATCAATCGGATGCTTCGTTACACATTGTGGGTTCAATTCCAGCCTTGAAGCATTGAGCTCAGGAGTGCCAATGGTTGCAATGCCGCAATGGACAGACCAAGGCACTAATGCGCAGTATGTGGAGGATGTTCGGGGAATGGGAGTCAGAGCTCGCCCGATGGAATGGGCACTGTGAGAAGTGAAGCTGTAGAGTTATGCATAAGGGAAGTCATGGAAGGAGAAAAAGGAAAAGAGATGAGAAAGAATGCAATGAAATGGAGGAATATGGCCAGAGAGGCAGTCGACGAAGGTGGAAGTTCAGATAAAGCCATTGATGAATTGTAGCTGATCTAGTGTCCTAGTCTGTTAGTGCTGCATATATATATCATTCTCACACATCATTTTATTCGTGGGTGAGGTCCAACTTCTAATGATTGTTTTATTTATTAATAATTTCACCCAGAAAAAAAAAAAAAGGAAAAAAAAATGAAAAAAAAAAAAAAAAATGAAAACTGATAGAATTGGTTTCCTGCTAGTGGCCAGTGGCCACCGATGACAAACGTAAGGCACAAGAGAATGCGAGAAAATCGAAACTAAGATCAACTAGAAATTCATGGAAAAATATAGAGAATCAGTAGGTACAACGCCATTGTCAATGAGTTATGGTCATTCTATCCATGAAAAATGTTAAAGAACTCAACTCTTTGTCAAAATTTATTTGCACATCAAGGGTGGCTATGTCTGCTGATCATTGTAACTAATTTTTCCTTTTCTTTTTGAATTTTTAACTCTTGTCAAAATTCAGTAAATAAATTCGGACAAATGAATTTAGGACTTTATAACAATGTTATTTGTTATATTCATCAGAGAGTGAGAACACCAAGGATGCAATCAATGACTCGCGCGAGATAGTTGGTTTCTTCATCCTTTTATGTTGCGTTGGGTAATACTCAATTTTCACTTTAAATTACTTGTTTTACGTAGTCCGTAAGGTTTCGAGCTTAGTGATTTGTCTTATTTTTTGTTAGTGCTAATTTTGTCTGGCCGAGGGCGACGTATATAATATAGAAGTTCCAAATTTTGTGACCAAATACAAAGTTTTCATCGCACCCTTTTCATAAAATGATGTGGACTCTGTGAATAAGCCGGCCGCTTCACCCTACTAAAGTTAGCCACATCAAAACAAATTGCATGACTTTTCAAATGATGCAATTTGTTAAAAATCTTTTTAAAAAATTCATGATCCAACTCTTGACATAATTAATAGCGCAAAAGAATTCATATAGTCGACTTCATGTAGAGGAGACTAGGTTTTTTTTTCTTTTTTTTTTTTTTTTTGAGATTAAGGTTTTATTGAGTTATTTTTCGTGGATGAGTGGAGTTGAGTATGGTTATCGTCTATACAAATGACCTCATTTAAATGATATTTGGCATTCCGTTAGTTTAATTTTAATATATAAAAAAAAAAAATTTAACCATGCAAATCAATTGAAAAGTGGTGAGAATCATGACAAAGCCATTATTTGGACCGTCTATTAATTTTTGTGATACTGAGGTAACCCATTATATATGGAGGTCAGAGCCTTGGATAGCCTTATTGATTTAAAAAGAATAAAGTAACCCCATCATAGAGGACTCAAGGATAAGGGCACAAAAGAGGAAGGAGAGGATTTGCATTCATCATTAATTATATATAAATATTGAACAAATGCTTCTCCAACTACAAATAACACTAACCTGTTACAGATCGAGAGAAAGTTCCAAATTAAGCTCTGCAGAGAAATGGATAAGAGACGATACAAAGCTCATGTTTTGATCCTCCCCTACCCTGCCCAAGGCCACATAAACCCCATGCTCCAATTCTCAAAGCGCCTAGTCCCCAAAGGAATCAAAGCCACAATAGCAAACACCATATATATTTCAAGGTCCATGTACGTAGACCCCAGCAGCTCAATCAATTGCGACACAATTTCCGACGGCTATGACGAAGCTGGCTTAGCACAAGCTGAAAGCATTGACGCCTACCAAACAAGCTTACAAGTGGTAGGCTCGAGAACTTTAGCCGATCTAATCAAGAAATATAATGATCTTGGCGACAAATTCACTGCCCTCATATACGATGCCTTTGTGCCTTGGGCACTTGATGTGGCAAAGCAATTTGGGCTACTTGGGGTAGCGTTTTTCACCCAGTCTGCTGCTGTCAACAACATATATTACCATGTGAACATGGGGCTTCTTCAGCTCCCACTTTCAGGGTCGACTGTTTCCATTCCTGGATTGCCGCCCCTTGAGCCTTTCGAGACACCGTCTTTTGTGTACATCTACGGATCATTCCCAGCTTTTTATGATATGGTTGTAGGCCAGTTCTCAAATATTGATCAAGCGGATTGGGTTCTTTTTAACAATTTCTACAAGTTAGAGGAAGAGGTGCATATCCATCTTGCTATGTGTGGACTAATTGAAATTATAGTATCATTTTAAACGCATTAATCTTTTGTTAAATAAATTATGATACCAATTTTTTGCCCATCATGATGTGTGCCTAGGTGGTGGATTGGATGGCAAAACTCTGGCGGATAAGGACGATAGGGCCAACGATTCCATCTATGTATTTGGATAAACGGCTTGAAGATGATAGGGATTATGACATCAATCTTTTTAAACCAAACACCAGTCTTTGCATGAACTGGCTAAACGATAAGCCTAGCCGCTCGGTGGTTTATGTGTCGTTTGGGAGCATGGCAACACTAGGCGTAGAACAAATGGAAGAATTAGCTTGGGGTTTGAAAGGGAGCAACCACTACTTCATGTGGGTTGTGAGGGCATCAGAAGAGGCCAAGCTCCCGAAGAAATTTATGGAGGATACATGTGACAAGGGTTTAGTGGTTACATGGTGCCCACAATTGGATGTGCTAGTGCACGCATCAATGGGATGCTTTGTTACACATTGTGGTTTCAACTCTGTCCTTGAAGCTTTGAGCTTGGGAGTGCCAATGGTGGCGATGCCACAATGGACAGACCAAGGCACCAATGCAAAGTATGTGGAGGATGTTTGGGGAATGGGAATTAGAGCTCGGCCTGATGAAAAGGGCATTGTGCGAAGAGAAGTTGTAGAGTTATGCATAAAGGAAGTCATGGAAGGAGACAAGGGGAAAGAGATCAGACAGAATTCAGTGAAATGGAGGAATTCGGCCAGAGAGGCAGTTGATGAAGGTGGAAGTTCAGATAAAGCCATTGATGAATTTGCAGCTGAATTGGTGTGCTCCTAGTGTACGTTACTACCTAGTCAAATAAAAAATTCCAATTTCCTAGTAAATCTTGTTCCAATATGTAAAATCTATAATTTCCTTTCGATTAAATTGTGGTTAAGAGAAAAAGCGATTGATTCATCTCTAAGAAAATTATTTTGTTGCAAGGTTTCTTCAAAGGAATTTAATCGAAACATATTATGAATATTATTATAGGGGAGGCATAATATTATTTTTGAAGGATTCTATTAAGCGCCTTCGATCTTCTCTATGAATTTTCATGAGCTCTCCCAATATTGATGCAGTACAATGCTAAATGATATTGCAAACTTGCAATCATACTGGAATGGGAAGACATTCTCTGACTTCGTTTACTGGATGGGGGCGCTCATATATTATACACCAATTTGCATTAAATTAGTACTGTAAAGGTGCATAATATAATGGAAAACGCTGCATATTGATGCAATTAAGAATTTATCTTCCATCTAAATTATTGAAAGACACATTTGTTTATAGAATAGTCACCATATGGAACATCTCAATTCAAAATTCTACAATAGAAGCATGGAACAAATTTTCCACCATCTCTCTCTGTCCCTACTCATAAGGATCCAACTCCATATGGGAGAGGTCACTTGATACAATTGGCATTAGGTGACCTCAATGTCACCATTCATTCGATTGAATGGTCAAGATTAGGCATACCTGAATATTGAATGAATGGTAAGATTGTGGTCAGACCATGCTCTTATATATAGGAAAATGACTGAGGTACATCTTTATGTCTTTTTCACCCACCAAAGGAATGACTAAAAGATATATATATTTGTTTCCTTTTCTTGTATGACGTTAAAGAAATCGACCCATTTCTTGTTTATAAATCAATGTCTTTTTGGGGTTGGATTTATTAGAGGTAAAAGGTTTCATTGGTTCATACTAGTGGCGGATCCAGAAATTTATCTTAGGGGGGGCGACTTTGTTTGGATGTAACTGTTTAATTTTTTTCTTTCTAAATCTATAAATTAAATAATCATTTGAAGTAGCCTTCTTTATATAATAAAAATTAACAAGAACAAAGAAAATTGTTTAAACTTAATAATTAATGCAAAAACTTAAATATTCATTAATAATATATATATATATATATATATATATATATATATATATATATATATATATTTGATGAAATAATGTATGTATTAAACCAAAAAGGGGCATAGCCCAAGGACATGAGACATAACTTGAATAAAACATGGGTAAGAGACTAATATATAAAGGGAAAAAAAGGGAAAGAGAAAAGAGTAGGGGGGTCAATTATAAAATCAGAGGGGTTAAAAATATATTTTAAAGGGGCAAAAATATATTTATTTTAGAGGGGGCATATTTAAAAATATAAGCAAATATGTATACTAAAAAAAAAAATTCCAATGAGTGAGGGGGATCAACTATCCCTTGGCACCCCCCCTTCCCTCCGCACCTGGTTCAAACCCTAGGGCTATGTTTGGTATACCAGATAGGATAAACATATCATTTTCTTGTGCTTTGTGCTATTTTCAAATAAGGGATATACTATCCATAGGATATTTATATCCTTCATATATGGGATATAATAAACTCGCCAAGGGAGGTGGTATATTTTTATCCTAGAATATAATCTCATTTTAAAAAACAATGGGATAGAAAATTGTCCAAGAGACTATCTTCCCCACTTCAAACAAAGTAACCAAAGATTTTTTGTTCATATAATCCTATCCTATCCTATCCAACCTTTTAATCCGGTGTACCAAACATAACCTAGATGTATGTGAGAAATATCATTAGAAAACCTGCAAACATGAACGCAAATCATTGTCCATTACCTCTTGTATGTGATTTTAATTGTTTTCATCTTATTGTCTCCAACTTCATTTGGAAACAAACTAAATATGCAGAAGCTTCTAAGCAAGTTGGATCGGTCCAAGCCGTCCAGACACCGTGGGTTAGCATTTGGACAGATGGGTGGGACATTCCATGTTTCGAAGGGATGGGTGAGGCATGTGGTTTGCGTGTAATTGAAAATTTCTACGAACAATTTTCTATTCTCAAAATTGCAGTAGAGTAATGCCACATGAATCAACTCCATGGCTCAAAATTTAGACCCATTCTTTCACAAAAAGAATCCCGCACCCATACAAGTGATATCATATAGGTGCAAACTCAATTTTGCAATGACATTTTGTCATTACAAAATGTGAGATAAGATCCTCTTCAATAACTGGACATGTCCAGTGAAATCTCGACCATCCATATGAGG
The DNA here is from genome assembly GCA_039720395.1 of Liquidambar formosana. Classification (NCBI taxonomy): domain Eukaryota; kingdom Viridiplantae; phylum Streptophyta; class Magnoliopsida; order Saxifragales; family Altingiaceae; genus Liquidambar; species Liquidambar formosana. Next base: position 11,611,470 of record CM077826.1, on the reverse strand, counting down.
TGGGGCTCATACATGGATGTCCGGATTTCACTCGATATGTCCACTGACCGGAGAGAATCCATGCCCACAAAATGCAATAATAGACCCCTCATTCTCTGCATCGCGAAGACTAATGTTTGACATGTGGGTCTTATATTTTTTTCGTGACACAAAATTACATGTCTTGGAACGTGGGGTATTTATCAATGTAAGTAGAATGGAATAACAAACTATCATGTAAGCACTTCTCACAGTAAAAATATCCCTTGCTGCGTTTATAATGCCATGCCGGCCAACTCCATTTGGGGGTCCAGCATCGTTGTTTTTTTCCACAGGTAAGCTAGTAGTATGAGACAGGAGTATGGATCGTGTTTAGCGTTCTCTGTGATTTAAATCATTCTTCTTTCTCATTCATGAAATTTTTTCAAAATCCCAAATATAATAAGGGTACGTTTGGTAACACCGGATTTTAGGGGGCAGATTTGGATTTGGGGCCCCAAAATCCATGATTTGAAATTCATGATTTGAAATTCTACCTTCAAAATATTTTATCTAAACAGTGAAAAATATTTTATCCAAACAGTGAATTTCTAAATCCATGGATTTCAAATCTGTAGACTTCAAATCCATATCCCAAATCCAAATCCACGTTGCCAAACGCAGCCTAAAGAAGAATCAGGGGTTGAAGAGGGTTGGGTTGCCTCTGCTCCAATGATGGGGTTGCTGTAGTGGTGGGTGTAGAACTGTAGATGGTGATTTGCACTAATGATTTTTTTTTTTTTGGTTTTGGGGGGAGACTTGCCCCAAAATGACCCAGTTTTAATATAGTTTGGGTCCATTTTTGTTACCTTGGATGTATCACATTGTTGGAGAGAAGCCAAGGAGATGCAAGCACCCAGACAAACAGGCAGAGAAGCCGGACAGGGGATGCCAATACAATTGGATTTACCAAAGTTTGTGGTACGTGATGGCTTGCTTAAGCATTCAATGTCTTGAGATTGTTGGCTTCTTCCTCCCCCGATGTTGCCTTGTAAAACAATCGTTTTCATTTTAAATCAGGAGTTGCAAAAATTCACGGCAGATAAGTCAATTTTCCTCTAGACAAAGAGACAGTTTAAAATTCCTCAGAAGTTGGCACCAAATGCCAACTCTCCTTTCAACTTGGCGCTGGCTTTTTCTTTTACTATAAATAGCTAGACTCTCCCATTATATTGTGAAACAGAAAGAGACTTAATGTAAAAGGCAGAGCAGAAAGAAATATGGATATGGAACAGAGAGGCAACAAAGCTCATGTTCTGTTGCTCCCCTTCCCTGCCCAAGGCCATATAACCCCATTCCTCCAGTTCTCTAAGCGTTTAGTCCACAGAGGAATCAAAGCCACACTAGCCAACACCATATTTATTTCAAGGATCATGCATGTAGACCCGAGCAGCTCAATCAACGTCGACACGATTTCCGATGGCTATGACGATGGTGGTTATGCGCAAGCGGAAAGCGACGAAGCCTACATGACGAAATTACAAGTAATTGGCTCGCAAACTCTAGCCCACCTCATCAAGAAACTAAATGCTTGTGGCCCAAAAATCAGTACACTCATATATGATGCGACCTTACCTTGGGCACTCGATGTGGCAAAGCAATTTGGGCTGATAGGGGCAGTGTTCTTCACACAGGCTTGTGCTGTCAACAACATATATTACCAAGTGCACAAGGGACTTATTCCACTGCCACTTTCAGGGCCAACTGTTTCCATTCCTGGAGTTCCACCCCTTGAGCCTTGGGAGATGCCATCTTTTGTGTACAAATCCGAATTGTACCCAGCTTTCTATGATGTAGTTGTAAAACAGTTCTCAAATATTGGTGAGGCGGATTGGGTATTTGTCAACACTTTCTACAAATTAGAGGAAGGGGTGCGTATATTGCTATGATAATTTAAATCATTTTTTAAGATATACTATTTCTGCTCATTCGAGATTGTCCCCATTTTCATTTTGGTTAATTGCAAAGTTTTTGCCGCATTCAAAATGTTAATGACTGGATTTGAATTAATTTCCCAAATTATCATTTATCAATGTGTATATTATACAATAAAAATAAAGTTTTTGGAAAGGGTAATGGCATTGTGGGCTTGTGGTAATTCATAGAAAAAACAAGTCTACTCACCAGGTTGATGAATCCGGTAACTTCATCGATGCAGAATATTGCCCATTTTTAAAATTATATTTAAGATATGAAAATGTTGAGTCCTAATAATTTTTTCTGCCCTGATGATATTTGGTTAATTAGGGCGCAGATTGGATGGAAAAATTCTGGCGGTTGAGGACGATAGGGCCAACAATTCCATCCATGTACTTGGACAAACGGCTCCAAGATGATAGGGACTACAGCATCAATATCTTCAAACCAAACACTAGTACTTGCATGAACTGGCTAAACGATAAGCCTAGCCGCTCGGTGGTTTATGTGTCGTTCGGGAGCATAGCAGCACTAGAAGCAGAACAAATGGAAGAAGTAGCTTGGGGTTTGAAGGGGAGCAACTACAACTTCTTGTGGGTGGTGAGAGAATTAGAAGAAGCCAAGCTTCCAAAAACATTTTTGGAGGATATATCTGAGAAGGGTTTAGTGGTTACATGGAGTCCACAGTTGGAGGTGCTAGCGCATGCATCGATGGGATGCTTTGTTACGCATTGTGGGTTCAACTCTGTCCTTGAAGCGTTGAGCTTGGGAGTGCCAATGGTGGCAATGCCGCAGTGGATTGACCAAAGTACCAATGCAAAGTGTGTGGAGGATGTTTGGGGAATGGGAGTTAGAGCTCGGCCTGATGAAAAGGGCATTGTGAGAAGAGAAGTTATGGAGTTATGCATAAAGGAAGTCATGGAAGGAGAAAAGGGAGAAGAGATTAGACAGAATGCAATCAAATGGAGGAAATTGGCCAGAGAGGCAGTTGATGAAGGTGGAAGTTCAGATAAAGCCATTGAGGAATTTGTAGCTGAATTGGTGTGCTCTTAGTATTATCAAGTACCGAAATCAAATCAAATCAAATGTTCTAGGAAGAAAAAAATAGAACAATTTTCTTTCTGATAAAATGTGGTTAATTAAGCGGGATCGAAGACAACTGATTAATTTCTAAGAAAATAAATTTATTTATATGATGAGGTTGTTCCCAACAGCAGCAGTTGTCATAATCTCAAATGCTTGAAGCCTTGGATTATACATAGTTACACAATACACAATCTATGTTACATGGACACTTTAAGATGTGTAAAGTATTCGTGTCGGACACATATGACATAGGTGTAGGTATTCTTACCGAACACTTTAAAATAATGAGAAATTTTTTAAAAACAGACGAATCCGATACCTGAACACATACTGGCACCCGACACCCATACCCAAGTCATGTAACATAGTACACAATACAAAAATAAGTAGAGATAAAAACTGTCCATTTTGTCCAAATCAACGATCAGGTCTTTTTTTTTTTCTCCTATATAACCAAGGTATTGAATTTGACGTCGGCAGGTGGACAAACATATGTCGTTATGTTATCCTATGTCGAGCAGGTCATAATCGATTTATAAATTTCAAACCCATATGCCACAACTCACATAAAAATATAAATTGAAACAGCAACCGGCCCACCCAGACATTAAGGACCGCCCATAGAGTTGTGGATCGGTTCAGTTCGAACAGGTGGGTCGATTTTTGCTGGCCTTTGAGCAACCCTATGAAAATGGTTCGGTTCAGATGGATGGGTCGGTTTTTTGCAAGCCTTTGAGCAGCCTTACAATCCTGATAGCATGTATAGGCATTTCAAGGAGTAGGTAGGGCATGGGTCAAATTATTTGGTTGACGTTAAATACAAATTAAATACGGAGTACAAATAAAAAGATTTTGTTCACTCACTCATTCTACAAATAAAATTTTTAGAATGACGAATTGTCATGATACTATTTTCCTAAAAAGATTACAAGGGCTAGCATCCAATATATCATTGTCCATAACCTTTTGTATGTGATATTGTGATCTATAAAGCAATTTCTTTATTTGCAATTGTTTTTACCCAATTGTCTCCAGCAAGAATATCCGATCATTTGCTGCGTTCATACTGTGATCGATGAGAGATGTCGCCGGCTCATATATAGAGCTTATTGGGAGCTCAGATTCCCATAAAAATAGGACATGTTTGATAAAACTACAATTTTAGAAAAATCATCATCTCCTTGATTTGTTATTTGTTAAATTTCATCTTTTAAAAAATATCTTCTCTCATTTGGTATTGGGTTTTGTGTTGAAAGTAATTATTGAAACAACAGAGGGTACTATAAGAAAGTTCAAAAAATTATTATTTGAATTTTCAAAATGAACAAACACTTTAGGACTAAAAAAAAGAAAAAAAAAATGCAAAAATGATTTGTCTTTGTGGGACGGAGGGAATACATGTTAAGTAAAGCCACTACCCACTCAAGCGTATAAAAATAGGATAGATAATTAGTTCTGAGAGTGTGAGAAGTTAATGTATTAGCAAAATCTACTATTTCATCAGTCCTAATGATGATGAAAGCCAGTTATATAGAGGGGACATAGAATGAGACATGATTAATGGAGAAGAGATCTGCATCCCCTTCATGGAAAGATACAAGCATGTATAACACTATAACAGTCATTTTTCATTTTAAATTGCAATAAAAGGTTCAAGGCAGGTGGCCAAGTCAAACATCCGTTTGAAAGAGAGAAAAGGTGTAAAATATCCATTTTTTTTCCACTTTTTTTAAGGACCAATAGACAAGATCACCTTCGCCCCAGTAGAGCATGGTCGGCCTATGGGAAAATAATTCCCGTTAGTAGTCATTGTTAGTTAAGTTAGTAGTCATTTACTAGAAAGTTAGTAATATTTTACATTTAACTGTAATTATTTTCCAGTAGCCTGATCAATCTAAAATTCTTCTAATATTTATACGGAGTAATTTTTTGAGCTGGACACCCAACTACTTATTCTTGGCTCCACCCCTGAGTTTCACGACTCCAAAACTTGATCAAAGTCATATTAATTGAATGGCTAAGATTACCCAAAAAAGCTAATTCCGAAAGGATATAATGTATTTAACAGGATCTATTGACCTACCAAAATAATTTAATGGGATCTATTGTATTGTTTGGTTGGTTTTGATTATATTTTGATGATGAAGAAACACCATTATATGTAGAGAGCATAGAAAGAGAAATGACGAAGAAAGTTGGGATCTCTTTCCCCTTCTGGTTGCCAACTTACCACGCTTTAATTTTAAATTTCTAAGTCAATAAAGGTGTAAATTAAAAATATCTTGGATGGCACGAAACCACCTGGTCAACTTCGCCCCAGAAAAGCAAGCCGCCACCCTTTGGCACCCAACGCCAACTTCATTTCTATTTGCTCTGTGCATTTTTTTTTCTTTTATGTTAGTTCGAGGAATTTACCTCCTCTTTGAAGTTTTGACTATAAATAGCTACTACCCCTTCCAATTATCATGTGAAACAGAAAGAGAGAAATGGAAAAGGAAAATAGAGGCTACAAAGCTCATGTTCTCCTCCTCCCTGTCCCTGCCCAAGGCCACATGACCCCAATGCTCCAATTCTCTAAACGCTTAGTCTCCAGAGGAATCAAAGCCACCCTAGTAACCACCATATTTTTATCAAACTCCATGCATATAGCCGCCACCAGCTCCATTGACGTCGACACGATTTCCGATGGCTACGACGACGGTGGTTATGCACAAAAGGAAAGCTACGAAGCCTACATGACGAAATTTCGAGAAGTAGGCTCGCAAACTTTGGGCCATCTCATCAACAAACACAATGATTCTGGCCACAAAATCAGCGCCCTCATATACGATGGGGCCTTACCTTGGGCACTCGATGTGGCAAAGCAATTTGGGCTAATTGGGGCAGTGTTCTTCACTCAATCTTGTGCTGTCAACAACATATATTACCATGTGCACAGAGGACTTCTTCCTCTCCCAGTTTCCGGGCCAACTGTTTCCATTCCTGGAGTTCCACCCCTTGAGCCTTGGGAGTTGCCATCTTTCATGTACAAATCCGAATTGTACCCAGCTTTCTATGATATAGTTGTAAAACGGTTCTCAAATATTGGTGAGGCAGATTGGGTATTTGCCAACACTTTCTACAAATTAGAGGAAGAGGTGCGTATAATGCAATGATCATCTAAACCATCCCTTCATTTTTTTCTTTTTTTCTGTTTTTTTTTTTTTTTTTTTTTTTTTTGTGGTTATATGTATCACATGAAATTGTAAGTCCTAAAATATTTCTGCCTTGATTGATGTTATTTACTTAGGGGTTGGATTGGATGGCGAAACTCTGGCGGTTGAGGACGATTGGACCGACAGTTCCCTCTATGTACTTGGACAAACGGCTCGAAGATGATAAGGACTATGGCCTTAGTGTCTTTAAACCAAACACTAGTACTTGCACCAACTGGCTAAACGATAAGCCTATTGGCTCGGTCGTTTATGTGTCATTTGGGAGCGTGGCAGAAGTAAAAGCAAAACAAATGGAAGAGCTAGCTTGGGGTTTGAAGGGGAGCAACTACAACTTCTTGTGGGTTGTGAGGGCATCAGAAGAGTCCAAGCTCCCAAAAACATTGATGAAGGATACATGTGAGAAGGGTTTGGTGGTTACATGGAGCCCACAGCTGGAGGTTTTGGCGCATGCATCGACAGGATGCTTTGTTACGCATTGTGGGTTCAATTCTGTTCTCGAAGCTTTGAGCTTGGGAGTGCCAATGGTGGCAATGCCGCAGTGCTCAGACCAAACTACCAATGGGAAGTATGTGGAGGATGTTTGGGGAGTGGGAATTAGAGCTCGGCCGGATGAAAAGGACATTGTGAGAAGAGAAGTTGTAGAGTCATGCATAAGGGAAGTGATGGAAGGAGAAAAGGGAAAAGAGATTAAACAGAATGCAATCAAATGGAAGAATTTGGCCAAAGAGGCAGTCGATGAAGGTGGGAGTTCGGATAAAAACATTGATGAATTTGTGGCTGAACTGATGTCCTCTTAGCTAGTGCCACTATACTACTGAGATAAAATGTTCCAATTTCGTTTTAGTCATGTACTCATGTACCAGAAATGTTAAAACATTTTTCTTTCTAATAAAATATCTTTAAAAGAGACGCCATCTTGATCGCCTGATCGAGTTGTTTTTCAAAAGGAGGATTGGTCCGCCAAGAATACAAGTCTTGCATTACTATCTACATCTTTGGCCCATTGATCTTGCTAGTTTATACTATTAAAGTCGAGACGTCGTTCTCTTGACAAGGAAGTTATGTGCTTAGGTTGGGGGATAGTTAGCCGTAATAATTGACGGGATTGCTTTCTAGTAGACATGGCAATTTGAGGTCAAAATTAAAATTCACCACGGGACCAAGTCCGTATGGTCCAAAAGTTCATGAAGGTGACCACTTTGAATGGTGGTGGCTTGTTGAAATGGGACTCGTCATCTTGGCACAGGCCAATGGGGATGCCAAGTGGGTAATATAGCATCAGAATGACTTGGTTGAAGTTGATGAATCACGAATCTATCATACATTATTGTTATGAAAAAAAACCCAGAACAAGAGAAAGAGAGACAGAGACCGAGAAGGAAGAGAAAGGGAAAGGAAAGAGAAGGAGAGAGAGAGAGAGGGAGCCTCTGCTTTCAGGAGAAAGCCATAAAAAGAGAGAGAAGGAGAAAGAAAGGGGAAAGAAGGAACTGATAAAGAGTTTTCAACTGAATATTTCTCATGTTTTATAATTTTAATAAATACTAGAGATCAAGAGCATTTCGTGGACACCTGATTCGAAAATTTTAGATAAGAAATGAGTTAGAGGTTGAAGATGAACAATACGGGCCATTTGACCCGGTTGACCCACTGACCCGTTTCAACCCATTTTACCTGGTTTGGTCCACTTCAACCCGGTTTGACCGGATTGACCTGGGTTGGTCCGGTTTGATCTATTTAACCCGGTTTGACTATTTGATCCGAGTTTGTCTATTTGACCCGAATTTGACTTTTGGCCCGATTTGACCAAATTGACCTAGTTTGATCGGTTTAACCCAATTTGGCTCATTTGACATGGTTTGACCCGATTTGACCATTGAATTGGTTTGACCCATTCGACTTCATTTGAACCATTTTGATTATTAACCCAAACTAAACCGGTTTGACCCGAAATTTATCTCCAATATTTTTTATAAAATTAATAATTTATTGGAGAGTTAATGTGAGGACTTGTTTTCTTAATAGGGATTATTACGGCTTAATATATGATTGGCGTAATTAATCCCTTGATTTGTTGGATAACCTCATGTAAGGATAATCCATTTGTATGATAATGTGATATTATATGTGTTTTGATGCTTATTTTGATGAATTGAGTATCCTAAGTGAGTGTTGAGCCTTATTTGCAGTTTCAGGTTTAAGTTGCTGAAATTTGGCTAAGTATTGGGGAAAAATGAATTTTCGCAAATCTTCATTTTTAAAGATAATTTTTTGCGGTAATAGAAGTTTATAATATTATAAGACTTCTATGATTTTATGGGATTTTATTAGCATGTTTGGATTGGGTTCCTCGCATGTTTGTTTTAGGAAAATCTGTCGGGAGACGGATTTTGTACTAAAACTTGAAAATGAGATTTTGATATATTAGGAATTTGATTTTTTTGATATTTTATTTGAATTCAAATGGGGGGATTATTTGCTTATTTTCATTAAATAACTTAAAGTAAAAGGATAATATAAGAATGAAGAGGATTACTTAAATGTTTGAAATGAAAATAAGGCTGATGGGCTGTAGCTGTGATAACCTGAGAATTGTGACACAGCATGAGTTTCAGCCTGCTGAAAATTGCATTTCAGCCGGCTGAAAGTTGCATTTCAGACGGCTGAAAGTTTATGTCAACTGACTGAAAATTCCAGAGAGCATTGTTTTGTGTTGGGCATTTTCAGCCGGCTGAAAATATTTTTCAGCCGTCTGAAAATGTCGGCAGACAGTTTTAATAGAGGGGTAAAATGACCCTTTTGCCCCCCTTTTCTATATAAACCCATTAACCCGAGAATTCTAGACTCTTCTCCCTTTTTCCAGCCAAGAGAGAGAGAGAATGAGAGAGGGAGAGTAACGGGGGAGGCCGTGGGTGGCTCGCGGGAGCATGGTAGCCCCGATCCAACGCCGGCAAGCTCGGATTCAACATATTTTGGCCCGATCTACGTGCGTGTAAGGATGGTTTGGCATTTGCATCACTCATTTTTGAGGTAGGGAACATTTTTCTCATTTTAATCCCTTGATGCATAGGGGTTTGGGTATCAATTATGTAGTTTTACATGTAATTGGTAGTTTTTGCATATATATCATACATGGGGTATATATTTGCTAGGTTTTAAAAATTGTGGGAAACCTAGGGTTTGATTTACATCATTTTGTTATAAAATGTTATTTTTAAAATCATTCATTTGGAAATGATTTATAGGGGTTAATTATTATGATTTTTATGAATTGACCTGTTATATGGTTTTCTTGGGGAATTTATATATATAATTTTCCGGTTTATATGGAAATGATGGAATTGATAAATAAACAGACAAGTGGTGATGATATGGATGTGATAATAAAGGGTACTTTCTGGTCCCAATGACTGTAGTGTTCCCGAAATGAGGTTAGTTTATGATCCAAGTAGGATCATAGTGTTTCCTCATGATGAGGTTACTTTCTGGATCCATGTAGGATTCATAGTGTTTCCTCTTGAGGTTACTTTCTGGACCCAGATAGGGATCCATAGTGTTTCCTCTTATTTCCGCGCGCGAAGTCCCCGCATGACCTGGGGAGGATTTATCAGTTTAAAAGACTGGTGTTATGGATTGCCGGATATGGCGGATAATGATTATTGGCTTATAAGGCTGTGATATGGAATTTGGAAAGAATGATAATGAATTATAAATAACTTGAGTTATTTCCTACCTTTTTAAAAAGAAAAGGGGTGTTGGTATCAAATAATTTAAACTTCCGTAGTTTATTTCATTATACATGTATCGGTTTTATTTACTGAAAATTTATATTGCAAACTAGTCAATGGTTTTGCAGGACTCTTTGATAAATAGATAAATTATGGTTTTTAAAACCATGGGTTATTTTAAGAAATGTTTTCCTACTGAGCGTGTAGCTCATACTCCCACAGTTTTCTTGCTCGTCATATTTTCAAAGCTAAGTTGACCTGGGTTTTGGGAGCACATTAGAATGCTTGCATTCATGTAGAGAATATTGGAGATAGGCTTTGAGCCTAGGCATGTATTAATTTTAATTTCATGGCCTGTAATAATTAATTGAGTAGTAGATGTATATCTGAATGAGACCCATGTGACTACGATATAGCCCTTAGATTTCTTTATTTTTGAAATATAGTGTGGATGACTGGAAAAGCTTATGAATGTGTTTTCTACAGGTTTTATGACTAGTCGATAACTTGGTATGTCCTATTTACAAACAGAACCATGCCGAATTTTCTAAAAATATTTTCAAAATGATTATTTTTATTAAACATCCACCAAACTTTGCTTTAAAAATGGTTTTCTTACTACTTAACTAATGGCCCCCATTTCGGGTCGTTACAGAGTGGCATCAAAGCGGGCTAGTAGATCCACATGGGTACATCAAGATATAATGACCACAGTGAGCATAGAATGATGCATAATCATTGCATGCCTATTCGGCTGAATATTGCATATGCACCTTGTTGCATGGTATAGTTGTAAGGATGCATATACTTGTTGCAGATTAGCGAGAGGTTGCATTTAGGATGAGAAATCCTATTGAGGATTTGGGCATAGACATGTGTAGGAACACGCATATATATTTGCATGCGGGGTTGGTCATCACCCATAGATTTTTGGGAGTTGAGTGCATAGCATATGCATCATTTGTAGCCTAGAGTTTTGGGCTTTATATGAGAGTTAGAATGTCCAACGGTTTAGGACATCCATTATTTCTCTTTATGGTTTTTGAGACCAAGTCTATAAGGTTGGGCTTAACATGCATATTTTTTTTTCCTTAGTGTTATGGGTAACTCGTAATGGTGATCTATCTTTGATGTTGTTGACTGGAGATTATCAGATTTGATAATCTTTGTGTTGATATGTTTGGTCGAGCTTTGTGCAATGTTTGTTTGATTGGTTGGACTCTAGAAGTCCATATTGCCATGGATTCAATTTCTTTTGGTTTGAAGGAGGTTAGCTTTGAATATTGTTGGGTGTAATATATATATATATATTTAAGTATATATGTATTGGATGGTTTGTAATGATTTGGGTTGTTGACATGACGATACGCGATGTCGTGATATGTGATATATATATATTGTTTGTATGGTGGTACTCGTATGAGCACTAACCCCTGCTTGTATTGAGATGCGTGGGTTTCACAAATTGTGATGTGATTGGAATGTTGTTGTGATGAGTGTGTGTGTTGAGTTGATGGAGTATACCTATGTGTATCTCTATTGTGAGATATACGTATGTATATATATTAGTTTGTATCTATGCGGTTGCCATAGGAGTAGCTTTGTTGTAAACATAGAATGTGACGTGTAACCATTGTGCCGATGTGATATTTGTGTTATGGTGATATAAAAGTTGACTTGTATATCTGATGTGGAATTTTTGTGATGAATTGTATGTATATATTTGGGGTATATGTGCATAAGGCACTGTGAGCGCCGTGTCTTTTCACCACGCCGGCTCGGGAGTATGCCACTAACCACGGATGATTAGGGCGGAGAGGGAGTCGCCACCCGATTTTGGCCTCGGGAACCGATTGACCCCTAGCAAGGGCCCAACTAGTCATTACCAAAAGAATCAAGGTTCGGAGCTAGGGTACGTGGATGGGAAGGTGTTAGGCACCCATCTACGCTCGGCTAAAATCCGGCCCCCACATGCATTTATTGGCTTTAGTTAAAAAGGACTTAATCGAACTCGACCACTATACAAACGCTTATGTAAAATCAATTAATGGCATGCAATGATGAAGGATAAAGAAGGGTTAAAAGGAAGACATATATACAAGAAAGAGAATTTGAAACTAAAAGAGAGCTTACACTGCCTGTGCTGCCTGTAAAAGAGAAAGGGGGTTAATCTGAAAAAAAAATGGTGTCACGCACGTACGTGCCTGTCGGAAGCATGTACGTGCATATGTGAGGCACGTACGTGCATATCCTAAGTGAAACTTGTTCAATTAATGCGAAAATGCAAATCTAAGCCTATTGTGCAACTATCATGCTTGTGTGACACTACGAATGATCAAGATATATGCAGAAATTATCTAAACATGCTTTGAAAGCATGAAGAAAATAATCTAGATCTAAATGTCGAGATATGATATATGCAAAAGAAATGCTGGGGGACCTATTTTGGATCTATAAACGCATAAATGAATTAATGTTAAGTCTAAATGCATCACTTATTCAGGCATTAAATGAAAAGATGCATAAGATGTACATTCCATGCAATATCATAAATAATCTTATCAAGCTATCGAAGGAGAAAGAAATTGAGGATTAAGAACCATTACCCTCAGGCACGGGCAACAGCAGTTCCTTCGTCAATTTGACCCTTCGGACTTCCTGTAGACACAACCGCCAATATCAGGTTTTTAGAATGGTGGTTTTATAGCCAAAATTCGGATCCCTTCTCTTGAATGAAAGCGGGGTATTTATAGGCAGAGATTAGGGTTTGATTCGAGGGTCCCTAGGGTTTCTCAGCCACCACTGAGCAACTGTCAGCGTGGGAGCTACATAAGGTAAGAAACAATTCGGGGGGAAGCGATGAAATTCAAAAAAAGAAGGTCATGATCGTATGTGCATGGGATATGCACGTACGTGCATGGGGTATCAAACAAAGGCCAAAGGCCTACTGTGTCTCCGTAAGTCCTGCGGGCGTGCTTGCGATGGTCCGTTGGCTACTGCCCTTCATCATTGGGTTTTAAAAAGTGACTTGCGATGTCAAGTGGTACAAAATGGGGTGTTAACAGGCACATATATTGTTTTCAGTGAGCTCAGATGCACTCAATTGATAACGATATAGATATATCAGATGGACATGTCTAGATGATAGGTTCTTTGTAAGAACCTTAATTTGCTTGAAAGAGTTATATGAAAAACTCGTGATTGGGTTTGAATTGTAAAATTTTCTTTGGATTGTAGCCTTGAAGACTGTTTGGTTTTTTGTGTTTGTAATGCTTGTTGATATTGGTGAGTGACACCAATTGTATTGTGATTTTGTATTGATATGTGTTGCTTGTGAGCTGACCATGACAATTAGCTTCACTATGATTGTGTTTGGTGGATATTCCACATTTATTGTTTTGTTTTGTGACGAATTGTCATTATCTTGAGTGCGTTGAAATTCGGGGACGAATTTCCTATTAGGTGGGGGGATTGTGAGGACCTGTTTTCTTAATACGGATTATTACGGCTTAATATATGATTAGCGTAATTAATCCCTTGATTTGTTGGATAACCTCATGTAAGGATAATCCATTTGTATGATAATGTGATATTATATGTGTTTTAATGCTTATTTTGATGAATTGAGTATCTTAAGTGAGTGTTGGGCCTTATTTGCAGCTTCGGGTTTAAGCTGCTGAAATTTGGCTAAGTATTGGGGAAAAATGAATTCTCGCAAATCTTCGTTTTTAAAGATAATTTTTTGCGGTAATAGAAGTTTATAATATTATAAGACTTCTATGATTTTATGGGATTTTATTAGCATGTTTGGATTGGGTTCCTCGCATGTTTGTTTTAGGAAAATCTGTCGAGAGACGGATTTTGTACTAAAACTAAGAAATGAGATTTTGATATATTAGGAATTTGATTTTTTTGATATTTTATTTGAATTCAAATGGGGGGTTATTTGCTTATTTTCATTAAATAATTTAAAGTAAAAGGATAATATAAAAATGAAGAGGATTACTTAAATGTTTGAAATGAAAATAAGGCTGATGGGCTGTAGCTGTGATAACCTGAGAATTGTGACACAGCATGAGTTTCAGCCTGCTGAAAATTGCATTTCAGCCGGCTGAAAGTTGCATTTCAGACGACTGAAAGTTTATGTCAGCCGACTGAAAATTCCAGAGAGCATTGTTTTGTGTTGGGCATTTTCAGCCGGCTAAAAGTATTTTTCAGCCGTCTGAAAATGTCGGCAGACAGTTTTAATAGAGGGGTAAAATGACCCTTTTGCCCCCCTTTTCTATATAAACCCATTAACCCGAGAATTCTAGACTCTTCTCCCTTTTTCCAGCCAAGAGAGAGAGAGAATGAGAGAGGGAGAGTAACGGGGGAGGCTGTGGGTGGCTCGCGAGAGCATGGCAGCCCCGATCCGACGCCGACAAGCTCGGATTCAACATATTTTGGCCCGATCTACGTGCGTGTAAGGATGGTTTGGCATTTGCATCACTCATTTTTGAGGTAGGGAACATTTTTCTCATTTTAATCCCTTGATGCATGGGGGTTTGGGTATAAATTATGTAGTTTTACATGTAATTGGTAGTTTTTGCATATATATCATACATGGGGTATATATTTGCTAGGTTTTAAAAATTGTGGGAAACCTAGGGTTTGATTTACATCATTTTGTTATAAAATGTTGTTTTTAAAATCATTCATTTGGAAATGATTTATAGGGGTTAGTTATTATGATTTTTATGAATCGACCTGTTATATGGTTTTCTTGGGGAATTTATATATATAATTTTCCGGTTTATATGGAAATGATGGAATTGATAAATAAACAGACAAGTGGTGATGATATGGATGTGATAATAAGGGGTACTTTCCGGTCCCAATGACCGTAGTGTTCTCGAAATGAGGTTACTTTATGATCCAAGTAGGATCATAGTGTTTCCTCATGATGAGGTTACTTTCTGGATCCATGTAGGATTCATAGTGTTTCCTCTTGAGGTTACTTTCTGGACCCAGATAGGGATCCATAGTGTTTCCTCTTATTTCCGAGCGCGAGGACCCCGCATGACCTGGGGAGGATTTATCAGTTTAAAAGACTGGTGTTATGGATTGCCGGATATGGCGGATAATGATTATTGGCTTATAAGGCTGTGATATGGAATTTGGAAAGAATGATAATGAATTATAAATAACTTGAGTTATTTCCTACCATTTTAAAAAGAAAAGGGGTGTTGGTATCAAATAATTTAAACTTCCGTAGTTTATTTCATTATACATGTATCGGTTTTATTTACTGAAAATTTATATTGCAAACTAATCAATGGTTTTGCAGGACTCTTTGATAAATAGATAAATTATGGTTTTTAAAACCATGGGTTATTTTAAGAAATGTTTTCCTACTGAGCGTGTAGCTCATACCCCCACAGTTTTCTTGCACGTCATATTTTCAAAGCTAAGTTGACCTGGGTTTTGGGAGCACATCAGAATGCTTGTATTCATGTAGAAAATATTGGAGATAGGCTTTGAGCCTAGGCATGTATTAATTTTAATTTCATGGCCTGTAATAATTAATTGAGTAGTGGATGTATATCTGAATGAGACCCATGTGACTACGATATAGCCCGTAGATTTCTTTATTTTTGAAATATAGTGTGGATGACTGGAAAAGCTTATGAATGTGTTTTCTACAGGTTTTATGACTAGTCGATAACTTGGTATGTCCTATTTACAGACAGGACCATGCCGAATTTTCTAAAAATATTTTCAAAATGATTATTTTTATGAAACATCCACCAAACTTTGCTTTGAAAATGGTTTTCTTATTACTTAACTAATGGCCCCCATTTCGGGTCGTTACAGTTAAGGTATTGTTTAATTTGGATGTTAAGAAAGTGATTTTTAAAGAAGGTCCACTATTGAGTTTCAAATCCTGTAATTGACTTTAAATGTACTCCCTCCGTTTCATAATAAGTGTCTCCTTTGAAAAAACATGCTTTTTAAGAAAACCTTTTTAAATGCTTTCACATCAATATATTTATTTTAAAATTCCAATTTTGCCCTCAAGTATGCAAAATATTATAAAAAGAAACAATACCTTTTTAAGGGTATTTTAAGAAATGACGAAAAAAGAATCTTTGACTTTTGGAATGAGACACTTATTTTGAAACATCCCAAAATGGAAAGTAGGACACTTATTATGAAACAGAGGAAGTATATAAAATCTTCATTTTAAGTCTAATTGTGATGAAACTTGAACCGTAATGCTCCTGCTAAAGAGCACTACAGTCTATTTTAATTTGGCCAGATTGTATGAAATTTGAAATTATACCCCTATTTGAGTTAAATGACCTTTTTGCCCCTATTTACCCAAAATGGTTCTAATGATCTCTGATTTTGGAATGATTTGGACCAAAATTTTCTTAGAACTACCCTATATTTAAAAAGGGTTATAAGGTGAAAGTTTCACTAAAAAATTTTATTTTTACATTATACCCATTTTACCCCTATGATAGAAAAGAATGATAACATTGGTTAGAATCAAAACTGAGAGTTAGAATTGAAGAAATAGTTCATGAGTAAAGACTTGAAATAATTCCTTTAAATTAATAAAGGTAGGTGTGATTAAAAGAATTGATTTGTAAATTGAATGTTATAAATTTTAGATTTATTATATATTGAGAATTTCGACGACAAATCAATAGAAGAAATTAGAGTTTTATATGATCATAATCATAATGATTGAAAGCAAAGAGTTGCTTAGTGATGGAAATGAAAAATCTGTAAGTTGTGATATGAGATGATTTATTATTAAAAATCATTGTGTGAGAAAAGCAGAGGATTGCTTAACAATGCTAATAAAAAGAATTCAGGTTATATTTTGTTATGAAATATAAACATTTGAGAAATAGATTAGCATGTCCTATTATTCGCTTATGATGATAGAAATAAATCAATGAACTAATTTATTATTCGAAGTTTATTATGGGTTATGATGGTAGAAATAAATCCATATATAAAATGATTTATTATTTGAAACTTATAATAGCTTATGTCTGTTGAATTAAATCAATGAACTAATTTATTATTTGTAGTTTATAATGGCTTATGACTATTGAAATAAATCGATGAGTTGATTTATTATTTGAAGTTTATTATAACTTATAATGTTGAAATAATTTATTGGAGAGCTGATTTATTATTGAGAATCATTGTGGTTTATTATGTTGAATTGTGACTGATGATGGGTAGACAGCCGGGATTTAGTCATCCCTATAGGTAGTGCACTATTATACAGTGTTGATATGAGGTCAATCAACTGTATACACATATACATGAGGTATATGTGCTATGGCTAAATTCTAACGTACATTTGGTATGAGACCTATGCATGTTGGATTGCAAATGAGTTTTTGCAGGTCACAATATGAGAAAGCTACGCAGGTATGAGAATTGAGATGAAGTATTTATATGCTTTTATGTTATATCTTGAGAAAAGATGAATATGAAATAAATGTTGATTGATTATACAACTGTGCTTGTATTGAATACACAAGATAAGGAATTAGGCCTCACTAAGCCGTCATGATTATAATATTATTTTAAATAACATTTCAGGGTGAAAGTTGAATGAGTAGCTGGAAGGAATTTTTGTGGAGCTTGATCTTTACAAATAAAATAAAGTTAATGTTTGTAGAACTGATAAGAGTAACTATTCATATATTTATGTAGTAACTCTAATATATAAAATCCACAAGCTCCAGGAAGACTAGTATAATTAACCATAGTTTAAGTTTTATTTTGATAACTAAACGATGATAATATTTAAATTGATAGCAAACAGGTCTTTAAGGGGTGTGACACTAAATAATTTTGCATATGAGGATTTAATTATGATACCTGGTGGTGGTTAGTAATGTTGAATGGACACTGTAATGATGAGTGGGGGTGGGTAGGTTTCCTTTTCCTTTTCTTTTTTTTTTTTTTTTTTTTTTTTTTTTTGGGGTGTAGAAGAGGCAAGGGTAGTGATAATCTAGGCTATAGGTCATAGATAGTGATGTCGGGTCATGGTGGTGATGGTAAGGAGGGGTGGTAGTGATGAGTAGTGTTGGGTGGTGGCAACAATGGCGGTGGGCAATGAGAGTGGCAAGAGGTTACAAGCAAGTTGTGTAAGTTATGATTTAGTAAAAGGTAAATTACATTAAAACCCCCTTTAATATCTTACAATTACAGATAGATCTCCTCGCGTTTTTGAAATGGCATTAACACCCCTACCTTACAAAATAAACTACAAAGAGACCCCCTCCCTCTAACAAAAATCCACTGTTCTGTTAAAAAAAAGGTGATGTCATGCTCAATTTTTTAAAAAATACCCTAACTACCCTTATTGGATGACAACTCCCATGTTAAATGCATATAACTCATCAGTCTAACATATTCATCTAGCACATTAATTATTTATTTATTTATTTATTTTATTGATAAACAAATAATATAATATATATGAGAAAAATGCTATAAAGTTTAAATTTTTTGTCCAACTAATGTGGCAATT
The DNA here is from genome assembly GCA_039720395.1 of Liquidambar formosana. Lineage (NCBI taxonomy): Eukaryota > Viridiplantae > Streptophyta > Magnoliopsida > Saxifragales > Altingiaceae > Liquidambar > Liquidambar formosana. The sequence goes on along the minus strand of CM077826.1, from coordinate 11,592,964 downwards.
GGCAGATTTTCTCATTAGAGACAATTATTTATTCAACTAAATTTTTAATTGATTTGCCAAAAAATATATATATTTAAAATTGATTTACCAGGTTACCACCTCATTTGAGTAAGTAGATTTGGGTTATAAAAAAACAAAAAGGGCTATATAGCATTGCTCATATATAAAAATAAATTAAAAGAATAATTAAAAGGAGGAAATAAGAAAATAAAATTATGAAAAATAAGAAAATATGGGGTGAAATTAAAATTTAAATGAGGACCGAACGAGGAAATTTGTATGTAAAAAGAAAAAGGTGCACCTTATGCAATTTTGCATATCAGGTGGACTTCGAAACTCTTTTGGCCAAACCAACCGTTGGATTAAATTTGATTCATATGTTACATGCCAAAAATAAAGCTAATATAAGATTAAGAGCTGTATCATTTGAAATGTCCATAAATGAGTGATTGTTTTTTATTAAAAAATGCACGTACGTTTTGGATTGAATAACAATCAATCTCAGATCAGCTTGATTTTGGCATAGAACGCTTACATGAAAAGGCTCTATATATATATGTCCTTTACATGATCAAAGCTATATATAAGAGGTAATAAATTTAGAGGGTCAAAAATATTTTGAGACTAGCCAAATCTATCATTTATAAAAAAAATATGTGTAAAAAAAAATGAGGGCAAGCTAACCCCGGGCCTTATTGGCTCCGCCCTTGAGTCCATTTATTGGAGGATATAAGTTACAGAGAACTCGAGTCATTTAAGAAGGTTAAATGGTGCATTTTATATATAGGGGTATTTGTGTCATTTTATGAGTTTTATTAACACCATTCAATCAACTATTCTTGTAGGGGTAATAGTGTAATTTCAAAAATAAGAGGGGCTGCATCCGTAATTTTCATAAACTAGAGAGGGTGTAAGTGTAATTTACCCTTTAGTAAAAGATACCTATTGAGGCAAGATTTAAATGATTGATTTGATAGCTCCAAATCCCCCATTTAAATCTCCTTAAAAATTTCACAAATCTCATCCTTAATTTTCAAAACAATGTAAAATACCTCTACGAAACTTAAAATCCTTTCCTGACCCCAAGTTGTGGGTTGTGAGAGCAATCAGAAGAGGCCAAGCTTCCAAATTAGTAATAGAGGATGCAGAAGAAAAGGGTTTAGTACTTTAGTGGTTACATGGTGTCCGCAGTTGGAAGTGCTAGTGCATGCATCAATTGGATGCCTTGTTATGCATTATGGGTTCAACTCTGTCCTCAAAGGATTGAGGTTGGGAGTACCAATACATGGTGGCAATGCCGCAAACCCGCAGTGGATAGACCAAAGTACCTAAGTGCGGATTCAGGAATTTTTCTCACTAGTTGCACATAAAGAGTTGCACGTGTGCAAATGTGCACCAGAGCGTATTTCCGTAAATGTGACCTAAATTAATCAAAATTTAACCATATTTAATCAAAATTAATCTTCTTTTTTATTTTTTTTCAATAGGGGTGAGACACTTTAGTAAATTTAACCAAAATTATTTAGGGGGCTTTGGCCGTAAGTCCAAATTTTAGAACTTATGTAAGCATTAGTCCCTTGGAAATTCTTGTACAGCCTTAGGTCCACTAAGCAATCCTTAGGACCAAAATACCCTCCTATGTACTATATTCACACTCTCATTAAAAATATTGTTCCCTCTCTTTCTCCCTCTCCCTCTCTCTCTCTTTCTATTTGCCAGTTTTTTCTTTTTTCACTCCATCAAAACTTGTGATGGCAAAAACCATAGTGGTCAACGATATAGCTACTCGCCCAAGAAACCCCCATTTTTTTATTGTGTGAAGTTGATTAAATCTGCAAATCTACTACTCAAGAGATGGAAACATCTAGATCCAAAGTCATTACTCTAATTTCTTTTTTTTTTTTCTTTTTTTTCGACAAAGCATGTGGTGTGCAGAGAAGAAACCTCCATTTTTCCTAACGAAGGAGGTGTGCTCAATCATCAGGTTTGATAGTGTGGTGGCTCGTCGTCATTATTAAGCGTTCCAAATCTGAACCAAATTTTTGAACACCTAGGAACACGATTTGAGCATGTAATGACAATTTCGGAAAACATTGATGGCTGTTGAGGGTTAAGATAAGATAGAGAACCACTGATCTTTCTATTCTAGAGGTATTTGCTGACCAAGACCATGAAGCTTATATAACCAATATGCTATAAGTTACCCATCCCAATCTGTTAATAATTTGAAGGGATGGTGATATCTTTACTGTGGAGTTAGAAGATGTAGAAACTTATTATAGTAGATTCTAAAGTCTCTAAAAATTGCTCTACTTCTATAACTTTTATAATTTCTAATAGAACTAACATCAAGTTACGTATAATTCTAAAACAGTAGTTATATGTAACTGTTTTAGAAAATCCACATCAAACCATTTTAATAAGTTAAATTTAGTTACAAATTGTTTTAATAAGTTAGGTTTAGTCAGAAATACTTAGATTCATCTATTTTTATTAAAAATTTTAGTCATATTACACAAAACATCGAAAATTTAATCAGAAAAAGTTATATGTAACTGTTCCACAAATTTCACTTCAAGAAATTAAATTTCGTATCAATCACTTAAATTTAACACTTTAATAAGTTGAATTTAGTCACAAGCACTTGGATTAAATTGTTTTAATGGAATATTATAGTTAGATTATATAAATATTCAAGATATAATTGTATTTTTTAAAACAGTTACATGTAACTGTTTAACAAAATTTACTTCAAATGGTTAAAATTAGTCATAATTTCTTAAATTTAATTGTTTTAATAAATTAAATTTAGGTACAAACACTTAGATTTAATAGTTTTCATAGAATATTGAAGTTAGATTATATAAATATTCAAAAATCTTTTTTTTATTATTATAAACAATTGAATGGAATTGTGCTTTATGTAGTCAGTCAATGTAACTGTTTTATTTTTATTTTTTGCATGATTTCGTATTCATCATGGATCTTATATTAAAGGTCTCGGCGAATAGATTCTAAAACTATAAATTTTAACGAAAATTGATGAATATATTGAAAGTTATGTTATTTTAAAGTTTGAAAACAAAAAATAACAACTTAAGGGTATATTTGATCTTATACACTTAAGACTTAGACACAACTGTTTCACTTAAAAGGGACTTATGACCGCGTAAGTTTTTTCCATGGACTTATGGTTCCATAAGTTTCATAAAGTGGACTTTTCCCTAATTTTCCCAATTATTTATCCACATATTTTTAAAATAAAATTTATAGAAAATTGAGTGGTTGCCCATGCGCACACGGGCACCCTCTTGGGATCTTGGCAAAACTAGAAGCAGAACAGATGAAAAGGGCACCGTGAGAAGAGAAGTTGTAGAGATATGCATAAGGGAAGTCTTGGAAGGAGAAAAAGGAAAAGAGATTAGAGCGCATGCAATTAAATGAAGGAATTTGGCCAGAGAGGCATGCAGTTGATGAAGGTGGAAGTTCAGATAAAGCAATTGATGAATTTGTAGCTGCACTAGTGTGCTTATAGT